>OY728162.1:559616154-560241154 GCA_963277665.1 Viscum album
AACTCAAACTAAAAACCCCTAAAAATTAACTTTCAACCCGCAACAAACGCAACTCCCGAAAAGGTCTCTTTAAGCGAATATCGGCGCTGCGAGTTCATCGGTGCCCTCGGATTTCAATTCCGAGCACCGGATCAAAAGTTAGGAATTCCCGCTCGTTCGTTCACTGAACGTACCCGAGCCAAACTTCGGAAATTAATTCCGGGCACTCCGGGCCTCGGAATCAGGTGCCGTCTGAAACTGAGCTCTTGTAAAATTCTAAAGAAAATTAAGAAAAAAATTTCCCTTGAATTTTACGGATCTTTACACTCTTGGACACCTTGTACCCCCTGGATAGCCCCACCACCCCCGTGGAAAGCCCACCCACCCCCTGGAGACCCTGTACCCCCCATGGACAGCCTCACCACCCCCGTGGATAGCCCACCCACCCCTTTGGGCATCTTGTACCCCCTGGACATCCCCCACCCCATGGAAAGCCCCCCGAACACCCTTAACAACCCCGCCACCCCTGTGGATAGCCCGCCCACCCCCCTAGACACCCTGTACCCCCTGGACAGCCCCCACCCCTGTGGACAACCCTCCCACCCCCTGGACACCCTATACCCCCCTGAATAGCCCCGCCACCCCTGTGGACAGACCACCCATCCCCCTGGATACCTCGTACCCCTGGACATCCCCCACCCTCTAGAAAGCCCCCAACCCCTCTGTACAGCCCCGCCACCCCCGTGGACAGCCCGCCCACCCCCTAGACACCCCGTACCCCCTGGATAGACCTGCCACCCTTGTGGACAACCTACTAACCCCCTGGACATCTCGTACCCCCTGGATAGACCCCACCCCCTAGAAAGCCCCTTGACCATCGTGGATAGCCCCGCCATCCCCATGGACAGCCCGCCCACCCCCCGGACACCGTGCACCCCCTGAACAACCCCTACCCCATGCAAAGCCCGCCCACCCCCCTGGACACCCTGTACTCCCTGGACGTCCCCACCACCCTCGTGGAAAGACCACCCACCCCATGGACACCTCGTACCCCCTGGATAGCCCCCGCCCCCCTAGAAAGCTCCCAGACCCCTCTGGACAGCCCTACCACCCTCGTGGACAACCCACCCACCCCCTGGACACCCCGTATCCCATGGACAGTCCCCATCCCTATGGACATCTCGCCCAACCCCTAGACACCCCGTACCCCCTTGGACAGCCCCACCACCCCCGTGGACAGCCCGCCCACCCCCTGGACACCTCGTACCCCTTTCAATAGCCCCCCACCATCCTGGAAAGCCCCCCCGACCCCCTCGGACAACCCCACCACCCCTATGGATAGTCCGCCCACCCCCATGGACACTCCTTACCCCCCTAGACAGCCCCACCCTCGTGGAAAGCCCGAACACCCCCTTGGATACCCCGTACCCCCTAGACATCCCCGCCACCCTCGTGGATAGCCCGCCCACCCCTAGACACCTTGTACCCCCTGAACATCCCCCACCCCTAGAAAGCCCCCGACCCCCTAGATAGCCCCACCACCCCCGTGGATAGCCGACCCACCCCCCTGGACACCCCGTACCCCCCTAGATAGACCCCACCCCATGGACAACCCTCCCACCCCCTGGATACTCTATACCCCCTAGATAGCCCCGCCACCCCAGTGGGTAGCCCGCCCACCCCCTGGACACCTTGTACCCCCTGGACAGCCCCCACCCCTTGGAAATCCCCCCACCCCCTAGACACCCTGACCCCCTGGACAACCCCAACATCCTCATCGACATCCCGTCCACCCCCTGGACCCCTCGTACCCCATGGACACCTCATTTACTTAAATATATTTTCAATGAAACTTCAATCTTATTGAATTGTTTTTGACAAAATGACTTATAATTTTTTTTAAAGAATGGATAGAAGTTGGATGTATGAAACTGATCATATATTAATATATTTTCAAAAAAATTTGGAGAGGTTTTTAGATTTTTCATTTCATAATTCTTTAAATAGTGGTCAAATGAACTACCCCTGTAACAATTGTGTTGTAAGACCTTGTTTGAGCCATGAAGAAGTCATCTACCACATAACCAAATATGGTTTTAAAGAAAACTACTCTATGTGGTATCACAATGGGAAGAAAATGAAATCTCAAATTGCTAATGATACAAATAAGAGGAATGGATTGGAGAATTTGTTATATGACCGGTTTTCATTTATTCATCATCATGAAAAAGAAAGGATTTTGACCCAATAAGATTTTGATATGATCACACATGATGCGTCTAATGAAAATGATGATTTTTTTAGGGTGAAAAAATTGAATGATGCTGCCATGACTCCAATATATCGATAATGCAGTAAAATGAAAAAGCTGGAATTTTTAATCTGATTGTTTCATGGGAAAACTATATATGAGATTTATAATACTACCATCAATTAAATTCTTACCTTATTGAAGGAATTACTTCTAGATGATGGAGATATTCCCTCAAACCAATATATGGCATGGAAGTTAGTTGAGGAACTTGTATTTTCAAGAAACAAAATTCTTTCTTGCCCGAAAGATTTCAGTTTATTCTGGGAGGAAACTGCTGAACGAAGTGATTGTATAAAATGTGGAACATCCCGCTGAAAGAAAAAAGCTGATGGAACACCATCCCTTATGCCACAAAAATTAATTTGGCACTTTACATTGATCCCCAAACTCCAGAATCTTTTTATTTCTGATGAAATATCAATAAAAATGTGATGGCATGATACTAAGATAAAGAATACTAATGATGAGTTGGTTTACCTTGAAGATGGATTTTCATACTAGATATTTGATGCTCAATATCTTGATTTTGCAGCTGACGTGCATAATTTGAGGTTGGGTCTTTCATGTGACAGTTTTAATCCGTTTGGGAAGATGATTACATCGCACAACACATGGCTAGTTTTTATACACATTTATAAACTTCCCCCATGGTTGTGTATGAAAAAACCTTTCACTTTCTTGATTATACTCATATCTGGCCCTTCTGATCCCAAAAATGATATAAAAATATACATGCAACCTTTAATAAAAGAGTTGAAAGTTCTTTGGTATATGGGTGTATGTACATACAATGCATGTTCGAAAGAAATATTTCATATGCGTGCTGCACTTATGTGGACAATCAATGATTTTCCTAATTATGCAATGATGTCTGGATGGAGCATGAAGGAAAAACTATCATGTCTTGTTTGTATGAAGAATACATGATCCAAAATACTGAAACATCATTGTAGTTTCAGTTTTATAGGACATCGATGATTCTTTCCAATAGACCATCCATATAGAAATAATTTTCGAAGATTTGAAAATACCATGGAGACTGATGATCCACTTTAGCATATGTCTGGAACTGATGTGCTTAATGAATTGAAAGATTTCAGTTTTTCATTCGGTTAGGGTCAAATGGAATCTGGAAAGAGAAAGAATGTTTCCACTGAAACCTGTTACAATTTGAAGAAGAGAATTATATTCTTTGATTTATCTTATTGGTCAACCAATTTGTTACATAATTGATTAGACATAATGCACATTGAAAAAAATATATGTGAAATTTTACTTCCGATTCTTATAAATTTTAAGGGAAATACAAAAGATGATTTATGGTCTCGGTGTGACTTGGTGGATTGTGGATTATACCAGAATTGCATCCTGTGCGTATCAGTGAAAATAAATGGTAAGTTCCATGTGCTTCTTATATGATGACACCTATAAAAAAAATAAATTTCTGGAAGTACTAGAGACTATTAAAGTTACTTATGTCTATTCAAGCAACATATCTAAATGGGTCAACAAAAGAGAGTTGAAGTTAAAATCTTAGAAGACTCATGATTATCACATCCTTCTGCATGAGTTGATTTCAATAGAAATTCTTCATCGTTTGTCCAATAATGTAAGGGTGGAAGTTATTCAGTTGCTCCATTTGTTTAGAGATCTTTGTGCTAAGAAGTTTTCCAAGTATTTCTTGAAAAAAATGTTGGTTGTTGCCCCATTAATTTTTTATGAGTTAGAGAAAATATTTCCTCCATCATTTTTCACATGCATGCTGCATCTGACTGTATATATTCCAACTGAAATAATTCTCAGAGGACCTATTTCTTTTCGTTGGATGTATCCAACTAAAATAAATATGTACACATTAAAGTCTTATGTCCGCAACAGGAATCATCCTGAAGGTTCTATCATGAACGGTTACTTGGCTCAAGAATGTATCGATTTTTTCTCTATGTATTTGTCTAATCTTACTTCAAGAATAAACAGAACAATGAGAAATGAAGAAGAATAGTATGATCAAATTGAACCCAGTTTTTCATCACTTCCTCAAATAGGAGGAATTCCTGTATCATATAAATTGATGACATTAAGCCTTGAAGAGCGAGAGATGGTACATCGCACAGTTTTCTTCAACTATGATTTGTTCGATGACTACATCTTGTAAGTAAATTGAAAATTCATATCTTATATATATATATATATTAATCTATTCCTATTTTTATCTACAAGGAACATAAAGTGATGATAAATAGAAAGCATCATTCTTTTTCTTTGAGAAGGAGGGATAATTTTCATAGAAAAGAGTTTTCTTCTTGGTTAAAATTGAAGGTAATAATATTACTATTTAAAATAATTAAAACAATATTTAATTAAGTTTAATATTAATTTATATTTCAGGTATTGAGTTTTCCTGCTAACTCTACCTCTGAGGAAATAAGAACATTGGATTTTGGTCCTAATACCGTGGTTCGTGACTGTAAACCAATTGTTATCAATGGGTATAGATTTATTATCACTAAAAGAGAAAAGAACACGAGAACACAACATGATGGTGTTATGGTTACTTCCAAAATAGATTGTTATGCTTGTGCATCAAATAGTAGACCGTGATTTGAAAATGTAGGTTATTATGGAGTCATTGAAAAAATAATAATATTGGATTATTATTTTCATGGATGAGTCATGATGATGAAATACCAGTGGTTTGATTCGATGATGAGGCATGGGACATTTATTGATGATTTTGGATTTCAAGTAATTGATATGACTCGCACTATTTCTACTGATGAACCATATGTATTGACATCAATGGCGAAATAAGTTTTTTATGTCAAAGACCATCTTCGACCTGAATTTGGTGTCATTATTGAAGTAATTCCAAGACATATTTTTGATGATGGTGATGATGGAATTGACATCATCCCTAATGCCATTGGAAACAATCCATTTATTAATTTTGATGACTCCAATAGCTCAATTGTCAGAGTTGACTGTGAACCCAAAGTTATGGGGGGAAATATATAAAATCATCCATTTATGTTCTCAATTATTTTGGTTTACCTAGAATTGGGTTGTTAAGGTTGGTACTATTAAAATTGATTTAACATTGATTACAAATATGTTGTATCCAACTTGACCGTTATGTGAATTTTCAATGTTTATTGGTTGTAATTTTATTTGAATTGCATTTTCTAATTTGGAATTGAACTGCATTCAAACCTACGAATACAAAATTTCTAACTTGGTGAACATTTCAATGCTTCAACTGTGATTTTTATAAAATTAGTATAACTCTAATACCTCTCTTTAACATTTTACCAGGTAATTAACATGATGGTTTGTATTTTTCTGCAAAACATGTATAGAAACCTGCATCATCTACCTGGGCTAAAGAAATTAAAATTTTCCTTAATTTCGATAACTGATTTACCCATTATGAATATGGTAGAATCAATGTTCCATGATTTTAATAGACTTATGACACTTAGTAAATAACTATCCTACTAAAAATTAAATTTCTTTATTACATATTGTACGATTTATTAACTTCATTATATATCTGTTCAAGATAATTTATTTTGTTTTTTGGGTTACACATTAGTTATCCTTTTTTAATTACTTCCATATTTGTTTTCAAATATAGTAAATGCAACCAATTGAAGAGAGGTGGCGAAAATAGATGATGGAAAATAATCATCACATGATTGAGATGGGCATTCCACCACTAGTGCCTGTAGTGAGTATTTTATTTTAAAAATATATATTTAAATAATATATAATGTCATGTGATTATTTTTTTTTCAAAATTTTTGTAGGATCCATATATTAGGTGACAATTATTTGATGACCAGCCTAGTAGTGGTCCCAGTACTCAGGGTTTTCGTACGAGGGGGGGTCGTACAAGAGCTATACGATCTGGTCGGCGTACCCGATTAGACCCTGCCCCTCCCACTAACATACCATCCATACCACATTCTTATCCTGGTGTGTCGTTTGGGACACATGGGATATTTAGGCCTCCCATGTTTTCACCACCCTTTACACCTGATCCACCTCAACTATCTGTACCATATCCGATGATGATTCCCACTCCCCATCCAATATTCGGCCATCCATCCCTGTCATCTTCTTTTACTTATGCTTCCTTATCTCTAGGCTTTAATATTACATCTTCTTCGACTCCTGCTCTGCTAGATTCTATCCCTACGGAGCATACATTGGTACCCAATCCACCTGTACATGGTGTTCCTTCAGTTTCTGCGGATCCAGCGGAGCCCATTGAACAGACTATCGCATGTATACTTATATAACCCTAACAAATTTTTACACCATTATTTATTTTCATTATAACACGTATTGATAAAATATTTGTTTTTATTTCATAACAGATACATCTACTGATAGGAGGAAGATACGGGGGCATACATGAATGCATCCAGTGTGGAACCACCATACATAGTTGATGGTGGAATACAATGAAGATAGTGAAATGATTGAAAAATCAGGGTAGCAATGTCGGAGTTTTTTGGCGATGCTTTCCAAATACTCCGACATAATTCATGTCAGCCCGCTCTTATGGAGATATTTGCCAAATGAAGTCACAGATACAGCTTGGGCAGAGATATGGGTAAAAATATGTTTTATTTAATGCAATATTTTTTTTTATTTATATGAATTAATATTTTGGTGTTAGATTAAGTTTAATTTCCCCGATAGTGAGGGTGCATGACCAGCACGTCTAAATGATTTATGTGAGATTTGGAGAGCTTATAAGCACGATTTGTATATTGGATGGCATGATAGAGTTGGCACATAGTTAGAGGAGGTACCTTTCATGGATGATTGTCCATTAGAACAATATCGACGGATGATTATTCATTAAACGACTATCAAATTTAAGGTATTAATCACATTAGAGGTATTTAAATGAAAACTTTCATTTTCATTAATACTAATTATTTAATTTTATTTAGGAAACATCCGGAAGAAATAAAAAAACATTGATGCTAAAAAAAACCTCCACACATTGGGACATACTACGATACCAGATCATGAGAGGCAGTAGGTATGACAATTTATAATTTTTCTTTATGACTTGCACTTTCTATTGCTTCCTCCACAATTTATTCTATTTCTAAAGTTTTTTTATAATTTTAGTTATGCAATTAATTATTGGTATCATATTTTTAATTATGGTTTCCTACATTCAATGTCATTATAGTGTCATAAATTAAATATAGAAGGACGTGTGCCTCGATCAAAACTATTTTGCTCGAGTAGAAGGAAGAAAGATGGAAGTGTGGTTAATGAACCGACTCAATAGTAGATTGTAAGTTTTACTTTTTATGTTTAAAATTTTAATCTCTATTTTGTAACTTAATAATATATTTATATTTGTAACAATCTTCTTTAGAGTCCCTTGATTCCCAGAAACCTGACAATTTTGGGCTAAATGATCACTTACATCAGGTGTTGGGAGATGAGCACCCTGGTAGAGTACACTACTGACCTGGGAAGAGTATAGTTCCAACTAGGTATTGGCCCTCCTCAGGTATGAGTTTTAGTGCCAATGAGTTCCAGTAGGTTAAGGCATAGCCAGAAGAGGCTGAAAAAAGGGATATAGAGATGAAAAAACAATCTGCTAGGTCAAACACTGCATTTATGAAACATATGGATGTTTTACATCCAACACTTCCACCAGAGGCCACCACAACTTGTGATGAATATATGTCATCGATGCATTATATATATAGTTCACCAAGTGGAAGTTCCAGTGGTGGTCAAGATGATGGCAAGGAGGAGGCCGAGGCGGAGGAGGAGGAGGGCGAGGAGGAGGACGAGGCGGAGGAGGAGGGCGAGGAGGAGGCCAAGGAAGAGGAGGAGGGTGATGAGGAGGCCGAGGATGAGTATGAGGGCAAGGAGGAGGGCATTGAGGAGGGTGGTGAAAATGATAGGGATGATGATGAGGATAAGGGTGAGGCTTATAATGACGGTGATGATAGTGATGGTGATGAGGGACAGATTGATCCGTTACATTTTTGACTAATATTACAGACCTTTGATGTTTATTGATTTGTTGTGCCTAAATATATGTGTGATTAGGTAGGTCACATTATAATTATTTTTTATCTATATATAATAAAACTTTACTTGATGATTTGCTGTGACTGATTCACCCCTCCCCTGGACAGCCCCCACCCCCGTGGATAGCTCGCCACCCCTGGACTCCTCATACCTCCCTGGACAGCCCCACCACCCCTATGGACAGCCCGACCACCCCTTGGACAACCCTCCCCCTGGACATCCCACCCACCCCCATGGATAGCCTTCCCAACCCCTTGGACACCCACGACCCCCATAGACAACCCCACCACCCCCCGTGAACAGCCCGCCCAACCCCTGTGGACAACCCCTCCCCCTATGGACAGTGCCCCCACCCCTGTGGATAGCTCGTCCACCCCCTGGACACCCCTACCCCTTGGACAACCCCTCTACCCCTGTGGATAGCCCACCCACCCCTGGACACCCCGTACCCCCTGGACAGCTCCACCCACCCCCTGGATACCCTGTACCCTTGGAAATCCCCCCTCACCCCCATGGACAGCCCACACACCCCCGTGGACAGCCCGTCTACCCCCATGGACAACCCACCCACCCCCTGGACACCCCCACCCCCATGGATAGCCCCCCACCTTCATGAACAACCCGCCCATCCCCCCTGGACACCCTGTACCCCCTAGAAAGCCTCTCCACCCTCGTAGATAGCCTGTCCACCCCCCAGACACCCTGTACACCATAGACATCCCTGCCCACCCCCCTAGACACCCCGTACCCCTTGGACATCCCCCCACTCCCGTGGATAGTCCGCCCACCCCCACAGACAGCCCGCCCACCCCTTGGACACCCCGTACCCCCCCTGGACAGCCTCACCACCCATGTGGACAACCCACCCACCCCCCTGGACACCCCGTACCCCCTAGACAGCCCCCACCCCCATGTATATCCCGCCCACCCCCGTGGACAGCCTGCCCACCCCCTAGACACCCCCTACCCCCCTCGACATCCCCACCACCCCTGTGGATAGGCCGCCCACCCCCTTGAACAACCCCTCCCCCCTGTGGACTGTCCCCCACCCCCGTGGACAGCCCGCCCACCCTTCTAGAGACCCTGTCCCCGCCCTAGACAGCCCCTCCCACCCCCTGGACACCCCGTACCCCCTGGACATCCCCCGTACCCCTATGGACAGCCCCGCCAACCCCCCTAGACACCCCCTATCCCCCTAGATAGCCCCGCCACCCCTGTGGACAGACCTCACCCCCTGGACATCTTCCACCCCCATGTATTATAGGGGTTCTAACAGCTCAAAGATCCCATTAATCATAGCTACCCACTTAATTACCTCATGGGATCCTTGATCACTAATAAAAAATAGTGGATGAAATTTTAGAAACTCCCATTCATAATCAATGATCCGATAAGTACATGTCTATTCCACTTATACAAGAGTTTGAGTAGAGACCAAGACTAGGAAGACAATATCTGGATCATAAGAATGACTACCTGAGATATCCCCTTATTTTGATTCATTTATAGTGGTAACATTCTAAAGAATTATAAAAAACGAAACCTTTAGTAAAATAATATGATGTTCTAAAATAAGGGACACAAAATCACAAATCCCATAAAGATACATCATAAATAATTCTTCATAAAACCATTTAAAAATAACATAATAGAGACTTATTTCTATTTAAAACTCCCCAAAAGTTTATAAAGATACATTTTAAGGTTCCATTTCAAAAATCATATAGTATTTTTTCCCCATAATAAAAATGTAATCCATTTCCTAATAACCAAATCCCCCTTCCTACCATACCCACCCCCTTGATAGCCCCACAACCCCTTGGACGCCCCCACCCTGGACAACCCCCACCCCCTAGACACCCCTACCCCCCTGGACAGCCCCCAACCCCCTGGACAACCCCACCCCCCGGACACCACCCCACCACCTGGACATGCCCACCCCCTGGATACCCCCACCCCCATGGACAGCCCCCACCCACATGGACAACCCCCCCACCCGGACACCCCCACCCCCTGGACACCACCCCACCACCTAGACACCGCCACCCCCCTGGACACCCCCACCTCCATGGACATCCCCCTACCCCTTAGATAGCCTCCAACCCCCTGGACACCCCCACCACTCCTAGACACCACCCCACCACCTGGACACCCCCACCCACTTGGATATTCCCCCACCCCCTAGACAGACCCAACCCCCCATACGCCCCACCCCTCATAGACACCACCCCACCACCTGGACACCCCCACCCCCTGGACACCCCCACCCCCATGGACAGCCCCCACCCCCCTAGACAGCCCCACCCACTGGACACCACCCCGCCCCCCTTGGACAGCCCCCCAACCCCCTAGACTGCCCCCACCCCCTGGACACCACCCCAACCCCTAGACACCATCACCCCTTGGACACCCCCATCCCCCCAGACACCCCACCCCCTGGACACCCCTACCCCCTTGGACAGCCACCCCAACCCCCTGAATAGACCTCCAACCCCCTAAACAGTCCCCCAAACCCCTGAATTCTGAATTAAATTATTTATGTATTTAATTTACTTATGAATTATGTGTTAATGGTGTATGGGTATACTTTTTGTATGAGTATACTTGTTGTATGTGTATACTTGCTGTAATTACCTTATGAATTATATATTAATTCTATATGTGTGTAGAGGGTAATTAAATACATAATTGGAGGCATTCATAAATCTATATGAATTATGTGTTGTATGAATTCTATATGAATTCATACATAATTCTGTATGTATTCTACAGGTATTGAGAATTGTGAAGGTATTCAGAATTGTGTATGAATTGTGTAAGAATTGTGCAGGTATTCTGTATGGACCACCCCCAACCTCCTATATGTATTCTGTAGGTATTAAGAATTGTGTATGAATTGTGTATGAATTCTGTAGGACTGTTGGTGGAAGCTGGTGGAATTACTGCAGGTGCACAGGGGGAGGTCGGCTTGCTGTTGTAGGTACATAAAGGCTATGCCAATGATTTACAACAGTTGGCATATCTGTAAAAACAGAACTTATACCAATGGTTTTATATAAAACATTGGTAAAAATATATACAAATGGTTTACAAACCTTTGGTATATGTATTTTTACTTGATATTTACCAACAGTTTGTGGGAAACTATTGGTAAAAGGCTATACCAATGGTTTGTAAACCATTGGTATAGAGATGATTTTTGATATTACCAATGGTTTTAAACCATTAGTAAACATTTATACCAATGGTTTCAATGAACCATTGGTATATACTCAATTTTTCAGACATATCCAAACAGTTCTCATAGAACCTTTGGGATATGTCTATCCCCACAGCTCAAGACCCAACAGTTTGGACAACCGTTGGTATAGTTTATACCAACGGTTTTCCATCCTTTACCAATGGTTTTAAACCACTGGTAAAGATGAAATTTCCAGTAGTGCATCTATGTTTTCCAAACACGATCATGGTTTACCTCTTAAGTACCAACATCCTATCTACACTTATAACAAACTTTATCACAACCAAAAGATACTTTGATACCAATTTTTAATACCTTGACCCGATCCAACTAAACAGTAACTAAGTTGGATTTACCATGTCACCTTAGGCATGCTTACTTGTATGCTAGAGGTTACTGACTAGCGATGAGAGATGGAATAAACCATGATGAGATTACAACATTAAATATAATTCATAAGGGTCATTCTTGAATCTACTAAAATTTTGGTATGAACCATCTATATAATGAAGATACCCAAAACCCGTAGTCATAAAATAGGAATCCAAGAGGGGTCACATACTCCAAAATATAAAAGTAAATAGTTTGTATGATATTCAAATCTATAACACTACACTATTAGAATAAAATATAGAATAATTTAGAATATATAAAATGCTAGCACACTAGTTGATAAATATACATTACAACTAGAAATGAATATATATAGTAGCCTCTAACCTGACTCACTAGACACTATCCTATCAAATCCATGACCTACAATACAATTCTCACCCAAGATATGTGTCAATATCTAATTTTATACCTTCACATAAAACAAAATCATGAATGTATACTCATGTAAATCAAAACCCATGTCATGTACACGGGTAGTGGTGTGTCTGATGACCCAGTAGGATTCCCCCACTCACTAATTAACATTGAGTGTTAATGATCAAGTAGATGCATGTGCAAGTATGTGGAGAGTAAAAGTTTATGATAAGTATAACTTACTTACCTATAAACATAACCTATGCATGCTAATACAAGGTATACCTACATGCCATCATGAACAGAAGACACACACCCTGAGGTCTCAACTAGCACTATACAAATTAAGCCAGGCCCCACCTACCTATAATCATACACATGTATAACATCACATCGATATTAGGTAGCAGGTCTACTCTATCACATGTAGCATGAAACTCCTCCCAAGATCCCTCCATCATATCTCTTATAGCCTCATTAGTTTCTATGCCATTTCTAAATTTTCAATGAAGAGAGAACATCTATAGAGTTCCTAATCTCAATTGGGGAAAAAATAAACACACATGATCTCACATAAAAGGAATCACACTCCTTGAGCTAAATCCCAAAACCTATGTTCATCTTAGACATAACCTCTTATAGGGTCATATCCTGAACATGAGGTTCATCATGCTATAAAAATTCCTCATAGGATACATGCATGGTCTCTTCATCCCATATTGGGCTAATGCAAGATCACCCCTGAATATACAACTCTCTTCTTAAAAAAAATACTAGGGAGGGAACCCACTCACCACCTAATACAACATCTTGACCCATACTGAGAATCATCACCACACTGGAACTACTTCCCATGAATCTAACCTTATTTTTCAATAAAAAACACTTAAATATATCTACCACCTCCATCATTGAGGTTAATAAAGAGGCACTCCTACTAGGTATTAAAGAGGCCACTCACATATAAATAATATCAAAAAATTCATAGAGGCTGATGGTGAATGGTATCGCCCATCACTTTCTCAATACATGTGTTATGTACCAATCCCAAGGGCCTATTAAAACCCCAATATCAATCAATGCATGATGAAACAATAAAATCCTCACTTAACCCCATAAATCACTCCAAGTAGTCAAGGTAACCAAAGATTACTAGACTCAACCTCACTTCAAAGGTTATCCCAAGGTTTCTATAAACATCCATCAAAAGGAAGCCTACTTAGTATTTTAACCCATATAAATAACTCATTACCCAATGGATGGTATCAACTATGTCTCCTATTATATCATTAATCATAATGAAACATGTGATAATATTCAAGGAAATAAAAAATTAAGAGGCCCACACAAGCACACATGATTTGAAAAATAGGGTATCACCTTCATGAGGTTAACTAGACCAAATAATACATCAAAACATGAAGTTCTATATACCCACACTACTGAGTATGATGTTAAAAATAATTTCTTTAAACATAGTATTTGATACCAAATGAGGTGACTCAAGCTAAACATATATTTATTTTACACCATTTCCATAATTTAAACATTACATATCCCAAATAAACTCACAATACCAAGAACCAAATGTCTAATGTGTTTGGATATTACTTATATAAGAAACTTATTTTACAATACTTGTGAATATTTCAACATAATTTAATCACACTAGATTCCATTATAAACTTATCATAAGTTATAACCATCTTCATAACCTGGGTAATGGAAACATAATAAAGGACGATATTAAATGCTTAGTAAGGGAAACTTATCAATGAGTCACAACAGTTAGATTATAAACATGATAGAAAGTATGAATATGGGATAAATACCTGATTAAAAATATCATGGTATCATAAATGATAATCATAATACTTTATTGAGAATTAAGGAATATGTAATAGGAGCATAAGACCATGAAAATCTCATCAAATAAGTATAATAAATATAATATGTATTAAAAGAATATAAAAATAATCTTGAATCATGGGAGCATAACATAATAATGAAGAATATATTAGAAATATGGAACAACATAGAAATTTAGTTTAACAAGGAACTATAACATAACCATAAGAATAGGTAATCATCACATTGTGAGGAGACACTATCATTCCCACACATTAATTTGTGAATAGACCCATGATTTCCACACATTATATATAAGAAAACACAATCATGCTCACAAATCATTATCTGATTAGATATAAATCCTTAACCAATAAATTATAGTTCTATAAAGTAAACCACCCATCAATCAGACATATGCATTAATGCCTCATAAAATCAATCATTCATCATATAACAAAGAACCCATGGAAATAAAATGGGTTTCATAAAATTTACAAATATAATTACATAAGAAGACTTCAAGAAATCAACCAGTTCATACCAAAGATTCAATCACTTAAAAAGATTATTTTATAAGGGAATATAGAGGTTGATTCATAAAAAATAACCCCATTGGAGATAAATATTTTGAATTTAAATAGGAAAATTTAAGTGAAATATAAAATTAGTCTTTGTAAAACATTTCTCAACATCATCATAAAGTGTTAAAATCACAAGTCACTTATAAAAAGATCATTTTTGAGTAGTTGATATGAAAAATTTTCAAACATGATTTATAATTAGATCTAAATAATGGATCCTTTAAAATTACATAAAGGTTATCCCAAGGAAATGTTGAGTGGAAGATAAAAAAAATGATCATGAATTGGAAATACTTTTTTAATATTTTAAAATACCCCTCTTGAAAACCCATATCACCAAAAGGGATAATAAAATTATCTTTTGAAAAATAAGAGAAGGGAAATATGAAAATTAAACTATATAACACTTGATTTTTTTTTCTAAATAAGTAGTATACAATTTATGAGAATAAAAATATAAATATGGAATAAAAAGAGTCATTTGAGAGGATGAGAATTATTTTGAACAATTTTATACTTTTATGATAAATAAATTCATCAAGGGAGAAGCATTGAATTTAAAATATAATTTTACCAAAAGGTATAATAGGTAATATTATATGTAATGGGAAAAAAATTATATAGGTAACTTATAAGCATGGAGTTTAATAGGTAACATTATAATAGAAAGAAAGGAAGTTTGAGTTAAAAAAAATCCCTTATGACATTGGTGACCTTTGAATCATAAAAACATCAAAGGATGGAACTTAGAAGATATTTTTTAACCACTTAATTTTTTAAATTCATGATAAAATAATTCAACATGATATTTTATACCCTAGAAAAAAGGCAATAAGTGGTAAAAATGGTATAAATCTCAAAGAAAGGAAATTTTGATGAGAAATACCTTATGAATTTTGTAACAATTGAATAAAAAGAATACATAGGAGAGATTGATGAAAATAATTTTAAATCCCATGAAATAAACTTTAATAACAAAAATATAAAATAATATATGGTGCATAATATGAAAACATTCCTTAATGAAGGGGAATTGAGATAGAAACCCATACATACATCATAATTCATGAAGTAAGAAACATTTTAAAATGGGTTTATGTGGTATAAAAGTAAATAACTAGAAAAAATAGTAAATAAAACATAATACAATCTTAGGAATAGTTTACCTAACTTATAAGAATAAATTTAAAGAATAATGATCATAACTCAAATAAAAAAGTTGAGTTAACAAAAACCCTTACCTTTACTCTCAACTTCTACAAAGGCACTTTAAATTCCTATAAAATAAACATAACCATATTAATAACCTATTTAATAAACTTATTCGTATCTATTACCACATATAATCTTCAATTATAATAGTTAAATATACATTTATTAGTCAATTATAGTTTATTTTCATTATTAGATGTTAGCAATTTTTATGGTTTCACGCATGATTTAAAATGTTGATGTCGATCCACATTATTTGATACCAAGTTCATAATTACTATATTATCCAAGTTACTTTAATAGATGTCACATAATCATTTATAAATTTATATTTTCATTACATGAGATTTTTAGTTACGATTCTTGAAGATGGAATTAACAATGAGCTTGTTTCAGTGATTTTTAACGAATGAAAGGTGGCATCTTAATAATGAATTAGATATTAATATTAACATTACAAAAATAATCACCATTAACTTATTATTATCCTATATCACCATTAATTAAGTTTCCATAGATAGTCATGATAGAAATTTATACCATCGTTTATGTAGGTGATTAAACTGACCCAAACAAGAACATGCTATAATTAATGGATAAGTATCATTATGAAGTGATTTAGTTATTTAGGATTTATTAATCTGATAAATAATAATTAATAAGTGGTAGAATAATAATATAGTTTATACAAAGTGATTACTTAGAATTAATAAATAATTTTCCTCTTGGTATGCTCGTTTTATGCGGTTAAAATTAAAATGATAACTTATTTTCAATATTATTAATATAATTATTTAATATATCTTTTTATAATATTAATATTTTTATAAATATAATATTTAATCTTTAAATACATTCGTATAATCATCCAATTAGGGTGGCAGTGAAAAATGAAATACACCGTTCATGGAGGCGGTAGTCCGCACATAGTCATAGATGATGTTTTTATTTTACATATAATGGGAGGAAGGTATAAAATGGTTTATATTTTAAGAATATTAATGATTTTTTAAGTATAATATTTATTAATTGAATAAACTTTTATAAATACTCATGTAAGGTGATAATGAAAATGAAATATGACTTCCTTGGAGGTGGTAGTCTGCACATAACATATGCGACGTTTTCATTTTATAATTAATTAGAGGAGGGTATAAAATGATGATTACATCAACATAATAAAATTTAGTTATAATTATGATAATTATGTAATTAGGTTATCTTGTGTAGAATATATTTATAGGGGGAATAAGAATAAATAATATAATAGAAATGAAAAAATGAGTGACTAAGAATTTTTACCTTATTGATTGGAAAAAATCCAATGAAAAAATGGTTAAGCCTTTGAAGGGTGGTACCTTGATGAGATAATCACCTCTAGGAAATGTCTAGGATTTTTTAGAGTTATTTGGGTATATTTTGGTCGAGTTATTGGGCTTGTGGTGTGAGGAGAAGTGGGGTGGGGGATGACTCATTTTATATGTGAGAGGAGTGACATTTTTTTCAATAAGAGGTGAAATATTCAATTAAAGTGGATCCAAAATGGAAAATAATGGAGAGGGGATAAGTGTTGGTATATAAAGCAATCAAGAACTCATTTGGATGAATTTTTTTTTTAAAATTATTTAGGTCTTTTACACTTTGTTGTAACCCTTTTACCATTTCGGCCTTTACCGTGGTAACTCATTTTTTTAACCAAAGTAATTTATTTTTTTAAAAAAAAGGACCTTCTTACATAATTTAGAACTTATGATTAAAAATATAAAATTTATTTTATTAGATAAAATTTCCAAAATTGAAAAAATTTAATTCTAAAATAATAAATGTATAACACATTAAAAATAGTTTTAGAGAAAAATATAACCTAAGTTCTAAAATGGAAAATATAGGTTTGTAAATTAATATTAATATTTTGAATGTATAATTTTTCTTATAAAATACATATTTGGTTCTAAAAATGTTTCATAAATTTGTAATTCATGCTTATATCCTAATAATTTTATAAAATTCGTGGTATTTGTAAAAATGATATTTTATACTATTCACCTAAAAAACATTCTTTTTAGAAAAATCTAAATATTTTATTCTCATATAATATTTACATTATAAATCCAAAATTTAAGTTCATTTTTTAAAATTCAAATTCTAAAATTTAGGAATTTGACATTTAAATAAAAATATGAAATATAATGAAAAACTGTTTTTATATGATGATGAATTTTAAATATTAACTGTTCTTATTCTTATTTCCTATCAATTACTAATTAAATTTGTGTTATTTTATTATTTATATAAAAAATATATTTTATTATTATTTAATCATAAGATATTTATTTTATTAAAATAATGCATTTAATAGGAAAGTTTTAGAAAAAATTCATTTTAAGCATAAAAAAGTCTTATTATTTATTTACCTATACTAATTGAATTTTATTAATGAATTAGTATTAAAAATGAACTTTACATTTATTGAAAAGTAAAAATGTGAAATTTATAAAATATATGTGATATATAAGTAATTTATTACATTGATACTTACATATATATATCATTTTAACTTCTACTTACATAACAGCTCAAGATATCCATGTAAGACCAAAGAATAATATAAGATCTGGTGGTAGTAATTGATGATAGTTCAACTAGTATAGATCTTTTGGAAATTTTCTTGATCTTGAATTTCTCTCACAAATGATTTTTCTCAAGCCATATTTTTTGGAGTTCCACTTGGGCTTGGACTATGGAAAACCCTAATAATGCCACTTCCTTTCTATGCTCGGACAAATGAGCCTCATAAGGAAGACTCATATTTCTCAATGCCATCAATTCTTATTTTTATATATTTTTTATAATGTTTTTACTTATATTTATACCCACTAATTTAATGACTATATCATAATGGTGAATTTTAATAATTTTATTTTAAATTATCACATTTTTGTTTCAATTTGGTGTTATGTGTGAAACAAGATATTAAAAATAGTATTTATTTAAATGGAAAATAATAATAAAATATCAGGGTGTTACAAAACATGATCCTCTTAACTTTCATTTAAAATACCAATCAAAACCCATTTTTATAAATAATTTCAAATGAAATATCATTCTGATGTACTCACCTAAGGCTCTTGGTCCAAATCCCAATGGAAAACATCTTTGAAAAAAATTCTTTTGTTTTGAAATACTATTTCAAAACCATCTCTTTAGATCACTATTCCTTTATAAATTCCATTAAAATAAAATAAACCATTTTAAATTCAGTTTAAAATGTCTCAAACCATTTTCCCTTAATAAATCCATGTCAAATACTAACTCACACCACCAAGAAATTCATAAGATATGCCATCGAAACTCATTTGACCAAGGAACAACCCATCCAATGGCCCTAAGGCCTTCATTTTTTATTGATTTTTGATAATCCACCTTTCAAGGGGTGAGGTGGAACCCTTACATGGCCCGTAGGCATAAGTATTACATATCCCATAGGACTTAGAGGAATTCATTGCCTGTAGGCTTTCAAACATTACATACAACCCAGACTAACTACTTGGAACTGCTCCTCCCCATCATCTTCATCATGAAATCAGCTCTCCACCTTCGCATGACTATTTGGCTAGGCATTCCCATGCATGCATAGGCTTGTCCCAATGGCAGGTGCCATACCTTCTCATTCTTGCAATCCATTTTAGCTTTTTCTGTGGTGAAATCCCCTTTGATCATCCTTCTTGTAGAGCTTGTTTCTTGTAGGTTGTCTGGTTTGCATCTGTACTTAAGGTGGCCCAAAGGCCTTAAAGGACTCGGGGACCAAATCGGTGGCCCGAAGGCCCAAACGGGGGCATATTCCTGGCTACTACTGTTCCCAATAGTACCTGCTACAGTTCTGCTACAGTACCTGCTATAGTACTACACAGTTCCTGCTATAGTACCTGCTACAATACCTGCTACATTACTGCTATAGTAATATGAAATTATGCCTTCTCCTAGATTTGATCCTGGGTCGCTTGGATGCACTTACAAAGTCCTTACCAACCGGGTTAAGGCTCATGTTCAAGGAACAACCAATGAAATGTTTAGAAAGTTATGTAGTCCTTTTTGAATTTAGATTGACAAGAGATCATACTATTTATAAAGTAATTAAGTGTTATGAAATCATTCCATACAAATAATATTAAATATATAGATATAAAATAACCCAATTGATGAATATAATCAAATCATACAAGCCACCCACCTCATTTACATGCTTCTTTATTTAATCTAAGATCATGTCGACCACCATCACACTGAAGAGTACCTATATCATTAATATACACCCATAAATCAATCAATAAATCATTTATAACAAAATTCCATAATTATCCTAATGCTGTTAAATGTTTTTGGGTGGTTATATGACACAAAAATTATAAGAATATGGTTGTGGTCCACTCCCAATGCACAACCGATCCTATTAAATACAAAATCTCTAATTTATAAACTTGAAACAATCATCAATTTGATACAATTTTTTAAAAAATAAATGAAATACCCACTAAGTTACATATCTAAATTAAAAAAGAGAGATATGAAGAAAATAAAACCTTCTCGAGCCTCCTCTGCACACACCATGCTCTAGTGGAATAAACATCCAATCCCTAACCCATTTATCATAAATATAAGGAAATAGATAAAGAAGAAAAATGGAGGAGGAATGGTAATCATTTACCTTAAATTGGTGCAAAAAATGACATCCAAATCACTTGGATCAAAGAAGAGGAAGATAAGGAGAAGACAAATATAAGAGAGTTAACTTCTCACTATTTTGGTCAAATGGAATAATTAAAACTTGAGGGTGTTGGGTTTAAAATTAATCACACATAAAAGACTAGATAAACCATATAAAAAATAGGGCTAAAGCTTACCTGGTACCTAATGGACTTCCATAAACTACTTAGTTGCTCACTGTGTACCCAGTGGATGACTACCAACTACCTGGTGTCTGGCTGGATAACCCTATTGGTGGTTCCATTGGTTACCCAATGGTATTGGACTAGGTAGTTTATAGATACTATATCCACCTACCTTCTCATTTTAATTATAAATCACCTGATAATTCATTTCATATTTTTTTAAAAAAATCCTTCCTTATCTAGAAAATTCAATTACACATTTAAAACATATTCAAAACTTCCTCCCCTAATCTATATCAAATCTTTTAAATTCTACCTATCACTAAATCAATGATAGATCAACCTTCCTTCTATTACACTAACACAAAAAGGCATTAGTCATTACATGAACTCAAAATTAATCTATTGGTGGTGAGCACATGTCTCATGGTGGGTGAAGAAACATCACTAAATAATATAAATTAAAACAATCTAGCTTAAAAATCTCATTTTTATTGTAATTATCTTCTATAACCATTCAAATCACTACCTAATCATCATAAAGACTTGTAAACCAGATCAAACCTACTCTTGAGCAAGCCACAAATCAATAACACATAGTTTGGATAATGATTGAAACAATTTAAACCATATTATTATTAATACTCTCATAAACTAGATTGAACCTACTCCTAAATAAGTTGAGAATCACTAGATTGACACTTGGTTCACATATTTTCATCATCATTATCAAATTTATCAATAGGATCAAACCAAATTTGAAAATAGTATAACATACCTATATCAAATCTTGATCCTCATCACATTAAAGAACATAATAAATAATATAAACATCATCATGAATATCAACCTCAACATTTCCAATGCCAGGTCCATTAATTAGAATGCACCTCACTATTGGAAGATTTGGGCACTCTGAGATCAAAAACATGGGAAAATAGAATCTATAAAATCACAAACCAAACTCTTTGATGAGTTGGGAATCATAGATTTAAAACCTATAAAATTACCATCCATAACTATGCAAACTAAAACCACTATGATGAACCATATCATAATGATATATCAAATCTAAATTTATAAGATATTGAATCAAGAAACCACAAACCTCAAACCATTAGAATATCTTATATTAAGAAACCTTAATCCTCAAACCAAACCTCAAGGGAACACTTGCAGCTAAACTGATGACACCACCATGTAATAACTCCACAAATACTCAACATCAACATCATCAAATCACCACATATCATGGGTCAACACCCAATTACAAGGTAAAGTGGACTTGATCCTCAACCCAACGACAGAAGGAGAGATAATTATAATGAAAATTTCAAAAAATAATATCACAAGAGGTATGAAAACATCTAAATTAGTGTAACATGGATCTCAAAATATCCCAAAAAAATCAAGAAAACACAGTACCCTCCAACTTTTCATGACAACCACCGTAAGAAACCCCAGAGAGATCAAAATAAAACTCCTATATTTAGACCCTATCTTAGGAATAATCCACATTCTTAATTTATACGAAAAGTATTTTGATATAAAAAATACACGATACATCAAATGATGAAACAAATCTAGACCACCAAAGGAACATCATCCCTATAAAGAGTGACCATAATTGGCATTTAGATGAACCTAAAATGTAACTAACATCATCAATAAATAAACCAAGAAAAACTATAATCCATTAAATAAGGATTCAATATCTTATTAAAATGTTATCAAGGAAACATATCTTAGCTACAAGAAACATTAAAACCTTACTCTTATTATTATTTGAGGAAATGATTCACAATGTGACTACACTATACAAGATGAAATAACTATTCATTCTCATACTATTGAGAAAACACTTCTTATCTACAAAAACTATTAAACCATTTTATACACTATTCACTAGGAATATATCTACATTGATCACTCTAAGTATATAGATAAATAATCACTTACATCAAGGGAAAACACATATTAAAAAATAAGGGTGAATGACACTCTAATTGAAACTATATATCCTCAAACAACCCACACATATAAATTCATAATATAACCACGATCGATCATTGAGTTTTCCAAAAGAGTTATCATGATAAAATGATATTCTAAAGTATAAAAAGAAACACAATACTTATAAAACTTGAATTAAAGTACCCCGTTAGTCAAAAAATGATGATACATGACTCCCAACATCACTATCTTAATGCACAACACTGAATATAAACCTTGAGGTGAAATAAAATCAAATCAAGTATCATAAAAGGGGATATAAAATAAATAAAAAACCATTCATATTAATTATATTTGGTCTCAAAAAAATCATCTAAATATATCTTTAAAAACTCCTAAGAAATAGTGGATGAAACAAAGAATAAAAGATCATGGTGTCTCGAAACACACCTTGCCTCTTAAAGATCACTGGGAATCTAGTGGATTACTACTGAACTTCCAATGACAATCATAATTCTAACATGCCTTAATGAATGCCTAATTAGTCACTTTTAATTTCAATATAAGGCACCTGATATACAATATCCTAGATAACATCTTCATGATTTTAGGCATTTTTTTATTCTCAACTTGACAACCAATATTTGATCCAAAAATCACAAAAAGGTTAGAAACATCCTAATAGGGTTTTTATAAGTGGAAAACCATAAAAATTTAAAATATTAATATCAAATATCAATAATTAAAATATAATATCTAAATTTGAATTAATAATGATAAAAAATAATGAAAAATATAAATGGAATATTTGAACAAAGCACTGATGTAATTATTAAAAACATTTAGGTAAATTATCTAATTGATCTCATGGATGTAATGTACATTTTCCCATAATTAATCATAAAAAACTAAAAGATAAATCATATTTAATAGTAAACTAGACCAAAATTTTCCATATTTTATGAAAACCCATTTTGACCCCAATTTATACAAAAAAATCCATTAAAATCTATGAAATCATCAAAAAATAAATAATATAAAAATTACATGTCAAGATCCATGAATTTATAGTAATAAGTATCATGTTTTAATTAAATTCACATTCAAAAATACATAAAATATAATATACGATGAAGAATGATAAAGAAATTTAACATCACCTACCTTGATCATGCATCTTAGAAATTGATGTTCACTGTTAGAGGAAGGAATATTCTATTTAGATATATTTCAAGATCTAGCCATCCTCACTAGAAAAACTTGGTCTCATGGTTCTAGTATACCTAATCTAGTTTTAAAATTTAAAATAATTAATCACTAATCAAATAAAAAAATAATGAAGTTTGTAATAATGAACACTAGTACATGAATCAAACTTGAATTGCTATCTAAAAGGGAAATCATATATATAAACACATTTTTATGTACACATGCATCATATATTGGTTAGGCGATTGATTTATAAGTGGATTGAATGTTCAATTTTTTTCCAAATCTTAATCATATAGTTTTATCAATACATTTTGATCCTCAAATAATAACTAAATAAAATGAACTAACTCTTTAACACTAGTGAGGTTTCAGTAATTATAGGAGTGTTATCATTTTCATTGAGTGTATTTTTTTACATAAAAAAATGTTTCATCATAAAATTTTACTCATAATTCTCAATACTAGATATATTTTTTCATCAAATCATGATGCTAATGTATCCACACCACCACTTTTAGATCAAATAAAACCTACCCCAACTTAGTATATCATTGAGAAATCACCCATGTCCCATGAGGGAAGGAGGAATCCTTGTTGGTGATGTGTCACTACCGATTCACTGGAAATTATTTCACCAGAAATTATGAGCATAGAAGAATAATTTTTGATAATACCCCTCATAGATTGGCCCCATAAACTTTGATGTACCAAAATATGAGAAGACCTCACACCTTATTCACCACACACAATCAATAAAACTCACAACTCATACATAACATTCAGAACTAGTGTAAATTAAACAAAGGAAATAACACTTTGTTTTTACATGGTTCAAAAATTATCCCTACATCCATGGGAGAACACTACTATGCATTCCATTATAATCAAAAGTCATAAGGGTTTAAAAAATTAATAAAAAATTACCATTGAATATATTTATGCTAACAATTTGAGTCATGATCCAATAAAATACTAATGTATAAGTGATATCACTTTTTATAGTGGGTTCTATCCAGTCATTCAGTTGCACCACCATATAAAATTTATAAAGGAACCACTGATGAAATTTGTGACTTTAGATCTACTATTTCAATAAATACATAACTTCCATAGCTAGTTACTAATGAAAGGTTACCCATGCCTTGGATGAAAATACCTAAGGATCAAATCTATAACTTCCATAGAAACATACCATTTCATATACCCATAATATGATATCATCATCCAACCACCTACCTCATAATAAAGATCCTATCATTGTTACCTAGACCATCAAGACTAATCTATCATCTGATTCTTCTTCTTATAGTATAACTGAGTTCACACTTGAAGAGGCATCATATTCCTAACAATATCCTAGTTGAATAATAATTTAAGAAACTCTGGAAACACCAACAATTAGGAACATCCACAAATCCTTCCATAACAACAATAGTCAATGCTATCCTCCGTTATTCTATTCACCCAAGTCCCACTAAGTCAAAATGCTGCCTCATATTTTTTTGGACTAAATTCTTAGTGAACATGCCTACTGAATTCTACTTCCTGGATATTTTCTACAACTTTTTCACATTATCCTCTAGAAAATTTTGGATGAATAGATATTTCAAGTTGATGTGTTTTTTCCTTGTATGAAAAAATAGATTTTAAGCCAAGTTAATTAAACTCTATCTATCATAGAATAACACTCCGCATTACTATTATCTTATGAGTTCCTCAGTAAGCATTCCAACCATATCAGTTCCTTTCCTATTTACATTGTTTTATGTACTTAGGTTGTTTTATGAAAAAAGTAACCACTAGTTACAACCATGATATCCAGATACTCTCTATTAATCCATAGGTGAAAAAAACCTCATGATAATCTTCTAGGTGTCTGAATACTTCAAAAATTCTACATTAACATAACTTTTCATTGTATCATCTTCCCTAAATCACAAGGATATATCTTTTAATCCCTTCAAGTACCAGATGATCTATTTCATAGCCTCCCTGTGTTCCCTTCTGAGATTCATTATGAATCATTTAAAAAATCCAAATATGAATGTAATGTATAGATTATTTTACACCATGAAGTACAACAAGATACCTACTATTGATGAAAATAGAACTTTTTCCATGTAATTCACCTCATATTTTATTTTTGATGCCCTCTCCTTATACAATTTGAAGTTTTTAAACAATGTAGTTCAGACTGACTTATATCTAGACAACCCAAACCTTTCAATGATCTTTTAGATTTAATAAATTTTCAATAGATCCAAAGTCCCTAGTTTACTATCTATCTTAAAATTTATTCCTAAAATATTTTTGGCATGACTAAGATATTTTATATCAAAATTTTCAGATAGTTCATGCTTTATCTCCTGAATCGTTGTAATTTATAGACCAGCTAGAAACATGCTATACATATACATGATAAGTATGATAAAACTTCGATCATTACACGAATTATAGTATAAAAATTAATGCATTTTGTTTTGAGTGAAACCTTTATAATCCATGAAAGTATCAAAATTCTAATTCCACTACCTTAGTTCTTGTATCAAATCATAGATACTCCTCTTTAGTCTTCACACCAAGCCATGATTCTACTAATCCAAAAAACCCACCAGTTTCTTCTTGTACATATATTTTTCTAAGTATCTATAAATAAATTATATCTTTACATCCATCTACTAAAAGTGTAGATTATTATAAACTACAAGGATCAATACTATCTACATGGAAGAATTCTTAACTATTAATGAGAAAATTTTAGAGAAATCAATACCCTACTTCTATTGGAATCCTTTCACAACCAACCATGACTTTAATCTAATCCTCCCACCATCTTAATCATTCAAATATAACATCCATGTGTTCTCAAGGAATATTTTCCCTTATTATAAATCAGTTATCTCCCATTCTCTATTGTATTCCAATGAATACATTTCATCCTTCATCATAAACTCTTAGTTTTTATAGTCACTATAAGTGACTACCTATTTTAGTATTTTGGGTTCCCCTTTACCCTTTAAAAGTAAAAATTCATGTTGTCCCCAAACCTTTAGACTATCCCTTTGATTCTGGAAGACCTTTATAGTTAAAATTGTTACTTTTAGCTTATTAGCTCTGAAATTTTTGATGCTCTATATCTAGAAGAACTTTCTTAGCCTTCAAAAGTCCTTGAACATTCTGGCACATCTTTTATTGGTATCACTTCCATAATTCTGGTGTTTCTATTTAAAATCTCTAGAAAATTTTCCCTTCTAGTATCCCCATTCAGATCAATTGAGACTTATTTTATTGATACATTTCTCTCAATTTCTTATTCATCCGTGTTTTATTCCTTCCACACAACCTTCTCATTAAAGAGAACATCTTAAATTATGATGAATTTATATTTGTTATCATCCCAAATTTAGAATCAAAATTTTCCATCACCATATACCTTAAGGAAATATTTTGTAGAATTTTCATTGATTTTTTCTCTATCCTTGGAATAGATATGATTATAGGCATGGTTCACAAAATTTTTTGTGGTAGTTAAATTTAAGTTGTTTATCAGTCCATAACTATTCTATAATTTCCTATCCCAATGGATTCTATGGACTTCTATTAATGAGTTATGTCTCCATGTTCACTGATTCTTCACAAATTAACTTATGAATTCCTAAGTGTACCTATATGCTTCATGCCTTTTTTATTAACATTTAGTTTATCCTCTTTTCCAGACTATTCTGATGAAGTTAACTGGGAACCATTTTCTCCATCCTGACTCCCTTATTTTGATAGAAGTTTCATAAGTTCCTTCTACTGTACTCACCACCATTATTAAATATTATACATTTCAACATCCGAACAATTTTCATCTCCACCATGGAATTTTATAGAATAAATGCTACAAAAACATCATACTTATTATTTAGAAATCAAAACCATATTTCTTAGTCACATCATTAATGAAAGTCACAAAACAAAGTGACCCACTATGAAATTGGATTGGGGAAGGCTCTCAAACATCTTTGTAAACTAATTCTAACTTATAGGATCTAAGATTATATCAATTAAAATTGAATTAAACCCTTTTCTACTTCCCAAGAATACAAATCTCACAACTTTTGATATAAGTTTGATCAATCTTTAGCATGTCTTTTACCGCTATAAATTTCATGTTCTTCTCAATGAGATAACCAAGTTAGAAAATTACATAACTTTGGAATTTCAGAAGTTTTTTCTCTATCAATTACAACTCCATATAATCTTCTAGTCAGATATAGGATCCCATACTTTACTTCTTATAACACCATCATGGATCTTCAAGTTACCTTCTAAACTTAGTTTGTGAAGCTAATACCATACCCTATCTCATAAATCTATCGTATGGAAAATATGTTCTTCCATATACCTAGGATGTGTTTAACTTCTTTCAAATTCAAGAAGATTTCATTATTCATCTAGACATTAACATATCCTTTCCCTAAAACTTTCATAGAATCATTATCTACCAAATTCACTTTGATGAATCTTATAATATTCTTTGACCATGAATCACTACTCTACTATTGATTTAAATGATGATCTCGAGTCAATTATCCATGAATACACTAGAATTTTGACACTTAGTATCAAGTCTCTACCCCACTCATATGAATTTATGAAATTTAAAATTCTAGATAGAATTTGTCTTTTGATCTTTGAATTCCTTTCATATATGTCCTCTCTTCCTAAATTACCAACATGTAGCTCTATGATGAGTAGATTTACCAAGAATCATCTCTTAAATATTATATTTTGATATTTTTCAATTTCTCCATTATAGTGAGTTATCCTTTCATTTAGTATTTAGAAATGTACCAAAAGGTGATTGAAATTAACTCTATCCAATTTCTTAATTTAGGATGAGATTATTAACATCCTCAAACACCAAATTGGTTTTCCTAAAAGAATTATTAATTACAGTTACCATCTCATCCCATTACTCTGGTAGTGATGAAAATAGTATATGTTGCTAAAAATCATCCAAAAAAACCACCATTAATAATTCAAGATGTCCTCAAATAATATTTAATATATTCACATGATCTACCACATGTCTAACTTATTATAACCTCATGATGAACACTATTCATATCATGAACACTTTTTTTAAGTGTTATTATATTCTCATATTTCAATATTAGGGACTTCATCAAATTTATTATTACCTTCACTTTAAGAATTTTGAAGGCCATGTTTTGTACCAATGAAATCATAATCACACCCAATTATTTCTTATCCATCCTTTCCCATTCCACATTTTATATATCTATATTCTGAATCTAGCTAATGGAACATCCATGTCCTTTTTAATGTGATAATATTACATCTATATTCTCTAGAAGATAAATTCTATTCCATAAAACTAATAAATATAGACCTTACCTTATTTTTATTTAATACCTTTTAATGATAGTAAGATTTCAATAAAATCAAATAACATCAAGGAAAAAGAGTAAGAATTATCTGAGCTACATCTGGGCATGTTGATGAGTAAACTTAAATAACCACAAGATATGATACCACTTGTTGGGGCGTCACTATTGGTTCACCCGAAGTTATATCACCATAAATTATAATCATAATAAAATAATCTTTGATAATCTCTTTCACTGACTAAACCCCTTGGATTTGATGTAATAAAAAATAAGAATAACTGAAACCCTACTCACTACATCAAGTTAATCTTAAACACACTCAATAAAACTCACAAATCACAAAAAATATTAAAATTTAATAGAAATTTAAAAAATTAAGGAAATAACACTTTGATTTTATGTGGTTCATACACGAGTCTTACATCTACTAGATCACACTACAATACATTACATTATAACTAGATTGACAATGATTTGTAAACTCAATAAGTAATTACCACCAATATCTATTAACCCTAATAATCCAATTCTTGATCCAATAAAATCCATGGGAACAAGGGGATCCTCCCATTTTTATAGTGATTCCTATCTAGTTATCAAGTTTCACCACCATCCAAAATTCATTGATAACCCACCAATGAACTTAGTAACTACTAATCTCCTATTGCGATCGGTATCTAACTACTATATCTAGTAAATAATTAAATATTACCTATAACTTTTTCAAAAAACCAAGAAGACTAAATGTGTATATTTTACTATTTTTTTATTGAAATTGACCATTGCACATGCCTATCATATGATATCATCATCCAACCAACCCTCCCTCTAATGAAGACCCTACTACCATTTCCTAATCCATTGAGACCAAGATATTATCTAAAGATTCTAATTATAGTAGAACTAAGTCATTACTTGAATATGCTTAACATTATTAATAATCTTATTGTATCCTATATCATAATTAGAGCTACCATATAAGGGAAAAAAACCTTCTAGCTAGTTCAATTTCATTTTCTAAGGCCGGAGGTGCTTGGAGGATGCCTAGAGTTGGTTTGGTAGAGTTTAAGAGCCAAAATAATGATTTAGTATCAATTAATTGTGTGAATTAATGATAATGATGTAAGTTAGTAGTTCACAACTAGAATGATAGTTTGCAGCCCAAGTAAGGGTAGTTCACAAGGTTTGATTCATAATGTAAACCATCGGTTTATATAACGAATGGATAAAGGGTCATATTTGGTGGATCCACCCTTGCTAATTCATGGTGTAAACAAATAGTTCATGATGTAAATTTATCCCAGGTTTATAGGATCTGGGTGACACATTTTTTGATGGGTCTTAAACTCAAACCATTCACTATGTGAATGACCCATTCACATCATGAATATGTGTTTTACAGAATCTATTTCACTCTCATGGTCTCCCAAATCCTATTAATTATCCCAATACCTACGAGTCCATAGGATCTCTTTTAGGTTTTATTGAATCCATTTCATTTGGTATTGATTCTAAACTTTATGTGATCGATCCATGGTGATCTGAGGTGAGTTTTCCGTATTTCTCTTATGATTTATTCTTTATTCAGTTCTATTTTCTCCTACTTTATCTTTCTATGATATTGAGGTGTATCTTCTTCATTATTATGAAGTTATTTTGACACTTGTTAGTGAATTCATGGGATGAAATACTTTAAGGGATATATATTCCTTGTGGGAGACATGACTAGAGATCCACACTTGATTTTTCATTCTTGTTTAAATAACATTGAAAGTCTTGAGGTAGGGGATTCATTGATTATCTTATTTTAAGTGAAAAAATGAATTTATCATGATTTATCTCATTGGTTAATGTTGTAATGAACCTTAAATAATATTAAATAATATTTAAAGAATGGATTTTGGTTTTGGGTTGTAGAGATCACATGTGTTTACACCATTTTGATGGTTTTCCACTTGATTTTTTTGATAGTATTCTATCTATTATTGATTCTATGGTTTAGAATGTTTGTTACACTAGGAAATTGGATAAATAATGTAAATATAAAATTTATTTATGAGTAAATAGTAAAAATTCATGTGTAATTATTATATTTATCCCTTCTAATTGATGGGAATTGATGTTATGATTGAAGTATGTTTAAATAATTTGTTAGCTGTTGATAGTTGATGAATTAGGTTTCTTGTGGTTGTAACCTATGTTAAATGAATCGGTTAATTTAAAATGGTAAAAAAATTTATGTTTTATAAAGATAATAATTTGGTGATGAGTGATCCTATTTTCTTATGAAGGCTGGATGCCTTGGTTCTAAGGCCCAGATGCCCTATTAACCATTTGTTTATTGTTTATTTCCTTGTGTGTTTTCTCGAGATATGGAGCCTATCCATGTGACATGATGTGAGCTTGGGATATATGGTGGGTTGGTGAGAATGGGAAATGGTTCCTGAGGTTGTGGTAGCAGTTTTTGCTAGTGATAGTGGGATGGATACTGACACACGTAGTGGTGTCAGGAATGGCATCAATACTGATAGAGTGGGTTAAAGTTGGGATTTCCCATTGTATAAGGAATTTAAATTTGGGTTTCTTTAATGTTAATGAATTTACTTCTTTGGATGACATATGGACAAGTTTCTTATTCCTATATTCTTTTCCCAAAAACTTAACACAACTAATTGTTCTTGGTTTATACATCTTTTATGGTAGTTCAGGATGAGTCCTAGAGTACCTAGAATTATGGAATAGTAATGAATATTAAACTATTTAACCCATGGGGTTGGGATTTTTATAGTTTAATCAGGATAATTATTTGTTAATTATGTAATATGTAATTTTGAACAAAAATAATTAATTGAAAGTCCATTTGAAATGCTTGTTTCTTATAGGATTTATAGTCTTTAGTAATGGTAGCCGGGTGTCCAAGAGACGATAATGGAAGTTGAGGTTAAGTTTAGGTAGTTTTATTTAGTGTGGTTTGTGATATATATATATTCCTTATATTATGTGATTTTATACACTACCCCACCCATGTTGGTAGGGTGACCGATAACCAGTGGAATCTAGGGGTGTTTTCCCAAAAATTTAGGCTAGAGAGGATGGATGAATGATGAACCCCTCTCCATAATGTCTTCCCCTAGTAGTATTTGGTATTGGTATATACATAGGTTACATCCTTATATATGTGTGCATATGGCTTTAACAGATTTTATTTTTTTCACACACATATACCTACAGATATAGTATCCTAAGGATTATTATAGGTATGCAGTGTATGGGTCATGATTACTTGAGGTATATTACATGCTGTATGGGATATAGTGTCCCCTAGAAAACTAATCAATTACTATATGGAGGTATAGATCATGATGAGGTTATGTGACATATAGGGGGTGGGATTTTATATAGTTTCCTTTGATGCATGTGGATTTTTGGGAGAGATGGATCATAACATATGGCATTGGGGTGAGAGTGGAAAACCAGTAGGGAAGTGGTAGTGGGGTGCCTTCACTTTTATATTATATTATATATTATATTATTACTTGAATATGATACTTGGTGAGAGATCCATGGTGATTCTGGGGACTTAGCATACCTAATTAGTCTATGAGTTAGTTTCATCGGTTATTCATTGGGCTTTAGTAGTCTTTGTTCACATTTACATAGGAGGCTCCAGATATAATCCCATTGAGTACACTTGTTTTACTAACACCAATATTTATAAACTATTTTTTAGGTATCTAGTTGCTCTTTGGTGATCGAGTTGGGAATTACTAGCTCATGGAGTTTTTTAGAAGATGTTTGGGCATTGAGGTTATTGTTAGGGATTTATTTTGGTAATTTTAGTTTTGTTATGTATTTTTTCAGTTTTTATAACATTACCTAAATATATTGAAATATTTAATTTATTATGATCAGGAGTTGTTAGGTGCCATCATCTTATATCTCATTCCTCATAATTTTATCAGAGACTAATTCCTCCCATTTTTGAATATGTCATTCCATCGATGATAGTCACCAACCCAAGGACTATTAGAGGTGAGCTTCAGGCATCATCATCCCTCTTCATTCATTGTCAGACCAAGAGGGGAAACTTTGGGGGGGGGTCATGAAAGAGGGTATCAAAGGAAGTTTGAGGGATATAATGGTGTTTTAGAGACAAGAACTGGTGAGGACTACATGGGTTGGTAGATAAATGGTGCCAATTTAGCTTTTTATGTGATGTAAAAAAGGAAGAATGACTAGGAAATGGTTATTTAGAGAACCCTATGATTTGATGCAAGTGACTTCAAGTTTACCAAGCCTATTAAGCTAAGTGATACCAATTTCAGTGTAGAGACCTTGGAAATGATCATGCATCATTCTTGTTTGTGTTTATGTTTAAAATGGGTAAACTTTGGGGTTAGGATGAACCTTAATTAATCCATCTAAATGTTCCATATTTTGGGTTTATGACTCTATAAACATTTTTTCTTTAGAATTAATATCTATAGGTTGACATCCTCATTAGGTTTATTCCAAATATTATTATCCTGAATTCCAGAAAATCACCGCAGAGTTGAGTTTGATGATGGTGACACTTGGAGGAGGACACTCAAATAATTTCAGTGTTATATTACTCATAAGTATGAGGGATCTATTTTATATTTAGGGATAAAGGATTGGTTAGAGTAGGTGAATAAAACATTTAGTTTTATCTGTGTTTGGAAGGAGCAATGTGTTTCATTGGTTGTGATGCTGCTGCTTGAAAAAGCCAAACAATGGTGGTTATTATTCCTAAGGGATCATGAGGAGTAAAATATTTCCTAGGAGAAGTTACAATATTAGTTTCAATATAAGTTTCTTTATATGACAATAAAGGTGGACATCCATCAATATATTCTTACCCTTTTATTAGGGAGTTAAAACATGTGAGAGTTTGATATCCATTTTTGTAACCTTCTGTGATATGCTTCGGACCTACTTCCAGATGATGAGGCTAGGGTGAGGAATTTCTAGGAGTATTTACATCCATATATCTAGTTCTAGATTACCCCATTTATATTACTATAATATCTTTAGGTATCTAAGAGAGTATAGGTTGTTGAGAGGATGTTGACCAAGACCAGATCATTATAAGAGGAGATTCATCAGGATTATCCTCATAGAAGATCTATAGTCTGGGGTTCCTAGTTTCCTTGACCAAAGGATTTTTAGATATAAATGGGTAGGTCCCAACCCTCTTCATCTAGTATCTCTGGGGTTGGTGGCTCTCAATCCCTTTCTACTGGATCATACATTTTTTTTCTTAAGGGAGGCATGATCACCAGTGGAGGGAGTGCCTGATCTTTCTAAGATGATGTGTAGTTGGTGGTCCACTTCAGGTTATTCCATTATAATAGTATGAACCAAGGAATCAACAACATGGTGCTACAACCTATGATTAGTATATGGAAGATGAGGTAAGTAGAGGAAAACCTCATGATGCTCCTCATACCTAGTGAGTAGAGCACCACCATGGAGGCGGTCGTTATTAGGTCCATAGAGGCTATGGATTAGGATGTGGTTAGATGTATTATCAAGAATTTATAGTAATAAAAATTCTTAGTAATTTCCTACCTTGATTTCCAAGTTGATGTTGAGTTCATCGAAGGTTCATTTGGTAGGTTTCTAGAGGCTATGGAAGAGTACCTTGATGTCTTTCCTGAATCAGTTGTGGCACTACCCCCACAATGGGAGATCAAGTTTGGGATAAATATATAGTCTTTTGCTTCTATGATATTGATTTATTCATATAGGATAATGCCTTATGAGTTGCAGGAGCTATGGATTCTGATTGTTGATCTCTTTAAGTGAGGTTTTATTCATCTGAGTGTGTCTCCTTGGGGTGCTCCAGTTTTTTCTCAAGGCAGGTCAATAGAAGTTTGCACACACACACACACACATATATATATTGATTATCATCACTTGAATCAGGTGAAATTGAATAATCACTAACCTTTTCCATGAATTTATTATTTATTTGATTAGATAAAGGGATCTAGTTGGTTATAAAAGATTTAACTATGATCGAAATATCATCAAATGTGAGTAAATGATAAGGATATTTCAAAGACTGCATTCTAATTAAATTATGGGAATTATGAGTTCATTATAATATTTTTTAGTGTGATAAATGATCCATATATATATTTGGGATTGATAAACTTAGTGTTCTAAGAGTTTATTTACTAGTTTATGGTGCTTTTTATCAATGACATCCTTGTGTCCTCCGCATCGAAGGAAGGGAATGCAGAGCATCTGTGGGCCATTTTGTGAGTTCTTCATTATCATTAGCTATTTGGGAATCTATCAAAGTGTGAATTTATAGAATGTGAATTTCATTTATTAGGGAATGCCATGTCCCAATATGGAGTATCAATGGATCCTTCAAAGGTTGAGGAGTTCTTTTCTTGGGTAAACCCCAATAATGTTGTAGAGGTGTAGAGATTCCTCGATCTTATAGGTTATTATAAGAGGTTCGTACCCGAATTCTATCAGATTGTGACTCCTCTAAAATTCTTGAAAAAAGGACTAGACGTTCTTATGGTCTAACCAATACCAGGATTCTTTTGAGTATTTGAAAGAGAAGTTGGTCAACTCCCCAGTTCTTCATTTTTCAAAAGAGGGAGTTCAGTTTGAGGTTTACTGTAACATTTTATGTCTTGTATTATTAAGTGTCTTGATGCACAAGGATAAATTTTTTCTAATGGGTATAAATATTTATGACCCCATTAATTTAAATATGGCACCCACATTCTCAAGTTGAAATTGGTTGTGTTTTCCTTGAAGTTGTGGAGACACTATCTTATCAATGAATATATATTTTTGATTTTCACTAATCACACGAGCCTGAGTTATGTCTTCACCGAAAATGTCATGGACTTATGAAATGAATGATGGATGGAATTATTGTAGGACTATGACTTTGATATTTATTATACACTAGGTAAGGGTAATATTGTGGTTGATTCACTAAGAATTAATTCACACAGTGGTGCGGTGTGTGAGTCTAGGGATTCTTGGTGGGTGATGGAAGAGGTCTCTATGATGCATCTTGATATGGGAGAGATTGGTGGAATAAGATTCTATTATTAGATGATGGTGTAGTAATATTTAGTGAAGAAAGTGGAGGATTAAAATATGGGGAATTATAAGGTGGGATTATGTAGAGACCAATTTTTCTATGGAAATTCCCCTAATGGATGGCTTAAGGATGATCAACACTAGGTGTTGTTTTTGGGGTGGCTCTTCATTCCTTCAGTGATGCGTGAGGTGGTTCTATTTGAGTTCAAAAACTCATTCTTAGTGGTACTTCCTAATGTGAAAAATATGTACTATGCTCTTATATTTAAATTTTTGTGGCTTGGGTTAAAGCATTTTGTTGAAAAGTTCATGTCCTAATGTTTAGTCCACTAAAAGGTGAAGGCTGAACACCATGTTATAGGTGGTTTTGTCTAGCTATTAGGCATTCCTTATTGGAATTGAAACGTCATTTTTATGGGATTATTCATCAGTTTACTTAGATATTAGGTATTTTATAATGATATATGGGTAATGATGTACCATTTGAAATTTTTTTCTCACTTATTAGAAATCAAGGATTTGAGATCAGTGGGGGTTTTGTCAAGGAAGTATTTTGAGAATGTGATGAGGATTCATGGAGTCCTGAGGATGATCATATCTGATCATTTCACTCATTTCACCTCTAGGATATATAGAGGTATTCAATATGATTTTGGATATCAGTTTGGCCTCAGCACTGCTTTTCATCCACATACAGATGATCAAATAGAGCAGACCATCTAGACTCTTAAAGACATGTTGTGTACCTATATCCTGAATTTTAGGGATTCATGGGTGAATCACATACCCTTGGAGGGGTTTTATTAAAATAATAATTTACATTTTTCTATTGATATGGAACTATTTTAATATTTTTATTTATGAACTTTATATTCACCATTATGCCAGATTAGGGTTAGTGAGTCAGTAATTCTTAGGCTGAAACTAGTTTAGAGCATGAAAAAAGGTACAGGTGATTCACTAGTGAATGAAGGTAACACTGGATCATAAGAATGTCCTATGTTGACCATAGGAGTTTAATTTTAGAGTTCAATGGTGCATACCATATACTCTTGAAGGTGAATCCTCTTCATGGGTGGTGAAGCATTAGTTATGGGAGTAAGATTTATATCTAGTTTTTTGGGCCTTTTGAGGTATTGGTTCATGTTAGATCCATCATGTACTAGCTAGAATTTCCCCCATAGATGATACAGATTCATGATTTATTTCATGAGTCATAAATTAACCACTATCTTTATGAATATTATCACATCATCGATCGAGGATATATTAATGTTAATGATGTTGCGATCTTCATGGAGCATCCTATGGAGATCCAGGACTACTAGGAGAAGGTGTTGTGTGATCATGCTATTCCTTGAGTTTGTATACCATGGTGACAAAGTGGCATGGAAGAGATAACCTAGGAACCTGATTCATTGATGCGTTCCTTGTATCCCATTTTTTTTGATTCTTGATTCTTATTTTGTAAGTATGTTTTAATGATGTTGACCATTATATGGATTATGAGTTAATTATCTCTTCCTTGATGCCTTGTTTATGGCCTTGATCTTATTTGAGAGCTATCTCCCATATGAGAGTGTTGTGCAGTTTTTCACCTTATCCCTATAAGTGAGATGGTTATTCTCCCATGATGGTGATATCCTTGAGAGGTATGTCATAGGGTGGTTTTTTTGGATGAACCTTTTTTCCTTACTTTCTTTTTGGGTTTGGTTTTAATTTTTAAGGGAGAAAATTGTTTGAGAGGCATCTGATGTAAGGTCCCAAACCCTTTTTGCCCAAAACTTTTCATTTTTATTAGGTTTGAGGTGCTTGTAGTAATCTTGGTCTAGGTTTGGTAGTGTTTGGGAACTAAAATATTGATGTAGGATTAATTCACAACATGAATTAATGTTAATGAACTGAGTGAGTAGTTTGTGACCAGAATGGTAGTTCATAGCCAAAGTAAGGGTAGTTCACAAGTTGTAATTCATGACATAGACCATCAGTTAATGTTGAAAATTGATTAAGGGTTATATTTTTTAGATCTACCGCCAAATATTCATGGTGTAAACATGTAGTTAATGATGTGAATTTATCTTAGGTTTATAGGACCTGAGATATGATTTTTTTGGTAGGTTTTAAAATCGAACCATTCACAATGTAAATGACCCATTCACACCATGAATTTGTGTTTTCTAAAATACCTATAAATCATATTTCAAACTTGATCTCTCCCAAATATTCAAAATTCTATCAAGACCTAGGAATCCATAAGTTCTTTTTCAGGGTGTTTTGGATCCCTTTAATTTGGGATTGATTCTAGACTCTCTATGATTGATCTATAGTTATCTGAGGTGTGTTTTCCCTATTTATATTTTGGTTTCTTCTTTGTTTGATTATGTTTTATCAAATTCTATCTATCCATTAAATGTAATTTTATCTCCTTCATACTCATGGAGTTGTTTTGAAACATTTCGATTTAATTTTGGCTTGACATCCTTAAAGGGATGTAGATTCCTTGCAGGAAAGGTGACCAAAGATCCCCACTTATTATCCCATTATTGTTCAAAGAATATTTAAAGCTTTGAGATATAATTTTTTTTTCCTTTATTATTTTAAGTTAAATTGTGGATTTATCATCATTTATATCATTGGGTAATGGTAGAATTAACCTTAATGATTATTATAGTGGAATTAAAGAATGAATTTTGGTTTTGTGTTGTAGGGATCACATGTTTTTACCCCATTTTGATGGTTTGACTCTTGATTTTCTAGATAGTGTTCTATCTATTGATGATTCTATGGGTTTGAAATTTTTTTATTCTTGTAAATTGGATAAATAGCTTAAATATGGTAATTATATAAGACAAAATAATAAAGTGGAATGTTTAATTAATATTTTTCTTACTTGTAATTGATGGAAATTGAAGTAATGATTAAATAATGTTTAAATTATTTGTTAGCCATTGACATCTAATGAATTAGGTTTCCTATGATTGTAACCCATGTTAAATGAATTGGTTAATTCAAGATGGTAAAAAATTGGTTGTTTTCTAAAGATTATCATTTGTGGATTAGAGAGCCAATTTTTTATGAAGCTATATGACTTGGTTCTAGGAACTAGATTCCATGTTAACTGTTTGTTGTTTACTTGCTGCCTTGTGTGATTTATCTGGATGTGGAGCCTTTCTATGTGTCATGATGCGAGCCTGGGATAACTGGTGGGTTGGAGAGAATGGGTGAGTGATCCTAGGGTTGTGGTTGTGGTTAGAACCAATGATAGAAGGATGGATGTTGGTATGCATAATGGGTTCAGGGATGGTAACAATACTGATAGAGTGGGATGAAGATGAACTCACGCATTGTATAATGAATTGAAAGCTAGGTTATTTTCTTATGAATTAATTTACTGCATTGGAGTCCAAATGGAAAATTTTCTTATTCCTATATTCCATTCCCCACTACATTATTTAGTTGATTGTGCTTAGTCTAAACATATTTTATGTTAGTTCAGGATGAGTCCTAGAGTACATGGAATTATGGAATGGTAATGAATATTAAATGATTTAACTCATGGGGTTGAGAGTTCAATGGTTGACTCAAGATAATTTTTTAGTAATTATGTAATATGTAATGTTCAATAGAAAGAATTAATTTAAATTACCTTTGAAATTATTATGTGCTTATATGATATGTAGTTCTTAGTGGTTGAAATAGAGTCTCCGAGAGACAATATCAACATTTGAGTTTAAGGATATGAAGTTTCCCTTAGTGTGGTTTGTGATCTATAAATATATATTCCTTATGTTATGTGATTTAATATGAAACCCCACCCATTTTGATAGGGATACCGACACCCAGTGGACTATAGGGGGTGTTTTCCCTAACATATAGGTTGGTGAGGATGGATAGCTGAATTCCCTCCCCCCCTCTTTTCTCCTGGTAGTATTATGTGTGGTTATGCATAGAGGTTACCTCCTTGTATATGTGTGTAGATGGATGTAATGGATTACAGTTATTTTACACATATGTACCTCTTGATATATTATCCTAAGTATTATTATAGGCATGTCATGTATGGACTATGATGTATTGAGGTATAGTACATGGAGTATAGGTTTTGGTGGCCCATGGAAAACTAATTGATTACTATATGGAGGTGTCAATGATGATGAGGTTATGTGATGCATAGGGTGTGGGTTGTTATACAGATTACTATAAATGGGATCTAACAGACCTATACCAACAGTTTTAGGTCCCCCTATACCAACAGTTTATAATAACCATTGGTATAGTTTGATAATGGGAAGGCTATACCAATAATTTCCTTAAATTGTTGGTATAGATGAATCTATACCAATGTTTTCAAAAATCGTTGATATAGAGTAAGGTTATACCAAATATTTTTTTTAAAAATATTGGTATATCCTTCAACACATATCCTAGACACATGGCCTCCCCTCCTCCCATCTCACTCCCATCCAGATTCAAACCTATTAGTGACCTTTCCTTTTCTTCCCTATCTACAACAATCTCTCCTTAGTTCATGACTTGATTCTATTATTATTTAACATTAAATTAGTGAGTTCTAAATCTATCATCTCTTCTTCCATGAATCATTTTAATTTTTTTTCTAGGTATAAAACACTAAAAATGATTCTTTTATGTCAAGATTATTCCATTTTATTTGAATAAAGGTTAATTTTGATTAAATTTATTATTTTATTACATAATAAATCAAATTATAGGTGATGTATTTTTTTTAAATATATGTTTTTTCATGACTTATGTCTTGTGTGGGATGTTTTGAGTAATCATTTGTTATGACCTATTCCATACCAAACTCTTACTTAGTTTATTACTAATATAATCTAGTTATTTACCAACCTTAACTAATTACCTATTTAGTTTGTAACTTGTGTGATTTAGGCCATTATATATACCATTTTTCATGTTTTATATACATTATTGTATGTTATATTATGATTATCATATGGACTAGTTTGTTAGTTATTCCATAAATATAATTTTTTGGGTGGTATTATGTATAATTATTACCCATTGATATAATAAATTTTAATAATATGGTTATATATATAGTATTTTTTATCTCATGGGATTTGGTTTTTAAATTAAGGATATGGGTGATAAATATATAGTTTTAATTATTTGTAAATAGACTTTTAACTAATAAAATTGAATTTTTCATGATAAAATAAGTTGTTTTTTTTATAATTATGTATTTATGTATGTTAAATTTGGTATTTATGAACAAATACAGAGAGTTATTTAAAATGTATTTTATGTCAAACTTAGTATAATATTTTTCAAAGTGATTTAAATAAAATGAGAATGTCTCATTTCATTAAATATATTTTGTATTTGACTTAAATATTATTTCAATGATTTTATGACATGATATATAATATTTTAATATAATGGATAAAAGTTGGATGTATGAAACTAATCGAATTTCAACCAATTTTCAAAAAAATTTAGAGAGTTTATTATATTTTTAATTTAACAATGCTTCAGATAAAGGTCTTATACACTTCCCATGTTATAATAATGTTGTAAGACTTTGCTTAATTCTTGAATAAGTTAGTTACTATATAAAAATTTGGTTTTCAAATAAACTATTATGTCTAGTATCATAATGGAGAGAAAATTCAATCTAAAAATATTCATGAATTTAATGATAGGATTGGATTAGAGAATTTATTAAATGACCTATTTCTATTTGTTCATCATCATGAGAAATAAAGTATTCCAATGCAAGAATATAATTATATGACTACACATGATTCATGTAATGAAAATAAAGATGTTTATAGGTTGAAAAAATTGAAGGATTCTACCATGAATCTAGTATATTATCAATGTGGTAAAATAAAAAAGATGAAAATTTTAATATGAATATTTCATGGAAAAACCATGTATGGAATTTCTAATACTTCCATAAATTATATTCATTCCTTTATGAATGAATTAATTCCAAATGATTTAGATATTTCCTTGAAATATTATATGACATGAAAGTTAATTAACCAAATTGAATTTTCTAAATAAAAAATTCACTATTTCCTAAAATACTATATCTTATTATATGAGGAAACTAATGGCCTAAATTATTTTATAAAATATGTCACATCTTGATGGAATCTAAATATCGATAGAAAAACATCTCATGTTCCATAGAAACTAACCGGGAACCTTCCAATGATCTCCAAATTCAAAAATATTTTCATGTATGATAAAATATAAATAAATATGTGATGGAATGATACTAAGAGAAACAAGGATAATGATGAGTTTTTTCATCATGTATATGGATTAACATGGTAGATATTTGATGCTTGATATCTTGATTTTTAAGTTGAGGTGTGTAATATGAGGTTGGATCTATCATGTAATAGTTTTAATCCATTTGTTCACATGCTTACTTTACACAACACATGGTCAATTCTCATACATAGTTATAACCTTCCTCTATGTATTGATGATCCATTGGATGATAAATGATTTTCCTACTTATGTAATGATTTATGTATGGAGCACAAATGGAAAAATTTCTTTTCCTATTTTTATTAAGAAAACTTGATCTAGAATACTTAAATATTTTTGTAGTTTCATTTTTATATGACATTGATGATTCTTTCCAATGGATCATCCATATAGGAATAATCATTGAGGGTTTGAAAATATAATGGAGACATAAAATCCACCTTAATGTATGTTTGGAACTAATGTGATTAATGAATTACAAGATGTTAGTTTGTCATTTAGGGAAGGTAAAATAAAATATAGAAAATGGAATAATGTTTTCACTGAATCCTATTAAAATTGGAGGATGAAAATTATCTTCTTTGAGTTACCTTATTATCCAACCAATTTTTTACATAATTATTTATACATAATTCACATTAAAAAAAATATATGTGAACTATTGCATTCAATTCTTCAAAATTTCAAGGGGATGACAAAAGATGATTTACGAAATTGGTGTGACTTGGAGGATTGGGGTGTCAGAAAAAAATTGCATCCTATGTGTATCAGTTAAAATAAATGGAAAGTTACATGTTCTTCTTATGTGATGAAAGCTTCAGAAAAAAAATCAAATTTTGGAAGTACTAAAGACCATCAAGGTTCCTGATGACTGTTTGAGAAACATATAAAATGGTTCAATAGAATATAGTTAATGCCAAAATCTATGAATAATACTGATTATTATATCCTGAATCATGAGTTGATTACAATAGAAATCTATAGTATAATGTCTAATAATGTGAGGGTGGTAGTGATTCGATTGTTCCATTTTTATAGAGATATTTTTTCAAAAATATTTTCCAAGTATTTATTATAAAATTTATAGGAAGTGGCACCATTAATTTTGTGTGAGTTAGAGAAAATTTTTCCTCCATCATTTTCACATGCATGTTGCATCCAACCAACCATATTCCAATTGAAATACTTCTTGGATGACCTGTTGCTTTTCATTGGATGTATCCAACAGAAATAAATATGTAAACAATGAATTCATACATCCAAAATAAGAATCACCATAAAGGACCCATTTTGAAAGGTTAATTGGTTCAATAATGTATGGATTTCTGTTCAATATATTTGTCTGATGTAATCATCATAACCAGAAAATGAGAAATGAATAAGATAAGTATGAAGAAATTGAACCTAGTTTTCCATCAATTTCCTAAATAGGGTGAATTACTCGATCATTTACATTAACTACGTTAAGACTTGAAGATAAGAATATGGAACATCACATAGTCTTATTTAACTATGATTTGTTTGATGACTACATCAAGTAAGTAAATTAAACCTATCTATGTTATCTCATTCCATTTAATTATACATATTTGTTAAATTTTTCTATATTTTTATACAAGGAACATAAAAAAATTATAAATAGAAATAATCATTCATTGTATTTTAGAAGGAGAGGTACTTTTTATAACAAATATATTTCTTCTTGGTTGAAATTTAAGGTATAATTATTACTATAATAAAATAAAAAAATTAATATTCATTGAATTTTAATATTCATTTATATTATAGGTATTGAGTTTACCTTTGGAATATGTTTCTATAAAATTAAGAGATTTAGATTTTGGTCCTAATTCTATGGTTCATGAATGAAAATAAATTGTGATCAATAGGTAAAAATTTATTACCACTGAATGACCTATGAATATGAGAACACAACATGATGGTGTTATTGTAACTAAAAAAATAGATTTCTATATTGGGGCATCAGACAGTAGGACTTGATATGAAAATGTATCCTATTATAGATTTGTTGAGAAATTTATAATATTATACTATTACTCTCATGGTCGAGTGGATATGATGAAATACAAGTGGTTTGATTCAATTACATGACATGACACATTTTTTGATAACTGTGTATTTAGATTTATTGAAATTTATTGATGAATGTGTATTTAGAGTTATTGACATGACTCACATTCTTGAATTGAACTATATTAGAACCTAAAAACCAAAAAAAAAACAATCCAATTAGAAAAAAATATGAATTAAAATGAAACATATTAAACTAATTAGAATGAAAAAAATAATGAAATGAATAACCTAACATAAAAAATGGACAAATGGTCAAATGATCTAAGCCAAAATAGGATAAAATTAACATAACTAAAAAATTGAAAAAATGACCTAATAAAATTACCAAAATGAACCAAATGACTAAAATAAAACTAATTTGGATCAAATTGAAAATATAAGAATAAAACTATATCATAACCATGTTTGGTAGGTCGTCAGAAACCTCTGACGGTGGGGCTTCAGGCCATTAAAATAAAAGGCCTATGGGCCATGGATCCTTTAGACCATATAAGGTTTTTTGGGCCATGTATTTTATAGGCTTCTTTTCCTTAGGACATATGGGCCATGTAATGGGTTCCCTCTCAACCTTGTTAAAAATGGGATTTCTTTTCTTAATAAAAAGGGTCAAAGACCCCCCAACTTGTTTAAAAAACATGATAATTAGAATGTGTTGATTTTTCTATGACATTTTTTATGTTTTGATATTTTTTCCACTAATATGATATGATTATGTAATTTTACTACCTATCCTTTATTTGGATTAGAAATTATTATCCCTTAATTAAGACATGAAACCTTTTTTTTTTCTTATTTATCTTACACATTATTTATGAATTTATAATTAAATGCATATTTATTTTCAAATGTAAGAAATAATTTTTTTAAGAGAAAAAATGAAGAGAATGACTAATAATAATCTCCTCATGAGAGAGATAATAAATCCTATTATACCATCTATTATGAGTATATCATTTCATATATATATATATATATATATATCAATAACATATAATGTCATGTCATAAATCTTTCTTTAAATTTTATTCAGAAACCATCAGCTTGAAGATAACTATTCTCTGACCAGCCTAGTGGAAGCGGTGCTCAACCTAAAGATTTATGGTGGGGGGAATACTAAATCTACTCGCACCACTTGTCATACTTGATCGCACCCAACCCCTTCATCAGATATAACATGTAGCATAATTTATTATCCCACAATTCTATTAGAGGCACCCAAGATATTTAGACTGCCTATAATTTCTTTAAAATTTATGTCTGACCCTACTCATATATATTTTCATTATTCGATGATGACTCCCACTCCCTATCCATATTATCCCTTTCCATAGACGTTAAGGACATATCATTTTCCTACCACTTTATTCTCTCTAATATTTTATGTTTATGCTCCTTCAACTTCTACTCTGGTGCATTTTGAATCTCCTGAGAATAATGATCATCGTGGAAAGACATTGGACCCCACTAGTACTATATAGAATGATGATAATTTATAAAATAGGGATCCAATAGTTCCCACTATTGATCCTAGCTCATGTATATGTATGTAACCCTATAATTGTTTGACCATACTTTATTTTAATTATAGGATGTATTAATTTAATATTTGTGTTTTATTCTTTCATAGTTATATGTGCCATTATAAGATGGCATGGGCGTACATACATGTGTGAAGTGTGTAACTATCACAAAAATTTTATATTTGATTATAATTAGGATAATAAAATGATTGGTAAAATAGGGAGAGAATGCAAAAGTTTTATGGGGATGATTTCAAATACTATGACATAATTCCTTTCAATCCACACTCCTAGAGCCACCTTGAAAATGAAATAAAGGATAATTCTTGGGATCAAATATGGGTAAATAAATTCATTAGATTTACTGTTATATTATTATTTAATTTATATGAATAAATATTTTGGTAGCAACTTCGTTATATTTTTTTAGAAGGTGACGCAATGTGGTTTTCATGACTAATGGAATTAAGTGAGATATGGAGAGCATATAAACATGAGTTATATAATGATTATGTTTTTATAGTTAGAATATATTTAGAGGATAAACATATCATGAATGAGTGTCAAAAAACATAATATTGAGAAATTATTTCTCATTAGAAGAGTGACGAGTTTAAGATATTAATCAAATTTGATGTTTTTGATTGAAAATGACAATGATTTTCATTACTAATATATTCTGTATGATTGAATATTATTTTTTAGGAAGTATAAAAAAGAAATAAAAAAAGGATTCTATGAATTATCTCCATACTTTGGGGTGGATGAAAATTCAGGAAAATGAGAGGAATTAAGTATTTTTCATACACACTTTTGATTAATTAATCACCAATAGAAATGAAAAAAGGTTCATACCATAATTCTGAAAATCTATACTTCTTGAAATCTTAGGATTGAGTGAATTTTTAGAACCTCTAATTAGTAGGTTCAAATTTTTTCCTATTCAATTATATTTATGTAATTTCATAACATTTCCAATATATTAAGAAACACGTTAATTCGACTTATGTAGTGCACAATATCACTAAATAAAAGAAGCACACATAATATGGAAAACTATTGTAGGATAGAATGAAAAACTTCAGTCAAATTTTAGGGCATCCAAACGTCCTATTAAGATTTAATCATCGATGAATGAAATATAGATAAACTTATAATATTTCCAATATAAGAATAATCATTCAATTCTAAGATCTATATATTTATTTATCATTGAAAAATAGATACATATTTATTCTGAAAAAATGATGATCTATAGAAAAATTATAGAACTTCAGTGATTTTTTAAAGCATCCAAGAGACAATATCGACATTCATTTTAGTTGAATGAAATGTAGATGAATCTCATGGATATACATCTGAATAATAAGTGCAAAAATATGATATCTATAGCTCAGGTTATCATTAAAAAATTGTAAATTATAATATGAAAATATACTTTATAACTAAAAAACTATACCAGCTTAGGAAAAAAAATGTGAACAACTAGAGAGTGATTCAGACAATTACATAGTTGAAGAAAAAATAGATAATATTCTTATCATTATAATAAAAAGTTTTAAAATTTTGATGATTGTAGCTTGAGATATAATCAAAACACGATGACCTAAAGTATGTTAGGGTAAATAAAATTTAAGTAAGGTTAAAATAAATTTATGTAAGGGTAAACTAATGTTAGATAAGCATAAACCTAAACTAAGGGTAGAAAAAGTTAATTAAGGGTAAACTAAAGTTATGTGAGGATAAAAAAAAGTTATGTAAGGGTAAAAAAGTTATTTAAGGGTATACTAAAGTTATATATGGGTAAAAAAATTTAATTAAGAGTAAAACAAAGTTATATAAGGGAAAACTAAAGTTATGTAAGGGTAAATATAAGTTAAGGTAAAAAAGTTATGTAAGGGTAAAATAAAGTTATATAAGGGTAAATAGAAGTTAAGTAAGGGTAAAAAAAGTTAAGTAAAGGAAAATAAAGTTAAGTAAGGGTTAAAATAAGTTAAGTAAGGGTAAAATGAAGTCAATTAAGGGTAAAATAAAGTTATATAAGGGTAAACAAAATTTAAGTAAGGGTAAAACAAAGTTATTTAAGGGTAAACTAAATTTATGTAAGGGTAAAAAATGTTAATGGAAAAACAGTTTTGTAAGGGTAAAATAACGTTATATAAGGGTAAATAAAAGTTAAGGGTAAAAAATGTTATATAAGGATAAAATAAAATTATATATGGGTAAATATAAGTTAAGAAAGGGTAAAAAAGTCATGTAATGGTAAACTAAAGTTATGTAAGGGGAAAATATGTTAAGTAAGGGTAAAATAAATTTATGTAGGGTAAACATAAGTTAAGTAAAAGTGAAAAAAATAATTAAGGTTAAACTAATGTTATTTAAGGGTAAAAAAAGTTAATTAAGGGTAAAATGAAGTTATATAAGGGTAAAATAAAGTTATGTAAGTGTAAACAGAAGCTTTGTAAGGGTAAAAAAATTTATGAAAGGGTAAAATAAATTTAAGGGTAAAAAAAGTTAAGCAAGGGTAAAATAAAGTTATGTAAGAGTAAATATAAGTTATGTAAGGGTAATATGAAGTGGTGGAATAATATTATGCAAGGTTAAATAGAAGTTCAATAAGGTTAAAACAAATCTATTTAAGGGTAAAATAAAGTTATGAAAGGGTAAACAAGAGTTAAGTAAGGGTAAAAAAAGTTAAGGGTAGACTAAAGCTATGTAAGGGTAAAAAAAGTTAAGTAAGGGTAAAACAATGTTATGTAAGGGTAAAATAGAGTTATATAAAGGTAATAAAATGTTAATTAAGTGTAAAAAAAATTTATGCAAGGGTAAAATAAAGATATGTAAGGGTAAACATAAGTTAAGTAAGTGTAAAATAAAGTAATATAAGGGTAAACTAAAGTTATGTAAGGGAAAATAGTAGTTAATTTAGGGTAAAAAAGTTAGGTAAGGGTAAATTTTTTTATAGTTTAAGTAAGGGTAAACTAAATCTATGTAAGGGTAAACAAAAGTTAAGTAAGGGTAAAAAAGTTATGTAAGGCTAAATAGAAACTTTTACAAGTTAAGTAAGGGTAAACTAAAGTTATGTAAGGGTATAAAAAAGTTAATTAAGGGTAAACTGATGTTATTTAAGGGTAAATAGAAGTTAAGTAAGGTTAAAAAAAGTCATGTAAGGGTAAAATAAAGTTATGTAAGGATAAAAAGAAACTAAGTAACAATAATTTTTTTATAAGGGTAAAATAAAGTTATTTAAGGGTAAAATAAAATAGATTAACATAATGTTAACATATAAATAGTTTTAAATATAAACTATAATAACATGAAAAATCTAAAATTCAGTAACATGCACATAGTTTCAAATAATATTAACATATAAACATGTAAATAGATTCATTTAATAAAAAAATAAATACTTTTCAATTATAAACTACAGCTAAAGCAGTGAGAATATAATGAAACTAAATATAAATAAACTTTAGTATCTATACATTCCCATTATAAATCAAACATAATAAAAAAATTTAACCAAAAGGAAACAATATTACCCTAATAGAAATGAAACAACCAAATATAAATAATATTAAATAAAACCAAACTAAATATAATAAATATTTAAATGAACTAAATTATAACAATATGCATGAAATAAATCTAAATCATATTATTTTTTAATGGAAATACTATTGAAATATGAATTGAACAAACAAAAGTAGATATAATTGAACTAAACCAAACCGAATTCATCCAAACTTAGTGAAACTAATAAAAAATGAAGTTAACCCAATATAATAATAAAAAAACTAATTAAAATATAACTTCACCAAAATAATTCATTTTTTTTCATTTCATCTTGATTTATTAAAGTTTTTGACAACTGGGGATAATACAATATATTTATATGAAATTTAATTCAATTGGTTTTGGTTATTATTAATTAAATATTGGTTATAATGAGTTAATTTTGTTCAAACATATAATATTATTGAACAATGGTTTTCTACATTGAATTTCATTATAGATGTCCGTATTGAACATTAAAGGATGCATGCCTTGAGCAAAATTGTTTTTCTTAAGTATAAAGAAAAAAATATGAAATGTGGTTAATGAACAAACACAATAAAATATTGGAAGTTTTAATTTTTTTATTTCAATTTTTAATATCTATTTTGTAACTAAATAGTTTATTTATTTTTTGAACATATTCTTTGGAGGCCCTTGATAAGAAGGAAGTTAAAAACTTTGGAAAAAATGATTATTTTCATAAGATATTAGGATACGAGAACCATGAGAGGGTACAATATTGACCAAGGAAGAGTATTATACCCACTAGATATTTTCCCACTTCAGGTTCCTCTAATAATTATGGTATCACCAATTTGGAAATAGATTATACAAAGTCATTAAAGTCTTATATAGTGGCATAAGAGGCCAAAAAAATATCCATGAATGGACATAAATGAGGTCAAAAGGCCCATAATCAATTTATGAATGTTATGGAAACATTATGCCCATCACTTCCATCAAATATTTATATTGTTTTTGATACATTAATTTCAATTATACATTCATTATAAGATGCTCTGGGTGAGGTTGATGATGGTCCTAGTGGTGGCTAGGATGATGCCTTTCCTAGATATAGTGTTGGTAGTGATGGTTATGGCGATGATGATAGTGATGGTGATGGTGATGGTGATGATGATGGTAGTGGTAATGATGATGGTAACAAGTATGTTGGTGATGATAGTTATGATAGTGGTGGTGGTGAGAGAGAGATTGATCATCTACATTTATGAATGACATTTATGATACATGATGTTTGATTATTGAATGTGATTTCATATATGTATTGTTTTAAATGTGTATTGTAACTAGTTTAATACATTAATTTGTTTCTCAATTTTTCTATATTGGTTGTGAGTTTTTTAGATGGTGTGGGTGCATGTGTTTGGGGTGTGCGCTGATTCTAAGCTAAGATGGGAGACTCTTCTAGCTACCTTGGTGATGGAAGGCTATACCAATGGTTTATCAAATCATTAGTATAGAATGTACACTAATAATTTCATTAAACTATTGGATAAAGGTAAATATAGGTGACATATACCAATGATTTATTTAAAATCATTGGCATTGGGATATCCCCACACCTAGAAACCTAATGGTTTAGGGAATCATTGGTATAGGCTGTAAGAACTTGGATCTTATTTTCAGATATGGATCCTTATTTGGGGTTATTATTGAGGAAAAGGAAGATTTGGAAATTTTCTAAGTACATGTCGTGTACTCTTGAGTACACGCCTTGTACTAGGTGGCCATGGGTAACCAAGTATTGGCTGTGTAATGACCAAGTACATGGCTGCGTGGGTGACCTGGAAGACCGCTTAAAGTAGGGGATGACTGAGGCTAGTACATGGTGTGTACATTAAATGAACACACCATGTACTTTTATTTTTAATTGATGAGTCTAAGCGGGGTCGCGTCTCATCTCCAAAATGCTCTTTTTCTAACCTTGGTTCATCCAAGAGCAATTAGGAGCGATGATCAAAGTCTGATCCACCATTTCTCTATCCAAGGTCCGATTTAAACTCAAGTGGGTGTGTTGGAATCCCACCAATGAGTTCTTCCTTCTTCTTGATCATCTCTTCCTGATTTCTCCTCTCTCACGAGTTATCGAGGGTTGATTGTTTTTACCCTTTTTATAGATCTACGTCGTTCTAGGCCAATTAAAGGGCCGAAGTTCAAGAGTATTGATCGTACACCATCAAGTTAGGTGGTTTGTTCTTTTCTTTGGTAGTCTTTGTATTATATACACTTAAAGTGATGAATACCCATGTTTAGGGTATCACATGTTTCAGAATTTATCCCTATTTAATGCCTTATATAGTTTGTTTGTTTGATAAAGGGTTATTGTTTATGAATAAGGTTTATTACCTTGTTTATGGATGTGTTTTTCATGTTTGTTTGGTTTTGGTAGCTGGTTATAGAAATCATGTTAGGATTGTTTGTTTTCCATGCCTAGTGTTGTTAGGATGGAGTTATTGTTTATATTGAAATACATGTGATTCACATTGTGAAATCATGGACAATGGGAATTGACTATGATAGCTTCCTGAGTTAGGGTCATTTAGGTATAATTGTTGTTATTGTTGACCATAGGTATTGACTGTGAGATCTTCCATGGGGTCATAGAATAGAGGGGTTGGACCGTGAGAGCTACCCATAGTGTTGTTATTAAATTAATGTTAGACCATAGAGCGTTGACTGTGAGAGCTTCCAGAGGGTCATTATGATCTTATTGTTTCTATGCAGACCAAGGGGGTATTGACCATGAGAGCTACCGAGGTGGTCATTTGAAATTGAATTGATGATATTATAAACCAGAGGGGTTAGACTGTGAGAACTTCCCAGAGTGTTGCTTTTGAATGTTTGAATGTTTGTGAAGAGTTTACCAAACCAAAGCACAATCTTGGAATCAGTATTGCTTGATTGGTTAGATGGTATTTTGAGATGTCTGTTTGTTATATTATATAGGGGGATACAGATCTTAGTCCAGATCATGAAGTTTTCATTATTAAATGGTTTAAATAATTAATAAATGTAAATAAATGTAATTGAAAATTAGGATTATTTAATTTTGAGTACTTCCTAGTTTATTGCTTCTTTACATATTTCTTGCTATATATTCACTGATTGTTAGGCAAAAATCTTTTGATGGTTTCCTACTGGGATTCATCTCACACCCTGTTTGGGTCATGATTTTGGACCCAAACAGATCATGTGGTTGTAGGTATAGATAGGGGAAATCCCCCTTCTTCATCAGGTACTTGATTGCTGTTGGAGTTGGAGAGAATGAGACCAAGGTGAGGCTTGCGATGCTGTTGGAGTTCACTATTTTCTATACTTTGGTCTCAATATTGTATTTCCAAAATTTTTATTTGTTTGGATGAATTATTAGATACATTTAACATGCATCATTTATATATATATGCTTCAGTTTTTGTTACTATCAGTATTACACTATTTAATTCTATTGTATGGTATTACTGCTTTCGCTACTTTTTACGATTTGTTTCTTCTATGTTACTCTGCCTATGAGGGAATAGTTTTTCCACTATCACACCCAAGGCCCTTGATTCTAGTCGTCAACCTTTTTCATTTGGGGAAATGTGCTTAAGGCCATGTGACCAACCAGGTACGAGGAACCTTTGGGTAGCACCCATAATCGGGATGTTACAAAGTGGTATTAAAGCAGTTATTTTCTGGCTTGCCTTACTATTTGGAGCCTATAAACAGAGATTGAAATGAATAGGTAGTTGGTAATAAGCTGTGCCTGGGATTATCTAACCTATGTATAGGGAAAATCCAAGTTACCTCGAATATTGAAATTTTTTATATTTTTCAATTGTTACAGTTGATTTGATTTTACTATTGGGTGGCACACTTATTTTGTGCTGTTATCATTGATATTATTGAGGTTTTATTTCTATTTCAATATGATAAATGAGGTTATTCCATCTCATGCATCATATAGACACTTTCTAGATATCAGATGTCATGCATTCTTGTCATTCCATTTAGGATGAATTACTAATTGCATGTTGTTGTGATATATTTTGTGCTAGATATGAATGCTGTTGTGATAGATACCATGATAGAATACCTGCTATTTTGATAGGGTACTGGTAATTGAAAAGGTTCATTTGGATGAACACCAAAATTTTGTCTCTAAGGTGTTATGAGACCTCTTGAATCATAATTTTTTGGATCATGTGTGAACTTTAATTTAATTTTTTTCAAGTTATGATATGAATAAGGATGCCTAACTTTGATTCATGGGAGTATGGGATCTCACGAGTTGGAAGTTTTTATTACTTGATTTTTTTTAAGTTTTTAAGGCTTATGGGGGAGTTTCAGAGGTTTACTATCTAGAAACCCGGACAACACGGTGTGTGGTGTTATGAACACATGCCATGTGTTCTTCTATTCTAGAAGAAACAACTTTTCTTGAGTACATGATGTGTACTGCGAGTACACACCATGTAGTGCTTGACCGTGTGACTGACTGTGTGAGTAGAGACACGAGGTTGAGAAATATTTGGTGGAACACGCCATTTACCAGACGTACACACCATGTTATAAAGAACCGTGTATCTAGCCATGTGACTAATGACACAGGTGGATGAAACTTAGGTTGTACACATCGTGTCCCATTCTTTCATTCCATGTAGAGTCGACTGTGTCTCTAACTATGTGACTAATGAAACGGGTGGTTAAAACTTAAGTGGAACATGCTGTGTGTAGGGTGAACACACCATGTAGTGTTACCCAGGAGAGAACTGTGTAGTCATAGCTGTGTAAAATAAATTGGGTAGAAGGAAAAATTTAAGTACATGCCATGTCTTAAGAGAAACAAACCTTGTGTATGGGTGTTTTACGACCAGGTTTATCAAAAGTACACACCATGTTAAATCTTAAGGGAACACATCATATAGGTGTTATACACATCGTGTAGCCATGTTTTTTAAAACTTGAATGTTTCTTCTCATATTCCCTTCTTGAACTCCTAAGTTATTATCCTTTATAATCTTGAACTGAGGTGTGCACTTGACCTTGCAGAGTCATGCCGTCAAGATGCCCTTCGATTGTGCACCAGACACAGAGTGATGACCAGACACTAGAAAGGATAGATCAAGGACTACCAACAGATCCTCCCATTGTTACTGTCTTGGTACCAGCTGTTATACCAGATGTAATTGATGATGCACAGTTCTTTGAAGGCTTTATGAGGATGATGAAGACCTTCCAGGGTGCACCACGTCTAACCCCGACTATGTAAGAGTTGATGAGGGTGTTACAGTATCATCATCCTCCCACTTTTTCAGGGGATAGAGGACTACAGGCTACAAAGTCATAGTTGGAGGCCATGATTTACATCTTTGATCATATAGATATACCTCTAGAGAGGAGGGTGAAGCTCACGACGTACATGCTATGTGATTCTTCCAAGAGAAAGTGGGATGTTATCTCATAGGCGGGGCACCATCGGGATATGGATTGTGAAGAGTTTCAAAGGACCTTCTATGATTACATCTATCCCGAGAAGTTGAGGGATGATCGAGCCTGAGAGTTCATGCATTTGGAGTAGGGCGCTCTTTCAGTGATGGATTACTCATCACATTTCACAGAGCTTTTGTGCTTCACACCAGTTTTGGGAGGTGATGAGTTATCTTTGGCTAGGTGATTTGAGGATGGTCTCAAGTATGAAATATGATCATAGGTGAATGTATTCATGTTGAATTCAATGATGACTATAGATAACCAGACGCTGATTACTGAGCATAATCTGGGGGAGTTGGGAGCTGCGAGCTTGGGTAGTTCAGCATCTAGGGCAGGTACTCCTTCATCATATAAAAAGAAGCTCTATAGATAGCATTCAAATATTGTTCCTTTAGGTATCTAGGTGGTATGATACCAATGCAGGAAGAATGGGCATACGTTACCACATTTCCCAAAAGACCTAGTTGAGTGCTGATCTTGCGAAAAATGGTCCATCTTTAGTGTTTTTGCCAATTTTTCTCACCATCAGCTAGTGAGATGGGGTTCTGTTATGACTCCATATTCAAGAGAAAGACCACTAGTTTCTCATTAGTCAGGGAACTGGAGTTCTTCAGGACATCCAGGCCAAGGAAGAGGTTGTGGCCATGGTATCTAGTCAGCAGGCTTCCAATAAAAGTAGGGTGGATCAGCTCATGGTATTCAGACAAGGTCGTAGGTCCATGGTATTGGTTAGACTTTTTTAGTGGAGAAGACCCAATAAGAGTAGGATCCCAGACCCTCTACGGTTAGAGGTACGATTCTAGTTGCCTCAGTTTTAGCTTATGCTATTTTTGATACAAGGGCTTCCCATAGTTTTATATCTATTGCCATTATGGAGAGCCTTGGGATTTGTATCTTACTTCTAAGGATGATATGATGCTAGAAACTCTGTTGGGGATTAGGATGACTAGTGTATGTTAGTGAAAGGAGTACCCTCTTGAGGTTGGTGGGTGTCACTTCTTATAGGACCTCTATGTCTTGGAGATGACATGCTTTGATTTCATTCTCAGAATGGACTGGTTGGTCTCTTTCCAGGCCTTTGTTGACTACTATTTACATAGGGTAAGTTTCATGTCACCAGAGAGTGGGTTTCTATACACAATGGTGAATGGGATGTCCAGGCGAGCCGAGCTGGACTTAAGCATCTTGGGTTGGGAGGAATTACAACCCAAATTGCTAGTTTATATCTGGATGACTAGGGCACTTCACAGTTGGACTTTCCTCCAATGGTGTATCATTTCATAGATGTCTTTCTAGATAACTTTTTAGGTTTACCTCTAGAGTGTGAGGTATATTTCTCTATTTATCTTGTGCTAGGAGTGGAACCAGTGTCCATTCCTCCTTATAGGATGGATATTCCAGAGTTAAAGGAGCTCAAGAAGCAATTAGAGGAGTTATAAGTGAAAGTTTTCATCTGGACTAGTACTTCTCCTTGGGGTTCGCCTGTCCTATTTTCAAATAAGGTGGAAGGTACCCTCATAATTTTTGTGGATTATCATAAGTTGAACCATTTGATGGTCAAGAACTGATACCCCTTGCTAAGGATTAATGATCTCTTTGATCAGCTTTAAGGAGACCGTGTGTTCTTGAAGATTGACTTGAGATTCGGTTATCATCAATTGCATGTTAGACCATCATATATACCTCTTATATATTTTCAAAGTAGGTATGGTCTATACAAGTATTTGGTTATGACATTCAGTCTCACGAACACGCCAGAAATTTTCATGGAACTGATGAACCGAGTGTTCCATCCTTACTTGGATTCTTTTGTGGTAGACTGCATGGATGATATCTTGGTGTACTCTCACACTCAACAAGACCATGCCGCCCATCTTGATATCATATTGAATACATTTAGAGAGAATTAGTTATATTCTAACCTCACAAAATTCTACTTTTTGATGGATCATATTCACTTCTTGGGTCACGTTATCTTAGAGATAGGAGTATCATTAGACCTAGAGAAAGTGAGAGCAGTAGTTTCCTAAGAGCAGTAGAAGAACGTCTTTGAGGTATATCATTTTTTGGGGATAGATGGTTACTACAGGTTATTTATACAATAATTTTCACACTTGGTAGTGCCATTGATGGGCCTGACTAAGAAGGGTGCGATGTACTTATGGATAGATTCCTATGATTCAGCCTTTTAGGAGCTGAAAGGGAGATTGACTTCACCATCGATACTAGTTTTTCGAGAGTTGGGAAAGAGTTACACCATCTACTGAATTGCATCAGGTATCGGGCTGGGAAAAGTGCTTATGTAGGATGAAGGAGTCATTGAGTATAGGTCTCATCAGTTGAGACCACATGAGAGGAATTACCTGAAACATGATCTTGAGTTAGCTGTAGTTGTGCATGATTTGTGCTATTGGAGACATTATCTTTTTGGAGAGAATTTTGTGGTATTCACTGACCACAAAATTCATAAATATATATTTACTCAGTGTGATATGAATTTGAGACAGTGAAGGTGGGTGAGTACCTTCAGTATTTTTACTTTGAGCTTGCTTAGACACTTGGGAAGGGAAACGTAGTGATAGATGCATTGAGTAGGAGGACTCGGATACATGAAGTTCAGAAGGCCAGTAGTGAGTGGAAGCTTATGACTATGTTCTCTAAGATACATTTTGAAGTAGCTATCAGATTCTGAGGGCCTAGTCCTACGAGAGAGTGTGTCAGGAGAGGACCATACTTCTGGGTGGACCATAGGTGACGATGAGATCTTGAATTTTCAAGGGAACGTATGGGTGTCAGTATACATACATGAGGAGATATTGCGATATTTTCATTCCTCAATTTAGGAAGTTCATCCTAGTGTCACCAAGATGTATCGAGATCCACACTATCAGTATTGGTGTCCAAGTATGAAGAAGGATGTTGCTGGTTTTGTTATGAGGTGTTCCACCTGTCAGCAGGTGAAGATGGATCATCAATGACCATCAGGGCTTTTATAGAAGTTACCCATTCTCGAGTGGAAGTGGAATGATGTTGTGATGGATTTTATGATGGGTTTACCGAGGTCTCCTCGAGGGAATGATGCATTTTTGGTTGTTGTTGATAGAATCATTAAGGTTTCACACTTCTTTCCGATTAAAGAAATCTTCAGTGTTGATGATCTTGGAAGGTTGTACATCTGAGAGATTGTATGTTTTCATGGGATTCCACACTCAATCATTTCATACAGGGATACCTATTTTAATTCTCATGTATGGAAGGGACTATAGAGGGCTTTGGGTACACAATTACTTCTGAGTACAGCTTACCATCCCCAGAAAAATGGCCAGTCTGAGCACACGATTCAGGTTTTGGAGGACATGCTTCGAGCATGAGTCCTAGATTTCAAGGGATCTTAGGAGAGACATATACCCCTAGTGGATTTTCCCTATAAAAATGTTTTTAGGTGATGATTCAGATGGCACCTTATGAGTCTTTGTATGGTAGTCCATGCCGATCACCCCTATGTTGGCTAGAGGCAAGAGAGGTAGCTATGCTGGGACCTCATCTTATCCCAGAGAAAACTGAGAAGGTGGAGTTGATGCATAAGAGGATGAATATTGCACAGTATTTCTAGAAATATTATGTTGATCGGCGGAGATGACCTCTAGAGTTCGAGGTTGGAGATCAGGTTTTCTTATGTGTCACACCGAGGTTGGGACATGGTAGTATTAGAATTTAGAGGAATCTTTCACCAAGATACATCGGGCTGTTTGAGGTTTTGGAGAGAGTTAATATGGTTGCCTATCAGTTGTAGTTACCCGATAGGTACTAGGATATGCACAACATCTTTCATGTTTCTCAGCTATGACATTACTTTTCAGACCCATCTCACAATTTTCAACCCGAGGAGGTTATGTTGGAAGTGGATGCATCCTTTTAGAAGCACCCTAATAGGATTGTGGATCACAACATGAAGGTTATCCATGGATAGTTTTTTCTTGTGGTACAGGTGCTATGGAAACATGGGTGAGTAAAGGACGAGACTTTGGAGAGGGAGGACAACGTACAATCATAGTGGCCGAAGTTGTTTGATGTTTCTTCTTCACCACCCTTGGAAGGGAAATTCAGGGATGAATTGCTTTAAAGGGATAAGTTTGTAAGAACCCAAATCTTCTTTTCTAGTATGGATCCTTATTTTGGGTTGTTTTTGAGAAAAAAAGAAGATTTGGAAATTTTCTAAGTACACGCTGTGTAATCTTGAGTACACATCATGTACCAAGTTGTCATAGGTAGCTGTGTACTAGCTGTGTAACAGCTGAGGACATTTCTGTGTGGGTGACCTGGCAGACCATCTAATGTGGGGGCCGATTGAGGCTAGTACACAACATGTACATTAAATGAACTTGCTGTGTAATTTTCTTTTTAATTTATGAGTCGTAGTGGGGTCATGTCCCATCTACAGAATTCTCTTCTTCTAACCTTGGTTCATCCAGGAGTGACCAGGAGTGACGATCAACTTCCGAGCCACCATTTCTCCATACAAGTTCTAATTCGAACTCCAGAAGGTGCATTGGAATTCCACCAACGAGTTCTTCCTTCTTCTTGATCCTCTCTCCCTGATTTCTCCTCTCTCACAAGTTATTGAGGGTTGATCTTTTTTACCCTTTTCATAGATCTATGTCATTCTAAGATGATTCAAGGACCGATGTTCAAGATTTTTGATCATATGACATTGAGATAGGTGGTTTGTGCCTTTAGTTGATAGTATTTTGATTATATATGATTAAAGTGATGAATACCCATGTTTAGGGTATCATGTGTTTTAGAATTTAACCCTATTTGATGACTTCTATGGTTTTTTTATTTGATAAAGGGTTATTGATTATGAATAAGGTTTATTACCTTGTTTATGGATGTGTTTTCCCTATTTGTTTGGTTTTGGCCATTGGGTCTAGAAGACATGTTAGGATTGTTTTTCTTCTATGCCTAGTGTTTTTAGGATGAAGTTATTGTCTATATTGAAATGCATGTGATTCACATTATGAAAGCATGGACAAGGGGAATTGACTGTGAGAGCTTCTTAAGGTAGGATCATTTATGTATAATTTTTGTTATTGTTGACCAGAGGAATTGACTGTGAGAATTGCCATGGGGTCATAGACCAGAGGGGTTAGACTATGAGAGATACCCAAAGGGTAATTATTAAATGAATGTTGGACCATAGGGAATTGACTATGAGAGCTTTCAAGGGGTTATTATGATCTTATTGCTATTATGAAGACCAAGGGGGTGTTGACCATGAGAGCTACCTAGGTGGTTGTTTAGAATTGAATTAATGATATGATAAACCAGAGGGGTTAGACTATGAGAACTTCCCAGAGGGTCACTTTTGAATGTTTGAATGATTGTGACAAGTCTGCTAAGCCAAAGAACAATCTTGGACTCAGTCTTTATTGATTGGATAGATGGTATTTTGAGATGTTTGTTTGTTATATTATACAAGGGGATACAAAGATTATGCTAGATCACAAGGTTTTCATTATTCAACGGTTTGAATAATTAATAAATGTAAATGAATGTAATTGAAAACTGTAGGATTGTTTACTTTTGAGTACTTCCTAGTTTATTACTTCTTTACATATTGCCTTCTATATATTCACTAACTGTTAGGCACAAATCTTTTCGTGGTTTCCTACCGGGATTCATCTCACACCCTGTTTGGGTCATGCTTTTGAACCCAAACAGATTATGTGGTTCTGGGTATAGATAGGGACATTTTCCCTTCTTCATCAGGTACTGGATTGCAGTTGGAGCTGGAGAGCATGGGACCAAGCCAAGGATTGGGATGCTGTTGGAGTTCACTATTTTCTATACTTTGGTCTCAATATTGTATTTCCAGCATTGAAACTTGTTTGGATACTTTTCTAGATACAAGTTACATGCATCATTTATTTATATATATATATATGTTGAAGTTGTTGTTACTATCAGTCTTATGATGTTTACTTTTGTTGTATGGTATTACTGCTTTTGCTACTATTTACTATTTGTTTTTATTGTGTTACTCTACCTATGAGGGCATAGTTTCACCAATATCACTCCCAAGGCCCTTACTGCTAGTCGTTAGCCTCTGGAATTCAGGGAAATGTGCTTGAGGCCGTGTGACCAATTGGGTATGAGGAACCTTTAGGAGGCACCCAAAACTGGGACGTTACATAGGATATACCACTAGTTCCTAAGCCTATAACAATATTTTAAAACCATTTGTATAGGGTATATTTATAATAGTGATAGTTTCCTTTGATGCTTGTGGATTTTAGACAGAGCCTTCTCAAGATGTGTTATGTTAGGATGAGAGCAGAAAACTAGTAGGGAAGTGGTAGTGGGATACCATCACTTTTATATTATGTCAGATATTATATTATTACTTGTATATGATACTTGGTGATAGCACCATGGTGAGGATGGGAACTTAGTATACCTAATTAGGTGACATGTTAGTTTCATTGGTTATTCATTGGGCTTTGGTATTCTTTCTTAACATTTTCATGAGAGGCTCTAGGGAGGATCCTACTGAGTAGACCTATTATGATCACCCCTATCTTTATAAAATGTTTTTAGGTCTATAGGAGTTGGTCGGTGATTGGTCTGGGAATTACTAACACATGGAGTTGTTCAGGAGTTGTTTGGGCTTTGAGGAAACTATCAGGGAGTTCTTTTGGTACCTATAGTTTCATTTTGTAGTTGTTTAGTTTGTATAACATTATATTCATACATTAAAATATTTTATTTATTATGAGTAGGAGTTGTTTGTTGGTCTCATTTAATATCTCATTCCCTATAATCTTATTATAGAGTAATTTCTCCCTTTTGTGAGTATGTTATACCCTTGGTTCTAGTCTCCAACCTGTGGCTTATTAGAGGTGTTCTTCAGGTGTCATCATTCCCCTTCCTTTATTTTTGACCTATGAGGGGTACCTTTGGGGAGGGGGAGGGAGGAGGTAATGACATACCACCACACCCAAGTCCATATAAGGCCAATTTTCATGAGTTTATCCCATTATAACTTCTCAACTCAACAAGTTATTCCCTAATGATGGTATTTAAGCATACTAAATCATTAAACACACATCAATGGTGCCCCAAATATAAATCTATCTCACACATGATCCCCTTATCAACTTGATTCCCTATGTCTATGCACCACGTTGCATATGATTGGTGTCATACTACATTAATATGAAACCAAATGATGTCTAAGTTTTTTTGAGTTATTTATAATATTTTTTTTGAAATCTTCAGATGAATAAGGGGAAAAAATAAGGTGAATATATAAAAAAATAAGGGTAACTTGCCTACCCTTCTAGGTATTGAATCGTAAATGGGTACTAACACTACTTTAATTTTTCTCACTAGGGGTACTTGGTAGTTGGTCATCAAGTACACATTTATGTGTCATGAAGTAAATTTATAGAATTTTAAATTTGATTATATCATTGATAAGTTGAATGAATCCTTGAAATTTCCAATGTACCTTCATTTTGTTAAGATCTATAACTTCTTCTTTTGTTACATATCCCAAATTTTTACAATTTGAGAGGAATTGAGTGATTAATTCCCAAAATATTAAAAATAATATCTACCAATTTGTATACCTTTGATCATTACAAATTGTATAAAATTAAAATAATCTCTTTATGAACTTTAATTTGATATATGGATCACCAGATGAATCAAAATGTATAATATTATATGTCCAAATTACCAATTTATCCTAGATTTTTTTTATTTTTAGGTCCAAGAACAATTTCTATATTTATATATACATAAGAACCAAATCACAAATAATTTTTTTATAAAAAAGGTATTGAAAACCATACATTTTTTGAAATCCATATATATTCATTTAGATAGAATCCATGGAAATTTTCTAAACAAACTCATTATTTTGATAAAATTATGAAACTCAATAATTTATACATGTGCTCAAGTAGGGATATCATGGTAATTCAAACCCACATAATTGAATGACTATCCTAAATACAAGACTACATTTTGAATGTAAAAATGATAACTAAATTTAAATCTAATATTGATATCAAGGTTTGGGTATTAAATTAAACCTCCTATAAATCGTTAGGTCCACTAGGCTAGATACCCTGAGAGGGGGGGGGGGGGTGGTGAATCAGGGTATGACAGATTAAAACAATTCCCCCTTCAGATCTTGTTTTGTTGTTAGAAAAAACCCTCTTCTCTCTACTTCCCATTGCAGAGTATGAATAAACTGTAAAGCATACACATGACACAAAAAGTTTTACTTGGTTCATCCTCACTGGGATACATCCAAGGAGCATACACCGATAGTGTGACGATGTACCAATTCCACTATAAGCGCACTACTGTTTACAAGTCCTAAGTGGACTCACTATCCATCCTGGTTTACAACCACTCACAGTTTGAGAACTCAATGATATTTCAATTGAAGTGAGATCACTACTTCTTCAGAAGATACACTCACATTTTATAGACCTATAGGTCTCTTCATTACTATTAATTAATGCATCCTCCATTGTATGTAGATGATCTATTGAAGTCCAAATTTCATCCACTGATGAATACCATTTTCCCCTAACCAATGGGCACCATCCTTTTGGAAGAACATTCGAAAAGCACCCTACTTCTCAAAGCTCCCAATTTTTTGAATCTCAAACAATCCTTAGTGAAGCTACTACCTTTCTATGAATCTCACAACTTCGAAGAGCTCAGGTCATCACAAAGATCACTGATCAAATGTGGAGCACACAACTTTTGCAGTGCTAAATTAGCCGCTGTGAAGCTCCTCTCGTTCACAAATAACACTACCTTCGTGAACCACCTTCACAATTCGAGAGCTACAAATTTTTCTTTGGGAAACTCTCTACTTAACTCAAGGGGGTTGAGTTTTATTTATAGGCGATTTCACCGACCCTTGAACGTTCCATGTGAAGTCAGCTCCACGTCATCTGAAATCATGAAGCTCTAAAATTTCCACTTAAATTCTCTCTATATCACGAAGCACCAAGGAAATTTTCCAATCATGGAGCTCATTGTAATCGAGGAGCGTTCCATCAATTCCTTTGCACCTTCACCAAGAAACTCCACTCGCAATTCCCTTTACCACCGCAATGCTCTCCAATGCTTCTGTTTGCGAAGCTCATTGTAATCAAAAGAACACCGTAAAATTTCTTCATGTCTTCGCAAAATCCACATCAAGAATCCCATCTCTAAAAAACTCATGCCTTTTCTATATTTTGATGATATCTTCAAAGAAATCCATATTTTTCAAAGCTTACCAAACTCCAAATTTTGGACCCCAAAAATTTGGCAAACACTGGATAACAGCACCACCTTGTATCTAATCTTTTATACCACCTCCTGACCGTCCATTCATTTTTCATGGTTCTTTGTCAACATGGATTGTCAAAAAAATCTCTGGAACTTGATAATTCACCATGGAAAATGCTTTGTCAACAAACACAATCAACCCAAAAATTCCCCAATGTTACCTTGATGGATTTTTTCCCAACAATCTCCCCCTTTGGGTTTGTTGAAAACTCTTCTCAGAATGATGATTCTCTACACTTTGATACCTCTCTGATGCTCCTTCCATCATCACCTAGCCTTCACCTCTTGCGATTCAGATAACGACTAGAGATTCACTCACGAAATACTCTAAGACCACATGAGAAATTCTCAGTCTGAGAAACAAGAGTAGTATGAAAAGTTCATCAATGAATCACTTCATGTTAGACACCAAGTGTCGATACCAACCAGATACCAATTTCCAAATGGATACCAATTGTTGATCACTAGAAACCCACAAACACCATTCCAACATCACTCTTCTACTTTTATCACGATCCTCAGCTATCGTGATATCTATGTTTTGATCGATTAATTCTAGCATCGTCAGATTAAAAAAACTCTCCCCCTATCTCATTTCCCTCCCCATATATTGTTTCTCCACCTATCAGCTTCTCCTCGTGTCTTTGACAAAGACACTTTCTCCCTTAATTAGCCACAGTTTCTCCCCTTCACTATTTCTTCCCCTTTGTCAATGAACCCAAAGGGAACTCCTCTGTGGTATGAGACATTGGAAAAAAGACATATTAGCACAGTAGAGAAAAACACACCATACCTTGAGGAGAGGGGAGTCCCTCAGTCACACTCTTTCAAGTGAGGTGAGTCGACTGAACTCCCAGATCCAGTCGATGCCTCTCAAAAGAATCCTTGGGTAAGGACTTTATCATAATGTCTGAAACCTATAACTTTGTAAGCACATATTCCAACTTCACAATTCCCTGTTCAACCTTATCCTTGATAAAATGATACTTTATATCAATGTGCTTTGTCCTTGATTGGTAGACAAGATTTTTGCTGAGATTGATAGCACTTGAGTTATCACACATGATTCTGATCAGGTATTTCACTTCAATACCCATATCATCAAGCTGCTTCTTCATCCATAATAACTGTGTGCAAGCTTGAGTGGTGACAATATACTCAGCTTCTACAGTGCACAATGAAATGAAATCTTGCTTCTTTCTAAGACACGAAACACACAATATACCAAGATATAAAGCACCTCCTCATGTTGATTTTATGTCATCCACTGAACCAGTCCAATATGCATCATTATATCCCAGTAATTTTGACTGAGATTTGTCACTATATATCAAGACAAAATTCACCATTCCATTGATATACCAAAGTATTCTTTTCTCTGCAAGAATGTGGATTTCCTTGGGTTTACTCTAATATCTCACTGCTTGGCATGTGACAAATACAATGTCAGGCCTTGTCGCAGTCAAGTATAGAAAACTTCCAATGAATTTTCTATATTCTGTGATATTAATTGCCTTGCCATACTCATATTTGTACAGTTTCATCTGGGTAGGAACCTGAGTCTTCATCTACTTTGAATTTTCCATTCCAAATCTTCTCAAAACCTCCTTGGCATATTTGGATTGAGAAATGAATTTTATATTCCTTCCTTATGTCACCTGTAGGCCAAGGAAAAATGTTAGATCTCCAATCATTGACATTTCGAACTCACTTTTCATAAATTCAGAGAACTGTCTTCACTGAGATTCATCTGATCCGCCAAATATTATGTCATCGACATAAACCAGGACCATCATCCTTTGATTATTTTTGTTATTGAAATAGAGATTGTAATCAACTCCCCCACGTTGAAAACCAAGATTCTTCAAGTACTGATCAATCCTTGAGTACCATTCTCTTGGTGATTGTTTTAGCCCATACAATGCCTTCTTCAGTCTGAACACCTTTTTCTCATCCTCATGAATGAGAAAACCATCTGGCTGCTCGATATGCAATTCTTGCTATAAAACCCCATTCAAAATAGAATATTTAACATTCATATGGAAAACTTTAAACTTCTGTTTCACTATAATGGATAGGAATAATCTAATTGTCTCTAGTATCGCAACCGGTGAAATTTTCTCATCTACATTATTCCTTCTATCTGGGAGTATCCTTTGCATACTAGTTGTGCTTTATTTCAAATAACTATGCCATATTCATTCATATTGTTGCGATAGACCCATTTAGTATCGATGAAATTCTTATTTGCTGGCCTCAAAATAGTCTCCCACGTCTGATTTTTCTCAATATGATCAATCTCTTCATTCATTTCTTGAAGCCAGTTTTTATATTCAGCTACATCAGTGAAGAACTTTGACTCAACCTGAGATAAGAAAGATGTCTGCTTCCATGATTTCATTCTCCTTGTCTGAACTGGAGCTAACTGATCACCAATGATATTCTGCCTGTCAATTTCAGCTCGACCCCTTAGCTTTTGTGAAGATACAGATTTTACTTCCTCATTCTCATCATCAGTATCTTCTTATTAATCAACATCAACCACTTCTACTCCCCTTGCATTTCTTTCCTCCTCATCACTTTCATCAGAAAATTGTTCAATGTGCTGTTGAATGATCTCCTCATTCTCTACTACAGTGACATCATTGTTATCAAATACTTTTCCTAGCCTTTTGTTAAAGCATTTGTATTCTTTTCTTTTTCCTGAGTAACCAAGGAATTTCCCCTCATATCCTCGTGACTCATATTTCCTATGTTTTTCCTTACTAAGTATAAAACACTTACTTCCAAATATTCGAAAGTATTTCACTGTTGGATTCTTTTCGTACCACATCTCGTATGGAGTATTTCATTCATTTAGACACAACATAGCCCTATTAGAAATGTATACTGATGTCAGAATTGCTTCCTTCTAAAATTTCTCTGGTAGGTCTTTTTCTATGAGCATCATTCTGGCCATGTTGTTGATGATCTGATTTCTCCTTTCAACCACGAAATTATATTGGGGATTTCTCACTAAGGAAACTTGATGCATTATCCCGTGATTCTTGAGATATTCTTCTACCTGACTGTTTGTGAATTCCATATCATTATCAGTACGAAACTTTAGAATTTTCTGTCCAAGCATCCTTTCGCACTCCCTCCGATACTGTTTTAAGCAGTTTAACACATCAGACTTATGGGAAATAACAAATACCCATGCCATTCTACTATAGTCATCAATGAAAAAAACATAGTACCTCTTTCTGTAAATTTCTCTTGGTGTGATTGTCCCACAAACATCAGCATGCACTAATTCGAGCACTCTTGTTAACTTATTTTACTTTGCCTTATACATCTTTCTAATGAGCTTCCCTTGTTGGAATACATCGCAGGATTGAGTAAGATCACGTGATATCTTAGGGAGGTCTCTTGCTGCATCACACTTTACCAGATCTTCTAGGGATGGTTGGCATAGATGACCAAATCGTTTATGTCACAACTTGTTTTCTTCCTCTCTAGACAAAAAGTACATATCTTCTTCTCCACTTACCAGGTATATATTCCCTTTTGTCCTTTTTCCCTATATAACTACTACCCTGTCTATTACTTTGACGATACACATCTTCTTAGTAAACCTTATAGAATGTCCTGAGTCACATAGTTGACTGACGCTGAGAAAATTGTGATTGAGGCCTTCTACGCATATCTCATCTCTTTGCCCCCAAACTTTTCCTTTCTTGAGCCAATAATATTCAGGCCTTCATCGTTTCCAAACTTGACAAATCCTTCTTTGTCATATTTTATGACTGTAATAAGATCCTTATTACCTGTCATATGAGATGTGCAGCCGCTATCAAGGATCCACACACCAGAGTGATCTGATGCTTTAAGGGAAATTTCTGCCACCAATGCCTTCTCATCATTTTTCTTCTTGGTCCATATTTTTGACTTCACACTCGGCATGGATTGAGACTTTTAATCTTTCTCAAAAAATGATGGACCAACTTCATCTTGAAAAGTTGCAAATATATTTTTCATTTTCAACTCTCTTGTTGGTTCATTGATCTGTTGCTTACGAGCATTTTGACTCTGCTTTGGAATATTCCTCTGTATGGTTGAATTACAGTACCTAGCCATGTGCCCAAATCCTCTGCACAAAAAAAAGTGTCCTTTGAACTATGTTCTTGAGATGTGTTCTCTGTTTGGATGCCACCTCTGTTCTTATACCCTTTGATATCTCTTGGCTATGGAACACACATACTATTAATGTCCCATCTTTCCACAACAATAACACCCGATATAAGGTTTATTCCTTCATGTCACTTCTGCACTACATCTTTCCCCCTGGGATCTCTGAATATTCAGATTCATCTTTGTGCCCAAATCTACCTTCAATCTCGGAATGGGTGCTTGTGGTTTGACTTCATTTTTCACAGATTTCTATTTTCGATCAAGCCCCCCATCTGTCTTAGCATATGAACATAATTGATGCTTCATTTATACTAAACCACTATTATTCACTTTCAGCTTCTTAGTTTTCTGAGTGATCTTCTTTTCTGATGTCCCAGTAGGAGTCAAGAGTTTTCCTTGATCCTCTAACTTTTTCCGCAAACCGACAACTTCTCCTCTAAGTTATTTAATATGATTGATTTGATCTTTCCTTGTGTTATTAAAGCCATCGATATCCCTTTTCTGTTCTTCAATATTGATTTTATATTCACTGACCGATTCTGAGTCCTCTAGTGTTGATGACTTGAGTTTCTCAATTTCTTCCATTAACTCAGACTTCTCTTATTCCTGTTGCTGCATATAGAGTTTGGTATCATGAAATAATTTGTTGGATTTCTTTGTTTTGGCTCTCCAAATATCTATATCATAAAGAGAAGCCTCTAACTCATCTTGCATATCAACTGTTACCTAAAATTCATCTTATTATTCATCAGCTTATATTTCATTCATCTTTTGAGAACTATCAACAACTTCCACCATAGCATTTTCTCCACAATCTCTACAGTTCTCTATCTCTTCAACCTCCTCAACCTCAGACTCGTCTGAACTGTCATATTATTTCGAAATAAGATTATTTTTCTTAAATAAATTTCTCTTGAATTGTTTCTTGCCTTTCCCATAGGCTGAAGACTTCTTGGGAATTTTAATTTCATCGACATCATCATCCTCTTCGAACTTTTTGGGGAATCTTGCCGTAAGATATTCAACCTTTCCGCATTGAAAACAAGTAAGTGAAAGTTCCCCTTTAAAATTTCCTTTTCCTCTTTGAAGGTTTGAGGAGAGGAATGGAATCACCTCATATGTATCTTCTTCTTCATGAGAATATTCAATTTCAAGATTCTTCAGGGCCTTAAATACCACCTCTTTGGATTTTCCCTTTTCCACAACATCTTTATCATCATTTCTCATTTCATATGCAAAAAGGGTGCTGTGCAGGTTATCCAATGTCAACTCTTTTGGGTATTTATCTTCCAAAAGTAAAACTTTCATATTGAACCAAGGTGGAAGTTTACTCAATATATGCTTCACAATATTTATGTCTTCAATAACTTCTCCAAGACCCCACATGTATTCTAATACAACATTTACCCTGTCGAAGAATTCATCAACAGACTCATTCGGGTTCATTCTCAGATCTTCATACTTATTCCACAACACTTGAAACTTTGCCTCTATGACCTTTTTATCTCCTTCATATATATTCAATATATTTTCCCACATGGAATGTGATATTTTTCAAGACATCACCTTAGTATAGATAGCATTGGATATGGATCCCCCTAAAGCATTAATTCCCTTGGTATCAGCATCCAATTCTCTATACTCAGCTTCTGAAAATGCACCACTATTAATATTGGCTGTTATGCCATGCATTACTACTATGAACACATCCATTCCTAAAGATTGGAAGTAGTGTTGCATCTAATTCTTCCATAGCTGGAAATTGTTCCCGTCGAAGATCAGAATCCCTTTGTGATTGGTGACCTCCATTTGAGAGAGAAACCCTGATATCAACCTTTCCCTCTGATACCAATTGTTAGGCACACTATGCTAGATACCCTAATAGGGGGGGGGGGTGAATCAGGCTATGAAAGATTAAAACAACTTCCCCTTCTGATATTTTTTTTGCTGTTAGACAAAACCCTATTCTCTCTCATTCCCATTGCAGAGTATGAATAAACCGCAAAGAATGCACATGTTACAAATTTTTTTACTTGGTTCAACCTCATTGGGCTATGTCCAAGGAGAATACACCGGTAGTGTACTGATGCACCAATTCTACTATAAGTGCACTGCTATTTACAAGTTCAAAGCAGACTCATTGTCCCTCTTAGTTTACAACCACTCACAATTTAAGAAGTCACTGCTCTCTCAACTGAAGTGAGATCACTACTTCTTTAGAAGATCCACTCATAGTTTATAGAACTGTAGGTCTCTTCATTACCATTAATGAATTCATCCTCTAATGTATGTAGATGCTCTATTGAAGTCCAAATTTCATCCACTGATGAATACCCATTTTCCCCTGACCAATGGGCATCAAACTTTTGGAAGAACCTTTGCAAAGCACCCTACTTCGCGAAGCTCCCAATTTCGTGAAGCTCAAACAAGACTTAGAGAAGCTCATGCCTTTTCAAGAAGCTCACACCTTTGTAGAGATCAGGTCATCACAGAGCTCAAGTCATCATAGAGAGACTTCCTTCATGAAGCTCACTGAGCCAACGTGGAGCACACAACTTTCTTGGTGCTAAATTAGCCGCTGCAAAGCTCCTCTCTTTCGCAAAGCACACTGCCTTCGCGAACCACCTTCACGAACCACCTTCGCAATTTGAGAGCTACATATTTTTTTTTGGAAAACTCTATACTTCGCTTGAGGGGGTCGAGGTCTATTTATAGGTGATTTTACCAACCCTCTAACTTTCCACGTGAAGTCAGCACCACATCATCTCAAATCGCGAAGCTTCGAAATTTCTGCCAAAATTCTCTCTATATCGCGAAGCACTACAGAATTTTTTCAATTGAGGAGCTCATCATAATCGTGGAGATTTCCATTAATTATTTCATAACTTTTCCGAAAAACTACACTCACAATGGCCCTCACCACCACAATGCTCTCCAACGCTTCTGTTCGTGAAGCTCGTCGTAATTTCGAAGAACACTGTCAACTTTCTTCAGGTCTTCGCGAAATCCACATCAAGAAGCCCATATTCATGAAACTCATGCCTTTTTCCATATTTTGATAATATCTTCAAGGAAATACATATTTCACGATGCTCACAAAACTCCAAATTTTGGACCCCAAAAATTTGGAAAACACTGGAAAATGGCGCCACCTTGTATCTGTTCTTTTATACCACCTCCTGATCATCTATTCCTTTTTCATGGTTCTTTGTCAACATGGATTGTAAAAAAAAATTCTGGACCTTGACAATTAAACATGGAAACCTGATTTGTCAACAAACACAATCAACCAAAAAATGATGCAATGTTACCTTGAGGGATTTTTTCCCAACATAAATAAATTAAAAAATAATTTTATATCACCATTTATTCCAAAATATATTCCAAACTTGCACCTTTCCTCATAATAATGGCCTATAAATTTTATAACTTAAAATTAAACTATGAAAAACAAAAATTTAATAGTTCCATAACACTAAATATCAAGTATCTACAATTATAAACACCAAAATATTTTATCCTTTTGGTTAAATATACAAAAAATATCTTTGATGATCCAAATTAAGTTTTTGTGATAACTTTATTTTTTAAATTTTAAAGTTAAATTGATATTTTCATTATATGTAAGTTATTTTATTCACTCGTATAGTAGTTTGAATAATGGATGAATGTGTTAATTATTTCTTGAGCTAAAATATATTTGATAATTTGTTAAAGATATTTGACATGGTTGAATTATAAATAGAATGATTACAACCTCAATTAATTAATATGAATAAAATAATAATATTGAGATGAATCTGATTCCATTTTACAAGTCCTTCAAATAAGTAAGGCTATGATAAAAGTTTGAATATGATTTTTTGTACAAGTGTTTCATATTTATCTAATGAATAACTTTTTTTTTCACTTATTTAGATGGTTTTATTTTGAATTTATGAGAGATTCATATGCACTAAAACCCACATAACAACCTATGATATGATCCATATAACTATATATGATATGGAAATATGATATATGATTTTGGTATATTACTTGGAGTAATGTACATGAAGTTCCATGTGATATGGGATATCACATACCATTGCCACGTAATCTCTATATGGGTTTTCATGCATGATTAGTTAAATATAACAAGATAATAAAAGGATTTATAAATATTATTTAAAGGTCAAAAAATAAATTAAGGGTTAGTATTTAATTAACAAAAATATTATATATATATATATATATTTAATGTACTATATTTATGGGATTTTTTTGAAACGTTTGAAACATGATTGATCCTTGAATAATCCACTATTAGAACTTGAATTATTATAAAAAATGTAATTATTACTTTAAGATGTATATGAAATTTTATTGGAAACTACTTAGGTAGAAAATTGATTTCATTTATTTCTTCCTTTTTTGATATATGGTTGTAACACCTCAAGACATTGAATTATACATTTTCCTTTAGAACATAATGTTCTTGATAGCTTATGATTCATGCAAAAAAAAACTAAAACAAAACTATTATATATTTTATTGAGTTAAAATTATACAAATTGAATATGATCATTATAAAAAATCTATTGAGTTAGTGGGTATAAATAAGAGTAAGAACATTATAAAATTTAGGAGAAAGTAATAATGATATCAAGTAGTATAAGTCTTCTTTATGAGGATCATTTATCTGAGCTTGGATTGGAAGTAGATTCACTAGGGTTTTCCTTATACCAATCCAAAAATGAAATCCAAAAATTATAGTATGAGATAATTTTTTTGCGAGAGAAGTTCAGGCTCATATAAATTGTCATGAGATCCATGCTCTCATAATCACCACATGTGAAAGACACCAGATCTTATCTTATTATTATGTCTTATACAGAGATCTTCAGTGGTTATTTAAGTAGAAACTAAGATGATATAAACATTTAATTCTCAATGTAATAAATTATCTATATATCATATATATTTTTTACATTTCCCATTTTTACTTTTACAAAGAAAGATAATTATACTAACACATTGATAAAATTCAATTATTATAGCTTAATGACTAATAAAATCACTTTATGCATAAAAATATATTTTACTAAAAATTTCCTTTTTATACACTCTAAATTTTATTATATTATGGTCAAATAAGGATAATATATATAATAAAATGAGTTAGCACCCACCCAATAGTTATTATTAGTAAAGTAATATGAATAAAATTTATCTTATGCTTAAAAGATATATTTTTCTTAAAACTTTTTTATGCATTATGCCTACTTATATTAAAATTGATTTTTCTCAATTATAGAAATTTAATATTATAAAATGGTTATAATATTTTTAATTATAATATTAAAATTAGGTAATAAGATAAATTTTATTTTAGGGATAAAATTAGGTTACCAAGTTTAATGATTAATTACCATAGTAAAAATAAAATGATTATTTTCAAAAAAATTATTTTATAAGAGTTGTATAATTTTTATATAAATAAAATAAATCAATATATTTTGAATTATGAATCTAATAGGTTTTTTAGATATATAAAAATATAAATTTACACTCATTTAATTATTGATTTATGGGAAATAATAATAAAAACACTTAATGTATAAAAGGCATATTTTCCGCAAAAACAGTTTTTCCTATATCTTATGTTTCAATTTGAAATTAATTTTTCACATATTTATAAATTTAATTTGATTAAATGGAGTAAATGTTTTTATTTATCATGTATAAATTTGGTAATATGTAAAATATTATATTTTTAATAAAAAATAATTTCCATGGTTAAACTTTAATCAAAGTTAATAAGAGTAAAAATGAGTAATATGTGTGGCTAGAATTTTAATAAGTTAACTTTGAACAAAAACCTTCTAGAAGACATTTTTTGGTTGTAAATTCATAAAAAAATATCTCACTAACATTTCCTCACCTAACTCACCTAACTATCATGCAATTCCATTCTTACCCCTTACCTAACATTTTTCCTAAAGAAAATTTTCTCCTTTTCACCTATAGAAGGAGGCCACATACAGTCTCTTCATACCACACTCTCAGTTCAGCATTATCTTAAAACTATAACCATTTTACATCCACTAGTATCCTATTACATGTTTGTAATTCCCTTGATCTAAAAATAATCCTTAAATCCTCCATTTCGAAGAGTTATTCCAAGAGAAGGTTTAATTATTCAACATGAGTACTATCCACCCTTTAACCTTTTGTTATATATATATATTGTTGTTACTGAATATGGATAGTTGAAAAATAAATAGGGAGGTGTGAATTGAGTTCCTAAAAATTTCTTCTTTAGTAAACCCCCCTCTTTAAGGTATGAGAGTTCAAATCTTTTTCTTAATAAAGATAGGCAGTGGAAGTGTAAAATCATAAGGGAAATATATTGAACACAAGAGATTTATAGTGGTTCGAGTAACATAAATCCCCTAGTACACTCCAATAACACTCTACTCAGTGAGTTTGGTGATTTTAACTATAATATTTATTTTAATGAGGGATCCTAGATGAGTACAAACAAATATCATTTATTACAAAGGTGAATGAGCTTTCAACTAGGATATACCTTTACAAGACCTATCCACATAATTAACACAATAAATTACAACAAGTGTAATCATAAATAAAGATGATTGAATCTTTGAAGAAATTTTTTAGCATAGAGTTCCAAGTAGCAACTGATAGTAGTTGAATATACATCCTAATAATATGATAGTCTTCAAGGTGCATCTTTGGAAAATCTTTAGTAAAAATGATAAACTTATAAGAACAACATGGGTGTTTATGTTTTATATTTTCTATTTATATGTGTTTTTTTATTATATTATTCGTATACACATGTGTTCTATCCATTATTCTCATTCATCCATTTCCATGAAGTAACTCACTCTTCATTTTATATATCGACTTTAATTTTGAATTTAAGTAGAAAGATAATTTCAATGGTTGAGTTGATAATCTATTGACACGTTGATATGAGAGTCCATTAATAGAATTCAACCATTATTTCAAAATATTGGAATTAATTTTGCACTAGTGATGTTAAAAATATTATTTTTCTTTATATGTTTCCATTCATGAAAAAATGACTTACTATACAGATTGACCATTCCTTAAATGGATAATATTTTATCTGATATATTCTAAAAGCATGAAATGACTTATCATGAGACTAAAAAATAAATCATGACATTCTCTATAATAACTAGTTCTTCATAAGGAAAATTCCTGAGAGAATTAAAAATATAAAGAAATTATTTGAATTAAAATGTGTGTAGGATAAAATAACTTCAACATTGCATAGGATAATTCTTCAGCGTAAGATAAACATATTACTGCAATGTGAGACTTATATTTTACAACTTCTTATAGATCTTGTAAGTTAGTATTTTATGAATATATGTTTCATAAGATAAATACTTCTCATATATTCATTCTGATTAGTATGATAACTAGATTTAAAATATGTGGTATCTAGTCCATTCTTTTCATAAGATACTATCTTATACAGTAAGAGAATATTTTAATACATAGTTTTATAATTTTAAACAAACAAAATATAATCTTTCAAAACATTAAGTCTCATAAGATAAAGGAAAATTTTATTTAATAAAATGGAGGATTATTTAAACAAAATACTTGGTCAAAATCAACTTAAAAAGGAAAATTTTGGAATAGTAAGTTAGGGTGAAAATCCCAAATTTTATAAAAACTATTCTGTGACTAATTCTAAAAACAAAAATATTTATAAAGTTATATATTTTTATTTTGGGGAAATAGAAAATTATGGTAATATATATAATTTGAAAAATACCCAATTCTATGGAATTAAAATTTATTCTATAACAAAATATTTTTCAAAATATATTGCTAATTTCTCTGAAAAACACAAATAGATTTGGATCCACAAGTCTTTTAAAGATAACATTGTTGGACCTAAGAGTATTTGGGTACCAAAAAATTATGTTAGTTGATTTTTTATTGTAATGAACTAGCCACATGGATATAAATTCAAAATTTTATATAGAAAATGGTTGTTCGAGACATATGAGTGGCGATTTCTCAAATTTTTATTCATTATCCAAGATTGATGGAGGCTATGTCACATTTTATAACAATGATAAAGGAAAAATAATAGGCATTTGACCAGTTAGAAATTCACAATACATTCTCATCAACAAATTTATTTATGCTGAAGGCTTAAAGCATAACCTAATAAGTATATCTCAACTTTGTGATGATTGTTATTTAGTTTATTTTAATAACATTGCATGTTTAGTTTTTAAATATAAATCTCACAATTTTAAAAAACCTAGAACAAATAAAGTCTATACATTAGATCTCAATTCCTTGTGTATACAAAATGTAAATTGTTTGAATACTAAAATTAATGAATCATGGATTTGGAATAAAATACTTAGACATTATAATGTTCATTATATGAAAAATATATCTAAATGACATCTGATTTTTGACTTTCCTGACCCAAAATTGGACAAAAAGAAACTATGTGATTCCTGCCAAATAGGAAAGCAACACAAGTCATCTTTTTAAACTAATCAAATAAGTTTCTATATCTAGAACTATAGAGATTATCCATATATATCTATTCATACATTCTAGAACTTCAAGTCTTGTCATAAAATCATTTGTATATGTGTTGGTTGATAATTTTTCAATATTTACATGGGTTTAATTTTTAAAATTTAAGATTTAATCCTATCTATTTTTATTAATTTCTGTAACCTTGTGATAAATGAGAACAATGTAAAAAATGTATCTCAAAGAAGTGATCATGGAGGAGAATTTGATAATTATGAATTTAGTTCATACTACTGAAAGAAAAGTATTAAACATACTTTTTATTCCTCAGGAAACCTCAATAGAATGGCGTTTTTGAGAGGAGGAATGGAACTTTATGAGAAATTTCTAGGACTATGTTATGTGAATATAACTTTCCCACTCATTTCTAGGCTGAGGTAGTTAATACAATATGTTATGTCATTAAAAAAGTTCTAATAAGACCTATCTTGAAATAAAACCCTATGAGATATGGAATAATAGAAAAAAAAAGGTTGGACACTTCAAAGTATTTGGATGAAATGTTTACATCCTGAACACTAAGGATAATCTTGGTAAATTTTATCCAAAGGATGATGAAGGTATCTTCCTAGGTTACTCTACTACTTCCAAATATTATAGAGTTTTCAACAAAAGTTTAAGGATTGTTGAAGAATCAAATCATGTAAATTTTTATGAAAGTGATCCTTTTGATCATAAAATGATTCAAACTAATGAAAAAAGTTATTCTTTCAAGGATATGAGACCTGGAATCCTCTTTATCAACAAAAATGACGATGATTTAGAGATTAACTATTTTGAACTAAAATCTATAAGGTTGATGATAGTGAACCAGAAAGTATATTACCTAGAAAACCCATAAATCTTAAAAAAAATCCTATAGAAAAATTTATGGGAAGATTAGATAAAGAAGTAATAACTATACGAAATATAGGGAACCTAATAGAATTCTCTGCCATTTTATCCCATCTAGAACCCAAAGCTATAAAAGAAGATTTATCTGATGAAAGTTGGTTCTTATCTATTCAAGAAGAGTTAAATTATTTCAAAAGTAACAAAGTATGAGAATTAGTTGAAAGACCAACTAACTATCATGTTATTGGAAAAAATGGGTATATTGGAACAAAAAATATTATCATGGAATAATCAATAGAAACAAGGATAAATTAGTGGAAAATGTGAATAATCAAGAAGAAGGGATAGACTATGAAGAAACCTTTTCTCATATATCTAGGTTAGAAGTAATTGGGATCCTTTTAGCATATACATCATATATGAATTTTAAATTGTATCATATGGATGTTAAATATTATTTTTTAAATCCATTTTTAATGGATGAAGTTTATATAGAAAAAAATCAAGATTTTGAATACCCTCAATTTCAAAATTCTATTTTTAAACTTACCAAAGCTCTATATGGACTTAAACAATCACAAAGATTATGGTATGAAAAATTAAGTTTATTTATTTTATCAAACGGTTTTACAATAAGAATGGAAAATCCTACATTTTTTAAGAAAACTTCATCCTCAAATATTTTTTTAATAAAAATATATGTTGATGATGTTATTTTTGTGTCAAAAAATTAAAAATTATGCAAATATTTTTCAAGGATTATGAAAAATGAATTTGAAATGAGTATGATTGGTGAGTTAAATTATTTTTAGGATTTCAAATTTATCAATTTTTTTTTTATTTTTTTGAAAACCATAGAAAATATATACTTGATTTACTTAAAAAGTTTGGACTAGAACATAATAGGACTTACTCAACTATTATGATATCCAATATTAAAATTGATATGGATGACACTGTAAAACTATTTGATAAAAATTTGTATATATAAATCATTGTAAGTTTACTATATATTACTACAAGTAGGAAAACCATTATGTTTTTAGTTTTTCACTGTACATTGTTTCAATCCAATCCCAAATAATCTAATTTAAATGCTATCAAAATGATTTTAAGGTATTTAAAAGGAAAAATGTCTCTCTCTCCCTCTCTTTTATATTTCCAAAAACTTCTAACATTAATTTAACATTATATTCAGATACATATTTTTCTAGATATGGATTAGATAAGAAAAACAACTCAAGAACTTATCATTTTTTTATAAAATCATTAGTATCTTGGTCAAGTAAGAAACAACACTCTATAGAATTATCAACTACCGAAGCAGAATATATTGCAGTAAGAAGCTGTTGTTCACAAGTGTTGTAAATGAAACACACATTAATGTATTTTGGATTTAACTTTAGCTATGTTCCAATCAATTGTGATAAAAAAATTTCTATCAACATTTCAAATAATATGATAAACCATTCAAAAACAAAGCACATTGACTTGAGACCTAATTTCTTATGAGATCATGCACAAAAGAAAATTATCTCTTTAGAATTTTTTTAAAAAAAAATCAACTAGAATACATTTTTACTAAACCTTTTCCTATTGAAAGATTTGATTTTATCAAATATGAATTAGTTTTATTTAATTTTGATTAATTTTAACATTATTTGTGGAGAAACATAATTTTATAAACTAGTAAATATTTTTTCTTACTATATCTTATTCATGATTTTGTATCATTATTTTACATGTTAGTCATATCAAATAGGACATTTCATGTATGTTTTATAATGATTACTCTACACATCTCTATGTGACCCTTCGATTACCATAAGATAAAAGAAAGTGTGTCAGTCATACGTGAAAAACCTATTACAAACCTTTGAATGATCTATTATCTATGCCATAAAAACCCTCCTTTACATAATCTTAGAAATCTTCCAAATCTATTTCAAAATGAAATAAATAAGAGAGATGATGGTGCCTCTATAAGCATAATCAAAAGACAAAGGACATCATGATTTTTTTTGAGTAGACATGCAATAGATTTCAGATGGCTGTATAAGATAGATATGTTACTCAAGAAATTTATCAATCATCAAGGATTTGAGTTCGTTTTAAATGAGAAACAAACATAGTTTGTATTTGAAAAATAAGTTAATGAGTTTTATGAATATGGAGTTTTTCACTTAGGTGATAATGATGACTTGTGCATTGAAATAATGAACCAGAAAAATCTATCAATAACCTCTTTTGAGATAATTGAAGAATTAAAGATCTCCCATGAAGGATATTAAGACTTCAATACTTTATTAGTTTCTATCGATGAAGTTATTCCTCCAGAAATGATGAAGTCACTTTTTTGAACAAAAAATATTGAAAAGAAACTGGTAAAGGACTTAGAGCTAGAGAGAAAAGTTATTATAAATTTATTCAATCTAAAATTTATTAGAGGAAAAATGAGTTTAAAAAAGTTCTCTTTCAAGATGTTACTTTTATTTTTTATTTTCATGATTGAAAGACTTATTAACCAGAAATTCTATATTATTAGATACATGTTTCATGTTTAGAATAAATCTCTAAATTTTTATCTATTCATAAATATATTAACTATCATTTTTCATATTGATGGAGTTTTTTTTGGATGAGAATACCATAGTTCATTATCAATGTCTGACTACATTGACTGAGAATATCTTAATGAAAATTTGTTTTTACTAGAATTAATCTCTAAATAAGTTAATTCCCATGGTGTCTAGAGAATAAGTTGAAGTTGATCCCACTTCAACCTAGGGGGTGTCATCCCACCTGGAAGAAATACCTATTTTGGTAGATAGACCAACTCAAAGTGTTGGATTAAGAGAAGATAATGAGAATATTTCCAAAATGAAAAGGAGATTCATAATTTTTGTTCAATTTGGAGAATGAACTGATCCTCGAGTGAGTTCACCACCTATTCTTATTCAAATAACACCTTTTCCTATTTTAGTCAATAGAGAAAGGTTAGCCTCCACTATTACTCATTTACTTTCTATTGATCAAGAAATTAAAATCTCAATAAGATCAAGTGCTTCAACTCTTATTTTTGATTCTTATTCTAAATAATTGGATAAATTAGTCTCAAAAATAATAATTAGATCTAAATATCAGGAATCACACTATGTTGAAGAAATACCTTATGCTGAAGAAATACAACAAGTTAGTGGTGGAGGCATAGAATTTTAACAGGGAATATACTATCCTATACATGAATAATGTATAAATTCATAAGTACTTGGAGTTTCTATATATTATGTTGTGAAATATCAAGAGAGATACTTCAATTTGGTACTAGAAGTAGAATCTATGAAAGCTCAGTTAGTTGAATCTAGAAATGAAATTATTACTCTTCACACAAATGTAGTTTCTAAAGAATAAGTGAATACAGTTAATCTATTAGTTCAATCAGTTCTAGAGAAATATTTATCACAATCCTTTGGAGAAACCAAAAGTCAAGGTGATGTAATTTCAAAGTTGTAAGGTGTGTCTCAGGCAATAGACACATTAACCTCTTCAATTTGATTCAATGCAATGAGACCTAATATCCAAGTAAATCATTTAGGATCTTCAATAAGATATATTTAATGAATTAATAAGGATCTAAGTGGTTCAATAATAATCTCTCATATCAATTGATCAATATGTAAAAGTGATATCCTCTCTATTGAAAAAAAGAGTTCTATAAGTTTAGAACATTTCATCTAAAGTGAAACCGGATGTAAGTTGTACAATAACTAGTTTACATAGAATTTATGGTTCTCTGGTGAATAATTTTGAAGTTATAGAGATTTTTTTTTGAATAATTAAATTAGATATTTGTGTGTAGTTTAAGGAAATAATCTTCTAAATAAAAAGATGAAGAAAAAGAAGATTCCTTTGTTGAGAAGCAATAATCTCATACCTCCGTGAAAGGAAAGAAAATTGTTTTTATTGATCATACAATGATCATGTCACATAATTAGTTTGAATAATTAAAGAAGTTGGTCATTAGTGTTTTAAAGGAGGGAGATATGCCGAATTTATTTGGAGATATGTCTCAATAGGTTTGGAATGGATTCACAACTATCCTAGATTATTAAAATAATGACATGGTAAAAAGAATCAATGCCTGTGATGATGTTTTGTTTTAGATGTGAGGGAGATGTTTACTAGGACCTTATATATTTGATCACCATGATTCTACTTCTCATAGATTAAAGGATATATTTGACCTGATTAATGTTTATTTAAGGGTGAATCTCAGGTTTGAAAAATAAGTTTCTTTACCTTTACCTAAACCACCCTCTAAAATATCCTTTTCACCTGCATATAAGTTTAATATGGTGAGAGATCAAAAATTTGTTCCTTACATAGAATTCATATACTATAAGGTTGGATTGAAGTGATGAAGTAGGTCTTGGATCATCCTTACTTACATTAGGAGATGTTGTTGGATAAAAGGTTGACACTCTTATGCCTTTATCCTCTCTATCTGCTTCCCAACCTTTATCATTCAAAAATACACCCCCCAAAAGTCATTTCATGTTATAGGATTGAAAAAATTTAAAAATCTTGGGGTTTGATTGAATGGTTTTTCAAAAAAATTTAATGATTCACACAAAAATTTGAATGGGTTTTTAATAAAACATTTTAATGCTTTCATTTTTATGTTTCTTGTCTCTTTCATTCGTTCTTATTATAATATTATCATAAATTACTTCAGCCATATATTCAATATATTTTTACTTAATTATAAGTGTTTATTCTATATTTTTTATTTATATTATTCTTTACTCTTTAATTGATTAATTTTTTCTACTAATTATCAATTTTTTCCATACAATTTCATGCCAAATTCTTCTCACATTTAGTCACAAAAAATATATACATTTGTTTGTGTGTAACACTTATTAATCCCCTTTTTACCTCTCTACTTCTTTTTGATGTCACAACAAGGGGGAAAAGAAAAAGAAGCATGAAAAAAATTTAGATAAAAAATTTAGATTTATAAGAAAAAGAATCATATAAAAATTTAAATTTATTCTACAAAGGGGGAAAAGAAAAACAAAGGGAAGAAGAAAAAGGAAAATTAAAAAGATGTTTGATTTTTTTATTATTCAATATGTTTTTTGATTATCATAAATGGGGATATTTTTGGATTGACCTATGTTTTTATAAAATATCTTAGTGTTTATGTTTTTTTAGGATTTAAAAAATCCCTATTTTTATTCTAACTAGTTTATCTTAAGTGTTTCAGATAATAGATTTGTTATATGAAGTTAATATTATTTTTCCTACAAGTAATTATCATATGTTAATCAAAATGTTTGATTTAATAAAAAGTGTTTTATATTACGAGACTTAAAGTTTTGAAATATTATCTGTTGTTTGGTTATAATCAAAAAACAACGCATTAAAAGATTATATTACTATGTAAGATAATATCTTACAAAAATAATGGATGAGTTACCATATATTTTAATGTCAGTTATAATACTACTCAGAATGAATCTATGAGAAGTCTTTATCTTATGAAAAGGATATTCATAAAATACTATCTTATGATTGCTATAATAATCTATGAAATATAAGTATCACATCATAGTAACATATTTTTCTTATGATGAATAATTATCCTATAAAATGTTGAAGTCAATTTATATTATGAACAATTTAATTCAAAGATTTTAACTATCTTACGAAGTCTCTCAAGAAGTTATCTTTCAAAGAACTAGCTATTATATAGAATTTCATGATTCTTTTCATAATCTATTAATAAGACATTTCATGATTTTAGAACATATTAGAGAAAATAGTTTCCATTTAAGGAAATTTTGATCTGTATAGTATGTCATTTTTCCATGAATGGAAAGATACAGAGAACAAGAAGATTTGTTACATAACTGGTGCATAAGTAATTTCTATATTTAGAAGAAATAGACACATTAAATTAATAGATTATTGTATAAATGTGTCAAAATATTACAAACTCAACCATTATTATTATCTCACTACTTAATTTAAAAATTAAATATGAGATATAAAAGTAAGAGTTAGCTACTTCATGGAAATGGATGAATGAGAAGAATTGATATAACACTTGTACATATAAATACTCCGATAAAAAACACCCATACATATAAAATATCAAACATAAATTCTCATGTTTTTCTTATAATTTTATTATTTTTACTAAAGATCATCTATATCCACACTTTGAAAACTATCATTTTCTCAGGATGTATCTTCAACTACTTTTAGTTGCTACTTGGAATTGTATACTAAAAAAGTTATTCAAAGATTCAATCATATTTATTTTTTATCACACTTGTTGTAATTGAGTGTGTTAAGGCCATATATAAGAGATTTAATGGTGTATACAAATTGAAATGGCATGCACCTTTGTAATAAGTGATAGCTGCTTATACTCAAGTGGGATCCCCAGTAAAAGGGTGGTTATAGTGAAAATCACCAAACTCATGGAGTGGAGTGTTGGTGGAGTGGACAAAGGTATTTATATTCCCCAAACCAATATAAATCTATTGTGTTCAACACATTTCCATTAATATTTTACATTTATACTAATTATCTTTATTAAGTAAAATATTTGAACTCTCATAACATAAATTGGAAGGTTTACTGTAAAATAAATTTTTAGGAACTCAATTCACCCCCTTTTGTATTTTCACCTAGAAATATTCTGGGAAAAAATATATTTTTTTTCTAAAACCATTTCAAACTACATTATTATAATTGAATTATTACCATTAGTATTATAAAATTTTATTATATTCATGTTAAAACCATTATCAATCTTCTTCCCATACATTTGAAAATTGAAAATGTAGCTCATGCGTAAGTGAAAACTACTACCTCCACAAATGACTTCTTTCATTTTTCATCACCCCCTTTCATGGATGGTTATAAAAATAGGTTTAGTGAATATTTATAAAATATATTACATTATTTATATTCTATAAATATAAATTATTTAATCTATAAATTATATTAATCATAAGTGATTGTTGTAAATTTAACTGCCTGAAACAAGTATACTAAAAAATTGATTTATTCTTTATAAGTAATAATTAAATTTTCATTTATATTATTATAAATCTTACCAATTATTATTCACCACCTTAATAATATATAAATAATTTCATAATATTTTAGGAATATCTATATTATAACTAAATCACTCTATAACCATCCATTGATTATGACATGTTCTTGTTAAGGTTGGTTTAAAAACCTATATGAACAATGATATAAATTTATATCATGTATGTCTATAGAAACTAAATTATTGGTAATATTAGAAATGAATAATTAAATTATTATTATTTTTTTGTTTTTTAATAGTAATATCAATATTTAAACTTGTTATTAGTATATCACAATTTGTTTTTTAAAATCATCCAAACAAGCTCGTTATCGATTTCATCTTCATGAATCATAAATAAAACATTAATGGAATGAAATTAAAAATTTATAAATAATTTTTTAAAATATATTATAAAAGCTTAAATAATATTGGAATGAATAATTTGGTATCAACAGACAAGGATCAAATTCAACATTACAATACATGTGTGAAACCATTGAATTCCTAATATCTAATGATAAAAATAAACCATAACTTACTAATAAATGTATAATAAATAATTTTGATTAATGAGTATATAAGGTAATATAGTTGAGTAAGTTTCTAAAATAGGTGATTAATATTTGTGATTTTATGATTTATGATGTTAAATCACGTTTGACTAAGAAGAAATATAAGGTAAGTGTGTTTCTTAACTCAATAAAATTTCATTGAGTTATAATGTTTGTTCTTGATTTTTTCTATAAATTGATAAAATTATTCATATATACTCTTTTTTTATTTACATTTATATCCCATAAATACTCGTTCAAATGTATATTACATACTTAATTATGATTCCCATAAGGATTTTCTTCTCAATTTACCTTTATCAAGGAATATTTGAATATTACACACCTATTATTATTTTATATGGTGTACATACTACCTAGTGGATTCTATTCTATTTTTTAATGATTATTTGAATTATTTTACAATAATTTTCATGACCCATACTTCATAATATTTTTTTCCTATAACACAAAAGCTGTAAGGATCCTTCTTTTCTTAACTTTCATTATTGATACATATTCCATATTCACCACTTATTTTATTTTGTATTTTGTATATACTTTCCAATGTATTAATTTCATCATAACTTTAATAAAACATAAGGTATTTAAAAATCCATCACTAGTTCTCTTTCCAAGGGTTTTTTATTTAAGTATTACTAAATCCATAAGGGTTTTTGTTAACTTAACTCCCTTTAATTGAGTTATAATATTTCTTAAGAACTTATTTATTCTATGTTTGGTTTATTACACTATAAGATTTTATTATATACAAATTTATATTTCTCTCTAGGGAAAATGAAATTTTTTATTTAAATATTCTTCCTTGATGAATTTATTTTCCCATAAAATTATAACATTTTAAAGAATAATTACCATCATATTTAAATATAGTTTCTCTTCTATGTTCATATTTTCTCTTCCTAAAAATTTTCACCTTTTTATTTAGAAATATAATTTTGTTTTATCTCATGGGACCTTCACATTTCCCTTTTACACTTTTCAAACTATAGTTTTATTATCCCTTTTTTATAATGTAGGTTTCAAAAAAGGTATTTTAACATATTAAAATGGGTTTTATAAAATGATAATTATTTTATATTCCATTTCACATTAAATTAGGAATACCGTTATTCCCTTTTCAAAGATACATTATTGAATATTATTTATAAAAGTAATTATTTTTAAAAAATTTCACTTCACCTATTCAAATATTACTTTTGAAAGTGATCCATAACTTTATCTTTACAAAAATATTAAAAATATTTTCTAATTTTTTTATGGTTTAAATTACATTTATTTTTATCTCAAAAGGTTTTGTTCCCTTTTAAATTATTTTTTCATGAATAACACTCTAAATTATATTATGAAATATTTTTTTGGGGGTCATTGATTTTTTTATCAATATATTACATTCTTAATGTCAATTTTGGAAAGAACTTCAGGAAATAATATGAAATATATTTTCTTTCCATGGGTTCTTTATGAAATGATGAATGATTTAAAGTGGTGCACATATGTTTGGATTATTGATGGTTGGGATCCAATATCACCATATAATTCATTGGTTATGGTTTTATATCCCATGAGATAAAAATGGGCTGTGATTTATGATACTCAATTTACTAATGGGCAGTGAGTTATGATACTCGAGTCACTAATGGGCCATGTGTTATGATGCTTGAGTCACTAATGATTCATAATAAGTAATTACAAAGTCATTATAAAATGGGTCACATGATTTTGATGCTTACACCACTATGTAATGTTTTCCTATGATTATGTTTATACCACATTCCTTTGTTATAGGACTATGATCTACCCCATGGATCAAGTTTATTTTATTATGTTTCTTTAATCCTATTTCTTGAATTATATTTATGAATTTTATATTACTTATCTTTTTATTAGGTTTCATAAACAACTCTTATTATTTCATTATTCTTGTAATCATATATTTCTATTCTTCCCATGTTCTCTCAAATGATATTAAGCTAACCATTTTATATCTCAATGATTAGTTTTTTACATTAAGAATCATTTGAGATCATATATTTCTTATGGTTCAATTCCTTAGGTTATGAAGATGATTATAACTTTTGAGATATCTATAAGGGGGTATAGAGTGGTATGAATATGGAGTAACATTCACAAGTATTGATAATTGAGTTGATTATATAGTTAATATCCAAAGAGACTGAAACTATGGATCTTTGGATTGTAAGATAATTTAAGAGATATAGTGTTTAAATTATGTTTTTTAAAATATATGGAAATTTAGATCAGTTCATCTCATAGGGTATCAATGAATAAGTATAAATAATGTGTTTTTAGCACTGGACCCGGGAGTGTGGGTGTGGGGCGCTTGAAATACACTAGAATAACATAGCAGAAAAGAGACACTTCTAAATAATTTTGGGGATTACACGATCAATAGATTACCAATGTGGGAATTATTATTTTAGTTATTTATTTAAGATCTTTATCAAACAATTTATAGAAGTAAACTTGGATAAATAATAAAAAAACTTGTTCTTCATTTCAGTTTCATTTATTCCAAACATCTCATGGTAATATCTTCTATTCATGTTTTATTTTATCCTTTATTTAGATATATTATAATTATAAATAATATTATATGGGTATTAGATAATTATCCATGATATTTATATGAGTATTTTTTTAGATAATTCTATAATTTTGGAAAAAAATCATATCACAGAAGACAATACAAAGATATCACGGACTGCGTTATGCATTTAAATAGCATGGTTGAATCTAGAATGTGATGTTAAAACCACTTAGTGTTAATTTTTATATTTTATTAACAAACATGGTGTTAATAAGTATCATTTAAATATGTGTTGAGAATTTTAGAATCCTAAAAGGAAGTTGGAGTACCAAAGAAAGCTATCAATATGCATTGAGTTGTGAACAATGAATGAGGATTAAAGAAACACATTAGAGAATAGAAGTGACATGATTTCATTATTCATATGAAAAAAGAATATCTACCATTGGATATTTTTAGAGATCCATTCACATATAAAAAAGGTTAAATAAGTGTTTGAGTTTCTTCCAATAATAATATTTCATATATAATATTCATTTGGAAAATATGGTTAAAGATTATGTGGATACTTGTACTTAGAGTATGAAGATATTATCTATGATCATAATAAAAAATTAATATGGAAGGCTATTTCATTCACTGATATTTAAAATTTCAAAATATGAGAAGAGTTAAATGGATTATGGTGATTGCTAAATATTATATATTTATGAAGTATATGGGAAATCTAGCTATGAAGTTCTATCCTAAGTATTACCATATAGAGAATAACCTGATAGTGAATATTTTTGAATATCTTATGTATTGATGAAAGATAAAGATAGATCTTGACACTATGTTATTTTTATATTTTTACCATCATTAGAGATCAAATAGTGTGATTGAACTTCTATGATCCTGATCATCTTTGGATGTCAAAGAATAGAGGAGACCCAATTTTGATGTGAAAAAACATCTTATTCATTAAATAATATGGAGAAAAGAATAGAGATATCAGTGTATAAACCAATTTCCATTAGACATTCCAAAGAAGTGATACATCCCTATGATTATTGTATTGAAAGTAGTCATGTGATTAATTCATGCTGAGATAGAGGATAAAATCCTATTTAGTTCAAAAGAGACTTGTATTTTCCTTATGATCATTATTGAAATAGAACCATCCATACCTAGTATTTGGAGAGGAAGACCCAATTGGTTTTAGACCCCAAAGATAGAAAATGAGTGCTTTCATGTAACCTAGTTTGTTTCAGGACAATATTTTCAAATATATACACTTTCCTAAGCTTCTTCTTGATAATAAAAGACGATCCATGTGATATGAATCGACCCATCAGGGCCTGTCTAGCCGAATACAAGATAAGAGTGTCGCCCCAAGATCATCTCCAATAGGCTATAGGATGGTGACTAGCTCAAATTAGGCATATAACATAATGTGAGGCCTTAACTAAATGCATCCATAAACATGCACACATCTCCATACATATCAGAGTAATGAAGAATAAAAAAAATTATAAAGTAATAAATACATGAATAACATCTACTCCCAAAACAGAGTATGAAAAAACATAACCAGAAATATAATAAGGGAAAACACAAGCCCACCAAATAGGAAGGATTCCAAACTACTAACAATAATGAAACTATATCGAAATGGAACCACTAAGGACTGACCACAGACCAATAACATCAACTAATGGTACTATAAAGATCCTCCTTCGCCTATTTCACCTAGGAAACTGTTGAAATTCTTTCCATTTTCACAAGACATGACATGTGTGGGAAAAACCCATGCTTTGGTGATTATAAACATTCCTAGTACCAAAAAGTAAAAAAAATAAAGAGTAAAGATAGCTCAAAACCATAACTAATAGGGAAAATTCAAGGATAAACCATATATTATTATAAAAGGTACCCAACTATAGAGTATAGTTTCAGTATTCAAATCCCTCTAAAGGATTATGAAAGTCTCCCAAGGTTTCTATCTCATATATTCCTTCAATACACATAACCTCTATATACTTGTAATAGAGTATCCTATTCCCTTAGTAGTTTAAGAGGTAATACCAAACCCAATGGAGGATCCTATTCCCCATCCAAGCTCATTAGACTGGGGGAATACCAAATCCACATATAGAGGATCCAACGCCTTATAAAAGTATAAGGAATACCAAACTTATCCAATAATTTGGTTGAGAATCCTATTAACCAATCCCATGGGAGAAATTTATAACCATATATAGGGATGTTAAGAGGTTACTAATCCCTAAATCTCATGTTAGGATGAATTTATGCTCTTCATTGATGTCCATAAGTTGAGTCTAATATCATTGCTGATGATGTAGTTGATCACACTCTCTTTGCCTTGATTTTTATCTATGAATTTGGGAGTAACGACACCATTGTGGTATACTCAGAATTATACTAGGAAGGACTAGTCTAAGTCCAAGTTCAAACTATGATAAGTCACACGATGTTTTACCTGGGGTATACAACATATAAACTATATGTATTCATCTTCCCAAAAACTGACACCTTGTATGATACAAAAATGGTTAACTACATGGTATGTGAAACATTACACATGACATGCAGATACAGTTTCAGCACTCAGTGTATGCTTCACTACTAGAGACGTATTCCACTAAGCTGTACATGGGGTGTAGCCTAGTCATATTCGATGTGTTGTCCACTCGAGATTTTCTAGGTGTGTACTTCTTATATACATAGACCAGGCCGTCTAGGTTCACATGGAATGTGGAATTGTCCACATGTCTTTGTGACATTTTTCTCATCTCAGAAACCTTATCACTATAATTAAAGAGACACACAACATGTGTTATTCTTAACTATATGTCATGTAGTTGTGTATTTTTCTTGAAATTAAAATTTTTCGTAAATATTTTACTAAAGTTTCAACTTCACCATGATCTACACCTAAAAAACCTAAAAAATGCATCGATCATCATCCATGAATTTACATAGGTTGTATTTTGGCCACTGCTCATCAAGAAATTAGATCATCAAAGCCTTTGTGTCTTATGAATGCACCAATTCACAAAAAAAACTATTCTCGATCTCATCCACCTCCTGTGATCCATAATTGATCATAAATACTCTCATAGTCTTTATATCCACCAATGTTCAAACAAGGAAAAATGAATCTGAGGTCTGATCATGATTCAAACCATATCTATTATTGAATCATAAAACTATTAGAGGCTATTTATGAACATAAATAATAGAGGGATAAATCCATTAAAAAGTTGAGTGAATAATCCATGATATCCGTATACACCACAACCATCAATCATGATATTTAAAAAAATGATGAAACAAGATCAAATAATTGTCCCAAGTAGGATAATAATAAAGTTCATAAATCTAGATAAAATTATAAATTAATGGGTTATTACATATTTTAATTTTGGATTAATTTCTTGGAAGAATTAATCCTTAATTGAAACAATATCAAAAATAGGAATAAATCCACAAAAAAATCACTTCCTTGATTTTGAATCAATATTTTGGGAAGAATGAGTCCATAATTATTCGATTGTAGGTCTTCATTAATTCCATTTTCATCGATGAGTTATGCTAAATATAATCATCGATCCATAAATCCCCCCATTCATCATTGAAGTATATCCCACGAGGGTGCTTTCCCTTTCCCACCATCTCAATTCTCAGGGTCATGTTGTTAACCATAGAAAATTGATATAATGATGATTATATATAGTACCACTTGGTTAAAAATTTAATTTGATGAAATAAAATTTTAATTTTAATTTAATTTAATTTATTTCATCTAATACCATTTAGTAACTATGAATCATCTCAAAGTCCAATGATAAGGACCCTTATATCATGCTTAGGGTAAAACCCATGTTCTAGATTCAACGATGATCTTAGTTTCCCTATCTGAGACTCTATTTGAGATATAATACACTATTTAAAAGATTAAGTGCGTGTATGAGTTAATAAATTTGATATTTTTAATATATCTAATCCGGGGCTTTAAAATTTTTGAAACCCCATGCCAACTCCAAAAAACACTCTTGAAATATTATTTAATTTTTTTTCAAAGGGTCCATTTACAAAAACTGGATCCATTAAACTCTCCCTTCCTTCAAGTACTTTCATCCTGAAAATATAAACAAATCAAACATGTGAGGTCATTGAGATCATATTTGGTTCTCCCACTCCCTTGAGCTCTCTTAAAGATTCCCATGATGATTGAGAAAATGGACAAGAGGAATTATTCATCTTTAAAGGACCTGATCCCACTGATCCTCATTCACCATAGGGTAATCTAAAAATATATCTCCATCTTCAATATCTAGCTCACCCCAGTCAATAATGTGTGATAGGTCATGCACGCATCTCCTCAACTGCAACATCTGGAAGAAACTATGCACCCCATCCAATTACAAAGGTAAAGAGATATGATATGCAATATCATCAATATGACTTAGAATATTAAAAGGGAAAATGAACCTTGAGAGATATTTCCAATTCAGAAAAATATCCATAACCCTCACTAAGATGAGAACTTATGGAAAACATGGTCTCCCTCATTGAACTCAAAATGCATCCATTATTGGTCTGAATAGTTTTCTGGTGGCTCTAATATTTCCTCATATGCTCCTAGAAGATCTGAACTTTCTCCATCATTCCCAAAACAATATCCAAACCCATAAGTGTCTATTCTACCAACTTGGACCAACATAATAGTGACATGTCAAGTATCTCATAAAGTTACTTGAAAGGTGATATACCAATAGTATAGTGATATATGTTCTTTTGGAAAAAATATAGTAAGGTTAGGTGATCCTCCCAGCTTCATCCAAAGTCCAATATGTCATCCCATATTATATCCTCCAAGACCAAAATAGTATGCTTAGCCTGACCATCTTTTTGGGGGTGGAACACCATTCTCATTTGCAATTAGGTTCCTAAATCCTCCTACAAACCTATCCAAAACTTGGATGTGAAGCGATCATCATGGACCAATACAATCATCGATGGAAATATATGAAGTCGAATGATATCTTATATATAAAAGATTCCCATGATTTATACTAAAATCTTCTCTCTTATGGAAAAGAAGTGGGAATTTTTTTGAGCTGATATATGACCACCCAAAAAATATCATAAATTCTCTCCATCCATGTAAGTCCCTTCATAAAATATATGGACATAATATCTCATTTCCATTCTGTTACCTATAAGGACTGGGCCAACCCTACTAGAACTTGGTGCTTTCTCTTCAATTACTAATAATTGAGGCATTGAGAGATAAAATATACAACACTCCTCTTCATTATTAGACACTAGAAATTCCGTTGAATATACTAGTACATATTTTCCACAATAGTATGTACCAATAAAGGAGATATGTGGAAATATATTAGAACCTATTTACAAAGCATTTCTAGAGCCACATTCCATCCTGGAAAGAGGATAACACACCCCATATTCAAAGAATCTATGAGGAGCATGTACTATAGATATCTGTTTGTGTAAGAACTCATAGTAAAAATATCCAAGATATGCTTCCCTTAATCACTGTAGAAGATGAAGGGTCATAATAATTTATTAGATGTATGTAACTCCTCCCTTTTCCACCAAGGAAAATTGTAATAATGAAAAATGCTTCAACACCTCACTTAACAACCAGAGATAAGACTTACTTCTGAGATATTTTCCACCATATTTCCCTTCCCATGAGTATAAACTATCTTAAATTCATATTTATATAGGAACTCTAACCACAAACTCTATATCAGGTTGAAAACCCTTTGAGTTAAGATGTACCTAAGACTCTTATAATCGAATTAAATGATGAACTGCTCCCCCATAAGGTAGTGTTTTTATTAATTTAGAAAGAACACTACTATTTATAGTTCCAAATCATGGGATGTGTAATTCTTTTCATGAGGTCACAACTGTTAAGAATCATAAGAAATCATCACATGCATCTGTATTAGAACACATCCATGCCCAAATCTAGAGGCATTTTTGGACACTATGTATTCAACTTCCTCTTCTAATAGACTCAAGATGGGATTTCTTGTCAAAAAAAAAAACCATAACTACTCAAAATCCTTATGTAATTTATCCATAAAAACAAATGACTAGCCTTTTCTAGTCAATGAAGTTATGGGTGTCACAATACTAAAGAAACCATGGAAAAACATTAGATAATAGATAGAAAATATAAGGAATATCTACACCCCTATCATGATTTTAGGTGTCTTCAAGTATAGTACTACCTAAATCATTTTTAGGTCTATAACTGCACCATAATTTGAGATAACTTATCCCAGGAAGTGGACATCCATAATCTATAACCGAAACTTCTATAGTTTCCTGTAAAATTGGTGCTCCAAAATATATCAAGTATCATCCTAAAATTCTATTCATACTCATCCTCTGATGCCAAGTAAATGAGGATTTCATCAATAAAGACCACCAAAATTATTATAGAAAAGGATAGAAGATCCAATTCATGAGTCCTATGAACACTTATAGGGAATTCATCATATAGAAGGTCATAAATAGTTATTCATAATGATAATAATGAAACTATAATGTTGTATTTTTCTATATCCTCCTCTTTAATGCGAAGTTGGTGATAACTCGACCACCATTTCAACCCTTTAAACTATTCAAAGAGGTCTTCAATTATTTCCAGTGAATACTAATTCTTGATAGTCATATAGTTTAATCAATGATAGTCTAAACCAAACCTCAATCTCCCATCCTCCTTGGTTAACAATACTGGGGATACCCAAGGGGATACATTGGGCCTAATGAAACCATTCCTCTAAAGATCATCTAACTTAAATTTAAGATCTTGTAGCTATGTAGAGGCCATATGATATGCTATTGACGATATCAAGGTAGTCCCTATATACATTTCGATATATAAATTGATCTCTTGATGGTATGGTAATCCCAAAACGTCCTCATGGAATACATCCTTGTATTCCTCCATGTATTTAGGGAATTGGAAGCCCATAATGTCTATTTCCTCAAGGATCAAACTATCCAATTCATGAGATATCAATTGTGACCCCTTGCATTTGAGACTTGGTTTCTTTGGCTAGAATTCATTATCACAGGTGATGGAAAATATTATTCTATTAACATGAACCCATCACATCCTCTAACATAAATAATCAATATGGTTATGGATTATAGATATCTAGTTCATACAAAGAATGAAACTATAAGGCCTCATTGTAGAAATTAATAGGTCCTATGTGAATCTCTCTCCTCTTAGTGCTAAATTATACTATCAACATGTGATTGTGATAAAAAAATATCTCTTATTATGGGTCTCTAATTATGAGGGCCAAACTAGAGGTTTTACTAGAATATCTAATTCTTGGAATAAGGGTAAATATATGAAATAATGGAATATTTTTGTGCCTATTAACACTGATTCTAAGATAAATAAGACATATATTATACCTCATATCATGAAAGGAGACTCATATTCATAAGCCTCCACCACTTGTATCTATATGTGTCCTAGTATTATATCTCCTTAAGATTTTAATGGATCCCCTAGAGGTGGGGGTGGTAGTACCATAGAATATAATTAGTCACCTCCTATAGTTCTCCCATATCCTCTACCACGACTGCCTCCCTGTGGTTCACCCTTATTATGTTGTTGCCTTTATCTCGACAACACATCCACTCTCAGACTATCTTTTACCACATGGTGTGTTAGGTAGTCCCATGTGATATGCCTTCTGATCTTCAATGGTAAAACATTTCCTATACACTAGATAACTTGATAATCTATGATATCCCTACATTATCGATCTCTGTGTATGATTAGGAGAACCTGGACACTTCTTCTATCATGATCCACCAACACTTTATCTAATATCTATGGCTGATTAATCTAACACATGATAGATACTAACCTCCCCTTTAACTGTCTAAAAATTATCCCAAAAGTTATCCACTACCAATGAATGCTTCAATACCCCAATATAGGCAGGGATGCAAAGGGGAACTACTCCAGATAAAATATCATGATTGAGTCCACACTAAAGCTTCCACTCTTAGAAATACCCATCACAAACTATATCAATAGGTTATCACATGAGGTTGGTGAACCTTGATTTATATTTTGTGAATGACATACTACCCTACTTTAGCTCAAAGAGCTCCTAGATATTAATTGATTGCAATAACATTTGGAAATAATCCTCCTATAATATATACTAAAACTTTGCCCAAGGAAGATCCATATAATACTTTATATGGGTAACTAACTCAAGAATAATTCTTATGATCCATGGATAAGTCTAGTTATGAGTACTACCATTTGGTTGGGTGGGTCACAAACCAGACATAACACTTGGATCATCAACTCTATTCATCCCTATACTTCCTGCAAGTCCAAATCTCCATAAAAAATTGGTGGGATCTACCTATGGAACTCATAAAACATTCTCATAATATGTGCATAATCATATTGAATTGTTGGAATAATTTACTAGCCAGCATGAGGTAAAATGTTAGCCTGAGATACTGGGGTAGGTCCTCTCACCGCTCAATGGGTGGGAGCACTGATTGATAGCCAACTAGAGGGAATAAATCATGAACATACCTATAAACTAAGGCCATATATCTAATATTTTCATCATCATGATTATAATATAGAATCATATTTGGTTATCTATATGGAGGAATCTTAAAATAGTAAATATGTACCATAATAAAAAAGATCATATTTGGATAGATGACATAATAAGGACGTGGAAACCAAATGTAAATCCTATATGATTAATGTACCATTATTTTAACTGTAACTGGTTTCATGGTGTATTGAGTCAACAAATGGGTTATTATAGTCCCAATGAGTGTATAAATATGATGCTACACCATAATTGGGGTCTTTGTATAGAAATCCAAACTCAAGACACTTCAAAACCATTTTTCTAAGTCCCAAAATAATCTTCAAAACTATTCTATCTCTACAATCCATCCTAGGATAAACTAGGTAATCTAACAGAACTCTAACATAACCCAACCCATTGAGGACTTCCTAGTTAGTGAAAAACTGAGTGTGATACCCCAATCTCACCTCTAATAGGCCATGGGATGATGGATAGCATTGAGTAGGCATAACACATAATGAGAGACTTTAGCCAAATGCACCCATACACATAGACACTTCTCTATACATTTTAGAGTAATGAAGAATAATAAAATTATAAATCACTAAATGCATGAACAATCTATAATCCCATAATAGAGTATGAGAAAACATAATCAGAAATATAATAGAGAAAAGTAAAAGAACACCAACGAGAAAGGAGTCCAACATGATAATAAGAATAAAACTGTCTTTGAATACAACCACTTGGGACTGACTATAGACCATAAACACAAACTCCAGGTACTAAACTGATATTCTCACTCCTAGTGCACCTAGGAAACCATTAAAAGTTCTATCATCTATATAAGACACTACACATGTGGGATACAACCATGTTGTTGTGTGTATAAACATACTCAATAGGACACCCCAAAATCACCAAGAAGTAAAAAATAGAGTAAAGAAAGCTTGAAACCATAAAAAAGAGGGAAAATAAAGGATAATATAGATATTCTTATAGAAGGAACCCAAATAAAGAGTACAATTTCTATCTTTATATCCATCAAAATAATTCTAAAAGTCTCCCAAGATTTATATCACATATGTTCCTTCAACCCATGTAACCTCTCTATACTTTTAATGGAGGATCCTTCACCCTTAATAGTGTAGAGGGAATGTTGACCCTAATAGATGATCAAATAACTCATTCAATCTCATAAGATAGGGGGAATAATGACTCCACAAATAGAGGATTATAAAACCTATAACAGTATAGCGAATACCGACCCTATCCAATATGTAGATGGAGGATCTCATGCTTTAATCCCATGTGAGAAATTTCCAACCCTACCTAGGGATGGTAAGATGTTATTATTCCCTGACTATCCTATCGTGGTGGGTTTCTTCTCAACATGAATGTCCAAAATTTATGTTTGATCTTTGTGTTACTGATACAGTTAATCACACTCACTTATCCATGGTTATCATCTCTATATTTGGAAGTAGTGGAGCCATCAAATTCTATGTGGAATTACAACTAGAAGGGACTACTTGAATTCCAATTCCATGTTAAGATAATGTACACAACATGTACATAGAGTACATGGTATATAGCCCATAAGTAGTTATATTCCCACATAATTACACCATACATGGTGTGAAAAAGGTTATATGAAATGTGTGTGAAACATGCCACATGGTGTTTCAACATAAGTTCAACAATTAGCATGTTCCTCACTGGTTTATTCTTATTTCAATAGGTTGTACATGTGGTGTATCCTAGGGATACATGGAATATATGACACTAGATCTTCGATGAGAATATAATTTCTATAGACACCAATTAGGCCATCTAGGGTCTTCCGATGTGTGGTCATGGCCACACATATGTGTGATATTTTTCTCATCTTAGAAACCCTATACTCACAATTAAAGATACAAACAATGTGTGTTCTTCTAAAATACAGAACGTGCTATGATTTATTTTTCTAGAAAGTTAGTTTTTTCTTGAATATTTTCCAAAAAGAACCACCTTCATGTTGATTTCCACCTAAAACACGTAAAACATAGGTTGAATATCATCAATTCAATGTTGGAGGTCATATTTCAACCACTTCTCATCAATAAATTAGACTATCACTTCCTCCATGTCATCTATACACACCTCTTATCAAAATGGTTTTTCTCGATCTCATCTACCTACTATGATCCATCATCGATTGTAAACACTCTTACAATATCCCCCTTTGAAAATGTAAAGAAAAGAAAACATGAATCCAAGGTTTGATTGTGATTTGTACTATATCCATTGTTGAATAATTAGACTATCATAGTCAAACTATGAACATGAATAATGGAGTGGGGAAGACACAAAAAATAGCAAAGTAAATAATCCACAATGGGAATATACACCACGACCATCAATCATGAGATTTAAAAGAATAATGAAATGAGATAAAATAATTGTTCTAATAATGATTATAATTGAGTTCATAAATCCATATAAAAATTATAAATTAATAGGGATTTAGAGAGGTCGATTTTAGATTAATTCCTTGGAAAAATTAATCCATAATTGAAACAAAACAAAAAATAGGAATAAATCCACAAAACAATATCCCTACCTTGAAATTGGATTTATCTCTAGTGAAGAATGAGTCCATGACAATGCTATTGGAAATTCCTATTAATTCCATTTTCATTGATGAGTTCTGATGAATCCAATCATTGATCCATAAATCCCCTCATTAGTCATCGAAGGTTATCCTATGGGGACACCCTCCTTTCCCCCCTCTTAATTCTCAGGGTTATGAGGATAACACTAGATAAGTGGTGTAACATGGATTATAAAGATAAATTTTAGGATAATAATTTACTTATGCGAAATAAACTATTAAATTAAATTAAATTAATTTATTTCATCTAATATTCTCTAGTGACAGCGCATCATCCAGAAATATAATGATAAGAAATCTTATATTTATATTAGGGTAAAACCCATGTTATGGATTCAATGGAAGTATCAATTTACTCATCCAAGACATTGTTTGGGTTATAATAAATTATTTATGAGATTAATAATACACATGAGTTAATAAATTATATATTTTAATATATTAAAACTGGGGCTCTACAAAACTTGAAACTCTATGCCAACTCCATGAACAAATCTATAAATATTATTTAATTTTTTAAAAGGGCTGAGTTACAAAAATTGGATCAGTTACACTATGTGTTTATTGGATAAAAACCACCATCCACTAAGGATGCATTCATCTATATTGACATAAAACCCATTATCAAATTATAGTGTTCCTTCTTATTTTTCTTTCTTGTTTATTATCACATTAATAAAAACCAAGTGATAGAAGAAGATAGTGAGATCCATTCACTAAATTTGTTTAGAGGTAAAGATATGAGAGTATTTAGTTGGTAAAATGTCACTCACACCGATTCACCCCCCACTTTAGTGTAGTGGCACTAATCTTGGTAGACCAAAAATTGGTATTATATCTATGGTTCCACTTTTGATTGGATTCTCAACAAATTAAATATTTAAAGATTTTGAAATCTTGAGTTTCAGTTTCAAAATTCATGATGTATTTTTTAATTGGATAATATATACCAATTATAAATTAGAGCATTATCTTTTCTAAGTATCTGAAGAACATAATGATGAATGTTATAAAAAAGTCAAAGAAGACATCCCTATTATGAAAATAGTAAGAAGATTTAATTTCTTCATGTTAGGTTGGAATAAATATGAAGACATAATTGGTGGAGGGGAGGGTGAATTGTACTTTTAAAAACACTTGAAAAATTTAAAACCAATTCCCCTTTGTGATTTGGAAAATGATACTATATCTTTTTCTTTAAAAATATTAAGTAGTGAAAAAATAAATAAAATAACAAAAAAATTTCTATAGTAGTTTGTGGCTCAAATATACCCTTTCCCACTCCACCAACACCCTATTCAAGAGATTGGTGGTTTTTAATAAACATGAAATTTTATCTGAGGACCTCGAAAATTGTGTGGAGACTGTTGACACCTTAAAAAATATTTTTCAAGGATTTAAATAGGGAAAAAAATCATTGAAACTTTCCAAACCTAAGTGTTTAGAAAGAAATGTAAATGTATTTGGTTAGAGAATATATTATTGAAATAGTTCATTTGCAAATGTTACAACTGAAAAATTAATATATCTTCAGGGGAATAAGAGAAATACTTCATAACACAGTCCTTATGAAGAAACTACAGGTTTCTATAGAGAAATATCCAGTTTATATAGAAATAACAAAACACCTTATTAGTAAATTAAAAACACATAATAATATATTTTAACATGAATTTACAAAGTGTTTTCCTGGAAAAAGGCTTAAATGGACTGAAATAGATGAATAATGGGTAGATACAACAGTACTAACATTATATATTCTTAGAAAACCCTGATGTAATTATAAAGATATTCATATTTAATATCTTCATATAAACAAATATTTTTTCACAAATATTATACTATTAGGTATCGAGAAGATAAATTCATTGAGAATAAATAAGAATCTCAATTTATACCTGGAAAAGAAGATCTCGAAATATCTCAAAAAAATAACAATTTTAATAATGTTCAATGTTTTTAAAATTTGAGATAATTTAGCTTCATAAAAGCAAAATTTCATGTAAATATATAAACGTTTTAATCCATTGATAAAGATCCTTTGAAATATTATTTAATTTTCTTTTAATGAGATATTTATTCCAACAAATCTATTACAAAAATATCATAAATATCTAAAATTCAAACCCCAGAGATGACTGATTCAATGCGGGGTTTCTTTTCATGAGGATAAATCTAAATGTATGGTTTTAAAATATGTTTAACTCTAAATATTAGGTCAATACACCAAATGTTAGATACTCAAATGTGGGGTTGCTTCATAAAAGTTAAGTTCCCAAACCTAATGTTCAGCCCAAACATGTGGTTCCAAAAGTGATGTTAGGAACCAAACATGAAATTCCTTATCAAAAGTTAGTTTCCCAAGAATAACTTTTATCTTCAACATGGGGTTCCAAAATTGGGGTTGAATTCCAATGTTGGGTTGCAACAAAATTTTTTTAATAGTGATTATAGACAACTTTGAACTTCCATAATACTTTATAGAATAAAATTTAAGCCTAATTAAAGAAAAGAACTTTCAAAATTCTAGATAATTAAAATAAATATTCTAATAAATATAATCCTAAAATCCACTTAAATAAATTTTTTCAATAAAAAAATGATGGTTTTTGTGAGCATCAAAATTAATGATAAATTAATGAAATTTTTGGATCAATATTCAAATGCTCAACAATATCCCACCTTTTGACAATCATAAAACCCATATAATCATAAAAAAATTATTTATAGGTTTTAGTTATGAATAAAATAAATATATAATAATTAAATCAAATATCAAATGTTGAATTTATCTAGATTTATCCCCATTTTTTGTGAAATAAAAAGAAAAGTATAGAGATAGATAAAAAAAGCACATAACTATAATTGAATGATATATAATCAAAAAAAAATAAATGCTTCTTGAAAAATGAATAGGATCATATATTGAAAAATTCATTAAATTGAAAATATAAAAAATATAAAATAATAAAATAACTTCTTTTATAAATCTTCTCGGATTATAATGAATATTTTGGATCATGGTTTAGGATGAGATGAAGGACTAGATAGTGGGTATTCAGAATAGTATTATGTGATTATGGGATCTCTAAAAGTATAGTTCCCAAAATTCAGATCCTCTATAAACTACTTGAAATTATGGTTCATCAAATCTACCCATTATTTCATAAAAAACCTTGATTCTTGACACATATTCATCACTTCAACCAAATTAACTTTTAGAAAATTCTGAAAATTATCAATAGATAGAAAATATATTCCCATCATACCACCCAACTGGTTAACCAAATTTATAAATAATATCTTAGTAGAAGTCAAAATTTTTACTAACTATTTCCAATTTTTCATTTAAGTGTGTAGGGGAACACTATCACTCTAAAATTTGAATTCTCTTAGACATGGTAGATATACCATCTTACAAAAACCCTATTCTTATCATAACATCTACTGATTCTAATCCACCTATAGTAAAACCCCTTACCTAATTTGAACTAATTCTTATAAAATCACGATGATTTGAAAATAACTTTTTTAGATTATTTAATCCAAACATAGAAATAAGTTCACATCTGAGCCTTCCTACCTGGTTAGCTCCATCTCTCTTAAAAGTATCCATTTTTTTCTTGATATTAATATTTCCATTAAATTTTGATATCAAGTATAGGGAGACCCAAACTCTATTATAGAGATAGATGAGATTTTTAATTCATTAGAAGATTTTTGAGAACTCTAAATCTCTCCTTGAAACCTCACAACTTCATCTTTTAATTGATTAAACTTATAAAGCATACCCATGGAAAAAAATAATGAGTATGCTCCTAAAAATTTATATCATCATAAACTAATAAAACTTTTCAGGTTTACTAGAAGGTTCTTAAACTTCAACTAGTTGAAGAGATTTAACTTCTTACTCTTCAATAGAATGTGAAGATAACTCTCATTGAACTTCTTTACCTTCAACATCCTCTTCAACAATCATCACTAAGGAACTTTTAAAAAAGGAAACTGATTGATCATAAATGAATTTGGTTATAATAACTACTGAGGTACTTACCTTCTCCCCAAAATAAGGTCCCTCTGTCCAACTTAGTAGATTGAGAATCATACTCAACTAGCTGTTCCTAAAATTGAGAAACTTTCTTATCTCTCTCTTTAGTGTCTTACTCAAATACCACCTCATTATTTTATTTATCAAGGGAAACTAGTTGATCAAATTTAAAATAATTCTAAATATCCTATTCAATAGGTGTAATCTCTTCTCTCATACATGGCCATTGAATTAGTACAACAACATTATTAGTTTTAATAGATTGTTCTTGAAAAGATCTAAGAAACTGAATAACTCCCCCAATCCTAGAAGATATGTACTAATACATGATTTTACTTCTTTAGGTGATTACATGAATGTGTGTACCATGAATTAAAGATTCATCTAGGCCTCTATCCACTTTAGGTACACCAACAGTTCCTTAAATCCAATATTCTCCAATATCTTCTACACCAATACTCATAGATCCAATTGATTTTGATCTCTTATGATCCCCCTTAGCATGATATCTTGATTGATATTTATCCACAACACTGACTGAAATTAACTTAACTTGTTTCACACTTCAAAAGAAACCAAATTTTCTTAGAGTTACAGTGGAAAACACAATGTTGTGATGACATTTTAATCGTATTTGGATGTCAAAAAAAATTCCTATCTTGTAAAGAATAAGAGCTACCATCCTCCCATTGGGATAGAATTTCATTCTATAATTCTTCTAAAAATAATAGTTCATATACCATAATAAGTACCAGAAGATATTAAGATATAATTTTTTTAATATTATAAATTTAATATACATGTTCGGAAATAGAATTTTCTCAAATTCAACAATTTTTAGCATAATTATATCTAGATAAACTTTACCAAAACCTTTTTATTTGATATCAGATCCTTCACTAGAAATTTTTTAATTTGGGTTGTTCCATGATGGAAGGAAATGGTATCTTAATATTTGTGAACATTATCCCCAATTTATTATAGATAGAGATGAAAATTATCTTCATGAGGAAACTTAAATATCTGAGCCATATACAATATCAAAATTAAAAAAACTTTTCCATTAACCTTTGAGGAAAATAAATCTTAACTATCACAAAAAAAATACTTAGAATTATCATAAAATTAATTTACCCCTATTTCATATACATACTCAGAATTACCTCCATCAAACATATATTCTAACACTTAAAAACTGAGTTCCTTATTTAGAAAAAAATTAGTTTGAAACAACCACTCAAATTTTATGAATTTTCCTTATAGAAATTTCTACTCTCAACATGATAGCCTTTGCATCTTCACACCACTGGGAACAATCTTATTTTTCCTCTTGGTCTTCAACATAAAAAGAAGTAGAAGGTTTAGTGTTAGAAAACTATGGTTTAAGATATTGAGATCTTGAAAGATCAAAAGGGTGTAGTTCAAAGGTAGAAGTGAGGGAAGGAATAATTCTAACAGTTTCAGGAAATAGTTTGGTTTCTCAAGGTAATTTCACAGTGTAATCATTCAAGTTTTTTTAAAATTATAATACATCTTGAAAAAATAAAATATTTAAATGAATTTCAATAAAAAAAATTCAAAAACTGAATAATCAATAGAAATAAAAAAAACACTTAAAATAAAAAAATTATTAACCTAAAAAGAGAATAAGAAGAAAATTAAAATATTTAATTAAAATAAAATAAACATAACCCCCATAATAAAATTAAAACTTGTAGTGGGAAGTGTTTTAGTAAAAAGATCAGAAATTTAATAGTCAATATTAACAAATGCTAGAGATAAATACCCTTTCTAGACATGATCCCTTAGAAAATGATGCCTAAGATTAATATGTTTATTCCTAGAATAAATCATAAGATTTTTTGAAATATTTTTTGCTTTAAGATTATCATATAAAATAGGAATATAATTAAAATTAATTCTAAAGTCTAGAAGTGTGTGTTTCGTCCACAACACTTGTGCACAAAAACAACCAATAGATATATATTATTCTTTAGTAGTTGACAATGAAACTGAATGTTTATTGTTAACAGACCATAAAACCATAGACTTTCGAAAAAAATAAATAGTTCATGAGGTATTTTTCTCTAATATAGAACCTCCAAAACTAGAATCTAAATATGAAATTAAATCAAAATAGAATGTTTTTAGATAAAGTAAATATGAAAAAATAGTTCCTTTTAAATATCTTAAGACCCTCTTAACAATAGTTAGATGATAATCTTTCATGTTTGAGTAAAATATTACACAAATTCAAACAAAAAATATGAGTTATGATCTATAAAAATTGAGATATATCAAACCACATTTCGTACCTATATATAAATTGTTGTCAACTATTTTTCTAGCTTCATCCATATCAAGTTTTAAATTATTACACATGGTATTTATATATGAATTACTATTTTCAGGATTTTGTTTTTAAATATATCAATAATATATTTACTTTGGTTTAAAACATTTCCAAAACCCTTTTGATTAATATGAAATCTATGAAATAAATTCAATTATCCAATCATACCCATTTCAAATTCTTTCTACATAAGTTTTGAAAAACCATTACAAATATTTAGATTAGTTAAACAAAAATAACATTATCTACATAAATTTGAACTAATAAAATATCATAATATGAGTTTTTATTAAAAAGAGTAGGATCAACTAGACCTATTAGAAAACAATTTTATAAAGAAAAAAAAATTAATATTTCATATCAAGATCTTGGTGCTTGTTTAATTCCATAAAGAGATTTACAATTTTTATAAGCATAATTTGGTATATATAGATTTTCAAATCCTAGTGGTTGTTCAACATAAAATTCACCCACTAAATTACAATGTAAAAAAGAAGATTTGAAATCCATATGGTATAATTTTAAGTTCATATGAGATTAAGAGACCAAAAGGATACTAATTTTTTATAGCCTAGAAAAATAGGAAAATGTTTCCTCATAATCCATTCCTACCACTTGGTTGTAACCCTTAGAAACTAGACTATACTTATTCCTAGTAATTATACCTTAATCATCTTTTATATTTTTAAAGACCCATTTAGTTCCAATCAATAGATGGTTTGAGGGTCAATCAAATAATTCTTAAACTTAATTCCTATTAAAATATTTTAGTTATTACTATATATAAAACATCCAACTCTCATCATCTAAGACCTCTTATATAGTATTAGGTTCAAATTGGGATATAATGGAAAAGAATTTAGCTAGGTTTCCATAATTTCTTATAGTACTAACCCCTTTATCTAGGTATACTATAACCGTTTTTAAAGGGTGGTACTTTTAAAATCTATAATACCTAGGTAATATACTTTTAGGTTCCACAATTTAATGTTTTTTAGAACATGATTTATTTTTATCATGATCTAATTTATTTTAAAACTTATTATTAGAATAATTGAGCCTCAAGTTATTCAAAGAATTAGTAACATTATATTCTTGAATTATGTTCTGATCAAGTTAACCACATTCATAAAAATTCACATAAATATATTCCTAAAATATCCTTGAATTTTTAATAAACACTCTATAAGCTTTAAAAATAGAATAATACCAAATAAATATTCCTTTATCATCCTTTAGATCAAACTTAACATAGTTTTCTTTAGTATTCAAGATATAATCATTACATCCAAAAACTGTAAAGTATCTAGTTTTAGGTTTTCTATTATTCCCTAACTTATAAGGTGTATTTTTAAGAAGAGGCTTAATTAAAACTCCATTCATGATATGGAAATATGTATTTACATCTTCTATCTAGGAATAGGTAGGTAAAATATATTCATTAAATATATTTATTTTCATATCTTAAATAAATATATTTATTATTTCTATAATTATATTCCATTGAGGTGTAATTAAAGTATAAAAAGTATTTTTAATACCTAGGTTTGAGCAAAAATAATTAAATTTTTGATTCTTAAACTCTTCTCCCTGATCAATTCTCAATGAAATTATTTTTAAATATTTTTCATTTTGAAAAAACTTACAAAAAATCACAAAAAATGAAAAGGAATCACTCTTAAACTTTAATAAATAAATCCAAGTAAATCTCAAAAAAAATCATTAACTAAAAAAAAGAAAAATAATATATTATCCAAGCTTGCTACTTTATAGGATCCAAAAAAAATATCTGTGTATAAGTTATAAATGTTTGGATGTTACAACCTTGTTAATTTATTTGAAATATGACTTATGATGCTTGATTATTTAGCATGCACCACAAAGTCTATTCTCATCAAACTTAAGATTGGGAAGATTAGAAACTAAATGATTCCTAAATAACCTAGATAGAAAAAATATATTTCAATGACCAAGTATCCTATTCCATATATATGATTCACTTATATCAATAATTAAACAATTAAATTTTTACTCACACAAGGAATAAAGGTCAAAAGTATAAATGTTTTCAGTTCTAGGATCTCTAAACTTAAGAAATTTATCTTTAAAAACTAAAAAAACATTATTAGAAAAATCAATAGAAAATCCATCATCAAAGAGTTGAGATATACTTATCATATTTTTCTTTAACCCATAAATGTTAAGAAATTTATTGATCCAAATTGACTTTATATCTATAATTTATCCAACTTTAATGATATTTCCTTTAGTATTATCATCAAAGGTAGCCAAAAATCCATCCAATTTTTATAGTTCATAGAAATTAGAAAAGTATCCACTCTTGTGTCTTGAATATACACTCTCTATATACCAAATTTCCTTTTTTCCCTATGAATTTTTACCTAAAAAATATCAAATAAAATCTTATTTTTATACCCAAATGCTCTTGGGTCCTACAACATTAGTGAGAAAATATTTGGGCAACCATATATATTTAACCTTATAATAATTAACATTAATTTTTTTATAGAAACATAAGAATTTTCAACACTACTAATATAAGGATTTTTAAGAAATAGTTATTAGAATAGTTTCCTCTAATGCCATAATAAAAACATGTAACTTTATACATTATATAGATCTTTAAACTATGAATATAATAATTTATTTATAGATTAGGTTTTTCACCATTACTACCAATAGAATATCATTATTTTCTATGAAAATTATTTCTAAGAATCATATTTAAATTCCCTTATAACTTAGAAAACACACTAGAAAAAATATTAGAATATTCAACTTCAGCATGCAACTCTATATATTTTTTCATTATTATTGTAGCTTGAATCATATTTTCTAAATTTTTATTTTAATTCCTGGTGATTCTTTAACATGGAATCTTTTTCACTTAAGATAAAATTATAAATTTTTTAAGAGATTTATGCTTCTTTGTGGATTCATATTTTTCTTCAAGCATAGAATAATATTAAACTAGTTTATTATTTTAACATCTTTCAAAATCATAAGTAAAATAATAGTAATATTGTACCTCATATTATTTATACATAAAGAACATGTTTTCATTATAATTTGATTTATCCTATTCTGAATAAAAAATTGAAGAGATACTTTAGTATTTAGAAACACTTCATATATCCTTCATGGATCTCTTTCCTTTGCGTTCATAATCTTCCTTCATCTATAGATTCTTCTCATTATTATCCATTTTCTTCTATCCTTCAGTTTTGGGTAATATGGTTTGATATGACCCATATACTTTCACACATAACATTTGACCCATTTTAGTCCACAACTATTCTTCTTAGAATAATTTTATTACTTCTTGAATATTTTCTTCCATTTATATACTTTATTGAATCTTATGTATAAGTTATATAGTTACTATTTAGAGTTTAAAAACATGAATAATTTTAGGATATATCATACTCATTTAATTTCTTTTCAATTTTTTGGAATATTAACTTTAAGTGATGTATTTTACTTATTGATCATCCTATGATCATTAACCTTAGATTTCATTTTATCCTCATACATCATTATATTAATGATCAATTCTTTCATCATTATATTTTTGATAGGATTTGGTTGTATGATAGCATGATATATTCTATTACACTTTGAGGGTAAAAATATAATAAAATTTAAGATCTGATTTGGTTTTGGAAATAGAGTTCCTAGGGAAGAAACACCATCGACTATTTCAGTAAATATTCTATTCATTTGAGCAATACATTCACCTTAATAATCTAGAGAGTATGAAATTTTAATTTTTTTAGCATTGTACCTCAAATTTATAACATTATCGGTTACTTGATAGGAAACAAAAATTTTCTACCACATCACATATGCAGTAGGACACCAAGATACATGATTGAATTAATTAGGTCCAAGTCTGTAAATGATTTTATTCATGGATCATGAATTTAGATCATACTCAGCTTCTTTGGTAGTATCCCACTTTTTTGGATCTTCCTTGGGGATTTCATATGAATCAATAACCTTCATATAAACTATGAAACTGAGATTATTTAAATAGATAACCATATGGAATTTCTAACATCTATAATTTTATCCATTTAAATATGGATCGCTTTAATTGATATACCTTCTCTATGATCATCCATAAACATGCTTTTTTTGAAGAGACCATAAACTCAATCTAGCTAGAGCTTAACATTATTCTTCAAATGAGAACTCCTATATTACCAATTATTAGGTAGAAATAAATATGAATACATAAGAGGGTGGGGGTGGGGGGGGGGTGAATTTTCCTTTTAAAAACACTTTAGAAATTTAAAAACAACCCCATTTGTGATTTAAAATATAATACCATCCCCTTTTATTTAAACAAATCAATCAGTATAAAAATAAATAAAAGAACACATTAAATTTATAGTGGTTTTAGACACAAAGGTCCACTAGTACATTCCAAAAAAACTCTCTCTATGAGTTTGGTGATTTTAACTAAACATTTCATTTTATCTATGGACCTTGAAAACAATGTGAAGGTATTTTACACCATATAAAAGATTTTACAATTATTTAAAAAGGATGGGAATCTATCCTTAGAACAATCAACACTTGAGTGTTCATGAACTCTAGGAAATTTTTTTTTGAAGAATATATTATTGAAAGAATTTATAAAAATATTTTTCAATTGATAAATAAATATATCTTTAAGGGAATAAGAGAAATAATTTATAGTATAATCCTTCTGAAGAAACTCCAGGTTGCTGTAGAGAAACTTCTAGATGACAAAATAGTAAGAAAACAAATTATCAGCTGAAAACAAAGATATAATAGCTGATTATAATAGCTAGATAGAGTAGTAGAAAAAATAAATATTCTAATAAATTACCAACGCAATTATAAAGGGATTAAACCTGAAGAACTTCAGAGAAACAAAGAGTTTTTCATAGATATTTGACTCTTAGATTTTGAGTAGATGAATACATTGAGAATAAATATGAATCTTGATTTAAACATGGTCAAGAAGATCCAAAAAAATCGATATAAAAACATGATATTCAAAACATTCAACTCTTTTGAAATTTGAAATAAATCAACTTCAAAAAATCATAACTTCCAATAGAAATTGGAATGATTTAATTCACTATTTAATATCATTTAAAATAGTCTTTTACTCTATTTTTATGAAATATTTATTACTGTGAAACCATTGTATAAATATCAGAAATATCCAAAATTTAAATTCCATAGATGACTGATTCAATATAGGGTTACTCTGCCTAAAGATAAATCCAAAAGTATGGTTCAAAACATACAATTGAATCTAAATGTTAGGTTAAAATACAAAATGTTAGATACCAAAATGTGGGGTTGCTTCATGAAATTTTGGTACCCAAATCGAATGATCATACCAAACACGTGGTTCCAAAAGTGATGTTATGAAATCAATTGTTACGTTCCTTATCAAAAGTTCGGTTCCAAAATATAAACTTTTTTATTTTGGTGTGGGGTTTCAAAATTGGGGTTGGATGCCAATATTAGTTTTCAACAATACTTTTTGAATAGTGATTCCAGACTACTTTGAAATTTCATAATACTTTATAGAATATAATTTTATCTAAATTAAAGAAAATAACTTCAATAATTACAGGGAAATAAAATAAATATATTAATAAATATAATTTTGAAATTTAATTAAATAAAATTCATCAATAAAACATATTATGGTGTTTGTGAGTATCAAAATAAATGATAAATTTATTAAATTATTGGAACAATATTAGTATTACCAAAAGTTTTCCCCTTTTTTATGATAAAAAACCCATATAATCATAAACACAAAATATTTATTTATAGGTTTTAGTTATGAATAAAAAAATAGAGATTAATTAAATAAAATATCATAATGTTGTGTTTATAAATATTTATTCCCCTTCTATAAAATAAAAAATAAATTATAAATATAGACTAAAACACATTCAATAAAGACTATAACTATAATTGGATGTTATGTAAGACAAAAATAAATGCATCCTAAGAAATTAATAAGCTCAGAGACAAAAAATAATAGTAAACAGAAAATAAAAACAACATAAAATAATAAAATATCTTATTTTATAAATATTCTTAGATTATAATGAATATTGTGGCTTAAGGTTCAATAGGTTCAGGTTTTGGGAGAGATGTAGGACTAACAAGAGTTTTTTTAGTATAATATTATGAGGTTAAGGAATCTATAATAGTCTTGTGCATAGACTTATTATCCCTTATCAACTCCTTGAAATTATTTTTCATCAGCCCTACCTATTATTTCATCAGAAACCTTAATTACTAAAACATCTTCATTAATTCAACCAGATTCACTTTTAGAAAAGTATGAATAGTATTAGAATATTAAAAAAATATCTATAATTATATCCAAATTATTTACCGAATTTATAACTTCCACCTCAACATAAGTCAACCTTTAAATTATTTATTTCTAATTTTTTCAGAAAAGAGTGTAGGGGCGCACTATCACATTGTAAACTTTGAATCATCTCAGCCATGGTAGATAGATCATCTGATGCAAATGTGTTATTATTAACACATCTATATATTTTGATTCACTTGAAGTAGAACCCATTCCTTAACTTTAACCAACTCTTATAAACTCAAACTGATTTTAAAATAAACTTTTAAAATATTTGAAATCAAACTTAGAAACAAGTTCACCTCTAAGCCTTACAATCCGGTTAGCCACATCTCACTTAAAATTATAAAAATATTTTCTTGATATAAATAATTCCTTTAAATTTTGATACTGAGAATTGTGAGTCTCAAACAATATTTAATAAATAGATAAAAAAATTTATTCCTCAGAATAGTTTTGATAACTCTCAAGATTTCCTTGAAACTTCATATATTTATCCTTAAACTAATTAAACTTATAAACCACACACATTGAAAAATAGTATTTTCCTAAAATATTTATCATTATAAACCAATAAAATTTTATTAGTTTTCCCATAAGGTTATCCGATCTCAACTAGATGAAGATATTGAACTTCCAACTCATTAACAGAATGAGTAGATAACTCTCCCAACACTTCTATAGCTTCAAGATCCTCTTCAAAAGTCCTTTACAAGGACCTTTAAATAAAGGAAACCAATTTAACATTTATCAATTTAGTTTTAGTATATCTTGGGGTACTAACCTACTTACTAAAATAAGCTTCCTCAATCCTGTACAACTCAGCGTTTTGAGAATCTTCCTCAATTAATTGTTCCTCAACTTGAGAAACATTCTCATCTCTTTCTTTAGTAGCTAACTTAGAAGAGTATTTATTCATTTCTTCAACAAAATAAACTGGTTGATAAAATTCACCAACCTACTAAATAGATTTTTTAATAGGTGTCTCTCCTCCATGGACCTTGAACAAGCATAACACTGATATCAGTTTAAGCATATGGTTTTTGAAAAGATCTAGGAAACTGAAGAACTTACCCAAACCTAGAAGGATGTTCTCATTAATGATTTCCTATTTTTTTGGGTGCTTATAAGAATGTTTAAAACAAAAAAAAATATTCCGCTAGGCCTATATTCACTTTAGTTACGCTAACATATCCTTCAATTCAATATTCTTCAATCTCTTCTACACCAAGTCTCACAGATCCAATTGATTTTGAGCTCCCATACTCCCCATCTACATAAGATCACAAGTTATCTTCTTCCCCAACATCTACTGAAATAAACTTACCTATTATAAAACTTAAAAATTAACCAAAATTTATTTTATTTTTGAAAAACATCACATTACTGTGATGATATCTTAAGACTATTCGAATGTCACCTATCATTCCTCTCTTTTAAAGAACAAGAGCCACTAGCCTACTGTAGGGATAAAATGTCATTCTGTAATCCTTTTGATATTAATGGTTCATGTACCTCAAAGTATACTATATTATATTTATTTTGATATCTATTAGTATCAAAAACATAATATACAAGTTTGGAATGATAATTTTCGCAGATTCAACAATTCTTGGAACAATTTCTATCAGGATAAAATTTACAAAAACTTTTTGATATGATTTAAGACCCTTTACTAGCATCTTATTAATTTGTATTGTTCAAAAAAGTAAGGAAATGATGTCCTGAAATTTGTGAACACTATCCCAATAGATCATAGAATGAAATGAAAATTATTTTTTGAGGACACTTAAATATACAATCCATATCTAATTTTGAAATTTAAAACTCCTTGTCATTCACCATTGAGGAACTAACGTCTTTACTATCACCAAAAATATATTGAGAATTATTATAATATTATTTTACCACTATTTATTTAACATAATTAGAATTACCTCCATCAAACATATATTCCAATCCTTGAAAACTCAACACAAATTAGTCTCATACAACAACTCAAAGTTCAAAATTTTTTCTTATAGCACTTTTCAATTGTAACTTGATGACCTTTACCTATTTATGCCATGTTACCAGTAAAATCTATCCTATTGGTCTTCTCCATCAGAATAAGTACAACGTTTAGGGTTTGAAAGCTAGGGTTCAATATATTGAGAGATTTCATGATCAAAAGGGCATAGTTTGAAGGTAGAAGATAGAGAAGGGATAACTCTAGTGGTTTTAGGTGATATTTTTGTTTCAAAAAAAAGATCATTGAGTATTCACTTAGGTTTTTTAAAATGAAAAGAAAACATTTGAAAATAAAATATGTACATTAAATTTAATAAAAAAATTCAAAAACTGAGTAGTTAATAGAAATAAATAAAACTTTAAAAATAAAAAAATATTAACCGAAAATAAAATAATAGTAAAATTAAAATATTTAATTAAAATCAAATAAACCTAAATCCCCATCAATAAAATAAAAACTAATAGTGGAAAGTGGTTTAGAGAAAATATCAGCAAGTCGTAACTCAATATTAAAAGATTCTAGAGATATATCCCCTTTTTGGACATGATCCCTTAGAAAATGATGCTTAAGATCAATATTCTTAGTCTTAGAGTGAGACAAAAGATTTTTTGAAGTATTTATAGTGCTAGTATTATCATAGAAAATAGGAATATGATAAAAATTAAGTCCAAAGTCTAAAAGTGTGTGTCTCATCCACAACATTTTTGAATTATAATTTCCAGCTGATATATATTTTACATATGTGGTTGAAAATGAAACTAAATATTTCTTCTTACTAGATCATGAAACCAGTGACTTTCCTAAAAAGTAACAAGTTACCAAGGTGATTTTTCTTTATAATTTACACCCTTTAAAATCAACATCTGAATATGGAATGAAATAAAAACTAGAAGTTTTTGGATAAATAAAATATATAAAAATATTTACATTTAAATATCTAAAAATACTTTTAATAATATTTATATGGTACTATTTTAGTTTTGACTAAAATCCCACAAAAAGGAAAATAGAAAATATGATGTCTAGTCTACTACCTATAAGATATATCAAACTACCTATCATACCTCTATATAACTTGTTGTCAACTGGTTTTTCGACTTCATCCAAATCATGTTTTACATTATTATACATGAGATTTTTATATAGAGTACTATTTTAAAGTCCAAAATTTTATAATAAATTAATAATATATTTACATTGGTTTTGAACATTTCTAGATTCCATTTAATAAATTTGAAATCCAAGAAATAAATTCAATTCTCTCATCATATTGATATCAAATTTTTTTTTCATAAGTTTTCAAAAATCATTACATATATTTTGATTAGTTGAACAAAAAATAACACCATATATATAAATTTTAACTATTAAAATATCAGAATAAGAGTTTTTAATAAAATGATATAGGCCATCTTGACCTATCAAAACACCATTTTCTAAAATAAAAGAACTCAATATTTCATAGAAATACCTTAGTTCTTATTTAAGGCCATAAATAACTTTAGTAAGTTAAAAAAAATAGTTGATGAGTATTTTTAAATCCCTGAGTTTGTTCAATATAAAATTCCTCCACTAAATAACCATTAAAAAAATAACATTTTATATCCATCTAGTATAATTTAAAGTTTATATGAGATACAAAGGAAAAAGTATCCTAATGGATTCTAGCCTAGAAACCAGGGAAAATGTTTCCTCATAATATATTCCTTCCTCTTGGTTATAACCCTTAATAACTATCCTAGCTTTATTTTTAGTAATTATACCTTGACCATCTTTCTTATTTTTAAAGATGCATTTGGTTCATATCATTGGATGTTTCTATGAACTCTCAAATAACTCCCAAAATTTACTCCTCTTAAATTGATTTATCTCTTCCAATATAGATAACATCACACTCTCATCATCTAGGGATTATTCTATAGTATTAGGTTTAATCAGGGATAAAAAGTAAGGAAATTCAGTTATGTTTATAAAATTTCTTATAGTCCTAGCTCCTTCATCTAGTTATCTTATAATAGTTTCTAAAGGGTGGTCCATTATAACTTTAGGATTTCTAGATATAAAACTTTCAAGTTTCACTATTTCATGTTCTTTAGAATTTGATAAATTATGAGAATATTCTAATTTTCTTTCAAACCTATTATTGGAAGAAGTGAGCCTCAAGTTATTCAAAGAATTAGTAACTACATATTTTTGATTTTGTTTTGTAATAAAATGGATCAATTTCATAAAACTTCACATGAAAAGATTCTTAATCCATCCTTGACTTTTTTTAAACACTCTATAGGATTTAGAAGTAGAAAAATACATGAGAAAGATCCATTCACCAGCCTTTGGATCAAGATTACCTAGTTTTTACGTAGTATTCAAGATATAAACCTTTCATTAAAAAACTTCAAATTATCCAACTTTAGGTTTACAATTATTCCATAACTCATAAGGTTTACATTTTAGAAAAGTTCAAATTAAAACTCTATTCATGATATGGAAAGCTGTACTAACAACTTCTTCCAAAAAATATGTAGTTAAACTATATCCATTCAACATAGTTATTTACATTTCATGAATAGATCTATTTATACTTTCTATAATTCCATTATATTGAGGTGTTCATAGAGTAGGAAAAGTATGTTTAATACATAGGTTTGAGAAAAATAAAATTATTGATTCTCAAACACTCTAGTATTATCATTTCTCAATGAAATTATTTTGAAATATTTTTAATTTTGAACAACCTTGAAAAAACTCACAAAAACTAAAAAGGGTTCACTTTTAAAATTTAAGAAACAAACCCAAGTAAATTTAGAAAAAATATCAACTAGTACAAATAAAAAATATCTTCCATCCAAATTTTATACTCTAGAAGGCCCAAACAAATCCATGTGGAAATTTTCTAAATGTTTAGATATAGAAACCTTATTAATTGATTTGAAATATGGCTTATGATTCTTTCTTATTTTTCATGCATCATAAAGTATATTCTCATCAAACTTAAGACTTGTAAGATTAGAAACTAAATTATTGTTAGATAACTTCTATAGGTAAAATATATTTCAATGACCAAGTCTATTATTCCTTATCCAAGATTCACTTATTTTATAAATTAAACAGTTCAATTTTTGTTCACACAAGGAACTAAGATCCAAAGTATAAACATTTTTAGTTTTAGGTGCCCTAAACCTAAGTATTTTATCTTTAAAAAAATAACAAGAATTATTATAAAAATTAATAAAAAATTCATCCTTACAGAGTTGAGATATTCTTATCATGTTGTTCTTCAACCCTTGAACATAGAGAACTTTTTTGACTAGTATTAAATTCAGATATCCAACTTATCCAACTCAAATTATCTTTATTTTATAATTATCACTGAAGGTAACCAAACCACTATCTACTTTTGATAGTGAATAGAAATTGGAAAGGTCTCCACTCATGCGAATCAAATAGTCACTGTGCATATATCATATTGAATTTCTGTACTTGTAAATTTTTAACTACAAATATATCAAATAAAATTTTTTTGGTACCCAAATTCTCTTTGTATTGTAGTGTTAGTGAAAAAAAATCCAGGCAACCATATCATTTTATCCTTAAAAAAATTAACTTTAGAAATTTATTTGGTAATATAATATTTTTTAACACTACTAATATAAGGATATTTCAAGAAAAAATTATTATCATAGTTTCATCTAATGTGATAAAAAAATAGGTAACTTTAGAAATTATGTGGTTTTTTATACTAGGAATAAAATAATTTCTTTATAGCTTATGTTTTTCAATATTACTATTAATTAAATATCTTTATTTTTTATAAAAAATCATTCTAGGATATTATATAAAGAAAATTTCCCCTTAGTTAATTCACTAGAAACACTTTTAAAAGATTATACTTTAGCCCAAAAATCTTTAATTTTGTTTTCATGCTCAGTGCATCTTAAAATAGATTTTCTTAATTTTTATTTTAATTCAAGGTGTTGTTTTATAACATGGAATGTTTTTCAATTAAGATAAAATAATGAAAATTATTTATATATTTATACTTCTTTATGGATTAATATTTTTCTTGAAACGTAGATAAATACTCAACTTGTTTATCATTAGATCAGCTTTTAAAATCACAAGTAGATTAATAGTAAGATTGTACCTCATCTTATTTAGCCAAAAATAACATGTTTACTTTCTAATTATATTGATCCTATTATAAATTTGAACATGAAGAGATACTTGAGTTTTAAAAAATAATCCATGAAGCTTTCATGGACCTATTTTCTTTGTATTAATAATCCTCCTTCATCTAGAGATTCTTCTCCTTCTTTTCAATTATTTTCCCTTCAGTTGTGAGAAACCATATTGATATACCCCATATCTTTGCACTCATAACATCTAACCACTTTTAGACTGTAACCATTATTATTGGAATAATTTAATAAATTATTAATGGATTTATTACTTTTATATACTATGTTGAATCTTCTAGCTAGGTGAGATAGTTTCTCTCTAGAGTTTTAACAACATGAATCATTCGATGATAAAAAATCCTCTTGTAAATTATTTTAAATTTTTTTACTTGTAACTTTAAGATAAGTATTCTTATTTTTGTCCATCCTATGATATTCTACCTCAATTTTTATTTCTTCCTCATACATCATTAGAGTACCGATCAATTACTTCATCATTAGACTTTGGATAATAGTTGATTTTCTCATATCAACATAGATTCCATTATACTTATAGGGTAAAACTCTATGAACTTTTAGTGCCTGATCAAGTTTTAAAATTTAAGTTCCTAAGGAAACAACACAATATACTATTTCATTCAATCTTCTATTCATTTGAGTAATACTTTCCCCTTCATACATTCTAAAAGTATCACATTTTAAATTTTCAGTGTTGTACCACATATTTCAAGAATTATTGGTTCTTTCATAAGGAACTATATTTATCAACTACGTATCATATACAATAGGTTATTGAGAGATATAATTGAGTTCATTATGTCTAGGTCCAAAAATTATTGCATTTATAGATCTTGAATTTATATCATACTCAACTTATTTGGTAGCATCCCACTTTTCTGTATCTTTCTTAGGTATTTCACATGGCTTAACAACCTTTATATAAACATTAAAACTGATATTATCCAAATAGAAAATCCCATTGGCTTTCAATCATCCAAAAATTTCTCTATTGAAATATGGATCCCATATCATTGATATAACTTCTTTAAGATCAACCATATACTTCATTCTTCATATAGAACTTAAACTAAATTTTAATTGTGCTTAACATGATTACTCAAAATATAAATCAAATGATACCAATTGTTAGATCAGAATAAATATAAAGATATAAGGGGGGGGGGGGTTCCTTTTAAAAACACTTGAAAATTTTAAAACCAATTTCCATTTGTGATTTGGAATATAATACTATTCCATTTTTCTTTAGCATATTAAGCAGTGGAAAAATAAAGAAATGAAAACAATAATTTTTATAGGGGTTTGAGGCATAAAGGTCTCATAGTCCACTCCACCAACACCCTCTCTACGAGCTTGGTGATTTTCACTAAACAAGACCTTTTATATGGGGACCTTGACATATGAGTGTAGGAATTTGTCACCTTATAAAATATTTTACAAGGATTTAAATATGACAAACATAAGTCTTCAAAATACAACACACTTGAGTATTCAGAAACAACTGGAAAAGTCTTTGGTTTTAGAATATATTGTTGAAAGCATTCAGATATAGATGTTGCAATTGACAAATGAAGATATCTTCAGAGGAATATGAGAAATACATCCCAAAATAGTCCTTATGAAGAAACTATAGGTTGATGTAGTTAAATGTCCATTTGAAACAATAGTATAAAAATTACTTCTTAGTAAAGGATGAACAGATATCAGGATATTATAACATATATTTCCAAATTGTTGTTTTTAGAAATAAATTCAATGAACTTCAGTAGATAAATAATAGGTAGATACAACACTAGAAATCATAAATATTATCAAAAAGTACTGATATAATTATAAAGAGATTCAGATTATATAACTTCAAATAAATATAGATTTTTTCATAGAGGTTCATCTCTTAGGTATTAAGTATATAAATCCATTTATAATAAATAAGAAGTTTAATTTAAACTTGGTCAATAATATCTGAAATATCACCAGAAAAATTATGATCTTCAAAAAATTTATATTGTTTGAAATTTTAAAGAAATTAGGATAGAGAAATCATAAATTCCCATAGAAATAGTAATGATTTAATATTTTCTTGAATATCCTTTGAAATAGTATTTAAATAAATTTTAATGAGATATTTTTTCTAGAAAAACCATTGTAAAAATCTCAAAAATATTCAAAATTCAAATACCATAGATGAATGATTCAATGTGATGTTTCTGTGCATGACGATAAATCCAAAAGTATAATTCATAACATAAAGATGACTCCAAATGTTATGTTAATATACAAAACATTAGATACTCAAACATTGGGTTGCCTTATGAAAGTTAGGTTCCCAAACCTAACATTCATCCCAAATGTGAAGTCCTAAAAGTGACATTAGGAACTCAGAAATGATGTTCCTTATCAATAGTTAGGTTCCCAAACATAAATTTTAGCTTCAACATGGGTTTATAAAATAAATTTTGTATGCCAAAGTTGGTTTGAAACAATAATATTTGAAATACACTTAAGTTAACTTCATTAGTAAAGTAAATAAAGGTGTTTTTTATCATGAAAATCAATTATAAATTAATGAAATTATTAAATAAACATCTATATTCCCAACACTACATGCTATAATAATGATGATATCAGATTCATCATGAATATTTAATATTTTATGAAAAAATACCTCGTTAAAAAGATGAAAAATAATTCCATCTATGAATATTCTTATCAATTTTATCATTTTTAAGACCAAATATAAGGGTGGAAGATCACATTTTTAAAGATCTACTTTATAAAGTATATGATGAATCATATGCTTATATGAAAGAAATCCTATAGGATCTTCCTAAAAATTTAACTACTTTTATTTATGGATCTTTTAAAGTATTGTAAGAGGAAATCCCCCACCTTGAGGAATAATCAAATAAAGAGAAAAATTACTTAGCAAAAACTGAATTAGTGTGCTAAAATCTATCCAAAAAAGGATAAAAGTATAAGAATTTTAGAGCTTGAAGAAAAATGATCTATATTTGAGAAGTTTTTTCTAAATTAAACCAAGGATAAATAATAATACCTAAAAAGTTCAACATAATAAGGACTATGTATTAGAAATAAATCAAAAGGCATGCATTGATGTTAGGAATTCATAATTAAAATTTAATGAAAACAAAATGAAGGAGCTTGAAAATTCATTATAAGAAAGGAAAGAAATGCATGAAGATATTTTTGAGAAGATAAATAAAAATTGTGATGATAAATTAAATTTAGAAAAGGATGATACAAATTCCCACAATATGAAGTGTCTTGAATTGATGGTTAAACTTGAAAATCTAGAAATGACATAATTCAAGCCTTCATAATAATATGGGAAAAGTGCCACTAACACACATTTTTCAAATGAGGTTATTTATGTTAAAATATATTTATCATATGGAAAAAGTTTCTTGAGATATTCTATATAAATACTTATTTTAGGATTAAAGTAAAAGATACCATTTATTCTAGAAAACATTTTTTGTGATAATTCTTTTTTTTAAATAGTGCAACATTGAAATAAAAATCCATAAAATATAGATTGAGAAAAATTGTGAGAAACATACCAATTTAGATATGGAGGATATAAACATAATTAATATAAGTTTTTATTTAAATTAAAATCTATTGGAGTATGAAATAAAATAAAAATAGTATGGGATAAAATCTGAACAGTTTTTAATTCAAAATAAAAAAAATCAAGTTTTATTTGATACTGTTGGTGCATGGAAGGTTTGGGAACAAGAATCCTGATTGTTTTTATAACATTAAAACTCATGGAAGTAAAATTGATCTTAAATGAAGGGGGAGAAAATTTATTTTTTGTAAAATTATATAGATAAAATAGAAAAATCCATTCAACTCTAATATATTTGAAACCTTAGAAAATATGTGTGGGATTTTCAATATAAGTGTTCATAGTGAAGAATAATAATGGTATAAATTATCTAAACTTGAGTCAAAATCACTTTAATGAAGAATAAAAAAATATTATAAAGAATCAAGATAACAAAGATCTAAATTCATTAGGTTATGAGAAAAATAAACATGATATAAAAAAATACCATGAAAACTGAGAAGGGTGATACCCCAAGAAGAAGAAGATGATTATTTTGTGGAAGAAGATATAATATCATGGTTTTTTTTCAAAAAATCCATGAGTTTTGGTGTGAATGAAGGTAGGATAGATCTGAAAATCAGCGAATCAATACTATAGATAAATAAAAGGATTGGTTTTGCGAAAGACATCCCTAAAGAATTTTTTAAGTATTATAAAAATTTCTTAAAGTTTATAACTTATAGATTCATCATAATTCATGAGAAAGAACCAAAGAAGTTGAGTATGTAACCAAATAATGTATGATCATTTGAATCTCTTAGTTGAAAATGGAAAGGAATATAGAAAAAGAACAAGTGGATAAAATTAATAAAGTGGAAAAAGTAATTATAAATTAAGAAGAAATTGAATTTCATGAGTGGTTTTATAAAAAGGATAACCCAAGACTTCTTACAGAGACATGTGGAGGGTGAAAGTAGGCAAGAAATAATTATAATGACTATTTGATCATGCTACCATCCCAAGTGGAGATGCTTAAGAAGATGAATTTGACACTAAAATTAACATGTGTTTTGATGGATAATGAAATGAAGGATATTTTACAAAAAGAAGTTATTAATAAATGAAATAATAATATCCTAATTAAAGTGATAATTTTTAGAAAAATCAGAAAAGAAAGCATGGATATTTCTCCCAAATCTAGCGATGAAAATAATGGAGTATCCTGGTTGAGAAGTAACTATAAATCTTACTACACTCACTAAGTACCTATAGAGATCTTACCTTATTCCCATTAATATTTTGTTCATTATTTCTATGTATCGAACCAAGGGTTATATATATTTTTAGAGGGAGAACTGGAGATGATCATGTTGTCTAACCTAGAGAGAAGGAGAAAAGTCACCATCTTGAAAGTGATCAAGCATTTTGTATCATAATTCTTAGATGATAAGGAGATCAACCTTGATTGTGGGAAGCTAGAGTGTATCCCTTAAGTGGGATAAATTTTAGAAAACTAAAAGAACCATTTATTATTACCAAATCTAAAATTATGGAAAATTGATTTGAAAGTTTCATTAAAGAGGTCTGATTTTAACTTCTATCATCCTATTTTTGTAAGAATAAATTCAAAATTTCCGGGGTGGGGGGAGAATATTAATTCATCAATAGAATGATAAACTAAGAAATTAAAGGGATTATTCCTGAAACTAAACATGTTAGTTTTTTGAATGTTTTTAATCTTTTTTTAGATGAGTGTAGGAATTCAAGATGAAAACTTTATGAAAATATATTCAATAATTATATCATATTTAATATCTTTTTGAACAACCCCTAAAGAAATATTTTTTAGTTCGTATCATATTATGTTTTATTTTGTATAAATTTTTTGTCTAAATTAATATATATTGTTTTCTACATTTAGAATTTCTCAGATATGATTATAGTGGAAAAATTTATGGCACATAATATTAATTGAATTGATACCATAATATATTTAGTTCATTTTTATTTATTTTTAATAAGAGATAGAGAGAAAAAATGGAATAAAACATATTTAAATGCATGTTTTATATTGTTATTGATAGTAAATTTGAAGGGGGAGATTACTAAACCCACTTAGAGTTAAAGTATATATTTCTTTCAATAATCATGGTGTTAATAAGAATCATTTCAGTATGTACTAAGAACTTGAGAAGCTTTAAGGAAGTTTAAGTACCCAATAAAGATATCAATATGTTTTGAGTTGTGAATAATGAATGAGGATTTAAGAAACACCTTTGATATTGAAAGTGGTATGCTATCATTATATATATGACAAATGAATATTTTCAATTAGATATGCTTAGAGACCCATTCGCATATGAAAAAATTTGAAGAAAAATTTTAGTTATTTCTAATAATAATATTTTATGGAAAATATTCATTTTAAAAATCTGGATAAATATGATGTGGATGATACTTATTGAAGTATAAATATATACTACGTGATCATATTAAAAAATTAATATGGAAGACTATTACATTCACTAAGATTGAGAAGTTTACAAGCTAAGAAGATTTCCATGGAGAATGACAATTACAGAATATTATTTCTCCAAGAAGTAGATGGGAATGATATCTATGAAGTCCTATCTAAAGTATTATCTTATGGTGTAGATATATGTTACATAAAAAAGATACATAGATGATGTCTGAAGAAGTGATGAAGTTGGTTGAGGAAGTATAAGATCCTTTGAAATAGTCTGAGGAGTATTTATATTTTTTATAATATTTTTAATTATTCCTATTATGATTGAAGTTATTCTAAAATAATTTTAATTTTTTGAGATTCATTTAAGAAGTTTGTATAAGGATGCATAATTTTATAGTTTTTGGTTATTGAATTTTTTTTCAAATTTGTCAATAAATAAGAGTGACTCTGATTTATAGGTTATTGAAAATTAAAGAAACTCATTAATACTTGGGAGTTACTCTAAAGTATATTTTAGATTCTTTAGGTGTTATAAATTTTTAGAAAAATAAAAAAGGACTGAATACATAAGGGTTATCGAGTTCATGTGTTAAGTTTCTCAATATGTAAGGTATGCCCATAATGGACCAGAATTTGAAAAAGTGATAGAGTCACACTAAAATACATAATGGTTGTAAAATTCATACATTAGAGTTCTTGGTTTATAATTTGGAAGATTATTGAGTTTAACTAAGATATATAAGGGTTCCTTAAATGTTTCATATAATAATTAATCATTTCTAAGGTGATATGTAAAGTTCAGTTAAAATTTTCAGAACTTACGTAAGAGTTTCTATAGAAGTTAATAAGAAGTTTTAAAAGTTTAATTTCTAGAAGGATAATTTGAAAGATTCCATAAAAATGAAGATTACGATCTTTTATTCAATTTATAAACATTATTACTATTTTTTAAATAATATATGATTCAACAAATGGTTTTAGGGATGGATAATGTAGAAGCTGAATTGGTTGTTCCATGAATAAGAAGATCACATTGTAATGAATTAAAAAAGGAAAACTTCTACCAGAGATGTAGAATATCTTATGTCATGAAGTTGATAATCATGATGTGATAGACTTGAGCATGATATAAAGATAGTGTTTCATGAAATCTCCATGTCATAGCGGTACATCTTGAAAATTAGGAATAATCATAAAATGAATTGATAGAATGATGCACATCACAATAGGATCTTCTATGATGCAACCATGAAAAAAATTACATGAATCCCATTCTATGAGAAATTCCTTCATGCCACAATAGGGTCACTACATGTTTCATAAAAATTTGGAATAAATATGATGCAAGTTTTATGGAAGTTTGAAGGATAAAATTCCATGATAATTAATGGAGATCATAAAAAATAAAAGGTTAATATTATTTTTATAATTTAGGGATAAAATATATGAATATTTTTATTTACTATTATATAGTTTAGTTTGAAAATTTAAAGGATGATTATCAAGGAGGATATCATAGGGAGATCATGATACTAATTTTATAGTGTTTTCTATATTCCAATATGAAAATAATATTCATGAAATTATATGAAGTTAAAAACCATAAAAGGAAGAAGATATTGAAATAGGAAGTATGGAGAGAGAAGAACTTGATAGTAAATGTTGCTGAATATATTGAGTATCCAAGAAAGAGAAAAATAGAAATCAATGCTATTTGATTATGATATTTTCTTATATTATCAAAGATCAAAGAATGTGGAAGACCTAATTTTATATTGATTATATTTATGTGTTCATGAAAATGGGAGACCCAACACTACTATGAAATAACAACCCATAAAATGATTAATAAGGATAATAGAAGAGTGATACTAGCTTGCACACTGCCATTGACTATCAAACATGCCTAATAAGTAAAACTGCCCAATGATTTCTCTAATAGAGGAATTTGTATGATTTTTTAATGATGAGAAAGAATATTAGATCCCATTTAGTATATAAGAGGCTTATATTTTCCTATTGATCATTGTTCAAAACAAACCAACTGAACCTATTAATTGATATGAAGGCCTAGTTGGTGTTAGATCCTATAGATAGAAAGTGGGTGCTTGCATGTAACATGGTTGGTTCTAGGATAATAGGTTTAAATATATAGACTTTATTTATATTCTTTATGATAATAAAAGAGGAGTGTCATGTGTGTGGGATAAAAACCACCATACACTAGGGACTTATTCATCCATATTTGGAGGAAAATTCCATTATCAAATTCCCATGTGACTTTTTTTTGAGTGAGAGAATAAGAGTGGTAGATTCATTCACTGAATAGGTGTATAGGTAAAGAGGGGAAAGGATTTAATTGTTAAAAAGTCGCCCACACTGATTCAAACCCCTCTCGGTGTGGTTTCATTGATCCTAGTGGATCAACATGTTGATCAAGATATCACAAAAAATAATATGATTTATTATTTTCCAAGATAGTCTTAATTTTATTATTAGAAAATAGACCAGTGTATTTCTTTTGTGGTATACCGATATCGCTTACAATGATACAATTCAAATCTCAATTTTTGGAATAATGTTGGGAGTGATATATTGATATTGATTTATGTGATCCAAAGTATGACCAGTTATAGTTATGAGAAAATGATATATGTTTATACCATATAAAGAGATATGGATATCTTTTGGTCCCAATCAAGGAAAATATTTTGAGGGGGGTGTGAATTTGGGTATGCCAATTTTAAAATGATTCTTGAAAATAGTCTTTTTATTCTATTAGTAGAAGCACTCTTCTCTCCATATAATGAATATGAAGAGTTAAATTAACAAAGATATATACACATAATTTTACTTGGTATACCCACATTTGAGTATGTCCAAGGAATATACAATGATAGTATGTCAATATATCAAATTCACTAAGTGAAGTAATTGAATTATAATTTAAAGGTTCCACACCAATCCTCTAGATTTGTAACCTTTCATAGAAATTGAGAACTCATTACCATCCTCACAGGAAAGAACTTGCTTCTCTACCTCAAAACCTTTTATATATTTTATAAACTATGAACATAAATTACACTGATGATAGTTTATCAATAAAAATATATTTTCCATGAAATTGATAATTTATAACAAAAATTCTAGTGATACCATCACCTAGAATATTTTCATTATTTTTCCAATAAAACTCGAATTCCCATCTTCTCTTTTGTGGTTACACACACATGATCCTTCTTCCCAATTTTTTATTTTTCATCATGTTCACCTATAAGGAAGTATTCACATATTTACTTCTAGAAATAATCTAAGAAAATTATATCTATTCCCATATTCTTCACCACCTTTTTATATCAAATATAATTCCTTAAATAATGTCATTAATATGGAATTAATATTTCTGTGAAATCATCCATGCTTTTTGTTTGATCATATCCCTTGAAATATGAATTTTCATCTTTAAATATGGAAATGAAATCATGTTAATAATCCCACCATGAATCATGATTAAATATCTCTTGATAACATCTATGATTTTCCCTATTTAAAAACTCTATGAATATTGGCTTGAAATACTAAATTTAATTCATATAATATTCATATCATGTGGCCTAGAACTTTCAATTCCAACTTTTCATCATTCGAAACAAAAAATTTACTATTACACAATATTTATCATATTCTTATGTATCATATTCAATATCCAAATAAATGTTACATATCTCTATACTTTTTTAAAAACACATGAAATGAAATGTTAATACTATATATTAGAAAACTAAATATCATGCATTAATTAAAAAAATAGATTTATAATTACGTATAACCAATATGGATATTACATAACAAGGTATTATTCAAATTTAATATAACACAACTCATTTATTCTTCAAAGTATTTTTTATAACAATATTCTAATTTAGGTTTGTTGAAAATACTCTAACTAAACTTCAAAAACAATTCCATCTTTCACGCACCAAATCTAACAACCACAAGACTTAAAATGATATTGCATCCAATGATTCACTTAACAGTCCACTATAATATCACATGAGTCATGATTGAAATGTGAAATAATATCAAAATGAAAATTTCATCATAAAACATCTCATTGATCCTCATGCTTTGAACTAGACACCACTTGGAAACAATGACTTGTGAAAAACATCACTGTTTCTAAAAAACCACCTATATAGCTGCTCAATTTTCCATTTATGACCAACATCAAAGAAAAATGGAAAATTCTTTACAAACCAAACCTTCTTCTATAACTTACCTTGAATTAATATTCACATTCTCTCAAAAACTCCCCTTGAATTAACATTTACATGCTCTCCCCCTTTTTCAACATTCCCCCCTTCAATAATGTGAAGCCATGTATACACCCATCTGAAAATGAAACAAAAGTGAACTTCCTTAAAGTTTATCAAATATAAAAGATAATATAATGAAATAAAACCATGTGAGTGTATATAACTTTCCATAAATTACATGATGGGTGAAATAGTGGATCTCAAAATATAGAATGATAAACATCTTATGGTAACAATAGACCTTCTCTAAATCATATAAGTGAATGGATATGGTTGGAATCCAAGAGACAACCATTACCTCTCAAACAATTATTTGGATAGTATCTTTTTAATGATTTCCACAACTTGACTTGGAGTTAACACATACTCTAATCTCACTAAGGTTTTCTCAACAATCTCCATTATGAGGTGATATTTTATTTCAATGTGATTTTTCCTTGAGTGATGGATATGATTTTTTCTAAGCTTAATATAACTTGAGTTATTAAACTCGATAATAATATAATATGTCACTTCAGCACCAATATCTTAATTCTATTGCTTCATCTATTAATATTTATATATGATTTAGTTTCTATTTCATATTAAACTAATACAATTCTCAACTAAATATAATCATTATTATTTATTATATGAGAAATATACAAGTTTCTTAGAGAGAAATTATACCACCTGATATGGACTTCCTATTATATGATAAACATTCCTAATATATATTTATATATCATAATATATCATGCTATTAATTATCATTCTAAAAAATACAAAAAATCACCATACCTTTGATATATTTCAGTATTCTTTTTACTGTTAGCAAGTGGTTTTATTTAGGATAACTATGGTGCCTTGTGTCTTGACAAGTAGAAAACAAAATATCTGGCCTTTTTGCTATTAAGTGTAGTAGTATCCCAATTATTTTTCTATATTCCATCACATTAACCCATTTTACATCATTATATATTAAAAGATTTATTTAGGTAGGAAATTGTGTTATTATAGCCTTTGATTCCTCCATTATAAACCTTTTCATCTCTTCGTTGGTTTATTTATATTGAGAAACAAATGTTCTATGCCTTCCTTGAATCACCTACAATCCACGGGAAAATATCAATTCACTAATCATTTAAATTTCAAATTCAAACATCTTTAATTAAGAAGACTTCCTGCATTAAGATTTTTTTAATCCTCTAAAAATTATATCATTAACATATATAAGCACTACAACCATTTAGTAACTCTTATTTAAAGTATAAAGGTTATGATCAACTCATTTATAATAAAAACCAAGCCTTTTAAAATATCATTCATTTTTAGAATATCATGATCAAAGTTCTTACTACAACCTATATAATGGTTTCTTTAGCTAATTTTTTTGTCTCATCCTCATGAATAAGAGAACCATACCACTACTCAATATACACCTCTTCTTCATTTAATCCATTAAGTAATTTTTATTTGAAATTCTTTTGGAAAACCTTGAACCTCCTTTGGATTTCTAAGGAAAAAATAATCGAATTGTTCTGACCTATCCATAGGAGAAAATGACTCATCCCCATATATTCCTTTAAATTGGGAATATCTCTTACACATAAAACGTGTAGTTTTTCAAACCAAATTTCATTTTTTATTAATTTTTTTATAGAAATCCAATTTTGTTTTGGTAAAATTTTTATTCTCCAACCTTGGAATAATTTCCCAAGCCTTATTTTTTTTGATATTTGGTTATGATATTCATGCATATCCCTTTTCCAATTCCCATTATTTGTAGCATCTTCAAAACACTTGTTCTCTACTTGAGATAAGAGTAATTTTTATTATATATACTTAATACTTCATGTTTTCACTGGAGATATTTAATCACTAATGATATTCTACTCATTTATTTCAACCCTTCTTTTAGGACTACTTACAATTGATAATTTCAACATATTAATCTCGTCATAATTTTATTTATTATAGTATTCATCAACCCCTACTTGACCCCTTGATATACTCATTTCATAGTCACTTTACTCTATAATTTTCTCACCATTTTGTTAAAAAATATATTATCATTTTCTGTAATAATAATATATAGGATTTCCAAAAAATATCAAGATTTTTATTGAACTATTTTTACACCTTGATTTTTGAATAATAACTAATAAATATAGCTTAAAATTCATAATATTCAAACTTATAGTGTCTCTTTTCCTTTTTAAGAATAAAACATCCACTTATAAAAATATAAAAGTATTTTAGTATTGGATTCTGCCCATACCACATCCTGTAAGGTGTCTTGTTTTCTCTTAGAAAAAATAAAAAATTATTAGCAATGAATCCCAATTAAAAAACCAATTCCTTTCAATATTTATCTGATATTTTTTTTCAATGATAATTATTTAGGATATACTATTTATAATTTGGTTTCTCCTATCATCTACAGTGTTCTGTTGAGGAATCCTTACTACCAAAACATAATTCCTTATCTTATGTTACTTTATATGACCTCATACCAGGATATTGGTAAATTAATTTCATTATTGATCCATAAATTCAATATTTTCTACCCAAACATTTTTGACACCATCCTTTAATAATTTATAATACAATTGATCACATAAGACTTGTGGGTAATCACCATTAACAATGAATCCTACTGAAATCATTAATAAAAATAAAATAATACCACTTCCTATCAATATATATTGATGATATTTTCCCTCAAACATTAATGTACACCAATTTAATAAAACATGTTGAGTTAATTTATTTTAGATTATATATATTCTGAATAATCATTCCATTTTGGAAAACATCACACATGTGAGTATGATCATGAGTGAGCTTTAGGATATAATTATCTCCTTCAATATTTTCTAAATATTTAAATAATTTTTGTCTCAAGTGGAAAATACTTTTATTCCATAGCCCGAGTTCATCTTCCCTGGATAGGATATACATGTCTTCTTCTCCACTAATAAGGTAGAGATTTCATTCCACATTTTTCCCTTTTATCACAATAACAATATATCTTCCTTTAACTATATAATCATTCTTGAAAAAATTTATTACTTTCCTTGAGTCACAAAACTGGATAATACTAAGAAAGTTGTTTCTAAGGATTTAAATAAACATTATAGCCATGTGTCTCATATCTTTTAACCCCAATTATGGTTTTCCCTTAGCTAATGATCTTCAAGTCTCCATCATTTCAAAATATCACGACACATTATTTTTAATGATTGATTCCTATGATAAGATCCTTGTTTCCCATCACATAGTAAGTTTAATAAATTTCAAGTATTCATACTATATCCCAATACATTTCTTTTATAGAAATCATTGCTACCTATACCTTTTGAACTTTTCCATTCTTGATCTATGTCCATTGATTTAACTATTAGGGTGGTGAATACAATTATTCCTCATTTGGTTCTGTTAGATCAATTTCATCATGTAAAGATGAAAATTTATTTTTCATTTTAAATATATTTGATGATGCCTGAACCTTTTTTATTATTCCACTTAGAGTTTACTTTGGCATATTCCTTTGAATCCTTGATGGGAAATATATGGCTTTGTTTCCATAACTTTCACACTAAAAATAATATCCATAAAAAATGTAATGAGTGTATGAATATATACTAATATATCTCCAATTATCTTATGGATTAAAGTGACTCTTGGTTATGTAACACACATGTTGAGTATATCCCATATTTTTTATAGTAATAACAACTATTTTTTAGTGTATTTTTATGTGTCTTCATTGCTGCTCCAGTACTTCTTTGATTATATTGAGTGTCACCCAAATAAATATTTATTTTAGGTGTGAGTATTGGTGTCTTAAAACCAACCACCACTAATTTTTTATTTCAACCATGTCCTAAAATGATTTTTCTTTCACTGTTGAAGCATTTCATTTTTGGAATTCCTCAACCTCATTGGTTAGATCTATGTGTTTCTCCTTTACATTTTCTATAAATCAACCAATAAAACTTCCAAATTCCATTCTAAGATTCAAGATTCTCCCTTTATCTTTAAAATTTCATTATATGTTAATGACCTCTCCTTCAATATTCTCACTATATTTAACTTGATATTTCACTATGGTAGTCAAACCTTTAATAATCCCAGACCTCTCTCTAATTTTAATATTTTTCTCAATAACAATCTCTGAGTTTTATTGATTTACATATTTAACCCTTTTGATTTCATCTTTAAAATAAGCTTTATATTCTTTTTGACACTATATATAAAGTTTTTAATCACAAATTATTCCATTTTAATTTTCTCTCTCTCTAAACATCTATTTCTTTAAGTTAAAAGGTTAAATATTGCCTTAAATTTTGTATCTCACCATTATCATATTCCTCTATTTGTGGTTTTTATATTACATATATAATAACTTCTTAATTGATGATTTTATAATCCTCAATTTATTCCACTTTAGTTTAATCCATGATGATATATTCTTATAAAATCAAGTACTTATTCTTGAAGAAAATTTTCCATGAACTATTCTTACCTTTCACATTATTTGATGATTTATTCATGGAAACTTCATCTTTACCATATTTATCTTCTTGGAACTTCATGGAAAAATTTGTAGAGAGGTTCTTAGATTTTATACTCTTGAATCATTTGAGTGGAATTTTCTCTTCAAACTTTCCTATCCCCTTATATTTATGGAAATTAATGACACAACTTTATCAACTTCTCTTTATTTAGGATCATCTTCAACTGGGGGATTTTTCAATTCCTAGAATTACTCTTCATGATAATTAAACTTTTCTAATAGTCCAATGTCATTTTTTCTCATCCCATATGTGATAATAGTTCTATATAATCAATTTAATGAAAAATTATTTAGATCATTTTCCATGATTATTGAAATCTTCAGATTGGGTTGTGGTGGAAATGTTCTCAAAATTTTCATCACAATATTAATTTCATTAATGGTTTGTCTGAGTCCATACATTTACTCCATAGTAATGTTCATTCAATAAAATAACCCATAAATGGATTCATTTTATTTTATCATTATGTCTATATACTTTTTCCACATACATTTAAATTTAGTTTCACATACCATCAAGTCACCTTCATATATGTTAATTTTTTTGATGTAGTTATGAACTAAAGGAACAACCATGTGATGTTGGTCAAGAACATTATATTTTATATCCTTATCTACACCAAATAAGAGTGTGAAACACTTTTCCATGGTGGTTCTTTCATGAAATTATCATTTCAAATGATAATATGTTGGAATTTATCTTATTAATTTACTTTAATTATAACTATTGGTTATTTATCATTTGATGATTATTACGTGGAGTTATAATATCTTTTATGATTTATTAAACATTAAACAATAAATTATGAGTTTAACAGAGAGTTTAAAAGTATTGAAATATTTGGAATATTTATGAAAAATTCAAATAAAAATTGGATAAAAGTTTTGAGTTTCTAATGGACTATATAAATAATTTGGTTCTCATGTAATTTTTGAATTTTATATTTTACTAAAATCTTGTGTATAACTCCAAGAAAACAATTTCATTATCTAGATATAAATTCTACCACACCAGATGATTTTTTTAGGATAATTCATACCAAATCATAGGTTAATTATAAATATCCATGGATACCTCTATATGAAGGACTCATTCATCCACTTCTTAATGATCTCAACAAAATACTTGTAATTTTTTTAAGAGGTTAGTTTGACTAGTGCAAGGTGTTCCATTCTTATTCTCTATTTATATTAATTCTAAATATAAAAATATGTTATAGGATTTATTTTGGTTTGGAGTTTTTCTAACATTATGTTTGTATGTTAGACATCCATTCAAAACCCTTCAATAATATTAATGAAAATATATCAATGTTTTGTTTAAAATATTAATGGATAAAGATACTAAAAAATGGGTTTCCAAAGTACCAAAACGTGGATTGAAGAAAAATTCCAATTTTGGTTCCTGTTTTTAAAGTACGTTGACATAAAAATTTCTCAAAATAGGTATTTATATTCTTTCTTCAGCATAATAATGAAATATTTATTGGAAAATAGGAATTGTGGGAATTACTAGAGTGTCATGGAAAATATAGCATCATAGTATGATGCTCTATGTCATGTTATTGAGGTTTCTTCATTATGGTCAAGCTTCACCATGTGGACCACTATGACATATTTGAATCCATTTCCATGGTTAGACTATAGAATAAAAATATATTATATAAGAAAAATGACTATCCTAAAATTCATGCTTCCATGGTGTGACCATGACTTAAAATGACCACCAAAACAATTGTGTCTTAGTGAATTTATAAATGACCAAAACAACATGCATTATGCTGGGGTGTAATCCATTTTTGATACAATTATAAATAAAATTATATATATATATATATTTAAATTTTTTAAAAATATTCATCTCCCTAGTAATGATAAATCTAAGGGGATTTAAATAATAATAAAATGTTTTGATATATTTGATTAAGGTTTAATGTGGATTTATATTGAAAATGATTTATAAAGTGATTTTAAATTAAAATAAGGTAAAATATAATTTTTTATATATTTAATTATGAATTTTATATAAATATAAATATAAAATTTATATATAAAGTCCTTATTTATAATAAAATATTTTAACCATTCCAAAAGGATTTATGTTGATTTGATAAATGGTTCAAATAAAATCCAATGCGAGATATTCAATTTATATAAATTTTTTACAAAAAATATGAAATGTTTACTATTATATAATAAAAGTGTCCATAAATTAACTCATTTTATAAAATATAATGAAGTTTATATTATACCATGAAAATAGATAATGTGAAATGTTCTAATTGGATAAGAGTGACCTCTTCAAGTTTATCTATTCCAAAATTATAAAGAGTTTATTATTTATTTATGAATTTTTCATGAATTGATTATCTCATTTTTAAATATTTAAAAAATTCATTTATTTAATTTATTAACTTATTTATTCATAGATATAAATTATTATAATATTAATTTTGATGTATGATTTAGTTTAAATTGTTAAACTGCTTCTAAATTTTCATACATATATCTAAGGAGTTGTTTTCTAGGTTTGAAAAATGATTTAGTTTTATTATAACAGAAATGTGGATTGTTCATAGATTATGAACTTGAACTAATAGGTTAATTATAGGTTATACATATTGGGTGTTAGAATAGTTATAAAATAGAAATTTCTCTTGAGTAATGTATCCCTAGGTAGAGGGAATATTGGTCAGACTGCTCACTAGATTAGAGATGCTTATAAATTGTCAAGAAAAGTGGTTATTGGATATATGTCACTACAAGATTACTCTTAAAGGGAATATTGATTTCATATGATTCTATTTTCAATACAGATCTATACCCACATGTTTTAAGTCAGATTTAGAGCTACTTTCTAAAGGAAACCAGTCACTAAGACAAGCCACTGATACTTTGGATTTCACATTAGTTGAGAGGACGGGAGGTGAGATCCTCCCTTAAGGAGTATTATTTCCTTCTCCAGGATGATATTATATATTTAATAAATATTCCTAAAATCCTTCCTAACAACAATATCAGTTACCTCTATTTGATTAATCAGTTGAAAATATGTATCAATGTACATGTATCAAAGGTTATCCATTTATTTCATAGTGGTTGGTTAAATTTTAGTTTAAAGATACACAGATGGTAACACTATAGATGCAGTTGGTATTTTAGAGTTGGGATTGGTCCCATGAGAGGGGATTCATATATATCTCTATGTAGGGAATGAGAACCCATGTAGTTTAGTAATGCTTACCATGACATGCCGTACCTTTTATGGTCGTGAAATAAGAACTGCGGTTCTTCCTTTTAAGGTTGCGAAACCATGAAAAATTGAAGTACCCTTTCAAGTCATGTTCCCCGGAACTATTATTCTCCTCCCAAGGTTATTCATCTAGAACCTATTTCAATTAGACTAAAATAATATAGAATGGATTTTATGCTATGCAATTTAAATTCATACAGTTTGGATGAATAGGAAAAAGGTTCCTAGAAATGGTTAGTGGGGGGATTGCACATGATTTTCCCATTCTAGATCATCCTATGTATTGGTAACTAAACAGGAAAGGGTATATTTTAGGATTGAACTAAATTATAGGCCCATACATTCATTTCTACTACTTTTCTACTGGTAGCTGGATGGGGAAGGAAGATAAGACTCAAGGGGAATATAACCCAATGAGGAAGGGTTATGGGTTACCCTAAATTAAAATCCCATGATATGTATAGGTCATTGAGTGGACTAGGGAAGTTGACTAGATTATTGAGAGATATATGAGATGGTCTAGGAAGGTAGGATGTGCATTCTGATTCAGGGGAGGTTTCACCGATATCCTATCAATAGGGACCCTCATTATCATGGTAATACATAATCATCAATACCTTGAGTGTCCTTTGATTAACAAGAAAAATTTATGGGGTCACCCTAACTAGATTTAAAACCCTCATTACCAAATTAATACATGATCAAATGAAATCACTTTGGTGTGTGTAAACCATTTATGTATTTTAAGAGGCATTAGAAGAGTCTTGAGTAGATGGGAACCCAGGTAGGTGACCTGATTGATAGAGGCACCCAGATAAGTGACCTTGGTACATGAGGCACCTAGATAGATAACCTAGGAGAATGAGTCATGAGTATATCATAAACTCAAATATATTACTTGTGTGAATTAGGTGCCTCAATAATTGACATGGGTGAATGAGGTTCCATGATAGTTAACCTGGGTGAGTGGGGCGCCCTAATAGATGACCTAGGTGAGTGGTTTCTTAAGTAGGTGACCTTTCCATACCCCCTTGGGAGGAACTGGGTGTGGGTCCACTTATTAAAACCAAGTTTTTATGAGAAGAATGGATCTAGGGTTGAATTCCCTTAGGCCCTAGAGGCCACAGAAAATTAGTTCTTAGTTCAGTGGCCCCTAAGATTTGGAAGTGGTCCTTTAAGGAGGACATGAGAACACCCCCTTTTGGGTATACATGGTGCATAGATAACAAGTAATAGTCTCTTGGATTCACCAATTAAGGAGATTATTTCACCCTGGTCATGGTGATGACCTAAGTGAAGTGGTGTTTAAATGTTAATTCCCCTTAAAAGATGTAAAAACTCTTCCCTTCATTCATTTCCCCCTAAGTTATGATAAAAACACACTTGAAGAGATGATTTGAAGATTTTAGAGTATATTTATTATTATCAGGTGTTTTTGGTGCTTCTCTTTCATTTTGAGTCCCATGTAGACCATACTTGGTGTCAAAATTTAGGTTTTGGGGTTTATATATAGGAAATAGATGTTGAACTCCCAAATAATATTGGTCAACACCTCAGGCTAACTCTCCTAAAAAAGGTTCAAGACATGGGACTGAAGATGGATGAGTATAGAAAAATGTGTAAGAGATCGTGGTGTGCAATTAATGATCATGTTTATACTTAGGGATAGGAAAAAAGAATTAATTACCCAAGCAATCCCTTCTTCCCTTGGCTTCAATATTCATTAATCCTTGGTGGAATTACCCATTTTATAAAATTCAATATCTAAAAACTCCATAATAATTGTATATAATCAGTAAAAATAAGATCAAATTATTAGGTGAATATGACTTTAAAATAATATGGTCTCAATGTGTAGGCTCAGGTGGAAGTAATGGTAATGTGCTCAGATGATTCACACTCCGTTTAACGCACATGCATTGTTTGATGTGATATATCATATATGGGATGTGGTCTCTACCTATAAATATAAGGGGAACAAATTAATTAAGTATAATCAAATAACTAAGTGAATGTTGAATATTTTACTCTCTTTTCACTCAAGTTGTGTACTAAGACCTTGATAAGTCTGGAGAAACACCTCCATTTTGGTTCTGGGTTCAAGTAATTGATCATGGGAGAAGGGAACATGCAACAAGCATTGGATTTATCAATGTGTGATTTCCATATCAGTGAAATAAGGGAATATTAATAGACCCAAAGTCTTATATAGATACTTTTAGTAATTATAAAATTGATTCCATTATTTGGGTACCATGACCAAAGTGTAAGAAGCTAGGAAAAATTTATTTTCAGGGAAAATTTAACCCTTTTTTTGATGCCTTGTCTCTATTATTTTTATTTCATACCATTTAAATTATTTTCACTTAACCATGAATTAAATTTCACCAAACTATTCTATAGTAAATGTATGAATCTTCAATCACCACCTATTCTAATGTGAAAATTTCTCTCATTGAGGAAATTATTAAAATCCTCGAGTATGGGTAGATCAGGTGGTGATGAACATATTTGTCAGATCTTTCACAAAACCATCCAATAAGAAACCTTATCCCAAAGTATATTATATTTTCTTAATATTAATAAACATTTGGTGCTAAAGTTTACACTCAGAATTAAAATACATGAGAGTGGTAATAGAAAAATGTCTATTTTCTGATTATTTGGACTCCCATAACTAAGATGAGTAGTAATGAAAATAATTTTCTTCTCTTCTTTTTTTGTCTGGGGATATTATTTTTGATTATTAAGAGTTATATTCCATTATAAATTGAAACATAATAGTTTAGGATAAAATGAAAGTTCAATATAGAGATCTATATGACTTAAAATTTTTGAACTGGTAGTAAAAATATATATAATAATACACATGGGAGATTACTATGAAAGCTATTGAGTAATCATGGATTCACAACTGAGTAGCCATTGAGACCATGTAAATAAAAGAATAAGAATATCATGCAGAAAAAATCACACATTTTGGAGGTTTCAATCAGACTTGAGAACATCAATTGGAGGAATAAATAACTAGAAACACATATTGGGAAGATGCATCCACTTTTTGAAGCTGAAACTTCCAAGTGAGTAGATATTCCATAATCAATCAATTCTTATCATTATAAATTATCTAATCTATAGTTATATTCTATCTAAATCCTATCATAGATATTTTTACTACTTTTCCATTAATTTCTTGATGTCTTGTCATAAGAAGGCTCTATCTTTTTTATATTAATCCCTCTTCATTAAATGAATAATATTTTTTGATCTCAAGATATTATCAATTTATTGACTCTCGTGTCACCTCAACTATAAATTTATGATAATATATAAATCTCATAAAGATTTATATCATAATAACTAAATCCAATTTAACATTATTTGGGATTAAATTAGGTAAATCATAACTTCAAAATACTTTATTCATTAATTATATGCATGAATTGATTCATAATCTATTAAACACATTCCCTAAAATAGATATAGTTGGGCTAAATATAGTGGAATATACACCATCACTGTAAACTAGGGTGAATCTATGAGAAAAGGACCTCAATATTTTGTTTCCTCTTAATTTTATACACATATATGGATATAAGTGGGTAGAATATGGTGGAACATATACCATAATCATAATTCAAGGTTAGAATATCTATATATGAGAGATTTGAGTGAATCCAAATAATGAAAATAGCGAAAGGAAATTTTGAATAAATATTTCAATTCTTAGAAGGGATCAATTTCTCTATAACTATTTTATTTTGTATTTCACACAAATCATCTAATCCAATATATGTGAAGAAAAAAATTTTGATTTAAATTTTTCTTAGGTTGATGGAACTAGTGAATATAACCTAATTTTTCTAACACTAAATTATGGTCCCGTAAGGATTTATGTCTTTTAGTTTAGCCCAAAATTTTGCCTAAGCTGTAGGTGCGAAAATGATTCATGGGAAGAAACTCACCTTTTTCTCAGGCCTCCCATTATGGGGTTTTAACCTAAAAATTTTTATACCTTTTCCTATTTTAGTTGTTAAAAATTATTCCTAGGTGATTAAAGGTACATTCCTAATGAGTAGAGACTTGATTTTTTCCTAGGATACCCTTTTTGGTTTTCTAACTTGGTGAGTACCATGTGTGTTTCCTTTTATAGTTTACATTATTGAAAACTAGACTAGTGAAGATGGTTTTATGGTGGGAAAACCTTAACCAAATAATAATATGATAAATATATAAAACATGAATAGAAAACCCAATGTTTATGAGGGATCCAAATTCTAATATAGAAAATATTAAGGATGGGTGCGTATAGTTTAAGGTCATAGTGCTGAGGCCAAAAGTAGTTAGGGTTATAAGGTTTCACAACTTTGATCAGAGTAAAAGGTATGGTTGTGTGATATTGAGGTGAGATTGATCCTAAAATATTGAGGTCCTCCATTAGTAAATAAATCTTTGGTAAAAGGTATATATATTTTAATTTCATGGTGCCTAGACCAAAACATTCTTGGGATTTAGGCTCACATAGATTTGACCAAAAGATGTGGCAGTATACATAGTAAAAAGGGTGAGGTAAACCTAACATGAATTAGTATCCTGGGTACTAGTATAGATAGACTTAAGGGTAATTGAATGAATTTTAAGTTCATAGTTCCCAGACCAGTGTGCAGGGTGTGATGTGACAACCCAAGTGGAACTCAAGATCTAGTAGTTCCCTAATATATTTGAATAATAAATTAAAGAAATTTAAATCATAACTCATTATATTTGAGTCATGTAATGATATTATGGAATAAGCACACTGAGGATGACCACTGAACAAGTTTGAATAACGGGTTCTATGATAACACTGTTAAGCAAACATGGGGTTAGAGGACCTTATCTAAAGGTTGAAAACATTCCTATGGTTAACTGGATAAATAAGTGACAAAAATACTATTACCAAGCAAAGTTTTCCTTTTATAATTATATAAACTAATTACCAATATACATAAAAATTTTATGGTGATTCAAAGACTTAAGTTATGAAGTTTAGTACATGGGAAGAGGGTATTAAAAAGTGATTAGAACACTCCATTACAAAGCTAACCTAGGTTTGGTTATTATGGTACATTGAAAATTATTGGAAGTGGATGATGATTTGTATATGGGTTTAAAATATAGTGTTTATACATATCTACACATCATAATATGAAAAAAATTAAGCCACATGTAATGATCATAAAATATATGTCATTCTAGCACATGGTCTAATATTCCTGACATAAATTAAGAGACCATACACCAGGGGAGGGGTTTAAAATCAATAAAATCTATAACCAATCCCAATATAGATGTGTTAATCCCAAGATTTGTTTTTGGAGATGTTGAGACCTTAGGAAGAATATTGATATCCCTTTTAGAGTTTTCTTTGATTTAGTATTGAAGAAGAGGACCCTAAATTTGAGGTGTTTATCTAGGGAAGAGGGTTTAGAGAAGATTTTGAGTGGATATGTTTATTATGTTGTATTTTGTTTTCAATACCTAAATAATATTCAAAATCACTTAAAATAATTTTTTTAAATTGATTTGAAGTTTTTTGAGAAGTTTAAATGTGTATTGAAGTAATTTGGATTTATTTTTAATTTTTTATGAATATTTTTTGGAGTTAAAAAAATTCAGGTATGAAATATGGAAAATGTTGGACTCATATATAATATTTTGTGGTGGGATTAGTACTAAAAAAATTGAAAAATAAGATGATACATATAATTTTTTCATGATTTATAATATTTTTTTCTACCATAGAACTAAAATTTGGTAAATGTATTGATGATACATAAGAATATTGTCTGATGTGTAATATATTTCAATATGATCAATATATTTATTTCTGATTTATATCAAAAAAGTTTCAAATTCATGGAATATATAACATATTTGATGATACATGATATATTTTTTGGAGTTAGACCTAATAATTTAGTAAATGTATATTATATTTAAGAATATTTAAATTCAATTATAATGTATTATTTTTCATTTATGTTTAAATTTGAAAAAGTTAGTGAGTACATAAGTTTTTCTAAGAATACATAATATATATTATGGGATATGTAAGATATTACATATACTATGTGATATATAATATATTTTTGAGATTATATGCAAGATAATTTTTTACTAAGAAAATAATATGAAAAAGTCCTCAGGCATAAGTTTCATACTTAACTTAATATATATATATACATATTATGTGATACGTAATATATTTATGAGTATGCATATTATTTTTTAATTGTAAAAAAATTGGATTTATGATAGTTTACTGATAACTTTTTTTCACAAATTATCAAAGAAGTTTTTTTTAAAAATTATATCTTATGAATTTAAAGAGAATTCATATAAACTAAATTAGATGATACTAAAGATAGAATTTATGTAATAAATCACGAAGATAATTCATGATGATAATTATTGGATAAAAATAGTTTGTGCTTTGAAAATCAATTTTACACCACAACTATGTAACTGTGGAGAAAAGAATAAAATCCTTGAACCATGACAATAAAATGTGAGAATGAAATATCACACTGTTCTAAGCTACCAAGAGGATTTATTCCATGAAGAAATTTATTATGTTTCAAATGAAGTCTTAGTTGAGGACAAAAATTTTCCCATGTCAGGATACATAATATTGAGCCATAATTTATTCTTATATCCACCTAGATAGATCTAATGACTAAAGTAGAAGAATAATAAAGAAGTGGGAAGGATAAGAATAAGTTAAGAGTATTTGAAAAAATTAATTTGTTTTTGAATTTAAAATTCAAATTTAAATGAGAATCTACTATTGTGTGTAAGATAAAAGAACATAGTATTGCATGCATGAGATATTGAGGACTCCTGTATGTAAGAAATAACAAAATATATTTCAAGTGTGGCGTACATGAGGTTATAATCAAAAATATTATTTAGAAGAGTAAAAATAAGAGGAATATGCAACTTGTAATAGTTTGGGTAGATGGAGAAGAAAATAAAAAACATAAAAAACTCAATGATAGTCAAATCTAGTGAAATTATCTCCTTTTTTAAAATTTTTTTTATATATTTTTATTTTTGAAAGAACACTTTATAAAATCAAGAGAAATATATGTATTATAAGTTAAAGGATAAACACTGATCTTTTGTAATCCATATAATGAAACAAGTAGAATGTATGGTCTTGAGTGATTCTATACCATGATAATGACTATTTACTCATTTTGTCTAGTGAACCTTTCAAAATATACTATGTATGTTGTTATTTTGTGTTGTCTTGTGTGATGTCAATCTAAGGTTTCGATTTAATAAGTTATGAAGTTTGTTTTTTAAAGCAAACTTAAAAACAAATTTACTTCACTAATTCTCTCCTCTTACTGAATACTAAATGATATTTTATATTATTTTGAAGTGGTATCAAATTCTGGTCCACTTTAAATAAAATCAATTATTTAAATTACTTTTATTTATCAATGTTAGAAGATTTCGGATTACAATTTGGTTGTTTGAATTATCAACCTTAATTTAATAAAAAACCAAGAAATTCCCACTTTTAATGAGACAAATTATTATATTTGGAAAGATTATATATTTACTTATCTATTATCTAGTGGTTTGGGCATATTAGAGGTTTATATTAATGAATTTAATCCTTTTTATGAAGGATTTTATATGGAAAAACCAATAGAATGTACTGAGAGAATGATGGTTATGATTAGAATGAAATTTTATCATATCTTTTAGAGAATTTTTTTTAAAGGTAAAATAGATTAAGATAGAAAAGTTCATATGAGATAAACTAGAACAAATATATAAAGGAAATAAATAGGTGAATCAAGTTAAACTATATATTTTAAGGTTAGAGTATGAATACATAAAAATTATAGAAGATGAAATAGTGTAGTAAATCTTTAGTTGGGTTGATTAAATAATGACCATTCTCAAAATTTTTAGTGAAAATTTAGAGGATATAATGGTTTTAGAGAAACTAATATTTTTTCTCAGAAAATATGATTATAAAGTCTTAGTACTTAAATAATGTGATATGAGTATACTTCCTTTTGATTATTTACACATCATTCTTATTGTATATGAGATAAAAATGTGGGTGTCTTAAAAAAGAAAGTAAAGTATGGAAAATAAATTTCCATTAAATCTTTAAAAAAATAGATATTCAATAAATAAAATGTTTTTGAAGATTAATATTCCAATAAAGATGAATATGTTGAAGAATTTTTTTTTCAAATCTCATGTCACTAATTTCTAGAAGTGTAAGAAGTTTAAAAGGAAGTTTTAAGGGAAATATCCCCTAGAAGTGTTTTAGGTGTGGAGACATTGGAACTTTTATAGAAAATTTTCAAAAGATAAAATAATAATAATCTAGTTAAGATAATGATGATAAGATAAGGTTATTATTAAAAAATAAAGAAAAAAATCCAAAAAATCGATGTTTTCTTTCAAGGGAAAAGTTAAGAACTTATCTAAATTATAAAATAGAAATTTATTATCTAAGTTGGAAGATGATAAATGTAATAAATATGAGAAAGTCGAGACTTTTAGAAATGATGTTGATGAAAAACTAATTATTTCTAAAGTGAATAAGAAATATTACACTAATGATGAAAGTAGTGGTAATGGGAGAGATGAAGAAACTAAAATATATTTTATGTGGAAGTATAATAAACAATTGCATTTCAAAGATCTCAATATTTTAAAAGGTGATAAAAAACTTGAATAAAGATAATACATCTAAAATAAATAAATAATTTTTTCATATTGAAGAAGAATCAAAGTTGAATATTAAAATAAGTTTATTTTTAAAGAGAATACATTAAAATTTTAGATGGATGAGAGAGTTAAAATGAATAAAAAATGTATTTAATTAAATTTTATCAAATCTAAAAAATAGTTGAACAAGTATAAATATAACTTCCAAAATTCTATTCATGAAAGTGAAGAAAGATCAAAGATTATGGAAATGAAAGGTGTTGAAGATTCATATAATCAATTTCAATTTGGTAAAAAAATTTCATATTAAAATGGAATATATTATCTTAAAAGTTTTTGAAGAATGTTAGATTTTGAGACACAGGTGTAGAAAACTAAGTTTGTGGTAAAAAAAGTGATTCTTATAAATATTGAAATTTTGGGAACATAAAATTGAAAGTAAAAACTACTAAAAATAGTAGTTCAAAAAATACTAGAAAAAAATACTAGATCAATAAATAATATTTTTGGATTCCACTATAATTTTTGTTTTTAAAAAATAACCAAGGATAATAGTTAAAATAAAGTATTAGTGTAAGTTCCAATAATTAAAAAATTTGTTTATAGAGGGAAGTATGAATTTTATAGATATTTTTGGAATTGTAGTGGATTTAGGAAAATAAAAAGAAAATTTTCTTTTAATTACCATTATTATTATGATTCTAGAATTTTTGGGATATAAAATTTTGGGAGGCTTGAACCCACTCAAATAATTAAATATTATAAGAATATAAAAAAATCTAGACTGAAGGCTGAGAATAAATTTCAACAATTAGAAAAATATCGTGAGATATGTGACTTGTTGGGTCACTGTAATGAATATTTTCTCACCATAATACTATCCTAATTGAGTATGAATTACAATACTTAAAATACTCATAGGAATAAGGAAAACGTCATGAAAAAATCTTTGGATATTGAAGTAAAAATTAAGAAAATTAAAATGAAATGTATATGGATTCTACATAGTAGATGTTATTCACACATCATAGGAGATTTAAATAATTTAAACAATTTTTGAAAATTAAAAATTTGTCTTGGTGACCTTTGTAAATAATGGTCACATAAAATTAAAGGAGTTGGATTAGTAGTTTCAGAAAAGAAAAGTTAAAATCTAAGAATACTTTATATATTAATGAGATAAAAGACAATCTGTTAAGTGTATCTGGGTTGTGTGTCTAGGGTAATGAGTTATTTTTCTAAAAATATGGATTCTAAATATTTTTAAATATGTATGTGAATTTATGGTAGTATAGTGAAAAGGGAGTAATTTTTTAGGTTCGTGATGCTCAAAATTAATGTTACTTAAGCTTGATAGAAGAAAATTATTTGGGGAATTGAAGGACTAATTATATTGAACAAAAGAAAATGTGTAAGATTACTCAAGGATATTATTTTTTATGTTATTATACTAAATAGATGGAGAAGATGTATATTCTCTACTTATTAAAAGGGGAAGATTATGAATTATACATACAAAAAAAGTTGTGATTCAAACATCTCATACATTAAAGATTATCTATTCAGAAATTGGTGGTATATAAGGGAGAAATTAACAATTGAAGATAAGTATTTAATTTCATTTATTTAATAATTTACTCATATCACTTGTATTATGTTTATGAGGCATCAATCAGAGGATCTAAAAATTTACACGACTTTTAGAATAAGTGATGAGAAGGAGTGTGGTTTCTCCTCAAAAAATATCTGGATAAATAACAGTTAAAATTATAATAATAGAAGATTTAAATATTATATATATAAATATTTTATTCATTATGAACATAGTTTACTATAAAAACCAAAAAAAATATATTTTCAAAATATAGGAACATAATTTTGGTGGAGAAGGCTTTTACAATTATTATAGAGCATGATACTTCTCAATATTTCTAGATATAAGAAATTGGCATAGTGGTTCACATTAAAAATCACTATTTTTATAGAATTAATTATGATATTTCACTATAAAATATGTATTATAAGAATTAACTATGTCTAAAATGTTTATGGGAATTTGGAATCCCTTTTATAAGTAAAGTGAAAGGTGATAATCTTGAGAAGTTTGAGAAGAAAGGAGTTGATGTAATTTTTCTTGGTTATACTATAAATGGAAGAGGATATCAGTGTTACAACAAAGATAAAGTGAATATTTATGATAATAATTATGTAAAGGTACTATAAAACCTAATGAAAAAAATTAAAATCAAGAAGAAAGTTCTGAAAGTGATGATGATGAAGTAGTTTTTGTTGATAATCAAGAAGAAGTTTCTAAAAATAATACACATTCAGAAGAATTGTTGGATGGAGATAATGATTCATTCTTTTATGATGATAAATAAAAACTTCTCTCATATCATCTAAGGTATATAAATAATTTATAGTCCCAAAATATTATTTTATAACAAGGAAAATAGGTTTAAATTATAAGAACTTTGAAGACAACAACACATACCTCACTATTTTTTCATGTTAAACCAAGAGATGTAAATAAGGAATTAGAGAATCAAGAGTGGTTTGATGCTATGAATGAATAATTAAATCATATAGATAAGAATGAAATATGATAGTTGGTACAAAATAATGTAAATAATAATGTTATCAGAATGAAGTGGGTGTTTCAAAATAAGTTGACTAAAAAAGGAGAATTTGTAAGAAACAAGGAATGGATTGTGTACAAAGGGCACTCACAAGTTGAGGGAATTGATATTTATGAGAACTAAACATCAATTAATATACTAAAAAACATTATAATATTTATTTATGTTATAACACAAAGGTAATACAATATATTCTAAATGGATTTTAAGTCTGAATCCATCAATAAAGAGTTGTAATAGGAAGTATATGTTGATTAACCTAGTTGTTTCTTACTTGGTAAATATGAAATTTAGCGTAACAGGTTAAATAAAGATATATATGGGTTAAAAAAATCCCTAACACATTGTATTATAAGTTAAATATTTTTTATAGTAGTTTAAGTTCAATAAATGAAGAGTGGACCCCAATCTCTACATTAAATATGATACCATGGTTTCACTTATTATTATTATTTTTGTAGATGACATAATTTATTTCTAGAAATAAAGAAAGTGATTATGAAGAGTTTTATTTTGAAATAAACATATTTTTTTCAATGTCAATTCTTGTAGAAATTATATATTTTATGGGATTACAAATTTCTAAAGAGGGAGATCACATTTTTGTTTTTCTAGAGAAACATGCTTAATTTTTTTTAAATAATTTTACCATGGAGGATTAAAAAATAGTTTCTACACCAATATTAGTGGGAACCAAACTATATAAGGATGGTAAAGGAAAAGAAATAGGCACAAAAGACTTTATGAATATTATTGGAAGTTAACTTTATTTGATATCTTCAAGGGAATATATTGTATATGCTATTACATTGTGTTCCAAGTATGAACACGCATTAAAGGAGTCTCATTTCATGGATAGAAAGATAATTATTAATTATATAAAATTCAAAAAAATATTATAGATCGAAGTATGAAAATAATGTTAAGATTGATATATTTGGATATAAGAATAAAGATTAGTATATAAATATTGATAATTTAATGTTTATATTTGGTGAAGTTTTATTTTTTAGGTGAAAGGTGTGTATGTTGGAACACAAAGAAGCAAAGTTATTTGACCTTGAGTATTTTTGAATCAAAATACATGGTTACAAATCAAGCTATAACCCAATTGATGTGGATAAGGACTCAGTTGGAATATCTCAAGGTTGAATAAAATATCCCACTTCTTATTGACAGTGATAATAAAATTTCAATTAATCAATAAATAAGTATTGTTTAGAATTAAAGATCAAATAAAATTGATATAATATATCACTTTATCAAAGAGTTTTTGGAGAAAAATGTGTTAAATCTGGAATTTGTTCTAAAGGAGAAAATAGTTGATGTTTTCACTAAACCACTTCCGAAGGATGTATTTCAAAGATTGAGGTTGATGATGGGAGTTTAACCTTATTCATATCAAGGATATGTTTTGGTGAATCTATTCCCTCTCTCACTGTAACATCCCGACCCGGGTTCCACACACCGGTGACCCGATCCGGTCAGTTACATGACCTTAGATACGCCTCCCTGTACTCTAGAGGCTAATGAATAACAGTGAGGGTCTAATATAAAATATAGAGAGACAATACCATCATTATCAAAGTAGAAAAACAACATAAAAAATAAAAAATAACTAAATTATATAACCAATAACTACAAAAACGAGTATCACATGATAAACAAAATAGGAATACAATATCCCAACCAAAAAATTAGATATTTTATTCCAAGTACATGTCAAGTGTCACATAAAAATCCAAAATAAAGACACACTAACACTCTCAATAAGGTACCAACACCATGTCAGGTTCCCTCATCCATTCCCCATCCCAACTAAACCATCTAACATAGGACTCTTTCCCTTATCCAGTCCTGTAAACATGAAGTATATTTAGGTACCGATCATGCAGCCTGGGTAGGGTGTGAGTACAACTCAGTAGGACACCACCAATTTCATATAACACAATATCCAGTCAATAATAGTGTATATAGTTGTATAAAGAATAAATTATACGCAATAATGTAATTTTTTTTACATATTCAATTATTCCTTATTTATCCACATAAACCCCCAGGTTCCCAAGGACACTTGAACCTTCAATACCAACTTCTTCTCATGCCCGAGTTTGAACCATAACACATATTCAATTCAAAATTCATCATAACACATGGTATTTAATTATCCATTTCATTTCAATTCCTAGAACGAACACTTGTAACCATAGTACAATGCCAATATCATGGGCATATAATGTCATGTCTAACACCCCATGGGTATTTTTAGCCTCTTTCCCTGTACCACACCTCAATATCACATGGATATTTGGAGTCTCAGTCTGTGTCCCATACTCATGATCTCATATAGGTATTTGGAGTCTTAGTCCCTTTCCCGTACCACATTTATCACATATAGGTATTTAGACCCTCAGTCCCTATCCCATAATCATTTATCATATATGGGTATTTGGAGCCTTAGTTCGTGTCCCACACTCATATATTAATCAATAACACATGTATAAAATCAATCAAGGTTAATCAATATTAACCCTCTTATCACATTTCACATCATGATATACCATATCAACTATAAAAACAAATCATAGTTCAATAACTTAATCACATGGAATAATATGACCAATTCACCATTAAACCATTATGAAATATTCAAATCATATAAACCATTAACCCATTAACCCATTAAGGTCAAGTAAACCATCTCATAATTCCCATTATCAATAAAATTATAGTCACATTAATTGACCAATTACACAATCCTAATTTCCCCTCAATTACACTATCACAACATTCCATTAATTAATTTACCAATTAATCAACCCAATTCTACCAATTGTATAATAAAAATTACCAAAATAAATTTTCCCAAGTTCAACTCATCTCATATTCACAAGGAAACTCAAATAATCAATTCCATGATTCCATAAATTAATTAATCAATTAATTTATTCAATTCAAGGTTCAATCATCAAAAGTGACAATTGAAATTTCATAACACATACACACAATTGTAATTCAATACTATAGGAATTGAACTTAAACCACCTAACTTAAGATCTTTGACGGACTCTTGCCAACGGAAATCCACAATTGAAGCGGAACAACCAATATCATGCTGAAGAATGAGATCTAGATATAAAACTTAGATCCAAGATCAAACAGATTAGATATATAAAAACATTTATCTATATCCATTACCAATGGAGGAAAACAACCCTTAAAAGGATGAGAGAAAGATGATAGAGATGGAGGAAACGAATTAGGATGAGAATCTCTTACTTGGAGAGGAGAATATCTTCAATCCAGGATTTGATTTATCATGAAAGAATGTTGAAATGCCTTAGAATCCATCTGTGAGCATCAAAAATGAGAGAAACAAAATTTGGGGTCAAGTTGGGACAAACTAGGGTAAAGTCCAGGGGGTTTTGAAATTTTAAAACCAATTTTTGGAAGAATTCAACCCGCACAAATAGTTTCTTAGGTAGGGGCACACAGTTTTTCAAAACATGTGCCATAACCCTAAATGTATCCTATGGGGGTGCATGGTTACTCCTAAGAGGGAACACATTTTGAAAAACTATAGACCAACCATGCAATCCCTCCCTATTTGCGGTTTCATGATTTACTGGGGTTGGGCACACAGTTTGGGAAAACTGTGAACCAACCATACACTAGCCAAACCCCATCTGAAAACATCCAAATTTCACCCAAATACACCCAAGATAAAACCCAAAAGGTATTCACAAACAAGGAAAAAGAGTACATATAAAAGAGCATGAGAAATACCCAAAAAAGGTCAAAATCTTACAATATCCCCACCTTATAACATATTATCCCTGAGTTGTACTCCCATGCATCTATAAGATTCCAAATCAAAAGGATCGGGACACTGAGCCTACATATCCGCTTCTGTGTCCCATGTTTCCTCCTAAACATGACCATTTTTCCACAATACTCTAACTATCTGCATAGTATTTCCCCTCAATACTTTCTCACTGTGATCCACAACATGTATCAGATGCTCCCCAAAGGACGCATTGGTCTCAATCTCAACATCATGAACATCAATCACATGAGAAGGGTTAGGGTAGTAATACTGAAGCTGTGACACATGAAAAATGTCATTCATAGCATAACAGATCTTTGGAAGAGATAATTGGCACACCATCGACCTGATTCTATCCACAACCTCAAATATCCCAACAAACTTGGGCACCAGCTCACCCTGCCTCTAGATCCTATGGAGACCCAATCTAGGCGACACTAGAAGGAACACACAATCAGCCACTATAAACTATATGGGTATTTTATGTCTATTAGCATATGATTTCAACCTAATTTGAGATATAGAAATATGTTTCTGAATCTATTGAACCTTCCTCAATCTACAACCTTAGGCTCAACAACTTCATTCCAAATAAAGCTTCTGAGACACAACCAAGGAATAAACTATATTTTAAGATCCTCTATAAAACAAAACCCAACAAAACCCTTTTTCAAAAACTGAAAATCCAAGATCCTCCCCACTATATTCTTATGTTCAAAACCACTAACTTTCAGATTTTAGCACCTCCATCCTCATAGAAGACCGCTATAACCTCAACTGAAACTACCAAAACAATCCTAACATGTTTCCCATGTCACCATACCCAAACATCTAGAAGAAACCCATCTAACATTAGCATCCAAACTTTCCATTAGAACCACCCTGAAGGGACACACATCATCCATTCATGAATGATCCAAGGGCCAATTAACTTATTTCCCAAGGAATCCCAACATGTACCTCATCTGTCCCTTATTGGAATCCCAATGCCACAACAACTAACTCATAGTCAGCTCCTCACACATAAAAACCCACCATCACGAGGGTCATACTCCCAAGACTATCATGTCACTCCCCACCTTATGAGTTTTGTTATCTATACTTCTTCAAGAAATTACAACCACCATGTCCCAAGATTCAATCACAAGATAAACCCTAAAACTTTGATGTGTCTGTATAACTTTAAACAAGACAATAAAATAAACATCAACCACTACCCATTCCCAGTTTTTGATAACAACACCCACAACATTCATCGAACTTCAATCCATACCAAGAATTTTATACATAAATTATCAACGGTGTACCTCCCACCATCTATATCCACACAAAACACTTCATGAGTGTAACCTCTAAGAGGCCCAATATCCAACCAAAACACATTCAAGTATCTAGGCATAAATCTATATCACTCTCAGAACTCCCAAGATGTTTTCAAGATATTTAAAATGATCATCACTTAGAAGAAAGTATGCTAAGAATTCATCGATGAACATAACCACAATTTTTCCATCACTTATGTTACCTCATATTATGAAAACACCATAACCTATTGAATATCTCAGGCTTCCTTGCCTTCCAACATCTCATCAACATCCCGCCACCACAACCCTTGTGGGTTTGACAAACTAATGAGCCACTACTTCATGACTCACTACCAAGAAGCTGTAAACCAATGCTTCCTATGGCACTACCACCAAACACCTATTGAGTTCTTCCAGAATGACTCTAGAGACTCACAACAGAAACAAATTGTCTCTTCACAACAATCCAAAACCAAATAGTCCCTCACACAAACAAAAATTATACATTCCTAGCACATTCCCAACAACAGGTCCTCTTTAGAACCCTCGCGATCACACACCCTCCTGTGATCATTAATTTATCTCAAATCAAGATTACACAAAACAAACAACCCCAAATCTAGACCCAAATGCCTACTCACATTACCAACCATTCCTCCTGGTCCACCGACCTTATCAAACTCAATGTATTTTTAACATTTTTCTCCAAAACCCAACCATTTGTTCAAAAAAGCTCAAACCCATGATTTTCAATCACCCCAAGTGTCACTTCCACATAAAAATAATTATTCCATGCTTTTATCACCCTTGTATTATACATACAAAATCAATGTCAATTCCTACCTTGAACACTATCAAAACCATAGGACCAGGTTTTTCAATGATACTAACTTCCAAAACTACCCTTAAGACCAACCATAAGCACTAAATTTATACTATTAGAAATAAACTAAGAAATTCTCATGTACTTTTACTAAAATAAATGGAAACAACCATGCATTGATTCCACCTTTGAAGTAACCACCCATGATTCACATTCCAAGGAACCTAAAATACTAGTATAACCTCCCTTAATTATACCATAAATTTCCCCAAGTTGCTGACTCATAGAAAAAATTCGATTCACATCTCAAAAACCTTTAACTTTCCCACTTAGTTCTCTTGGCCAAACCCACACTAGGATAAACTCTATGTGTGCCTCTATCAAAACCTAAATGTCCACCTATGACACATGCATCTAAAGGAACTTTGAATTCAATCAATCCCTCTTAAGGTTCATCCTTGTAGGTAAAAAGGCACCAAATCTATAAACTAGAGTCATGTATAACAAGCACCACTGGATCTCTCTCTTATCCATACACATAAAACCTCAATATATCACTACTCGCAACAAAAATCCTTCCCATATTCCAAAAACAATGATTCCAATGCACCAAGAGACCATGTACTTTAGGTCACAAACCATGTGTACTTTCCCACACATATTGACATTAGGAGCCTGACACCTAGTCTAGGGTCCAAAACACAACTCACAGGATTTCAACTCACAAGGGTTACCATATTCACATTTACAAACAACATATCACAACCCAAAGGCCTCACAACCTATAAATTAGTTCTCAAACTAGGTCACTCACACTACCAAACCTTCCATATCAAGGAAAAAATGAACAACATAAGGGATAATCATTTCCCATGCCTTGGGGATACATAATTTTTATAAAACAAGAAAGGTTATCAGGGAACTACTCTTCCCATCTAATACTTAGAACCAACAATGACTCTTGCTCCATAATTGGAGGATCATTTTCACCCATGTCCTTCTGCTATCCCCTCAACAAGCATCATTATGGAGGAATATATCTATAATTTCAAACACAAATCTCATGACACATTACAAAACATTAAAACATTCACATAAGAGGGATTCACAACAATCCATAAAATTCATTCCTCAAAACCCCACTACATGGTCAAAATTGAGGTGTTATCACTAAAATTAACCATCATACATCTAGATTATGGTTAGAATGTTCAAAATATTCTCATTATTCAAGTTTCTCATTAGGAACCCATTTTTTAACATTTTTCATAATTTTGAATTTTTCAAATCCATATCAAGCACCATTTTATGTTCAATTACACAAGAGAGGAAAAGTATTTCAATTTCAACAACCTACCCAAAACCTTATTTCCCATGCATTCCTAAAAAAGATGCATGTCATAAAAATTTCCATGATTGCCTAGAATGATGCATGAATACTCAAATATCGCTCCATACTAGGCCACAATTCAAATCTTATAATAACTCAAAAAAAATAATCACATCACAAAATAAGTGCTTCACTCAAGGTGAGGTGAAATAACATCCAATTGTAACAACACGTATCAATAACAACAATTTGCATCCTAGGTACTTGGGTTTTCCCGCATACATGGGTTAGATACTCTTATTCATGTGCTCATGGACAATGCTTGACTCTTCCTAGTCTCATGTGTACCTTTACCAAATAGTAAGAAAACAGAAAAATAAAAGAAAACCCATTTGATACAACTTTGTAATGTCTCGAACTGGGTTCCACACACCAGTGCCTTGAGTTTGTTTTTTATATGACCTAAGACACACCTTCCCATATGCAAGAGGATACTGACTAGTAGTGAGGGTATACTATAAATCATGGGGAGACTATACCCTATTTATCAAATCATCACAGAAACAAAAATATATAAACAATAACAAAATGATATAAAAATAACTATACAAACCAGTATCACAAGATAAATAAAACAAGAATACAATATCCAAAACAAAATACTAGATATTCCACGCTAAGTACGTGTCAAATTTCAAATGAAAAACTAAAGTAAAGACACAATGACACTCCCAAGAGGGTCCCAACACCAAGTTTAGTTCCCTTATATATGATCCATCCTGACTTAGCCATCTAACATAGTAATATTTCCATTATCATATCCTGCAAACATGAAGTCTATTCAGGTACTAATTAGGTAGCCTGAGTAGGGTGTGCATACAACTCAATGGGCCACCAATTACATCTATCATAATATGAAGTCAATAACAGTGTATATAGTTAAATAAAGAATAAATTAAAAGTAATAAGGAAAACAATTTACATATTCAATTATTCTTTATTTAACCACATAAACCCTTGGGTTCTTGAGGAAACCTTAACCCTCAATACCTACTTCAGCCTATACGAGAGTTTGAACCATAATACATATTCAATTAAAAATTCATTATAACGCATGGTATTTAATTATCCATTTCATTTCAATTAATATCATGGACACTTGGAACTATAGTCCAATTCCAATCTCATGGGCATAGAACATCGTGTCTTACACCTCATGGGTATTTGGAGCCTCTGTCCCTATCCCACACCTCAATATCACATGGTTATTTGGAGCCTCAGTTCTTGTCCCATACTCACTATCTTATATGGGTATTTGGATCCTCAATCCCTATCCCACGCCTCATTTATCACATATGGGTATTTCCAACCTCAGTCCCTGTCCCACACTCATTTATCACATATGGTTATTTGGAGCCTTAGTTTGTATCCCACACTCGTATATCATTCAATTACACATATATCAAATCAATCAAGGTTAATAAATATTAACCCTCTAATCACATTTCGAATCATGATATACCATCTCAACCATAAAGAAAATCATAGTTTAATACCTCAATAATAAGGAATAATATGATAAATTCACCATTAAATTTTTTTTCAATATTCAAATCATATAACCCATTAAACAATTAAGGTCAAGTCAACCATCTCATAATTCTCATTGATAATTAAATCATAATCACATTAATTTACCAATTACACAATCCCAATTTCCTATCAATTCCATGATCACAACATTCTATTAATTAATTTACCAATTAATTAATCCAATTATACCAATTTCATAATAAAAATTTCCAAAATCAATTTTTATAAGTTCAAATCATCTCATATTAATAGGGAAACTTAATTAATCAATTCCATGATTCCATAGATTAATTAATAAATTAATTTATTCAATTCATGATTAAATTTTCAAATGTTCCAATTTAAATTTCAAAATGCATACATGCAATCAGAATTCAAGACTACGAGAATTGAACTTAGACCACCTACCTCAAGATCATTGAAGAATGATTGCCAATGGAAATCCATAATTGAAGTGAACCAACCAAGATCATAATGAAGAATGAGATCTATATCCCAAACCTAGATCTAAGATCAAATGGATTATATCTATCAAAAAATAAATCTATATAAATTACCAATGGAGTAAAAAAATCACTTCAAAGGATGATATAAAGATTGGATAGAGGGATGAAAATAATTGGGATGAGAATCTCTTACCAGGAGTGGTGGAGATCTTCAATCTAGTCTTCAATTCATTAAGAATGGAGGTTGTAATTCCTTTGAATCTATCTAAGAGACTCAAAAAATGAGGGAAAATGTTTAGGGTCGAGTTGGGTTGAATTAGGATGACGTTTAGGGGGTTTGGGAATTTTAAAACTAATTTTTGGAATAATTAAACCTGTAGACAAGGTTTCCTAGGCAGGGGTGCAAGGTTTTCCAAATTGCGCACCCTAATTATACACCTATCCTATTGAGGTGAATGGTTTGAAAAACTATGTGACAACTATGCAATCCCACTCTATCTAGGGTTTATTGTTTTTTTGGGTTAAGGAAAACAGTTTGGGAAAAAACATGTGCCAACCATGCACTACTTAAAACCCCTAAAAAACTCTCAAATTTCACCCAAACTCACCCAAGATAAAACCCAAACAAGATATAACCAAAAACATGGAAAAATAGTACCTGTAAATGAGCATGATAAATTTCTATAAAAGGTGAGTATCTTATACTCACTTCTTCTTTGGATGTTGTTATTAAAGGGAGATAAATACAACATAAATCTAATTTTTTATTCCTTTATGTATTTATAAAAAATGTATTAAAAAAGGGGGAGAAAACTATTCTAGAGAGAATACAATGATGAATTCTTAACCTAATGGAGTATAAATATATTGTTTAAGGGGAGCATGTATTTAGAGAGAGTTATTAAAAGGGGAAATCTATAAGGTCAATATGTGGGTGTGTGAGTCTTTATGTGTTATAAAATTATTTAATAGTTTTAGTGATAATGTTTGCAAGAATATCTCATTTATAGGCTTAAAGGATAGATTTTTCAAGATTAATAAGTATTGATTTTAATTTGATCACAAGTGGTATAAATGGATAAGAAAATTTGATTTTTTTAAATGGAATTAGGATGATCATGAGTTAGGAATATGTGGATATAAGTCACTATTCTATGGACAACATGATATTATTATTTAATGTTATTATTTCATACATCGACTTTTTTCATGTAGGATTAGAATTATTTAATTATGATTTGTTTATAAGTATATTGAGTTTTAAAATTATTTATATTCTTTAGTTTCCAACAAAATCCAAAGGGGTATATTGTTTATCTAAAGAGATTTTTGGGGAGATGTTGATACCTTAGATAGATTACTAAGATCAAAGTTGAAGTTTCTGTGATTTGGTGTTGAAAAAGAAGCCCCTAACTTTGAGGTTTTTGTATAGGTAAGTGGATTAAAAAATATTTTAATTAGATATGTTTATTTGTTTGAATTTTATTCTTAGTACCTAAAAAATGTTCAAAATCAGTTAAAATATGGGTTTTAAAGTGAGATGAGGTTTTTTGAGAAGATTAAGGGTGTATTGAAGTAATTTGGATTTGTTTTAAAATTTTTATAGATATTTTTGGAGTTAAACCTATTTAGGTACGAAATATGGATAAGATTTATTTCATACATAATATATTTTTGTGGGATCAGTACTAAAAAATAAGTAAAGTTAGATGATACGTATGTGGTTTTCATGATAGATAATATGTTTGTCTACCTCAAAATTGGAATTTTGTAAAGGACTGGCTAATATTTAAGAAGACTAGCTGATGTGTGATACATTTTAACATGCATAATATATTTGTTTCTTCTTCAAATCAAAAGAGTTTAAAATTCATGGAATAAAATACATATTTGCTGATAAGTAATAAATTTCGAAGATTTGGAGTTGAAAATTTATTAAAGTAGAGGATATGTAAGAATATTTAAAGGCATGTGAAATATATTGATCTTTATTGAAATTTAAATTTGAAAATGGTAGTGAGTACACAATTTTTTCTCAAAATATATAATATTTTTTATAGGATATGTATGATATTATATATATATATATTATATTATATTATACATAATATAATTGTGAGATTATATGTATGATAATTTTTTGTTGAGAAAAGAATATGAAAAATTTCTCAGGTGCATTATTCATACATAATTATATATATATATATAATGCAATAAATAATATATTTTTGAGGATACATGTCACGACCCATCCTCTGGGGCCCGTGCCGTGACTACCCCAAGCCCTCCTTCCATAGGTCAAGGGCTGGCGTCTAGCACCAAAGGCGTAATTCCCTAAAACTGGGAAGGTGTTGCCTTTATATAGAGTAACCTCACACAACAGAGTATGAGTTGAAAGAAAAACAATAAGTAAAGCTGTATACAAAAGAGTGCTGAAAAAGTAAAGGGGGCTGGAAATACAAGCCCAAATGGAAAGTACAAGTACAACTGAAAAGCAAGTACAACTGAAGAAAAGTAAAACATCCACAGGGTCATCCTCCCGGGTTCCTACTTGAAGGGTAGGTAATGATGGCCTCCTCATCACTCTATATCTGTCAACCTCCTCTATGCACCGACTCGTCATAAGGTCCACCTCCGGGTACCATCCAGTACTGCTACTCAGCCTCAGTTAGCGTTGTCCGTCGTCTGTATCTAACACAATGGTGTGCGGGCATAACCCGTGTAGGGGTGAGTATAAAAATACTCAGTAGGGACCCCGAGACCCTCAAGGTCTCACAAAATCCATCAAGGATAAACCACAGAGTATGGAATCAACAGATAACACCACTTAGGTATATGCCTATACATATACCTAAGTTATCAAGTAACCCATCTCATTCACGAGGAAACACAAGAGTTACTGACTCATCTCACACAGGTATACAACTTTTGTAGAGTGATAGAGATGATCAGATGTAGTCACTGATTCATCTAAGATGTCAGACCCACACAGGATCTAGGAACAGCAGTTGGAACTGTCGGACCCACACATGGTCCAAGAATAGTAGTCGGAGCTGTCATACCCACACATGATCCAGGACCAGCTAAGATGTCAGACCCACATAGGATCCAAGACCAGTTATTCTATCGGACCAACACATGATCTAGGAACAAAATTCAGAACTGTCTAACCAACACATGATCCAGGAACATTCGTTAGAGTTGTCGGACCAACACATGATCCAAGAACAGTCGTCAGTGCATAGCTAGCCACAGGGTTCCGCATGAAGCATGCTTGATTTTGGGAGGGTCTGCTCCTCAATCCAGGTGTCTCAAAGGTCCGCCACATCATAGGGGGAAAATCCAAGCAGTACATGTCCAAGACACAGAGACGAGGTGTCCGAGACATTTTCCAAAAAGTACACGGCATGTTGGAATAAGGAACACGTCATGTCTTTAAACCTCAGGTACTACCCGTGTACAATGGCCCGTGTTGAAAGGCTGGTCATGTAGAAAAGTAAGTACACAACATGTGGTATGGTTACATGCCATGTCTATAGACCTCGGGTACTGCCCATGTGCAACGACCCGTGTTGAAAGTCTGACCATGTATAAAAGTAAGTACATGACGTGCGGTGTGGTTACATGGAGTGTCCAAGCAACTGGGTTCAGCTCCGTGTACATTGGCCATGTTGCCCGTACATGACCTCAACCCGTGTTCTCTAACCCATGTAACTGGTACATGGGTAGCCCGTGACACTGGCCATGCCTAGCCTTGTGGTGGAGTAAATGACCGTGTACTCCACCATGTGTCCGTGTACCCCCGAGATACATGCCGAGTCTCGCGAAGCCGCTTCTAGAAATCTGCGTAGAGAGTACACGTCGTGCCTCTTGGCTATGTAATTTTTCTCATGTTCGTGTATTTCCCAGATTACACGCCATGTCTCACGAAGCCGATTCTACCATTCTGTATAGAGAATACATGCTGTGTGACCAGGGCCACACACCATGGGTTACTTTTCCAATGTCTGTATCTAAATCCACAGAACGCCTGTACTACACGATGTGTTCATCAGAAGTACACACCGTGTATTATGGAATTTTCCAGAAATGGTGCCTCTGGTTAGCGCGCCTCCCATGAAGTCCGATCTTAATTATGACTATCCATTCATCACGAAACTTTAGAAACCAGGTTGCCCCAATGTCCCATAGTCGTCTCCGGTGTTTTTGGGCCTCCAATCGACTACGAAAACACAACTTGATTCTCCCTCTTAAAGAAGGATCGTGGAAAAGTACTTCCCGTTCTGGTCCGATCCGTCGCCTTCTATCGTCATCACACCTACGCAAGGTTGTTGTGATGTTGGTTCTTCGATTTGGGATCATTGCATCGCTCAAAAATCTCGCAACGATTCGTTGTTCGTCACCCATGCAGAACGCGAAGAACACTCCAAACATTCACAAGAATGGTGAAGGGATCGGGCCGTGTTCATTTGGCCCGGTCCTTATGCATTAGTTTGGTAGAAAGTGGGTCAAGAGAAACAATCATGGAAGGAAGATTCAATGTTTCGCAAATAAAAACACACCCCTACCTCAGATTCATTGACATTGGAAAATAATAACAAGAAGTCGAGGACGACGTCATCGACATTCTTCAAGGACGGAACTTCCTCCCTTATCCCAGTCGGTGATCAAAGAAGAATATATCTGTCATCAGTGGATGATTCATTCTTCGTTCTTCAATGGTTGTTCTTCATTGGGAGGAGCGTTCTTCATCAGAATCCTTCTTCCAAGTTCTCTCCTCTACCAAGACAAATTCCAATCAAATAATAGATTAATCTTACCTATTATTTAATCATTGGAACATAATTCAAATGTTGAATTAAATTAATTAGATATCCTCCACCTCATTAATAAGAAGGGTTGGAACAAAATAAATATAGGGGAGTTGAAGAGTTTTGCCTTTTTAATGGATAGCTCCAAGGGGTTATAAGCCTGTGTGGTCCCCACCACATTTAACATGAAGAGGAGTTTAGACCTCAGGTGGGTCCCACCTCTATAACCTCTCAAGGGAGGTTAAAGTTTGGTGGCCCCCACCTCCAACCTCCTCTTGGAGGTTTTAACCAACTAAAAATAAATTAAGAAAAGCACTTAATTTATTTTATTATGCCCACATAAAACCCAAAAACTAACTTTAATTCCCGACCATCTGCCGTCAAGGTGAAAGACTTCTTAAGTGAATACCAGCGTTGTGAGTTCAACAGTGCCCTCAGATTTTAATTCTGAGCACCGATTCAAAATTTATAAAAACATTCTAGTATGTTTACTGAACATACTTGAAAAAAAATTTAGAAATTGATTCCGGGCACATCGGGCCTCGGAATCATGCGCCGTCAGTTTTTGCAGACTCATAAAATTCCCATGTATTTAAGAAAAAAATTTCCACATAATTTCTAGGCCTTTAAATTCTCCCCACCTCAGGGATTTATGTCCCCATAAGCTACAACTCGATCTATGGGAACAAATGGGGGTACTGAGCATGCATCTGAGCCTCCCGCTCCCATGTGCTCTCCTGGAGGTTCCCATGCTACCAGCGAATGCGCACCAGAGGTATCGACCGTCCACGTAAGACTCACTCCTATTGATCCTCAATCTCCACTAGAACCTCCTTAAATGTCTCCCCATCATCAATTTATAGCCTTCCATGGTCGATGATGTGATTGGGGTTGTGCATGTATCTCCTCAACTGAGATATGTGGAAGAAGTCGTGCACCCGATGCAACTGATGTGGAAGATCCAGGAGGTAAGTCACCTCACTTACTTTACCGAGAACCTAGAAAGTTCTGATGAATCTCATAGATAGCTTGCATCCTCGTCCAAATCTCCATAGGCCTCATCGAGGTGAGACCCATAGAAAGACGTGGTCGCCATCCTCGAACTCCAGAGGCCTCCGTCTCCCATCAGCGTATGACTTCTTCCTACTCTGTGAAGTCTTCATCCGCTCCTGGATGATCGGAATCTTCTCCATGGTAGCTCGTACCATCTATGGTCCCACCAGTGCTAACTCCCCAGGGTATGTCACGTATAGTGGCGATCTTTAAGGTCGACCATACAAGGCCTCAAAAGGTGCCATCCCAATGGTGGAGTGATAGATATTGTTGTAGGTAAACTCCACCAAAGATAAGTGATCCTCCTAGATGTAACCAAAGTCAAGGACACGAGCATGAAACTTTTCCTTGATGGTCTGAATGGTCTGCTCAATCTGACCATCTTTCGGAGGATAGAAGGCAATGCTCAAGCAAACCTGGGTCCTGAAAGCCTCCTACAACCCCTTCCATAGCCGGGAATTAAATCATCCATCATGATCAGAGATAATTGAAGAAGGTACTCCATGTAGCCACACAATCTCCTTCATGTAGAGGCGTCCCAAGCTCTCTACTAAACCCTTTTCTCTGATCAGTAGAAAGTGGGACGACTTGGTGAGTCGGTCGATGATCACCCAAATCGAATTGTGACCCCCGGATGTACATGGAAGACCCATCATGAAGTCCAGGGATATACCATCCCACTTCCACTCTGGGACCTCTAAAGGTTGGACAAAGCTTTCTAGTACCTGGTGCTCCACCTTCACTTGCTGACAAGTGAGGCATCGAGAGACAAACTCCACTACTGCCTTCTTTATACCTGGCCACCAGTGTTTTCATCATAGGTCCTTATACATCTTCTCCACTTCTGGATTTACTTTTAAATGGAATGTGGGGAACTCCCTCAAAACTTCCTCATGAAGTGAAACTAGAACCATAGTACGTCCTCTGAAGAGGATGACGTGCTCCCCACCTTCAGAAAATCCATCAGGTGCCTGCCCTATGGATATCTGAGCACGTCGTGTCTCGTAGTCGGCATCCCCAAGATGTGCCTCCCTGACTCACTAAAGAAGTGGTGGAGTGACTATAAGAGACTGTAGAAAAGATACTCCATCACTATCCATAAAGGATATCTGCAAAGTAGCCAACTGCTCTGTCACCTCACCTAGCAGCTATATACCATATCTTCTGCTGAGAAAATCTGCTACAAAATTACCCTTCCCAAGAGTATAGACTATCTCGAAGTCATATTCCTGGAGGAACTCAAGCCATCACTAATGTCTCAGGTTCCGTTCCTTCTGAGAGAAGATATACCTAAGACTCTTGTGATCAGAGTACACGGTAAAACTCTCGCCCATCAGATAGTGTCTCCACATCTTCAAGGTAAATATCACTGCTGATAACTATAGGTCATGGGTAGAATAGTTCTACTCATGCTGTCTCAGCTATCGAGAACTATAAACAATCACTGCTCTCTACGGAATCAGGACACACTCGAGTCTGGTCTCGGATGTGTCACAGTAGACTACATACCCTATGACTTCCTCTGGAAGCCTCAAGATGGGGGCACTAGTCAACTTCTGCCTCAACTCCTGAAAGCATTGCTGACATCTCTCCAACCACACGAAGGGTTTCCCTTTCTTTGTCAAAGCTGATAGTGGTGCTGTAACTCTAGAGAAGTCTGTCACGAATCTTCGGTAATATCCAACCAAACCCAGGAAACTCCGTACCTCCGTCACACTCCTGGGTGTCTCCCAAGAAAGTACCGCCTCAATCTTCACTGGATCCAATGTAACTCCAACCTCTGAGATAACATGTCTAAGAAAGTGAACCTCTTGCATCTAGAACTGGCACTTCGAGAGCTTAGCATAAAGCTGGTGCTCTCGGAGTGTGCCAGTACCACCCACAAATGGTAGGCATGCTCCTCCTCAGTAGTCGAGTAGATCAAAATGTTGTCAATGAAGACTATGACAAAGAGATCGAGGTATGGCTAGAATATACTATTCATGAGTACCATGAACACTGATTGAGCATTGGTTACGCCGAAGGGCATAACCAAGAACTCGTAGTGGCCGTACCAATACCTGAAGGCTATCTTCTGCTCATCCTCTTCTTAAACTCTGAGCTGGTGATAGCCTAATCTGAGGTCTATCTTCGAGAACCACCATTCTCTCTTCAACTGATCAAAGAGGTCTTCAATCTGTGGAAGTGGGTACTTGTTCTTCACGGTCACCTAGTTCAGGCGATGGTAGTCGACACAGAGCCTCAAGCTCCCATCTGCCTTCTTGGCGAACAGAATCATGGCTGCCCAGGGAGAAACACTGGGATGGATGAATCCCTTCCACTACAAGTCCTCTAGCTATACCCGCAGCTCACGAAGCTTAGCGGGATCCATTCGACATGATGGAGTAGATATCGGTGCTATCCCAGGGTACAATTCAATGTAGAAGTCCACCTCTCTGCGAGGAGGTAGTCCTAGAACATCGTCAAGGAATGATCTGCGTACTGGTCCACCACTAAAGGATAGCTTGGACTCTCCATATCTACTACTCTGAGGGTAATGCAAGACAAATGATGAGTGATCAGCTACACCCTACTCCGAGTAAGTCCGTCATGTGCTGCAAAGGCTACCTTCTCGCTGGTGAAGGTGAACCTGGTCCTATCCGTGCAGACACACCGCACTTTTCACCTAAAACAGTCAATCTGAGCATGGTCTATAGATAACCAGTCCATACCCAAGATGACATCATAAGGCCTCGACGCCACTACGAGGAGATCCCAACCAAAGCACTCGCCTCCTAGAGTAAGCTCACACTGCCGACACCGGTGCATAATCATCGAGTCTGCTCCCGTAGGAGTCTCTAGATGTAAGGATCGATCCAACAGATCCATCAGAATCTACGAGCTCTGAACAAGGGCAGTGGAAATGAAAGAGTGACTGACACATGTATCTATAAGAACTGCAGCTAAGGTTGAGTAGGCACAAATCGTACCTTGGATCATCTCCAGAGTGCCGTGATCGTAGGACTCAGCTACCTAGATCTGAGTTCTCCACTATCCACCTGCTCCCTGTGGTCAGGGTGGACCTCCTGGTGGTGGTGGTGGTAACAACTCAAAATGTCACCCACCGCCAGCTGCTCGACCAGCTCCTCTACCATGTCCACTTACTCCTTGCAGACCGCCTCAATCAAATCTCTATCTCTATCTGGGCGGTCCTTCGAGCATCTTCTAATCATCCGTACATCGGGTCGGATAGTCACGAACCATGTGACCCTTCCCGCCACATGAAAAACACTGCCTGCTCCTCACATGACTGGCTCTATCTTGTGTGCCTCACACAACAATACTGTATCCTAAGGTCATCCACCGGATGGTCTGGTCCGCTTGGACCTCCACGACATCTGTCTGCTGCCTACTATAGAAGACTCCTCTATGTGATGCCTAGTGGTGGGTCTCGCTACTAGTGACTATTCAGCAATAAAACTCTCCACTAAGAGGGCTCACTCCAACACCTCTGCCTATTTCGGGATGCTGAGGGAGATCATCGAAGCTCTGATCTCTCACCTGAGCCCCTGCTTGAAGGTCCAGGACCTAAATAATGGGTCCCATATTATATCTGTGGAGTAGAGTGAGAGGTTGGTGAACCTAGTTGAGTACTGAGATACAATCATACTACCCTGCTGTAGATGTAGTAGCTCCTGGATCCACACCGCACATAGGGTGGCTGGGACAAACTCTGCCCGAAACAGGGTCTTGAAGTCTTCCTAGAGAAGTGTCTCCTCGTCATGCACCTGAAGTATCAGGCTCCACCATCTGCCTGCTGCTTCCTAAAGGAGACCCACTTCAAGGATCACCATAAGGTCTGCTAGTTTCCCTACCAGTCGGAAAACTCTCACCACAACCTCTAGTCAATCCTTAGCTGCCTGCGGGTCCATCTTGCCCCTGTAGTTGGGCGGTCTGTAGCACTGGAACTCATGCAACGTGCTCAGGAGGCGTTCACTCTCTGTTTCTAGGGCTGGTGGCATTGGTGGCTCAACGGGTAGTGGTACCGCTGGAGCTTCCGCTGTAATAGGGCCCTGTACCGAGGCCTCATCGCTCGATGGGCTGCCATCTCGTACAACTCTCGGAACCCTGGATGGCTGTCTGCGTGGAGGCATCCTGAAAAGAAACAGGTGAGCCACAATCAATAACTTATACCAGGTGATCTGACTCAAGATATCACAAGAAAACTATTGAAAACACACACGTAATTAGTGTTTTCGTGCACTGAGTCGAAAATCAGAAGTTAGGGCTCTACTGTATGGATACATCAGCCGTCACACCAACACTGAACTCCCTGAACTGAAAACCACACTTATTATCCTTAACACTATTTATTCACAGAAAAGAAAGATTAGAGTCCTATGTTTTGTGGTAGAACAAACTCCTCTGATACCAATTTGTCGTGACCCATCCTCTGGGGCCTATACCGTGATTATTGCAAGCCCACCTTCCATAGGCCAGGGGATGGAGACTAGCACCAAAGGTTTAATTCCCTAAAACTAGGAAGGAATTGCCTTTATATAGAGTAACCTTACACAATAGAGTATGAGCTAAAAGAAAAACACTAAGTAAATTTGTATATAAAAGAGTGATGAAAAAGTAAAGGGGTCTGAAAATACAAGCCCAACCAGAAAGTACAAGTACAACTGAAAAGCAAGTACAATTGATCAAAAGTAAAGTAGCCACAGGGTCGTCCTACGGGGTTCCTACCTGAAGGGTAGGTACTGATGTCTTCCTCAGCACTCCACATCCGCTAGTCTCCTCCATGCACTGACTCATCGTAAGCTCCACCTCTGGGTACCATCCAGTCCTGCTACTTAGCCTCAGTCAGCGCTGTCTGTCATCTTCATCCAACACAACGAGGTGCGGGCATAGCCCGTGTAGGGGTGAGTATAAAAATACTCAGTAGGGACCCCAAGACCCTCAAGGTCTCACAAAATCCATCAAGGATAAACCACAGAGTATGAAATCAATAGATATCCCCACTTAGGTATATGCCCATACATATACCAAAGTTATCAAGTAATCCATCTCATTCATGACAAAACACAAGAGTTACTAACTCATCTCACACAGGTATACAACTTTTGTAGAGTGATAGAGGTGATCATATATAGTAATTGATTCATCTATGCTATCGGACCCACACAGGATCTAGGACCAACAGTTGGAACTGTCAGACCCACACAAGATCTAGGAACAGTAGTTGGAGCTGTCGAACCCATACAGGATCGAGGACCAGCTAATCTGTCGAACCCACATAGGATCCAGGACCAGCTATTCTGTCGGAGCAACACATGATCCAAGAACAGAATTCAGAACTTTCGGACCAACACATGATCCGGGAATATTCGTCAGAACTGTCGAACCAACACATGATCCAGGAACAGTCATCAGTGCACAGCCAGCCATAGGGTTCTGCATGAAGCATGCTTGATTCTGGGAGGGTCCGCTCCTCAATCCAAGTGTCTCAAAGGTCCTCCATGTCATAGGTGGAAAATAAAAATAATACATGTCCAAGATACATATACAAGGTGACCAAGACATTTTCTAAAAAGTACACAACATGTTGGAATAAGGTACACATCGTGTCTTCAGACCTCAGGTACTGCCCATGTACAATGCCCCGTGTCGAAAAGATGGTCATGTAGGAAAGTAAGTACATGACATGTGGTATGGTTACACGCCGTGTCTATAGACCTCGGGCACTTCCCGTGTTCAATGGCCCATGTCAAAAGTTTTACTGTGTAGAAAATTAAGTACACGGCGTGTGGTATGGTTACACGCCGTGTCCAAGCAACTGGGGTCGGCTCTATGTACGCTGGACATGTGCCCGTACATGGCCTCAAACCATGTTCTCCAACCCGTGTAACTGGTACATGGGGTAGCCCGTGCCACTGGCCATGCCTGGCCATATGGTGGAGTACATGCCCGTGTACTCCACCCCGCGTCCGTGTACCCCCTAGATACATGCCGAGTCTCGTGAAGCCACTTCTTCCAACCTACGTAGAGAGTACACGTTATGCCTCTTGGCAGTGTAATTCTACCCGTGTTCGTGTATTTTCTAGATTACACACCATGTATCACAAATCCTCTTCTACAATTCTACATAGAGAAGACACATCGTGTGACCGGGGTCACACGCCCTGTGTTACTTGTCCAACGTCCATATCTCAAGCCGCATAATGCCCGTACTACACAACGTGTTCGTCATAAGTACACGCCGTGTAATCTGGAATTTTCCAGAAATAGCGCCTCCGGACAATGTGCCTCCTATGAAGTCTGATCTTCATTCTGATGGTCTGTTCGTCACGAAACTTCAGACACTAGGTCTCCCTGATGTCCCGTAGTCATATCCGGTGTTTTTGGGCCTCCAATCGGCTCTAAAAACACGACTTGATTCTCCCACTCGAAGAACGGTCCAGGAATGATGCTTCCCATTCTAGTCTGATCCATCAACTTCTATCATCGTCGCACCTCTGCTAGGTCGTTGTGATGTTGGGTCTTCGATTTGGGATCGTTGTGTCGTTGAACGGTATCTTAATGATCCGTTGCTTGTCACCCATGAAGAACACGATGAACACACCAACCATTCACAATAACGGCAGAGGGATCGGGCCGTGTTCATTTGGCCCGGTCCTTCTATGTTAGTTTGGTAGAAAGAAAGTCAAGTGAAACAATCATGGAAGAAAGATTCAACGTTTCTAAAATCAAAACACACCCCTACCTCGGATTCATTGACGTTGGAAAAGAAAAAGAAGAAGTCGAGGATGACGTTGTCGGTGTTCTTCAAGGACGAAACTTCCTCCCTTATTCCAGTCAGTGATCAAAGAAGAAGATATCTTTCATTGGTGGATGATGCATTCTTTGTTCTTCGCTGGTCGTTCTTCATTGGGAGGAGCATTCTTCGTCTAAATCCTTCTACCAAGTTCTCCCCTCTCCCAAGATAAATGCCAACCAAATAATAGATTAATCTTACCTATTATTTAATCGTTGGAACATAATTCAAATGTTGAATTAAATTAATTAGATAGGATCCACCTCATTAATGTGAAGGGTTGGAACAAAACAAATAAAGGGGTGTTGAAGAGTTTATCCACTTTAATGGAGAGTTCCAAGGGGTTATAAGCCCGGGTGGTCCCCACCACATTTAACAAGAAGAGGAGTTTAGACCTCAGGTGGGTCCCACCTCTATAACCTCTTAAGGTAGGTTAAAGTGTGGTGGCCCCCACCTCCAACCTCCTCTTGGAGGTTTTAACCAACTAAAAATAAATTAAGACAAGCAATTAATTTATTTTATTATTCCCATGTAAAACCCAAAAACTAACTTTCATTCTTGATCATCTGCTGTCGAGGTGAAAGCCTTCTTAAGCAAATACCGGCGCTGCGAGTTCAACAGTGCCCTCAGATTTCAATTCTGAGCACTGATTCAAAATTTATAAAAAACTGATAGTATGTTTACTGAATGTACTTAAAAAAAACTTCATAAATTGATTCCGGGCACACTAGGCCTCAGAATCACTCACCGTCAGTTTTTGCAGACTCGTAAAATTCCCATTTATTTAAGAAAAAATTTTCCACGGAATTCCCAGGTCTTTACAATACATTTGATTTTTTAATTAGAAAAAATTCATGTTTTGATATTTTATATATATTTTTTTCCAATAATTATTAAAGGAGTTTTTTTGAAGAAATATTTTCTTGGAATTAAAATATAATTAAGATAAACTAAATCAGATAATTATGAAGCTAGTATTTATAGAATAAATCATGTAGAGAATTCACGATGATATAGATTGAAAAAAATGGGTTGTGATGTGAAAATGATTATTATGTCTTGACCATGTTTCTGAGAAGAAAATAAGAAAATAATTATACTATGATAAGAAACTGTGAGAATGAATGATCATGTTGTTATTTGTTAGCAATAGGGTCTATATTGTGAATAAGTTTGTTATACTACGAGGGAAGTTTCAATTAAGGATAACTATATTCTAATGTTATAATACATAATATTTCACCATGAGTTATTTCTATATCAACCTAGATAAATTCAAGTACCAAAACAAAGAAATAATAAATAAATAAGAAATAAATAATAAGAATAAAAATAAGTTTAGAGAAATTGACAGAAGTTATTTGTTTTTAAATTTGAAATCCAAATTCAAATGAGAAGCTAATATTAAGTGAAAGATAAATTAATAGAGTCTTTCATGCATGTGATGTATAGGATTACTGTGTAAAGAAAATAAAAAAATATATTTTGAGTGTAGTATATAATAGGGTATAATCATAGAGATTATTCAAAAAAGGTAAAATAAGAGGAAGGGTAAACTTGCGATAATGAAGGTATAATAAGTAGATAATAAGTAGTATAAAACAATTTGATAGTAATCTTATTTGGTGGAAGAATATTTTGTTTTCAACAAACAAATTTTATATCTTTATATTTGTACATGATTATTTTACATAGTTGGGATAATTATGTAAATAATGTGTTTAAGGATAAACCTTCCTCATTTGTAATCCACCTAATAAAACTAGTATATGGTATGGTTTTGAGTGAATTCAGATCATGAAAAGGACTAACTACTCATTTTGAATAGTAAAACTTGTAAAAATAAACTATTAATACTATTATTATGTGTTTTTTTGTGTGAAAATGATCCAAGGTTTCACTTCAATAGGTAACAAAGTTCATTTAAAAAGTAATGCTTAAAAAGGAATTGTATTCATTGATTCATACCCATCTCAGTAAATACTAACTAATATCATGAGTGATTTTCATGATGATATGGTGATTAATACATATCCTCTAATAACAGGAATCAAGTAATATATAATAATAAGAAAAGAGTCTCTGTGTAGATCTGACACATGCACAAGAAAAAATAAAGTGGTTCTATCCTAGTATAGGGCTATTGGAGAAGACCCAATGTGAATCGGGAAAACCCATACAATCTGATAGAGTATAGGATTTATGGGATTATATCTTCTAGATGGACCCAATATTAGAAATTTTGGTATCACTATGTATCAATATATAACATGAATCAAGCCACATTTAGTTATCATCTTAGGAATTTTCTTTTTTTGGCCTAAGATGAAAACCAAAAGAGGCTCTATGGATATACCTAGGATATGAGATCTAAGTATATATATATATATATATATATATATATATATTGAGAGACATATCATATATCTGAGGTAGGAAACCTCATGTTAATGTGGAGACCACACACAACAAGTGTTTAAATGAAGGTTAAATTCATGTATGTGTATGATATAAGTGATATAGATGTCACTATGTATCCTATAGCACTATAAATAAAGACATACATAGTTATTATAATATATTTTCACATATATAACTCATTTTTATGGTGGAATATATATTGATCCCATCCTATATTCAGGAAATACTAATATAAATTAAGAAGGCTTAAGAACCATGACATAATTATTGTGAATAAGGGGTATTTTTACCCATGTATAGAGTTAGATATGTGGAAATATATACCAGGGTATCTTATATAGATTTAGATCTCAATTAAGGAAATTAGGAAATACTTAATGGGACACTAAAATAGTTTAAGGTTCATACATTATAGACCATATATTGTGAAATTCAACATCATGTAATAAGGACTCATGTGCCATGTAGTTTAGAGATGTATAATGATGACTGATATGTAAATGGATTTTTCATGTATATGGATCAAATATTGATCCTATATGGGGAATTTTATCCTAGTACATGAATATTTGAGACAATTCCACATGAACTAAGAAAACCAAACACTTGAAACTCTCACATGGATCTGGATCAGATATAAGAGAATTAGGTCACATAAGAGAGACCACTTTAAGTAGTTTAAGGTATTGAAGGGTGGACCATATTCCATGACTAACATCATGTGATAAGGACTGTCATGTCTTGTATTTTAAGGTCATGTGATGCGAAAAACATAAAAATAATTTTGAAACAAGCAAAGTGGACTTAGGTGTCTTGTGGTTTACAGTCATATTACTAAGACCCTCTCATTTATGTTTTTTACAAGAGGAAGTTTTCAACTCAAGGCTTCAGGGTTTCCAAGAGGAGAATCTTGAAATAAGGAATTTCAACTACCAAGAGGAATATCTCAACCCAAGGAAATTTGTTCTTCATATGAAGTGCATACCCATATATTAAAGGGTATATAAGTAGAATGTTTTAATATTACTTTGACCATAGGCATGATGTATTAATGAATAAAATTGAAGATATTTGAATCCACTTGAATAGTTATTTTTTGTAATGTGTAAGTATTAACACAATAATATCCAAGTAAATGATAAGTAAAGAAAATGGAAATTTAGTTAACCATTGGAAATGGAGAGACCATTATTTCCCTATTATATATATCACATGTGTTTAGAGGATACTCTTATTAAGATAAAAAATTGCCTATGGTTAGTAGGCTAGATATGTGTCGTAGATATCATTACCAAGTATAGGTTTCCTTTTGGAGTAGAGTGAACTATTTACCAAATCAAATGAAAGTGGTAACTAATAGGATATGATCAAGGTTTTTTTTATAATTCTAATTGGGTAATCTAAACTCAAGGTCATGGGTTTTTGATGATTCATAAACTAATAGTTTGAAGTAGGTTTATAAGGCCCTAGCCTTAAATATTACACAATATTGAATTAAGTTAATAATTCACATTGAAGATATTTTCAGGTTCAGATATATAGAGAATTAGGTCATAACTTATACAAAACAATTTTAATATTACATGTATACACTTATACTCCGTATCCATTTTTTTCATAAAATAAAAACTCTTAAAAGAAAATAAACATGTTTTAAACAGCTTGAATTTTCCATAATCCCATCCATGACCCTGTTCCACCTTAAGTACTGTGAATTTGTTTTAAAAAACTTGGGATGATCATAAAAAACTCAGTAAGGGATACACAAATACAGAAAACTGTTAGTCTTCAAAACAACATGTAAACCATGAATACTTTATCATAATGTAATACTTTTCACCTTAAAAAAGTAGCAAAAACACTTCACTGAATATAAGATCATTGATTACACTTATTTTATAACCAAAATATTACCATAAAACCCATAGAAAGAAACATATAGCATATTAAAGGTAAACTTGGGACATAATCATACTTAAATGGAATAACCGTATGGTCGACTTCTACAAATCATTTTTACAAATGGAATAACAATACGGTCGACTTCGATACCCAATTAATTGGAGGTTATAATGTCACCACCCATCCTTAGTGTATCATGGAACCACCCATCATTTGGTTTTCATGTAATAACTCACTAAATTTCCAAGTACCATTATATAACCATCACACATAAAAGATTGTAAATATCAACATTTAAATCATATAATTTCATTTGCAATCACAAGAAATAATTTCAAGAAATTGAAATGGTAAATCCACTTTCAAAACCATTTCAATACCAAAAGACATAAAAAGGGTATATAGTATTTATTTTTCTATTAAAAATAATATGGATTTTAGAGGAAGCCAAATAACAGTTGTGGCGGTGGAGAAGTTGTTATCACTGCACACATTAAAAAGAAACATTCCCTTTATCGTTTAATAAAATGCTTCGTAGAAAAATATCCCCTTTAAATGAAATAAAAAGTCAAAGGGATTTATAAAACATATAAAATAAATTCATGTATATATAAAAATATTCCTCAATTAAAGGAGATTCAGACAAAGTCCCTTACCTCAGGTCTGACTAGACTTGTTCGTTCTTTAATTTCCTCAAATCAGGTAACTTCTTTTGATTTGAGACTAAGGGCTCTCTTGAATTTCATTCTTACTAGGAGAAGGATTCTAGGAGGAAGGGAGGGATTTTGTGATATTATTTGGGTAGAGTTGTGATGATCCAAGGGGGATTGAAAGGTGTGAGTAAGGGTTAGAGGTGGTGTCCTTTTATAAGAGGGAGGAGGGGCACTTAAGAAATATCTTGAATTATAATTTTATTATAAATTATGTTTATAGTATAAATAAGTAAAAATTAAGATATTTATAAGATAATATGAATATAATTCTAAATAAAATTTTCCAATAATAATTTTATAGGTTTTGGATATTTTTTAATCCTTATCTTTTTTATTTAACCCTTTTTTAATCTTACCATTTTATTAAGAATTTAACACTTTTAAAATCAAAATAGATACCAAAACCTGAAAAATATCCAATTAAAGAGTCAATAATAAAATTTTAGACTTATTATAAATATTTGGACAAATATTAGTTTTTTTTAGAATTTTATAATATTTAATAAAATATTTTTTATTTTAAGATATAAATTATGTCAATTTTGATACTATTCATATCATGACATTTTTAAAAATCCATAACAACTTGATTGATTAGAAAAAAATTATTAATAAAAATATAAAATGTAACTATCATCTATAAAATTCGTGGATGACATCAAAATAACCAAATTACATTTATTTTAACATTTATAATATCATTTATTTGAATCCTTTATTAATAAAGCAACCAATTCATCATCATTGTGTCATTATTAAATTTATTTATTTAATCTCTAAAAATTATATATAAAATACCATGATTTAGTAAATATTTTTATATTTATAATGAATATTTATAGTCAAAAATATCACTTATATAACCCCATATAATTATTTACTAAAAGATATGTGTTTATGTTACATTTTCTTTAACTTTAAATTAATTTTTATAAAATGTCATTTTCACTTAAAAGGGGATCCATGGGGTCCTAAAATCAACCCAAGGATTACCATAGTCAGATATATATCATTAAACAGGATTAGGAAACATGTCATGGTAAGTTAATATTATTCTAATATTATTTTTTACCCTTATTTTCTAGATTTACCCTTTAACCACGGTAAATAAAATATTTACTAAAGTTATTATTCATAATGTATAAAAATAAAAGTTACCTATTTACAAAATTTTGACCTCATAATTAAAAATATGGAATCTATTTTTCTAAATTCAAAACACAGAATTTTCATAAATTAATTTAAAATTAATTCTCGTTGTCAAAACCAAAAAGCATGTTTTTAAGAAATAATAATTATCAAAAGATTTACATGTGTTTATGTCTAATTAAAAAGTGAAATTACATAAATTGACAAAAATTGGATTAAATGGTAAAAATAATCTAATTAAACTTTAAAACCAATTAATAATATAATCTAACCATATAAATAAATTAGATGAATAGATAGTTTTGACTTAAAATGTAGTATTTTTCACTATTCATTAAAAATGAATTTTATCAGAAAAATACCAAAAATTTACCCAAAGTAAATTTTGATTTCACGCTTCTAAAAAAGAAGTTTATTTTTTCAAATGGAATATATAAAAGTTAAAAAAACTCGATTTAAAAGTGGTTCACTATCAAAAGGTGGTAAAAATACCTTTTAAAAATATTAGAGTATTTATGCTTAAAAATGGATTCATTCTAATTTTAGGTCTCTAAATTTTATTGGATAAATGTAAAAATATTTAAAAACATGTATGTTGAGTTTTTTTCATTCCTGTTAATACAACGGTTAGGCATTAACTACCATTTAAAATAATAATAATAATATATTATTTTTCGGTATAACTCAACATTGTGTGCAACGTAAGATTTGAAAAAAACTCTTTTGTTGCATGTTTAGTACGCTATCAGAAAAATCATCCCCTTTAACATAAAATTAATATATTTTTCATAAGTATTAATAGAAATCAAAAGTATTATTCTATAAATAGCTGGGTTGTTACATCCTTCCCCCTTTTGGGAATTGTGTCCCCACAATTCTATTCACTTATCAAATAAGTGGGGGTATTTATCCCTCATATAATTTTCATATTCCCATGTTTCCTTATCAACCATATGGGTTTTCTACAAAACCTTTACCTAATAAATTACCTTATTCTGCAACACTTTCTATTTTTGGACAATAATCTGGACTAGTTATTCCTCAGAAGAAATATTCTCTTCCAAATGAACTACCTCTAGACTCAAAATGTGAGATAGATCCAACATATACTTTATCAACATTGAAACATGAAAAACATTGTGTACCTGAGATAAAATTGGAGTTAAATGCACTCTGTAGGCAAATGATCCAACTTTCTCCATGATTTCATAGGGTCCAATGAACCTCAGACTCAACTTTCTCTTCTTACCAAAACACATCACACTTTTCTATGGAGAAACTTTGAGAAAGACATGATCACCTCCCTTGAAAGAAAGACCCTTCCTTCGGTTATCCACATAACTTTTCTTCCTGCTATGAGCTGTTCTCATGTGCTTCTAAATCATCTCAACATTTTTTGCCATCTCTTCTACCAATTCCGGTCCCATCAACTTCCTTTCACCCACTTCATCCCAAAAAGATGGAGTTCAACACCACTTTCCATATAATGCCTCAAATGAATCTATCTATATAATAGAATGAAAACCATTATTATAAGAAAACTCAACCAAAGAAAGATGTTGGTCCCAACTTCCCTAGTAATCCATTGAAGAAGCATGTAGCATATCTTCCAAAATTTGAATTGTTCATTATGACTATCAATCTGACTAAGGATGAAAAGCTGTACTAAAATTGAATTCAGTACCCAAAGACTTATGAAGTCTTGTCCAAAAGTTAGAAGTGAAACTCATATCACGATCAAATACAATGGAGAGGGAAACTAAATATAACTTGATTATCTCTTTAACATATAATCGAGAAAGTTTATCTAGTGATAGAGTATCTTGAATAAGAAAGAAATGAGAAGATTTATTCAATCTATCAAAAATTACCCAAATGAAGTTATTACCTTGAGATGTGTTTGGTAATCCCAAAATGAATCTCAGGGATATATTTTCCCATTTTCACTCTGGCACCGGTAAAGGCTGAAGCATCCCTTTCGGTAACTGTCACTCTAATTTATCTTGTTGACAAGTCAAACACTTCACAGTAAAGTCAACAATATATTTTTTCATTCCATCCCACCAGTAATACTCCCGAAGATCTCTGTACATCTTTGTACTGCTAGGATGAATTGAAAATGGAAAACTTTGAGCTTCACATAACAACTATTTATTCAACTTTGAATCAAAAGGCACACATAATCTCTTCCCAAATCTCAAAATACAATCATTATAAATGTTAAATTTAGGAAACTTACCCTTCTAAGCCAACTCTACCTTTTTCTGCAACTCATTGTCTTCCTTTTGCACTTTCTTAATTCTTTCTGATTGAGATGATTTCACTAACACCTAAAACAAAATAGAGGAATTTACTACACCAAAAACATCTATGCCGAATTTCATCAAATCATTAATTAAAGGATCTTGTTCCAAACATAACATGGTTAATGTAACATTACTTTTTCAGCTCAAAGTGTCAGCCCCTTTATTTTCCTTTTCAGGATGGTAATAGATTGTGCAATTATAATCCATGATTAATTCTAAACATCTACTTTGTATCATGTTTAATTCATTTTGAGAGAATATATACTTAAAACTTTTGTGGTCAGTATATATTTCACACTTTACTCCATACAAATGATGCCTCCAAATTTTTAAATCAAAAACAAATAGCAGCTAATTTCAAATCATGTGTAGGGTAATTTTACTCATGAGGTTTCAAATAACATGAAGCATAAGCAATTAATAGATCATTATACATTATGACACAACCATGTACTTTCAATGAAGAATCACTGTAGATAACAAATTCACCATCTCTATATGGTAATTCCAAAACTATAGAATTCACTAATCTTCTATTCAATTCTGGAAAACAAGCATCACATTCTTTTTTCTAGATGAACTTAACACCTTTTTGAGTTAACTTAGTCAGTAGGCTAGATAACCATGAAAAATTAGCAACAAACCTTATATAATAGCCTTCTAAACCAAGAAAACTATGAATCTTGGTTATATTTTTGGGTCTTGTCCATTCTTCAACAAATTTTGTTTTAGTAGGATCAATAGTTATGCCATTTTTTGAAACAATATTATCAAGGAATGAAATTTGTTATCACCAAAACTCACACTTGCTGAATTTCCCATACAATTTATTTTATTTTAAGGTTTTCAAGACAACCTTTAAATGAATTTAATGTTCCTATTTACTTTTAGAATATAACAAAATATTATTAATAAACACAACAAAAAACTTATCAAAGAACTCATAGAAAATTCTATCCATAAGATCCATGAATATAGCAGGTGCATTGGTTAACCCAAAAGGTATAACTATAAATTTATAATGTCCATATCTAGTATGAAATGTGGTCTTTGGAATGTCTGTTTATTTTACTTTTAACTGATGGTACCCCGGCCTCAAGTCAATCTTCGAAAAATACTCAACTCCCTAGAGCTGATCAAACAAATCATCGATATGAGGAAAATGATACTAGTTCTTAATAGTGATATTATTCAAGGCTCTATAATCAATGAAAATTCTCATTGAACCATCTTTATTTTTAACAAGAAATATTGGATCACCCCACGGTGATGTGCTATGTCGAATGAAACCTTTATCTAACAACTCCAATAATTGTTTCTTTAACTATAAAAGTTCAATTTGAGCCATTCGATAAGGGGGTTTTGAAATTTAATTAGCATCAAGAAATAAGTAAATAGTAAATTCAACGTCCTAATCAGGTATAATACTAGACAACTCATCATAAAAAACATCAAGATACTCATTTACTAATGGAACATTAATATAAACAGTTCCCTTTTTTAGCAATATGTGCAAGGTAACATTCATTTCCATCTTTCACTAGTTTCTTAGATTCCTGATATGATATCACAGATAAGGGTTTATTCTTATACACAAACTGAAAGTCTTTATAAAAAGAAACCTCTTTAGATCTACATTCAATCTTAGCATGGTAAACATAAAGCCAATATATTCCTAGAATAGCATCAAAATCTATGAGATGAAAAACAACATGTTTTTCAGGTAAATTCTTTCCAAAAATAAGGATAAGAAGATTCTTATAATTTATTTTTACCTCAAAATTCCCCCCAGGAATTTTTACCACAAGTTCAAGATTCATATCTTGAAATGGAATTCCCAATTTACTAGAAACTTTCTTAAAAATAAAAGAATGGGTAGATCCTAAATCAAAAAACACATTGGAATAATCTAAAAAAACAAACAAAGTACCTGCTATCACTTCATTTGATGGTCTCACATCAACCGTAGTAGTAGGAAAATATTTTCCCCACCCTTATGCTTTTGATATGTCTAGTTTCCACCCTGGGTAATCAACTTTGGACACAAATTGGCATAATATCCAAACTCATTGAAACTAAAACATCTTACTGTTAGATTTTCATTGCATACTTGATCATATTCCTTACAGTTACAAGCAATATAACCAGTCTTACCACACCTGAAGCACTTTACAAATTTTGAGAGACATTATCTAGGTTGATTTTTACCACACATCTCACAAGATGGAAATTTAATTTTCTTACCTCTATCCTTCTATGATGAATTATTTCCCTTTTCTTTCCAACTAGACCTCTTCTTTTTCTTGCTCTCTTAGAACACCTGATCATTAGAAAACTCCATTCTTACCTTCTTAACACATCTGACAAGTTTCTCATAGATTTTGAATTCATTAGAGGCTAATTCTCTTTGATATCACGACTTTAGTCCTAAGTAAAATCGATTTATCTTACTATTAAGATCTCAGATGAAATTTTGAGCATACTTTGCCAGTAAAGTGAACTTTTCTTTCTAAGCAGCCACTGATTCATCCTCCTTCCTCATTTAAAATAATTTTTTTTCCATTATAAGTCTAACAACCTAAGGAAAATATTTCTCAAGAAACATACCTTTGAATTCTTCCCAACAAAGAGCATCAATCTTCTCACTATCCCTGATATTTTTAACCATCGACCACCACTGATATGCTTCTCCTTCAAAATGATAAACTGAAAGACTAACCATTTGATTGTCTATACAACCCATGACATCGAAAATCTTTTCTAATGCTTTGATCTACTCTTCATCTTGAACATGGTCAGATGATCCTCTGAATGATGGGGGATGTTGCCTCATGGAATGAACCACTATTAACATGTTCCTCTGTGGTTTATCTGGCTGATCTCATGCATGGATACCACCACCATTTATATCCTCAGTCAACTATTCCATCACTGCAATAAAGTATTAAGTTTTGATCCTAACCATCTCAGGTTGATGACTTGGAAGGTTGTTTTCCTATTGATTTCATTCCATTATAGATGCCCTGTTTCTTCTACGAAAAACCATTATGAACACAGAAATATCTTAGGCGAAGCAACAAGGTAACCTTAAAATTCTATATCATTTCAATATTATCATAAATAAAAAATAATTTATAGATATTCTATTAACAAAATTCTAACTCCTAAATTTATCTAAACCAACATTTGATACCAACTATAAGGACCCAACATTAAACATTACATAATCTTGAATTAAGTTAATAATTATCATTAAGTATCTTTTTAGGTTTAGAGTTTTAGAGAATTAGGTCATAACGTATACAAAACAACTTGAATATTACATGTTGACACTTATACTTAGTATCCATTTTTTCACAAAATAAAAACTCTTAAGAGAAAAGAAACATGTTTCGTTCAATGTTTTAAACAACATGACATTTACTTAATCTAATCCTTGACCCTATTTCACCTTAAGTCCTATGATTTTTTTAAAAACATGATATGAGCATAAAAAGCTTAGTATGGGATACACAAATAAGGAAAACTGTTAGTTTTCAAAACAACATGTAAACCATGAATACATTATCACAAAGTAATACTTTTAACCTTAAAAAAGTAGCAAAAACACTTCACTAAATATAAGCTCATTGCTTACCCTTATTTTGTAATCAAAATATTACCATAAAACCCATATAAAGCAACATATATCATATAGAAGGTAAACTAGGGACATAATCGTACTTAAATGGAATAACCATATGGTTAACTTCCATAAATCATTCTTACAAATGGAATAGCCATACGACTGACTTCCATACCCAATGCATTAGAGGTTATACCATAAACACCCATCCTTGGTTTATAATAGAACCACCCATCATTTGGTTTATCATGTAACCACCCATAAAATTTCCAAGTACCATTATATAATCATCAAACATAAAGGATTGCAAATATCAATATTTAAATAATATAATTTCATCTGCAATCATAATAAATAATTTCAAGAAATTGAAATAATAAATCCACTTTAAAAACCATTTTCAATACCAAAAATATAAAAAAAGGTATATGGTATTTATTTTTCTTTTAAAAACAATACCGATTTTAGAGGAATCCAAATGACAGTTGTGATGGTAGAGAAGTCGTTATCACCACATACGTTAAAAAGAAACATTCCCTTTGTCGTTTAGTAAAATGATTTGTAGAAAAAGATTCCCTTTGAATGAAATAAAAAGTAAAAGGGGTTTATACACCATATAAAACAAAGTATCGTATAAATCAAAATTTTCCTCAATGAAAGAATATTGAGATGAAGTCGCTTACCTCATGTCCGACTTGACTCATTTGTTCTTTAATTTCCTCAAATCGGGTAACTCCTTTTGATTTGAGCCTAAGGGATCTCTTGAATTTCTTTCTTCCTAGGGTAAGGATTCTAGGAGGAAGGTAGTGATGTTGGGATCTTATTTGGGCAGTGGTTGGATGATCCAAGGGGGATTGAGATGTTTGAGTAAGGGTTAGAGGTGGTGTCCTTTTATAAGATGGAGGAGGGGCACTTAAGGAATATCTTCAATTATTATTTTATTATAAATTATATTTTGTGTATGAATGATTCCAAATTGCATAGTTGAAATATAAGATGAATATAAGTCGAAATAAAATTATCCAATAATAATTTGACAGCTTTTGGATATTTTTTAATCCTTATATTTTTTATTTAACCCTTTTTTACTCTTACCATTTTATCAAGCATATAACACTTTGAGAATCAAAATAGTTACCAAAACATGAAACATATCCAATTAAAGAGTCAATAATAAATTTTTAGACTTATGATAACTATTTTTCAGAATATTATATATTTTTTTTAATTTTAAAATATTTAATAAAATATTTTATATTTTAAAATATGAATTATGTCAATTTTGACACTATTCATATAATGACTTTTTTAAAAATTCATAATAACATGATTGATTCAAAAAAACTTCATTAATATAATTATAACATGTAACTATTATCTAGAAAATTCATGGATGACATCAAAATAACCAAATTACATTTATTTTCAATTTTATAATATCATTTATTTGAATCCCTTATCAATGAAACAATCACTACATCATCATTGTGTCCTAATTAAATTTATTTATTTAATCTATAAAAATTATAAATAAAATACCATGATTTAGTATATATTTTTATATTTCTAATTATTATTTATAGTGGAAAATATCACTCATATAACCCCATATAAAAATTGTTTTACTAAAAGATATGTGTTTATGTTACATTTTCCTTAACTTTAAATTAATTTTTATAAAATGTCATTTTCACTTTCAAGTGGCTCCATGAGGTCCTAAAATCGACCCAAGGATGACCATAATCACATATATCTCATTAAATAGGATTAGGAAATGTGTCAGAGTAATTTAATATTATTATAATATTATTTTTTACCCTTATTTACTAGATTTACCCTTTAACCGTGGTAAATAAAATATTTACTAATGTTACTATTCATAATGTCTAAAAATAAAAGTTACCTATTTGTATAATTTGGACCTATTGATTCCAAATATTTAATCTATTTTTCTAAATTCAAAACATAAAAGTTGCAGAAATTAATTTAAAATTAATTTTTGCTCTCAAAACCAAAAAAGCGTGTTTTTAAGAAATAATAACTATCAAAATATTGACATGTGTTTATGTATAATTAAAATGTAAAATTACTTTAAATGACCAAAATTAGATTAAATGGTAAAAAAATAATTTAATTAAACTTTAAAAATAATTAAAAAGATAATCTAAAGGAGCAGCCCCAGACACACTACAAAAAAAAAGCAACCCCAGTAGACGATTTAGAGTAGGTGCACTCACCAGAGAAGAGCCAAATGGATTTTTCAGAATGAGAGGGTATGTATATGCCATCAGGACCAGCCTATGCTTGTTCAGGAATCTTAGCTAGACGTCCATGCAAAGGTGGAGAGCTACTATCATGACACATATGCTGGGGAGGGGCAGTTCCTTGTAGATAGTCTGGTTGAATTCCCTAAGACCTTCGGGTCATGTAATCTCCTAATCCTACAGGACTTGTAATCTATGAAACTACAAGACTTGTAAGGGTTCTTTCTCATCCCTTTAAATGAGGGTTATCAAAAATCAATAAAAATGAAGGCCTTCAGGCCATTCGGGCTTTCATTATTCATTAAAAAATGAATTTTATCAGAAAAATACCTAAAATTTACCCAAAGTAAAATTTGATGTCCCACTTATAAAGAAGAATTTTATTTGGTCAAATGGAACATATAAAAGTGAAAACAATATATTTAAAAGGGGTTCTCCATCAACAGGTGGTAAAACTACCTTTTAAAAATATTAGAGTAATTATGCTTAAAATTGGATCCATTTTCATTTTAATCATATAAATTTTATTGGATAATTGTAAAAAAATTTAACAAACATGTTTAATCATAATATTGTTAATTTTTTTCATTATCACCAATACAATGGATAGGAATTAACTACCATTTAAAATAATAATAATATAATTATATTATTATACGGTATAACTCAACATTGTGTGCAACATAATATTTCAAAGAAATCCGTTGTTGCCGGTTTATTACGCTATCTAAAAAAGATACCCCTTTAACATAAAATTAATATCGTATTCATAAGTATTAATAGAAATCAAAATTATTATTCTATAAATACCTGGGTCGTTACAAGGTCCATGGAGAGAAGGATATTCAAAAAAGTTTCAAGAACCATTAAGTTTGAGCCACCATGTCTTGTACACATTCTTGGAGTAAAGATATATAAGATAAAATTTCTCAAGTATCTTATCATTTTAAAGTGTGGCCCTACTTAATGTGTATAATTGGTCATGTATCAAATGAAAACATACCCATGCCATTGTTTAAGCTCACTTATAGGGGGGATATTTCCTCTAACTTTTTCCCAGACCTATGGGTCCAATGAGCATGAATTGAATTTTTATAGGGTCATGTGGTGGTTCCCAAAAAATTTAAATCTTCTTCTTTTATTCCCTATTTTTTTCTAATACAAGAAAGTTAAGGCATAAAGGGTTAAGAAATGAATTTTTCTCAAGTGGGCCTTTATGGGTTCTCAACCTAACAAGCCTCTGTGTCTCTTTTCTCTATTATTCTTTCTTGTATTTTGATTCTATATCCTTTTTTCAAAGACACAAAAGTGTATAAATTTGCAATTAAATAAATGAATTTTTCTATGGTATCCATTTTTTTATTTTCAACCAAAAATACTTTGTGTCTCTTTAATTTGAAGTTTAAGGTCTTTTAATTTGGACAAAATCAAGTGATTGGAGTTTGAGGTCATATAATATAGACTAAGAATGGTATGGAAATTTATGTATGGGTATAGTATAGGATATCCATGACATGAGTGGGTGCCATATACCCAACTCCTTTATATACTTTTATTACCCTTACATATATACATTTTGATTTATGAAAGTATTTTATCTAACCATGGTAGTAACATTATTTCTATATGTACTATATAATTGGTAATGTGCTTAGATTACATGTATTATCAAAGGATTATAGTATTTACCAACTATAATGAGAACCTCTAGCTACCATGACCACAATCATAAATATATATACTATGGTCTAGATAAATCATGATGATAAAACACATAAGATATATGACTATTTGGTTCTGGGGGCACATAAGAATTGGGATGTATTATCATGAAGTTATCACTTGGTAATATCAATTATATTGGATCATGGGAATAACCCATCAATAAGAACAACACATGTTTTAGATTTAATTACTTATTTCTATCCACAAGAAAGTGTATTGTTTTCATGACTTGAGATAATTATAAATACTTACAATTTGATCTGATACCTTGATGCAAGATGAAAACCATTACATTTATATTTGTTCAAAGGTAGATTGTGTTGGGTATACTATGGTGGAAAGACATTTAATGAATGATCAATTTAGGATTTTTCACTTCCCAGTCGAGGAAGAGATATCTCGGGGATAGTTTACAAGAATGGTAATAACTTTATTAAATCCATGTCTACAGTATAATAAGGTAAGTATATCTATTAAGGTCATAAAATAATAAAAAAGTATTGATGATGACACAAATTATGCATCATGATTTATGAGATATCATAATAAAAAGAGATTATATGACACATCATGTGTTTGTAGAATAGGTTTTCATTTCATTCAATAATCATTATCTACTTAGAGGCCTTGATGGGTTGTTAGACTCTACTCCTGGTCTATTAGTAGCACTCACTACTATCTATATAAGGGACTAGAGGGTCACACACTAATCATATTCAAAAGTCAGTTCTATTCTAGTTAATATATGTTTAGGAAATAGTGGGGCCCACATCTGGGGTTTGGAATATGTCCAAGATTGAGAGATCACCAATAGATAAATAAATTCATGTTATTTGAGTTTATAATAATAATTATTGAATTTATTTATTCATATTATTCTAAAATTATTCAATGGATATGAGGAAAAATATTTTACGAATGAATATTTAAAATTCAAGGTTCATTTAATATTAATGGGAGAAACAAGTTGAGTTAATGAATCATATTTTATGATGTAACATATATATTATGTTAAAAGTAAGTGATAAAATATAAATGGAATTTATGACATGGGTAATAGGTCATAAGATGTCATTTATGGCTTATTCATAAGGTTAAACATATTCAAGGGACATTATATAATTTTTATTAGTTTAAACTATATATATAAGTCGGGAAGAGCCCAAATTTAGTGAAATATTCATTCACTCTAATTTGGGAATGTCCCACTCCTCTCTCCCACATCCTAGAGTAAGGAGTCCCTCAAATTACCCTGATCCAAGACTTCCTTCTTGGATTGAAGAAGCGGTGTTACAATGGTGCTCATGATGTCAAAGGTTTCATCAGTTATCCACACTAGCACATAAAATCAAACAATAGATGCCCTGATAGACTCTTAAAGAATGTGTGAATGATCTAGAGGTATATTATGGTGGTTACTTTAAGAAAAAATGTCCGATGTTGATTATAAAATTCTTTCATCTTAAAATCAAATGAGGTAATGATTCAATTTTGTTTTTATTCTCAATTTATTCCAGATGAGATACTTCAGTTGTAACTGAGCATTGCACATCTTTAGAGAGGAAGTAATTACATCTGTATGGTGATAAAAAATTTTAAACACACATTTTTACACAGCCTCTATGTGACCTAGTACCAATATGTAAGGCATCACTTCATATCCTATAGTAATGGGAATAAATCTATACATAGTTCTTAAAGAAGATTTCTTTGTGAAAATTTGACTCTTTTAGAAGGGGAATAATGAAATTAATGAATAGATGTCCTAGTGAAAGAAATAAAAATGAAACCCAATGTGAAATGATAAAATTCTTATTACTAGGGATAGAGAATCAATGAAGTATCATGGCTCGACCTAATATAGGACGTTTGGGTGTCACTACGTAACCTGTAATATTAATAATTAAGATGCACATAGTTCTTATAAAATCTATCTCTGAATAGATCTAACTCATGCATAAGGGACATGGTAATGAAATGTATGGTTATTATAGTATGTTAAGGGAGGAAACTCAATGTGAATAAATTCTATAAACCATGATAAACTAAAACAATCCCATCCTAATGCATACTATAGGGAGACAATATGTGAACTAGAGTAGGTATCATTTTCTGGGAAAAGCCATACATACAAGATTGAATCTATGTCTAGGACTGGGATAAGAATTACAAGCATCACTATATATCCAATAGTAATAGGAATCAAGAAACACATAGTTTTGATATATGATTTCTCCGTATATATCTAGATCATATATAATAGAGAAAGGGAGAAATGTATGAGTTCTCTTGTGAGAGAGAAAGATGGGCCTTGACATGAGTTAGAAAATGAATCATCATTAAAGAAAAAATAGGGATCGAGATGGAAGTTATGGTTAGGCCCAATGTAGTTGATTTAGGCGTCACTACATATCCTGAGGTAAGATTATTCAAGAAACACATAGTTCTTATAAGGATCATCTTTTTCATAGGACAAGGGAACCTTAAAATTAGGGTTGTAATGTGTATATATAACCATCAAATCCTCAAGGAAAGAAAACGCTCATATATATCGATTTATTACATGGGGGAGGGTATTTTAGTATTTGAGGCTATATAAAATTGACCTCTCGATAATTTCAAGGCCACACAAGATGGATCACTCTAATTAGTTTAAATTTATTTGAAATGTACTAGATTAAATGTAGTTTAAAATTATGTGAAAAGGACCTAGATGTCATATATTTTAAGGCCATACGACTAGGACCATCTCCAAGTAGTTTAGAGTCATTTTAAATAAACTATATTATATACAATTTAAAGTCATATAATTGGTAATTTTTAGAATCACCCTGAAACTAGGAAAATTATTTCTTGAGAAACCTTTCATTAGTAGTTGGAGTGATATGCTTCCCATACATTGTAATCAAAGAGTAAGATCTATTGGAGTATACCTTATATATAGTGTAAGATTATTTCCACTTTGTCCCTATCTTGGGGGCGAGGGGGTCTTTCCAGGTTCCATGGGAGTTCTAAAATATAACACCAAGTCTCCTTGGATGAATTATTAGAGATGAACCTTTTTATTAAATTCTCATGTGATTTGATTTTAATGAATCTCAAGGTTGTATAGTGTATGAAACCTTTTGTTGTCAAATATCTCCAAATCATCAATCTATATATAAGACTTCTCATATTCATATAGTTGATTATAGATAGTGAGATTTAGTGATTAAAATAGATCATTAATAGGTAGAACTAATTATGTTCCGTATACAAGCATGAATGAGGTCACTTTTCTAATAGTATGGTTTTTGGTGTGACAACACATAAAAAAGAACCAGTTTAACTAGACACAATTTAGTGTTTTTTACACTATATTTTTACGGATATTAAATAGTTTTTTTAAGTCCTCTAACCCATTTTCCACTTCATAACAATAGGATGCATTATTTTTCTAGATGTTTTTTTCCTGATACATCCTCTTCAATTCATAATTATAGAAATTGGTGTTGTTTTCCATCAATATTGTGTGAGGGACACTGTCACGACCCGACCCAACGGGGCTCGAGCCATGACTCCCCAAGCCCGCCTCCAATAGGCCAGGGGCTGGCGACCAGCGCCGAGTAGGCTATCTCACACATGGGAGGCATTAGCCTATGGTACCTGTACGCACGCACCCACAAACACCTCCATGAAACAATGCAGAGATATATAAAACTGAAAAGGAAATGCATGCATACATCTATCCCAAACCAGAGTGCAACAACAAAAGTACAAAGGGAAAAACAGGGCCCACCAAAAGAAAACTACAAAGTGCGTCCAACCTGCTCTGAAGCTGGGGAACACTACCACAAACACCCACCGGAAAGCACCCATGGCACAGCTCCGGTAAACACCCCGGTCAACACGCTCACTAAGCTCCGCCTGCTCCAGGTCCTCCTGGGACTCCGTAGAAGGGCCAGTGGTCTGCACAAGACACAAACATGTGCGGGCAAAGCCCATGCAGGGGTGAGTATAAACATACTCAGTAGGCACCCCAAAACCCAAAACCCAAGGGAGCAACTGAAAAGAAACAGTCCACTCAACCCAGCCAGAGTGAACCCAGATAAGAGAGAAACTCCATCTCGTGACCATCCTTGGCTAAACACATCTAGTCAGCTCAGCTCAGCTCAGGTGTATGCCCATTAATACACCTTGAACAATCCAGATATACTCATATCACGCCACAAAGCCATAAGAGGTATCGACCTCGTCACCAGCAACCGTCCACAACCAGGAGAATACACCGCATGAACACTGTCATACCAGATGACACTCATCTGAGAGATACACTCCATCGGGTCCCAAACAAACATCTCAGATGCTCACCAGAGAGACCACGCTCGTCGGATAACATCACTGAGGAAACATCGCTGAAACAACATAACCACCAAACTCCTCAGGTAGGGGATCACCGCTAGGGTCTGCTAGGGGATACCAAGACCCACTCCGGTATACGTAGCTCACAGATAGGGAATCACTCCCAGGGTCCGCTGGGGGATACCACGACCCGATCTGGCATACGTAGTTCTCACAGATAGGGGATCACACCCAGGATCTGCTGGGGGATACCACAACCCGATCTGGCGCTCGACAGAAGCTCCACACTCAGATAGAGGATCATCGTCCATATAGAGATGGTCACGACGATACCGGAACCCTATCTGGTATAACTCATGATGTAGGGGATCGAACTGACGATGCCACAACCCTATCGAAACCACGCGCTGAGTAGGGGATCGCATAACCAATGATACCGCAACCCTACCGACAGCAAGCGCTGAGTAGGGGATCGTATAACCAACGATACCACAACCCTACTATAAACTTCATGCTTAGTAGGGGATCGTATACCCGACAATGCCACAACCCTACTGGGCAAGACCCACCGCATAGGGGATCATATTCCCGATGATGCCACAAACCCTACGGGGTTAACCTGCTAGATAGGGGATCGTCGCCCGTGAATAAGTGGTCACAGCGATACCAAGAACCCGATCCAGGGTAAATATTCTAGCGGATCCGCTTCAGGCCCACCGGAGGGATGCCACAACTCTAACAGTTAAAACATCCCATCGAGAGGATCACAAACCCATACGAAGGTTGTGATGCCACCCGAACCCTCGTAGGAATGAACCAAGGGAGAACCCTCAACCACTGCTGGTCCAAACGTTGCTAACCCAAGCGACCCGCCACAACGCCACACTGCGCACCTCCTAGGCCAAAACCGAGGCCACCATCACGTTCCACGCGGAAAAACACGCAGGATGGGCTGTTTACTCGCCCGAAACAGAGCACTGGTGAAAAAGGCACTATTCACCGTAGCTAGCTCGTGCGGGGCCCACACAACGATCCCAAAACTCATCGAGCGGACCATACCACGATGATCCCCTCAGAAAAACAAGCGGAATCGACTACTCGCTCATCCAAAACGGACACCCGGTGAAAAAGGTACTATTCACCAAAGGCCAGCTCGGGTGGGGCCCACGCCTGGATTCTGAAACTCATCGAACGGATCGCACCATTGCGATCCCCTCGGAAAAACACACAGGATCGACTATTCATCTGCCAAAATCAGACTCCTGGTGCAAAAGCTGTGTTTCTCTGCAAACGCCAAAACCCGGCCTCGTGGGGCCCGCGCCCCGTTCACAGTCCCAACACCCGGAAACCATCTCAAAAAGTCCGTCGTACCATCAGGGTCTCAACGCCACTGACAGCACGTCAATCGGACGCTCCAGGCAGAAGTTACAACGGCCCGAAGTCGTAAAATAATAAAATAATATTATTTTATACGACGTTTCTAATTCCCGAGCTACAACCCCGAACCATAAAATTCTCAAAGTTAGTTCAAAAGGTCCGTCTCGACGCAAGGAGTGCATCGCCGCAAACAGATCGCAAATCCGAGTTATGGTTTGCGAGTTACGGGGGTTTAAAGAACCCCCGGAAAATCCTGGCCAGACCACCGTCAGCCTCGCCGGAAATCTCCGCGCCGCCGCCGGATTCCGCCGTGCCGCCGCCGCCCCGTCGCCGGATTCTGCCATGGCCACCGCTCCTCGTCGGCGGAAAACCGGGTTGGGAGCCATCGAGAGCACCCCGGTGCTCCAAATTCAGATCCGAAAAAAGTTTCGGAAAGCTCAAGACCCGAACTATACAACCCTTATGACGATTCGAAGAAAAACAACACATAAACGGGGTCTGGGGTTTTCAAAATGTAAAACGCCTACCTGTTGGCGAATCGTCGAAGCTTCGGGTGCAGAACGACGCCTGCGACGCGCTGGAGATCGATCTGCTGACGATCGACGCTGAAAACGGACGCCCGGAGCTCAAATCGGCGAAGAACGGAGGTGGGAGGAGGGGTTCCATTCCGCTGCACGTGGGTGGGAGAGGGAGGAGAGAAATGAAATTGTTTTCTTTTTTTATTTAATTAAAAACCTTCATTTAAAATATCGCCCCCGACTCCGCGCCCGACGCGGACAAATTTAAGGTTACCCCTAGGGTAAACGCGCCGTTCTGAACGCAACGACAGACTCAAATTTGCGATCTGAGACTCCGTTCAGAAGTTATTCGAGTCGATGCTCGTAAACAAACTTTTCCACTTATTTACGAAAACGCCCCTGGTGGTGTTTCTCACCGCAGGCCTGCGCCTGCAAATTTTACACCTTACCTAGGGTAAACGGCACATTTCGGATGCAACCGTGCCATCAGATTACCATTCTGAGCTACCGTTTAGGAGATACTACACCCCCGACACGTGCATAGTATAAAAATACTTAATATTTTTATAAAATTAATTTCGGGCACACCGGGCCTCGGAATCACATGCCGTCTTCGCGCATAGCTCTGGAATTATTCGTAGAAATATTCCAAAGTCTGACAGGACCAAAAACCCGAGTCTCTACAGACACGTAATCCAATCACGATATTAAACTATGAAATTGAAAACAATTTTCAGTATGAATTATTTTAGGGGAAACAATTTAGTCCATTTGGACTAGAAATCAGTGGTAGTAAGGGTAAACTTGAACCACCTCACTATGGATGGAGGGTATGAACCCATGACATCCACCCACCACATAAAAAATGGGTATGAGTATTTTGTGGTATGAGATAGTTATGGAGGTTTATGGGTGAAATTGGAATTAATTTGTAAGGAATGAAATCTATTTATAAACCCCATATATTCTTGAATTGTTGATGACTAAAAGTATCAACGTCTCTAAATTTGGTGGGAGGGTTTGGTTTCTGAATGATGATCACCAGAAGAACTAGTATAGAATTCTTTCCTAACAATTAGGGTCTCCCCTATTTCAATTACCTTGAGTAGGAACCCATAAAATTATCAGTTTTAGATATATACCTAGAATTTTGGCCATTATAAATAAATATTTTTTACATGAAATTGGATTTGTTACTTCTTGGATTGATCTAGTGGAATTATTCCATTTTGATGTAGTTTATTAGGACAAACATCCATTTAGTTATGGTATCATTCAGAGAGGGTAAATTATTTATTTGATCACATTTGGTCTTAAATTTAATTATTTCTTTCATATTATAACTAAAAAGTAGATAAACCACTCTATTATGTGTGACATGAATGACTATCTTATCTTGTTTAGGATTTGATAAGGATATAGATATACTAGCCTGTGTATCCTATTGTATATTTTTTGAACACTATATCTGAGATATAAATGGTTATAATGGGAATTGAACCATAAAATAATTAATATAATCAATTAATGAAGTAAATTATTTCTTCTTGATGGTTCGTCCACCATTGATTTTCTTAATCACCAAAAATGAATCAACCTTAATATTCAATCAGACCATTGGTATCCATAGGTCTATTTACAAGACTGTAATTAGGGCCTATTATTCTACCTCCATGTTGGTACATTCCTCTAATATCTAGTAAGAGTATGGAATAACTACCTTTACTTGAGAGATAAATAAAATTCCCAAGATGACCGTATTGAGCTTTGGGTTTTCCACTCCCTTCTTGTTGGACTAATGAATGACCCATAAAAATTAATTTCCCCTATATGGGAACTTTCATAGATTGATAATAATTTTTCATCATCTCACTCATTCTAATTATAGTCTTCTTTGGGATAGGGTGTACTATGAGGAAATCTACTAATTATTTCCCCTTGATCACATTTTGAGGAATGAATTGTAAATTAAAATACTGAAAATGACTACCCGTCGTGTTAGATACCTAGTTAGTATTGAACAACTAAGGAAATATTTGAGTGGATAAATATGAGATTTCAAATAAAACTCTTTGTGTTATAAATAGTTTCTCAAATTATTCACTATAAAAATAAATGCAAGGTAGCTCTTCCCAATGGTAGAATACCAAGACTTGACATCCATTATTGTTCTACTACGATAGCAGATACCATTTTCCCTGCTAATTCCATTTTTCTAGAAAAGGAGGTAACCAATTGATCATTCCAAAGTGTAATATAGAGAATGAGAGGCTTCCCTTAAACAATAAAAATTAATATTAGTGGATGAAGAAGGAATGTTTTGAGATTATAGAAGGATTTTTGAAAATTTTCATCCCAGTGATAGGTGACCCCTTTCTTAACCAACCACATAAATTGAGAAAAATTTATAGTGAGGTTATTTATAAATACCTAGAAAAGGGGATATGTACCTATATTCCCCTCAATTCATTAAGGATTTGAGTAGGAGGTGTATCAAGTATTACCTTTTTATTTTTAGGGTATACTTTGATACCATGATAGTGTACCATAAAGCTGAGGAAATCCCCTAATATTACCCTAAAATCACATTTTAGGGGGTTCATATTCAATATATACTATCATAGATTGTTTAATATAGTATGGAGATCAGTAAAATGATCATATTATAGATAATATTTTATAACATTTCATCCATACATCACTCTATAGTTTTCCTAAAAAAGTCTTAAAAATACGATGCATGGAATATTGATATGTATATCCATCATTGGGAATTACTTGATATTAATATAACCCATAGGGTCCCATAAAATTGGTTTTCTCCACATATTTGTGATCCATTTTGATTTGGCTATTTCCAAAATACCCATCCATAATGGAAAGGCCTTGAAAGATAGCCACTGAATTGAACAATAATTCCATGAATGGGACTTTGAAATCATTCTTAGGGAATTATGGAATAAGATCCCAAAAATTAATATAGGCTACGATTTTACAATTATTTTTATTTATAAAGATATTTTTAAAAATTTATTTTGGTTATTTAACTTCCCATATGAAGTTAGATTTGATCAACCTATCATATTTGACCTTTACTTTGGTGGAGTGGGTCAGATGTATTCTCCTTATTTCTTATTTATATCCAACTTTGTTGTTCAATAATTAAAAATTATGGGTATAAACTTAGGTATAAAACACAATCATATTTGTGTAATTCCATGAAAATACATATCGTCTCGACTTCAAGAAAGAGATGTATTTCTTCTATTATTTTGTGGTATTGGAATCACTAATTGATGTGTCCATAGATCATCATTCATGCCCAAATTCACTTATCTAAGTTAAAAAATGGTAGTCAAGATGCCTTCCTCAAAAGGAAGAGGAGAACCCTTGATTTATTCCCCCTTATCTTACCTATTTCATTGGGAATAAATGCAACAAAACCCCAGGATCGAGGAGATTATATGGGAAAATGTTTCTTATATTAGGATCAAATTCTTAATATGAATGGTTGAGATTATCTGATCCATATATCACCATGATAATGGGATAAAATATTCCTAAACACTTTGACCTTCTTTTAGGATACATTTCCAATTGATCTAAGATCTTGGGCTAAGTTGATTGAATATCCACCAAAATTGTGCTTGATTAAAGACATTTAGGGAAAATATTAATTTTCATCATCTACAATACAATCTTATCATCTATTAGTGTTGGATAGTCAATAGAAGCATCTTCTTGACTATCATATGATAGGAAATTTATTAGAGGGTTTAAATAATTAACCAATGTGACATAATGAATCTCAAGATCTAGAGTTGTAACCTCAATTCAATTGATTAGAAACATATAGTCTTCACCAAGTTTGTTTCAAGGAATGATTCTGGTGATCTAAAATCCATTTAAAATACTATCTTGTAAGAGATTATTTAACATTGGTTGCTCCTCTTACCTTTTGTAATATCTATTTCATATTTATTGAGATTCATATGACGCAAAAGGGGAACTATCATCATAAAGTACCCTAAATTTCCTTTCAATAGAATATTTATGTAACTAATGATATGATGAGGGTACTACTACATTAATATAGTGACATGAAATTACAAGAAATACATTTAAAACCATTTCCTAGTGAAACACCATGAATTTAAAGTCAAAAACAAGTTCACTAAATTTGGTTCTCACCTTAAATCATCTTGAGTGGTCTACACTCTTTCTTATCATACATATGAGCCATGATCCCAAACTTATTTTAATGAGTCCAATACATGGTTTGGGTATTATATAATGAAGATGATTATAATAAAAAATATGTTCCATGTTCATAATTGGGGAGTATCTTGATTGTTTAAAGATTAGGTAGCACCAACCTTCACACATCTCAGTATTGGCCAGCTGATTGTCTATTTGAAAATTAATCTTCCAATATGATTGGAATAGAATGAGTCCTAAAGGATTCATGAATAAATTTATTTTGTCATTGATCCATTGAAGAACCTATCTTTGGGTTCTAGTAACATATATAGATTCATGGGAAATGATACATGATTTTTGAGGTATACCATGACTTATCCCTCCTTTTAATCTTTAACCTTTGTGAACTCCTCCCCAAATATTAATGAGGAACTCAGGTTTATATACTTCCTCATCACCATCAAATGGTTTTTTAGGTGGATGAAATTAACAATGTCATATCACTACTCCTCATCTAATGAAAATACCATTTGGTGGGGGTGGTTACCATCCTCCCAATGATGGGAGTATGTAGTCCAAGAGGGTTGAGACCAATTTGGTTATTCACAAGGGTTCCTACTTTTATGGACTGTTCTTCTAACATTATTTGTGGAAACTCCTAGATGAATATGATGATGAAGATGTCACCTCAGATATTGTATGTGAAATTGGGGACATGAATGGCTGGTTCAGTCCTTCCATAATGGTTGAATTCACCCAACTAACTAATTTTTTGGATATCCAAAAATTAAATTTGTACTCTTATCTATGTGATACTTCACGCCACACCCTTCTTCTTTTAGAATATTTTTAGAGAAAATGGTCACCCATGATGATATTTTACCCTACTATACCTTCATGGAATCAATAATATTCTAGAATATATCCTTGAAGATGATTTTTTTGAATATTATCCACTAAAATCTAGTGGTAGGTGTCACAAAACAACCTGGGTCGACCTTGAACCGGTCACCCAATCTGATCCACAACACGGCCTATAGGGAATTCCCAATCCCCATAGGCTGGAAACTAGTGCTAGACATCAGATATAAATTGAGTGGGAATGATTTCAGCCAAATAACCAGGATAAAATAAATAAACTAATCAAAATGAGCATGAAACATCAACCCACAACTGAACATAAATGAATAAGCAACTGATCCAGATAAAATATGCATCTAACTAGACTGAAGACTAAAATAAGAAAAATGAAACTAAGAAACAAATAAAACTATACTAAGCTGCCACTATCTCCATGTGACATCTCATTCACCTCCAACCACAAGACTAAACCCACTCCAACCTAAAGAACCTGAGCTAGGAACCCTAAAAAAATGCTAAACCTGCAAAATAGCTCAGGTGTACCGACACCAAGTGGTATAGGCAGGGTGTGAACTAATAGCTCAGTAGGCAATCACCACAGAGTCCAAATGTTTCCTTTCCCAAAATAGTCCATTAACACTATTTTGAAATAAAATTATAAAAATATATTTTTTACATTTTATTAAACAACCACAACTTTACCGTTTTAAATACAAAAACATTCCACCATCAATTTTTCAAGAAAACTACCAATTTATAACATTAACCCAAACCAAACAATACTAGTAACAATTTTCAATGGAATAACTTTAAATGGAAAACAATTTCAAAGAATTCCACTTTAAAGAAAAAGCACTTAATTTTAAAATTACCAACCCAACCTACAATATGCCTACAAGAGGAACAATATAATTAATGATCACTAGTCACGAGAACACCCCTAGGCACTAGCTAGATGTGGACCCTAGGTACCTCGTACTTGGTGAAAAGTAACCATATTAAATATCTATTCTCATGCATGAGACACTAGTAGGGAACATACCCATAACCTAGTAGTCCCCAAAATCATTATAATAGTTTAGTTAGTATAGTCATCTTCAATCTTTCTACATGAAACTGGGATGAAACCACTTCGGATCACTAGTATACTAGTACACGTCCACCCACCAAGATACTCGAGCTTCCCTTTTTGTGCTCAATCAGGTTTCCCACATCACATGATACCAATTACACAATTTATCTACCAAAACAAGTATCAAATTTCATAAACCACAACTTTTACATCACAAACACATTCTTGAAAACTTATGAATATCGAAACATTTAAAAATCACTTCTAAAACCATGAGGAACACCACTTCACTGATAATTTTTCAAACAAGCCTTTCCAAATTTTTGGAAAAACATGCAACTCTAAAAACATTCCAAACAAGCCTTTATGTTAACACACCAAAATACATCTACCAAAACATTTCCAAACTTTTTCTAAAACCTTCTTGAAGTGGGAGATTCCAAAAAGCCCCTTAAGCCAGAAATTTGTCAAAACACACACACCAAAAGACAAACGGGAATACCCCCTGATATTTAATTTTAAACTACATTTATAAACCACACAAATGATCCAACATTATTTAGAAAACAAGAACCATTAAGGAAACCAATATTTCAAGGAACACTGATTTAAAGCACTATCTTCATTTGAGGGCACAACTATGTGTGCACCTAGTGCACCCATGGATGTGGCAACATCCAATGGTACACTAAACATTCAAGAGGACACCCAAAAAAATTTTCCACAAAACCCACCATTTTCTTTAAAACCCCATGCTTCCATCCACACTATTTAGGGAACATAAAAGAATCCTATTATAACCATGAAACCCTTTTTAAAACATTTTAACACATTTAACAAGCTAAAAAATTACCAAAACATACACACCAAATCAAGTTCACAAACAAGAAATAACCATCACACCATAATCATGTATAAAAATTTCATTAAACCCACAATTTAACTTTAAAAGAACAATGGAATTTTAAACAATAACCATAGGTGCTATAAACCTAGGCATTTCACACAAATACCTTTGAAAACCTATTTTTAGTAAATTCTACCAACACAAAATCACCATTCGCATCAATCCATAGATATATTAGAGTTTTGAAAGAGATTTAAAAATTAAATTAAAGTAAAAAAGTTCTCATTGAGTGTTTATAAAATGAAAAAGTCAGAAATGACTACCTCAACCATGTGTGGATTGGATAAAACTCTAAGAAGAGGAAGAATTGAGCCTTACAGAGGATCTGTACACCATAACCACAAGAAAACGAACCAAAATCTTCCAACCCTAATCCTAGGGTTCGACCAACAAGAAACAAGCCAAGAGAGAGAAATAAATGAGAGACGACGAAGTGGAGAAGATAAATAGGGAAGATTTGATGAAGAACCATTGACCTTTGGTGAGAAATCACCCAAAAAATGACCCAAAAAGATGAATAATGAAGGGGGAGGCGCCTCTGGTCTATTACCAACTATTAGGGCTTCATTTGGGAGGTGGAATAACCTAAAAAAGATCCTTAGGTAAAAAGTTATTAAGCCCGTAGTGGATATACGGTTTTGTGTCACGGTTTTGTAAACTGTGCGCAAATCATGCGAGGGCTACTGGAAAAATTATGCTACTTTTCAGTAGTGGGTTTCATGGTTTGGGAAAATCATACTCAAACTGTGTGACCCTAAAAATTGGCCAAAACCCTAAAATGACACCCCAAACACTATAGAAGACCCACCCAAAGATCCTTCAATGATTTAAATACAATATAGTTACACCATGGGTGTCACAAAATCTCCACCAGGAAGATTTCTCCAAATACCATTCACTAGAACCATGAATACTTCAAGAAGAAAACAAGAAAAAATAAAACACAAAGACTTTAGTTAGACACTAAATCCATACCTCAACCAAAAGATCCAACATCAATAAATAAATAAAAATAAATGAAAACCATGGTTGGGGTGTGATAATTCTCCCCACCACAAACACTTTATACCCCTAGAAAGTCACCTAGCCAAAGGTTAACCAAAATATGAATCCATTCCTAATCAAAACCAAGGAAAACAATGAACCTAAGGTGACTATTCACTCCACAAGTCACACCCGACCGATCAAGATGAAACCAAAATATAAGAATGAGGGGGTTCTCCCCACCATAAGGATTCGACTAATAAGAACAACATTAAATCCAAAAACAACACCCTCACCGCAACCAGTAACTAGGGAGTTTTATATTTTAATGTTTCTGGGAATCTTGTATGATTTGGCCACACATTTTACCAAACTTTTCACCAACCGTGCGTGAGCTACTGGAAAGAAGGACACCCCTCACATCTTGGCCACATGGTTTCAAAACTGTTCACCAACCATGGAAACACCTCTATCTGAAAATAACACCAAGATGCACGGTTACCTGGACAAGTCACACAATTTCCTCTAACCGTTCACAAACTGTGCACATGATAAAAATTCACCCGAAACTTCCAAAATTTGATAATTTTAATCAGGAATCCACTCGAAATTCCTTGTACATGTTGGACATGACTGAAATCAAAATAGGGAACCTCCCACACGAACCAAACCCATAATACATCAATTTTACAAAACTCAAGAATCTCCAAATAAACACTGATGAATGTTAAAATGGAGGCTAGCCTATAAAAAATGCAAGACATAATAAAAAGGGGAACATAAAATTCAAAAGGACACATTCAAATAGACTCAACTACTTGGGTTACAAAATAACAAGTCCATAATAACTTTACAAAGAAATGATGAACATACAACAATAAGAAAGCAAGAATAAGGAATATTTAACTATCTTCTTCCTAATTCTTAAGGAAAAAACTGGAACAAGGTTACACTCACCCTTAGAAACCCTTGACTATGCATGAGCTTCACCCTGAAACCTGTGGCCGAGGCTCTGATGGCCGAAGAATCTCCTACCTCACAGTTAGGCATGATCATCCCCCCAATCAAAAGTTATTTTGGAGGGATGTGACAAGACGAAAGCAAACTTCCATTGGTCCAAAAGTGGACCCTCAAACAAACAAAAGACAACATGGACTTTAACAACCTAGATAGTGACTAACAACCCAAATACATTCTATTCTTCCATTAAACCACTTCTATGCCTCTAATGGTCATCTATGACTTCAAAGGAAAAGCAACAATTGAGAATAATCAAAAACTGGGTAAGACTCATTGATAATTTTTGGGACCTTTCTAGGAAACATATTCCAAACAACACAAAGAACACTAATTAAAAACCAACATCAATCTGAAGCACATTCAGAAAGAATATCTCAAGCCCCAAAAAAGGCTCAAAAAACCGAACATATAAAAACACAACCAAAAAACAACTTTAAAAAAACCACCATTTCATTTAAAATTCAAAACTGTGTTCTCCCAAGGAAACTTTCCAAATAATGAAATTCAATTTTCACAAAACAACAATCCACATTCTAAAATAAACAATTTCCAGAATCATTTTTTTTCACATTCAAATTCAATTTGAAAAAACAAGGCCATGCCTTTGATTTCAATAACCCACCCATTGTATCTTATAAACTATCACACATGTTCCCATACACATATACTTACATCATCAATACACAAGTTCCAACCTACAATTTCCATAAATACTCTCACATATGTGAACTTTAATAAGGAGTGCTATGGGTCACACATTTCTTTACCTCATCAAAACCCAAGCATTTACAAATTTCAATCCAAATTTTTTTTTCTTTAAAACACATTATACCAATTTAAAAACCACTTGAAAGAAATTATTTTTCATTTTCATAAACCGGTTTCATTTTAAAATATTACTTGCAACAAACATTACTAAAATGAAACATGACTCAAGCCAAACCACCAGAATGAGGAACTAGTGTCTATGAAAAACATGGAGACATGGTAGTAGGCCATGCACTAGGTAATCCAAAACACTAAGAGGACCTTGGATCGTGTACTTGGACTCCACATGGGTCACTACTCCATTTGAGCTCATAACATGACACCAGCTTTCCGGTATTATCATCCCCCAATCCAAAATAAAGACAATAGACCCAAATCCCAGATTGCCCTTGGTAACTTAAGATTCAAAACAGGCAAGGGTTCATGAAGACCTTCCCGTGCCTACCTATCATGTCCCAAAAACCCTAATATCCAACTACCAAATACACCAAATAAAAAGGGCCTCTTATGATACCATTTTTTCAGGAACTAACCTGGTTCGACCATGAATTGGTCACCCAATCCGATCCACGACATGGTCCAAAGGGCATTTCTGATCCCCAAAGGCTAGAAACTTGTGACATACATCAAATATAAATTGAGTGGGAATGATTTCAGCCTAATAGCTGGAATCAAATAAATAAACTAATCAAAATGAGCATGCAACATCAACCCATAGCTGAACATATATGAATAATCAGTTGATCCAGATATAATATAAAACTAAACAGACTGAAGACTAAAACAAGAAAAATGAAACTAAGAACAAAATGAAACTGGACTAAGCTGCCACTATCTCAATGTGAAGTCTCGGTCATCTCCAAATACAAGACCAAAACTACTCTAAACTCAAGAACATGATCCAGGAACCTTGAACAAATTCTGAACCTGAAAAACAGCTTAAGTATACTGACATCAAGTGGTATAGGTAGGGTGTGAGCTAACAACTTAGTAGGAAATCACCACAGAGTCCAAGTGTTTCCTTTCCCAAAACAGTCTATTAACACTTTTTTGAAATTCAATTATAAAAATAATTTTTTTCAAATTTTATTAAACAACAACAACTTTAACATTTTAAAGCCCAACAAAATCCACCATCCATTTTTCTAGAAAACTACCATTTTATAACAAAAACCCAAAACAAAAAATACTAGTAACAATTTTCAATGGAACAAATTTAAACGGAAAATAGTTTCAAAGAATACCACTTTAAAGACAAATTAATTTTAAAATTACCAACCCAACCTACTATATGCCGATGGAAGGTGCAATATAATCCTTCAGCACTGGTCACCGGAATACCCGTAGGCACTAGATAGTTGTGGGACCTAGGTACCTAGTATCTCAGTGAAACATAACCATAATAAATATCCATTCTCATACACGATCCACTGGTAGGGAAAAAACCCACAACCTAGTGGTCCCCAACATCATTATAATAGTTTAGTTAGTGTTTTCATCATCAAACTAGCTATGTGAAATAGTGATGAAACCACTCCAAGTCACTAGAATACTAGTACATGTCCAGCCACCCAGATACTCAAGCTTCCCTTTTTGTGATCAATCAAGTTTCTCACATCACATGATACCACTTACATAATTTATCTACCAAAACAAGTTTCACATTTCATAAACCACCACTTTCACATCAAAAACCCATTCTTGAAAACTTATTCATACCGAAACATCTAAAAATGACTTCTAAAACTATGAGGAACACCACTTCCCTGAGAATTTTCCAAACAAGCCTTTCCAAATTTTTGAAAAAAATGCAACTCTAAAAACATGCCAAACAAGCCTTTATGTTAACACACCAAAATACATCTACTAAAACATTTCCAAAGTATTTCTAAAACCGTATTGAAGTGTGAAATGAAAAAAGACCCCTTAATCCAAACATTTTTCAAAACACACACAGCAAAATCCAAAAAGGTATACCCCCCTGATATTCTATTTTAAACCACATTTAGAAACCACACGAAGGATGTAACATTATTTAGAAAACAAGAACCATTTAGGAAACCAATATTTCAAGGAACACCGATTTAAATCACCATATTCATTTGAGGGAACAACCATATGTGCACCTAGTGCACCCATGGATGTTCCAATATACAATGGTACACAAAATATCCAGGAGGACACCCAAAAAACTTTTCCACAAAACCCACTATTTTCTTTAAAACCACATCCAATCATCCACACTATTTAGGGAACGTAAAACAATCCCCTTATAAACAAGAAACCCTTTTTAAAACATTTTAACACATTTAACATGATAAAACTTTACCAAACCATACACACCAAATCAAGTTCACAAATAATAAATAACTATCACACCATACTCAAATCTAAACAATTCATTAAAACCCCCAATTTAACTATAACGAACCATACTTTACATACATTGTTATTACTTCAGAATTGAAGCATACTTATTACAACATATAACAAAACCATGATAGGATCGTATAGGTATATTATCTTTAGAAACTGGGAAGCATAAACAACTGGTTTATAAATCAACTTCATTGTGTCCCATTTATTTCATCATATCTAGTGTCCCTTTTTGGAATATCCTACTTAATACCCTTCTTCCTGACCTGGGGAAAATAATACATACAAAGGGCGAGCTCAAATTCTTAGTAAGAGAAAACAAAGGAAATATCAATCATATCATATTCATAAGAACATAACATTTTGAAAATATTATCCTGCAAAAGAGATCATAATATCATGACATGGGATAAATCATAGTAGTGAAATGAAATACCAATATTCATAACATAAGACATGAAACTTTGTGGCATACACACATAATCATATAAAATCATTTCATATTAGTCAAGACTCATTTCTAAGACCATCATAGCGGACAAAGTCCATTACTGAACCGAGTTCACTCCTCGTTCTATTCCTGTATCACTAAACTAGATTAACTTTCCATTCAAAACATGTCTATCTCATGAGATATAAATCTTTACCCAATGAATTGGAGTGAGATATAGGTCCCAACATCTCATAATGAAACCATTATTATGTGTGCTACACAATCATAAATCATACATCGTAGTATAACCCATGTAATAAAAATGGGATTCTTAAACATCATTCCATCATAACATAATCCATATAAAATAAAGGACTTCATAAAAATAATTTCATCATAACATAATCAAATCAATGTAATAATAGGGATATAAATAGTACCCTATATTATCTTAGATGGAAAATAATTTTGATAAAACACTTGAAATCCATTTTTGAGTAAAATATCCTTTCTACTTCAAAACATTTTTCATTTCTCAGCATGTCATACAATTTTAAACTAAAAGAAGTTAATTGAAAATAAACTTGATAACTTGTGAAGTTAGATTCATGGAAATAATTTTCTACAAAATCATAAAAATCCATTCATGCCGTATAAGTAAAAAAACATTCTTCTCGTACTTTGGCCGAAAAAGTCAAAAAGTATCTCATACTGAAAACGACAAAAGATTATTTTCATAACTTTTACTAAAAATTCAACAATAGGTAAAATTGGATTTAAAAAATTGTAGGAGGATAGAAATAATATTACATATTGAGGAAACATGTATGTGGATGATAAATACGCCCCAATAAATATTGAAGTATAAACAATCTCGAATAAAAATGAGATTGCAAGACTTTCCCTTACCTTAGGTCCGATATGAATTGTACATATTCGAACCTCCTGTATAATGATTTAAATAATGTCATTGACTTATTTTAGAATCATATTCATTGTTATGATATCATATATGGTCATATTCATATATTTTTATTAGTAATATTTCATTGCTACTTGTTATTCGGGTGTTCATTTCTTTATATTCTTATGCCTGTTTTGTCGAATAAATTCTTATTCCTATTTTTAGGTTATAGATACATAATTTAAAGAATGGTAGTAGTATAATATATATCATATTTATTCATTTAATTCATTTATATAATCATGTTTTAATGAAGATCATGTAGAACGAATCACATCGCATCATGGAGACAGTAAGCCGTACGTACGCACGAGCGATGATATCGTTCCCATAATTATTGAATGGTATTGGAGTGGATGATATAATATCTCATAAATAGTATCATGTTATAATAATTATATATAGTTATTTTTTACACCATTATACCCATCCAAGTAAGGTGGTGGTGGAAAATAGATTACACCACGACGTGGAGACAGTATTCCGTACATACGCATGAGCGGTGATTTCTTTTTCCGTAGGATAGATAGAAGGTGAAATACGATTGTTTTTGTAAAGACTCGTAAATTTAAAGGAAAATATTTTCTTAATTTATTTGGGATTTTACGAGTACACAGTTTCTGACGGCACCTGATTCCGAGGCCCGGTGTCCCTGGAATCATTTTCCGAAGTTTAGCTCAGGTACGTTCAGTGAACGAACGAGCGGGTTTTCCTAACTTTTGAACAGGCGCTCGAAATCGAAATATGAGGGCACCGATGAAACCGCAGCGCCAGTAATTTCTTAGAAATACCTTTTCTAAAGGTGAGTTTGCTCGGGAGGAGTTGTTAAAAATGTGAAGAATAAAATTGTAGTTGTTTTACAATTATAATTTTATTTACACCACTAATGGTTTGAGAGTTAAGGGAAAGGAAGTTGTGAGGAAGTTGGGGTGGGTCCCACACGAGCCCCCACCTCCTTAAATTTCCTAACACCCCTTTAAACACCTAAATGTGTAACTCATCCTCTCCCCCTCTTAATTAAAAGTCAACTCTCTCATTAAATTATTTGATTAAGTTAATCAATGTATTTAATTAAGAGTTGAATTTTGAATTCATGGATTGGGATTAATAAAATAAGGGTGAACCTTATTTTATTTGGGGGTTGTTGTTTGAGAAGAATTGGGAGAGAATACTCAAAATCTTGAGGAGTCTTCATCTTCTTTGTTGGATAATGCAAAGAACGCCAGAGAACCAAGGAGGGACGGTGTGCCGATCTTTCCTTTCTCTGCAGCCGGTGTGAGACGTCATCCTCTTCTTCGACGCTCACCAACACCGTCATCGAAACCGATCCTCATTCGACAACTTGTTTGAGGTAGGGGATTGTTTTATGTTTGTGGTTTATTTTGGCGTTCATTGTTGATTTTCTTAGCCGCCTGTTATCAAATTAACGGGAGGAGGTCAGACCGCACGAACACGACCGACCCTCCTCCCACTTTGTTGATGTTCACCATTGTGGTTTGGATCGAAGGCAGCTCGGTGCAGCAGAACTGCGCGGGAATGAGGAATATCACGTGGCGAAGGAGCGCGACGCCGTCGCGCCGTGCCGTTGAGGTCGAAAGAAGCCGCGACCAGAGTGGGTCGCGGCGAAGGGGCACGACGTCGTTGTGCCGCTCCGGAGAACCATAGAGGGCCATGGCCGGGGCGGGCCGCGACAAAGGGGAACGACACCGTCGTACCGCGTCGGTCGAACCAAGGCCGCGACGGAGCAGGGGAGGGCGGCCAGAACCGCCGGCTGCAGGCGCTTAGGAAGCGGGACCGGCTGGTCCTGCACGGCCCAACCGGCTGACTGGATCCAGAAAAACCGGGGGTTGAACACCCAGCCAGCTCAGCAGGGTGGACCCTCGGGTCCGCCGTTTTGAAGAAAGGGCGGGGTAGCGCCTCCCCCCCTGGCGTTCGCTCAGCGCGCTGGCGCCCAGGCCGGGCCGGGCCGCACCGGCCGGGCCGGGCCACGCCAGCCGGGCCGGGCCGACCTAGGGGGTATTGGGCCGGGTCGGACCGGGCCCAACCCCCTGTTTTCGGATAGATCCGTTCAAATGCCCATAACTTGGGCTACTGACCTCTGATCGATGCACCGTCAGTTGAGTAGATATCCTTGGATCGAGAAGGTAGTTTTGGTATATTACAATCAAGGTTTCGGAGAACTTTGTGTATGACCGGGTTGGTTCGAACACGAAACCAACCGGGCCCTCAGAGCGGAAACAATTATAACTTGAGCACTAGACGTCCGAATAACGTGCCGTCGACTTTGTTGGATTTCTATTAGTGAGAAGGTTATTTTGGCTTACTCTGCTCAAGGTTTGGACACATTTGGAGTAATATCTGGTTGGTTTTGACTTAAAAACCAACCGGGCCCCTGGGACGAAAAAGCCAATAACTCTCAGACCGGGCGTCCGATTGACGTGTCGTCTGTCTCGTTGAGTTCCTATTGTCGAGACGGAACTTTGGGATACATCAAATCCGGACTGTGTGTCAGTTGATGTATCGACCCCCCTTGGATCATGGAGCGGACCCTCTCAGAATCAGCATGCTTTGTGTAGGAACCCTAGAGCTGGCTGCGACTGCGACGACGATGATGATTGTACTGGAATCCTCCGTGGGTTCGGCAACGACGACGACCGTACTGAAATCCTCTATGCGTTCGACATCGATGAATATTGTTCTCGTATCCTTTGTGGTTCCGGCAGTACCTGAATACTATTCTTGTATCCTATGTGGGTCCAGTAGTATTTGACTCTGTACTTGTATCCTATGTGGGTCTGGCAGAGTAGCTGGTTTTTTATCCTTTGTGGGTCCGACAGCTTAGCTGGTTTTGTATCCTACGTGGGTCCGACAGTTTAGATGAATCAATGGCTACATCTGATCATCTCTATCGTCTTACGAATAAGTATACCTGTGTTAGATGAGTCTTGAATTTCAATCATTATCTTTGATATGATTGTTTTTCTATCCTGTGTGGATTGGGTTGTGTTATCCTGTGTGGATTGGATTGTGCTATCCTATTTGGACTAGATCGAACTTGGGCTCCAATGTTGGAACCGAACTGGAATTGATGACTTAGGTATATTTATGGGAATATACCTAAGTAGAGTAGGTTGTTACTTCGTGATTGTATCTTTCCTTTGTGGTTTATCCTTTTTGGATTCTGTGAGACCTTCGGGGGTCTCGGGGTCCCTACTGAGTAGCGTATACTCACCCCTACACGGGCTATGCCTCCACTACATTATGTTGGATGTAGAAGACGGGCAATGCTGATCATGGTTGAGGCTTGTGAAGCAAGTCAGTACCTAGAGGTGGACCACTGGGCGGGACGTACACGGAGCGGATGACTGGACCCGAGGAGCTAAGGAGACTATTTGTACCCAACATTCAGGTGGGATTTCCAGTGGATGGCTCAGCGTTGCTGTTTACTTTTCAGTTGCTGTACTTTCTTTCAGTTGTACTTTACTTTCAGTTGGGTTTGTATTCTAGCCCATTTACTTTCCAACACTTACTTTTGTACCCAGTTTACTTAGTGTTTACTTCAGCATGCTTACTTTGTGGTGTTTCTTGACTTGTAAAGGCAATGCCTTCCATTATTATCGGGATTTACGCCTTTGGTGCTAGTCACTAGCCCCTGTCCTATGGAAAGCGGGCTTGGGGTAGTCACGATACATGCCCTGAGGATGGGTCGTGAAAAATTGGTATCATAGGAGTTCAGTTCTACCTCAGAACTCAGGAATCTGATCTTACTTCTATGTGAAGAAATAATGTTAAGGGTATTGAGTGTGTTTATCATTCCAGGGAGTCCAGTGTTGGTGCGGCGACCGACGTATCCATACACCAGGACCCTGACTTCTGATTTCTGACTCAGTGCATGAAAACATTGATTGCATGTGTGTTTTAAGGTTTTCTTTGTGATTGATTTGTGTCAGCTCACCAGGTATACTGTATTGACCGTGGAACACCTGTCTCTTTTCAGGATGGACCCACAATGGAAGCCAGCTAGGGTTCCGAGGTTTGTGCGAGATGACAACCCACCAAGCGACGAGGCCTGGTGTAGGGTCCTATTACAGAGGAGGCACTGGCGGTACCTCTACCCACCGAGCCACCGATGCCACCAGCCCCATCCGCTGAGAGTGCACGTCGCCTTAGTGCACTGCACGAGTTTCAGCTTTAGAGACCACCTAGGTTCCGCGGGGAGACAGACCCTCAGGAAGCTGAGGATTGGATGGAGGCTGTTGTATGAGTTTTCAGGTTAGTGGGGACACCAGCTGAACTCATGGTGATCCTTACAGCGAGTCTCCTACACACGACAGCAGGCAGATGGTGGATCCTAATGCTCCAGGTGCATGACGAGGCATCTCTCCTTTAGTCTGACTTTGAGAGCCTCTTTCGCTTGGAGTTTGTCCCAACCACCCTCTGTGCGGTGCGCATTTAGGAGCTACTACAGCTGTGGCAGGGTAGCACGACGGTAGCCCAGTAGTCGGCGAGATTTATCGATCTCTCGCACTATTCCACAGACATGGTACGAGACCCATTCTTTCGGGCCTGGACCTTTGAGCAGGGATTGAGGCATGAGATTAGGGCATTGATGATCTCCCTCAGTATTCCGACACAGGTAGGAGTACTAGAGCGAGCCTTTATTATAGAGATTTTTCTTGCTGAGCCTACACCAGCAATGAGACCTACCATAGGGCGGAACGTAGTAGAGTCTTTTGCAGCTGGCATTCGATGGATGTCACATGGGTCCAAGCGGACCAGACCTTCAGGCGGACGACCTCAAGATTCTGGCTCAGAGGTGTGGGGCACATGACTCAGAGCCAGTCTTACGAGGAGCAGACAATGCTATGCATGCGGTGGGTAGGGCCACATGGCTCGTGACTACCCGACCCGCCGTGCAAAGGAGCAACAGATGGTTGAGGGACCACCAAGGCAGAGGCAGAGGTTCCACCGTGGTGGTCCATAGGGAGCAGGTGGACGAGGCAGAGGAGATGGCTGAGCAGCAGGTGATGACCGACGCTTTGAGGCTCTACCACCACCACCACCAGTAGGTCCACCCCGACCATAGGGAGATGACAGATAGAGGTAGGCTCAACTTCAGGCAACAGAGGCCTACGACCACAGTGCACCAGAGATTATTCAAGGTACTATCTGTGTCTACTTCACCTTTGCTGAAGTTCTTATAGACACAGGAGCGAGTCATTCTTTCATTGCTGTTGCCCTTGTTCGGAGCTCGGAGATTCAAACAGAGCCGTTGGATCGATCCTTATGGCTAGAGACTCCTACGGGAGCAGACTCGATGATTACGCACTCGTGCTTGCAGTGTGAGATTACTCTAGGAGGTGAGAGCTTTGGCTGGGATCTTCTTGTAGCAACGTCGAGGCCTTACGACGTCATCTTGGGCATGGATTGGTTATCTACAGTTCATGCTCAGATAGACTGTATTAGGTGCAAGGTGCGGTGTGTCCGCACTGATGGGAGCAGTTTCACCTTCACTGGCGATAAGGGAGCCTTTGCAATGCAGGATGGACTCACGTAGAGGAGAGGACAGCCGATCACTCATCAGTTGGCTAGCCTCATCCTAGGAGTAGTTGATGTGCAGAGTCCGACTTTTCCTATAGTGGTGGATCAGTATGCAGACGTTTTTCCTGACCACATTCCAGGACTACCTTCTCGCAGAGAGGTAGACTTCTATATTGACCTGTACCCTAGGACAACCCCGATATCTACTCCATCATATCAGATGGCTCGCACCGAGCTTCAAGAGCAACGAGTATAGCTGGAGGACTTTCAGGGCAAGGGATTCATTCAACCCAGTGTTTCACCCTGGGCTTCCCCGATTTTGTTCACCAAGAAGGCGGATGGGATCTTGCGACTATGTGTCGACTATCGTTGCATGATCCAGGTGACCATGAAGAACAAGTATCTGCTACCGAGGATTGATGACCTCTTTGATCAGCTCAACGGACCACGGTGGTTCTCGAAGATAGACCTCAGTTCAGGATATCATCAGCTCAGAGTTCGGGACGAGGATGTGCAGAAGACGGACTTCAGATGTCGGTATGACCACTATGAGTTCTTGGATATGCCTTTCAGCGTAACCAATGCTCCATTAGTGTTCATGAGTCTCATGAACATTATCTTTTATCCTTACCTCAATCGATATGTCATGGTCTTCATCAACGACATATTGATATACTTGACCACTGAGGAGGAGCACGCCTACCACTTGCGGGTTGTGCTGGACACACTCCGAGAGCACCAGCTTTATGGTAAGCTCTCGAAGTGTCAGTTCTAGATATGTGAGGTCCACTTCTTAGGGCACATCATCTCTGAGGCAGGAGTTTCAGTGGATCCTACGAAGATCTAGACAGTGCTAGCTTGGGAGCCACCAAGGAGCGTGACAGAGGTGCGGAGTTTCTTGGGTCTAGCTGGGTACTACCGGAGATTCGTGCCAGACTTCTCCAGAGTTGCGGAACCACTTTCAGATTTGACGAAGAAGGGGAAACCCTTCGTGTGGTCAGAAAGATGTCAGCAGATCTTCTAGGAGCTGAGACATAGATTGACCAGTACACCCATATTGAGGCTACCAGAGGAGGGATTAGGGTACATAGTCTACTGCAATGCATCAGGGACCGAACTCGGGTGTGTCCTGATGCAGGAGCGGGAAATGATCGCCTATGGATCATGAAAGTTGAGGCAACATGAGTAGAACTACACTACCCATGACCTGTAGTTAGCAGCAGTGGTCTTTGCCTTGAAGATGTGGTGACACTATCTGATGGGCGAGCACTTTATAGTCTATTCTGACTACCAGAGTCTCAGGTACATCTTCTCACAGAAGGACCTGAACCTGAGACAACGGTGATGGCTCGAGTTCCTCCAGGACCATGAATTTGATATAGTCTATACTCCTAGATAGGGGAACGTAGTAGCCGATGCTCTCAGCAGGAGGACGAGCATACAATTACTTGGAGAGGTGATAGAGTAGCTAGCCGCTTTGCAGATATCCTTTGTGGATAGAGATGGGGCAGCCTTCCTTCAGTCGCTCACAGTCACACCTCCACTTCTTTAGCGGGTCATAGAGGCACATCGTGGGGACGTTGACTGTGATACGTGACATATACAGATATCCTCAGGACAAGAACCTGATGGTTTCTCTGTAGGATGAGATCACGATGTATTTTTCATAGGACGTACCATGGAACCAACTACTTTACAGAAGGAGGTGATGAGAGAGTTTCACACTTTCCCTTTATCAGTACATCCTGGGGTATCAAAGTTGTACCAGGATCTCAGACGACAGCACTAGTGGCCAGGTATGAAGAAAGCTATAGCAGAGTTTGTTTCTCGATGCCTCACCTGCCAGTAGGTTAAGGCAGAGCACCAGGTACCAGTAGGCTTGGTACAACCCTTGGAGGTACCAGAGTGGAAGTTGGACAGAATATCTATGGATTTCATGGCCGGACTTCCACATACTTCCAGAGGTCCTGACTCCATTTGGGTGATTATCGACCGACTCACCAAGTCGGCCCACTTATTACCCATTAAAGACCAGGGATCAGTGGAGATATTGGGATGTCTCTATGTTCAGAAGATTGTACGACTTCATGGTGTGCCATCATCTATCGTCTCCGATCATGATTCTCGCTTTAATTCCCGGCTTTGGAAGGGGTTGCATGAGGCATTTGGGACACATCTACGTCTGAGCACTGCCTTTCACCCTCAGATGGATGGTCAGATGGAGAGGACCATTCAGACTCTCGAGGACATGCTCTGTTCATGTGTCCTCTACTTTGGTCACAGCTGGGAGGATCACGTATCCTTGGTGGAGTTTTCGTACATTAACAGCTACCACTCCACCATCGGGATGACACCATACGAGGCGTTGTATGGCTGACCTTGCAGGTCACCTATGTGATGGATAGACCCTGGGGAATCAGCACTTGTAGGACCAGAGATGGTCCAGTCCACGACAAAGAAGGTCCAGGTCATCCAGGAGCAGATGAGGACAGCTCAGAGCTAACAGAAGTCATATGCTGACAGGAGGCGGAGACCACTAGAGTTTGAGAATGGAGACCATGTTTTCTTACAGGTCTCACCTCGATGTGGATTACGGATATTTGGCCGGGGTGGCCTGTAATCTCCGTGATTCATAGGACCATTCCAGGTTCTCAGAAGGATAGGCGAGGTAGCTTATTGCCTGGCTCTACCACCTCTGTTGCACCGGGTGCATGACATCTTCCACGTATCTCAGCTGAGGAGATACTTGCACGACTCGATGCATATCATCGACCATGGGGACCTGGACATTGATTATGGGGTGATATTTGCAGAGGTCCTGGTGGAGATCGAGGATCGACAAGAGCAGGTCCTATGTGGGCATTCGATTCCACTAGTGCGCATCAGGTGGCAGCATGGAAACCTCCAGGAGAGCACTTGGGAGCGGGAGGCTCAGATGCGTGCTCAGTACCCTCATTTGTTCCCCAAGTTTGTGATGTATCTTTATGGGGACGTAAATACCTGATGTGGGAGTAATGTAAAGACCTGTAAATTTCAAGGAATTTTTTTTCTTAATTTCTTTGGGATTTTATGAGTACGCAGTTTCTGACATCACCTGATTCTGAGGCCCGGTGTGCCCGGAATCATTTTTTGAAGTTTATCTTGGGTATGTTTAGTGAACGAACGAGCAGGTTTTCCTAACTTTTGAACCGGTGCTCGGAATCAAAATCCGAGGGCACCGATGAAACCAAATCACCGGTAATTTCTTAGAAACACCTTTTTCGAAGGTGCGTTTGCTCGAGAGGAGTTGTTAAAAATGTGAAGAAAAAAATTATAGTTGTTTTACAATTATAATTTTATTTACACCACTAATGGTTTAAGAGTTAAGGGAAAGGAAGTTGTGAGGAAGTTGGGGTGGGGCCCACACGAGCCCCCACCTCCTTAAATTTCCTAACACCCCTTTAAACACCTAAATGTGTAACTCATCCTCTCCCCCTCTTAATTACAAGTCAACTCTCTCATTAAATTATTTGATTAAGTTAATCAATGTATTTAATTAAGAGTTGAATTTTTGAATTCATGGATTGGGATTAATAAAATAAGGTTGAACCTTATTTTATTTGGGGGTTTTTGTGTGAGAATAATTTGGATGGAATACTAAAAATCTTGAGGAGTCTTCATCTTTTTTGTTGGAGAACGCGAAGAACATTGGAGCACCAAATAGGGACGGCGTGCCGATCTTTCTTTTCTCTGCAGCCGGTGTGAGACGTCATCCTCTTCTTCGACGCTCTCCAACGCCATCATCGAAACTGATCCTTGTTCGATAAATTTTTCAAGGTAAGGGATTGTTTTATATTCGTGGTTTATTTTGGCGTTCATTGTTGATTTTCTTAGCCGCCTGTTATCAAATTAATGGGAGGAGGTCAGACTGCACAAACACGGCTAATCCTCCTCCCCCTTTGTTGAAGTTCACTGATGTGGTTTGGAATGAAGGCGGCACGGTGCAAAGACACCGCGTGGGAATGAGGAATATCACTCGGTGAAGGAGCATGGCACCGTCGCCACGTGCCTTTGAGGCCGAAAGAAGCCGCGGTCGGAGTTGTCCGCGGAGGAGGGGCGCGATGCCGTCACGCCGTGCCAGAGAACCATGGAGGGCCGCGGCCAGGGTGGGCCGCGACGAAGGGGGGCGGCACTGTCACGCCGCGCCGGTTGGACCAAGGCCGCGACGGAGTAGGGGAGGGCGGCCAGAACCACCGGCCGCCGGCGCTCAGGAGGCGGGACTGGCTGGTCCAGCGCGGCACAACCGGCCTGCCGTTACGGCCAACCGGATCCAGAAAAACCGGGGGTTGAACCCCAGGCCAGCTCAACAGGGTGGACCCTTGGGTCCGCCGTTTCGATGCAAGGAAAAGAAGCCCCCCCTCGCGTCCGCTCAGCGCGCGGGCGCCCAGGCCGGACTGCCAGTGCCGGGCTGGGACGCCCGCGCCAGACCGGACCCCCGCGCCTGTCCGGGCCGTGCCCAATTGGGCCGGACATGGACCCGGGTCGGGTTAACATTTTTTGGGCCGACCCAGGGGGTATTGAGACGAGTCGGACCGGGCCCAACCCCCCCCCCCCCCCGTTTTCAGACAGATCCGTTCAAACGCCCATAACTTGGGCTACGGACCTCCGATCGACACACCGTCAGTTGGGTAGTGATCTTTGGATCGAGATGGTCGTTTTGGTATATTAAAATCAAGGTTTCAGAGAACTTTGTGTATGGTCAGGTTGGTTCGAACCTGAAACCAACCGGACCCTCGGAGCGGAAACACTTATAACTTGAGCACCAGACGTCCGATTGACGTGTCGTCGACTTTGTTGGATTCCTATTAGTGAGACAGTTCTTTTGGATTACTCTAATCAAATTTTGGACGTAGTTGGATTACGGTCGGGTTGGTTTTGACTTAAAAACCAACCGGGCCCCTGGGATGAAAAAGCCAATAACTCTCAGACCGAGAGTCCGATTGACGCGCCGTCTGTCACATTGAGTTCCTATTGTCGAGATGGAACTTTGGGATACATCAACTCTGGACTACGTGTCAGTTGATGTGTCGACCCACCTTGGCTCGTGGAGTGGACCCTCCCAAAATCGAGCATGCTGTGTGCGGGAACCCTCGAGCTTGCTGCAACTGCGACGACGATGACGACTGTACTGGAATCCTCCGTGGGTTCGGTAGCGACGATGACCGTACTGAAATCCACCGTGGGTTCGACGACGATGAATAATGTTCTTGTATCCTTTGTGGGTCCGGCAGTACCTAACTACTGTTCTTGTATCATATGTGGGTCCGACAGTATTTGACTCTGTACTTGTATCCTATGTGGGTCCGGCAGAGTAGTTGGTCTTTTATCCTTTGTGGGTCCGACAGCTTAGCTGGTCTTGTATCCTACGTGGGTCCGACATCTTAGATGAATCGGTGGCTACATCTGATCATCTCTATCATCTTACGAAGAAGTATACCTATGTGATCTGAGTCTTGACTTTCAATCATTATCTTCAATATGATTGTTTTGCTATCCTGTGTGGATTGGGTTGGGTTATCCTATGTAGATTGGATTGTGATATCCTGTGTGGACTAGATCGAACTTGGGCTCGGATGTTGGAGCCGAACTGGAATTGATGACTTAGGTATATGTATGGGCATATACCTAAGTAGAGTAGGTTGTTACTTCATGATTGTATCTTTCCTTTGTGGTTTATCCTTCGTGGATTCTGGGAGACCTTCGGGGGTCTCGGGGTCCCTACTGAGTAGCGTATACTCACCCATGAACGAGCTATGCCTGCACTAAGTTGTGTTGGATGCAGACAACAGAAAACACTGATCGTGGTTGAGGCCTGTGGAGCAAGTCGGTACCTGGAGGTGGACCACTGGGCGGGATGTACATGGAGCAGACGAATGGACCCGAGGAGCTGAGGAGACTATCTGTACCCACCCTTCAGGTGGGATTTCCAGTGGAAGGCTCAACGTTGCTGCTATACTTTTCAGTTGCTATACTTTCTTTCAGCTGTACTTTACTTTCAGCTGGGTTTGTATTCTGGCCCATTTACTTTCTAGCACTTACTTTTGTACCCAGTTTACTTAGTGTTTACTTCATCTTGCTTACTCTGTGGTGTTTATTTACTTGTAAGGACAATGCCTTCCCTTCTTATCGGGATTTACGCCTTCATTTCTAGTCACCAGCCCCTGGCCTATGGAAGGCAGGCTTGGGGTAGTCACGACACGTTCCCCGAGGATAGGTCGTGACAGTTTCATATTTATAATAACATATCAGTATATGAGTGATACTGATGTTATTAATTTATGATGAAAAAAATAAATAAGACGATGTAGAAGAATAAATAAATTTGAAAGGATCGATAAAGGATATTACCTCTTCTTCGACACGCCTCTTCTAAACCTCCTCTTAGGGATCTATAGTTGGTCTTTGAAGAAGAACAGAACCTTTAGTATGTTTCTAGGAAAGAAGAGAAGATAAATTGGCATGGGTTGGTTGAGATTGAAGGCTCAAAATGTTATTAAGAGGAGAGGGAGGAGGTTCCCTTTTATAAGGTAGGAGAGGGGCACCTTTGGAAACATAAGAAATATTAATTTATAATAAATTCAAACCCCACATAAAAACCACAAAAAATGACTCAATTAGAATATGAGATGTGATAAGGTTGTAATATCATCAACCAATAAAATTTAGACATGTTTGGAGTTTATTTTAAACTTTATCAAACTGATTTATCCTTATTTAATCTATTTAATTTTATTTGTGGTAATACAATTCTAAATTTTAAATTGTTATAAATTATAACTTATCTTTTGTGAATTGTCCATAATTGGATACTTTATAACATTTTAGACCATATAAATTTCAATTTATAATTTTTAAATATTTTTGTGTTTTTAAAACAATTTTATAATATGTTATTTTTATAAAATAACAATAGTGTCAATTTTGACACTATTCATTTATTTGAATTTAAATAAAATACACATAGAGGATATATTCAAAAAATTTATTTAATAGATTCATAACATATCATATTCATCTATAAAATTCATGGATAACATTAAATAGTTTTTATAATATTTATTTTAATATTTTTAAAACCATTTATTTGATATTTCAATCAATAAAATAATTTCAACATCAATATTGTGTCATCATTAATGATAATTATATAGTCCCTAAAAATTATAAATAAATTCACATGATGTAGATTATTTTATTATCTTTTTGTAGACTATTCATGTTTGAATGTTTAAGAATTTTATCATGAAATTAAAATTATTACACTTATAAGATATAAGAGAGTGACATGTTGTCACTTTCTTTGGTTTTAATTATTATTATATCATTTTCATGGTCAATAGTCCATGAAAAGAATCTATTCTGACTCTTAGGTGATATGGGTCGACATTTATTCATCCAATAAAATTTTGGCAGGTGGTAGGGTAATTTTAAAATCTTATTTTTACCCTTAATTACCTGATTAACCTTTAACTATAGTAAATAAAAATTACCACAGTTACTATTCATAATGTCAAAAAATAAAAGTAAACTATTAAAATAATTTGGACCCACTGAATCCAAATATGGAATCCATTTTTCAAAATTCAAAACAAAGAAGTTTCAGTAATTAATTTAAAATTAATCCCAATGTTAAGAAAATGGGTTTTAAAAGTTAAAACATTGTCAAAGATTGAAATGTTTTTACCTATGAATTCAATGTAAAATTAATGGAAATGATATAAATTATATTAAATGGTAAAAATATATTCTATTTATACTTTAGAACCATTAAATTTTATCATTTAACCATATAAATTATCTTGATGAAATTTTTTTTTTAAGAAAAAATTAGCATATTTTTACTATTCATCAAAATATGAAAGTCATCAGAAAAGTATCAAACATTTATCCAATATAAATTTTTATATCCCAATTCAAAATAAGAAGTTTATTTTGTAAAATTTAACTTATAAACTTGTCAAAAATTATATTTAAAATGGATGCTCCATCAAAAGGCGGTAAAACTGCATTTTTTGAAAAATACTTCTTTTATCTGAAAAATTGATTTTGTTTTCATATCTCATTATAATGTCATAAAATTAAAAATTCAGTTAATACTATTCATAATGGCTAGTTCATAATACATCATTGTTTATTGTAACTCGGTATTGCATACAACGCAAGCTATCGGGGAAGGTTTCTCTTGCGTGTAACGTAAGCCAAGCCAGTGTTGTGTGTAGTGAAAGATTCCTTTGGTGTTGCGTATAACATAAGAAATTAAAAATAATATTTCTCATAAAATCTCAGTGTGTTATATTTTACCCCCCTTAAAATGAATTTCACCCTTGAAATTCTTCAATTTGTAACAAACAGATGCGAATACCTCTCCTTCATCATATCCTCAAGTTCCCATGTAGCTTCTTCTAATTGGTGGTTCCTCCATAAAACTTTAACCAAGCGAGTGGTCTTGTTTCATAGAACTTTTTTGATACGATCCAGAATATATATCGGTTGTTCTTCATAAGAAATATATTTCTCCAGCAGTACAACTTATGATCTATGTACATGTGAAGGATCAGGTATGTACCTTCTCAGGAGAGATACATGGAACACATCATGAACTTGAGAGAGATTCGGTGGAAGCGCCAATCAGTAAACTAACTTCACAACACGATCCAATATTTCAAAAGGACCAATATACCTAGGTCTCAGCTTGAACTTCTTTCCAAATCTCATTACTCTTTTCCAAGGAGATATTCGTAAGAACACTTTATCACCCACTTCAAATTCTAGGTCTTTTATTCGGTTGTCGGCATAACTTTTTTGTCGACTCTAAGTTGCTCTTATGTGTTTTTGAATAGATCTGACCTTTTCTGCCATCTCATCAACAAGATCAGGTCCTAATATCTTTATTTCCCCAACTTCATCCCAGCAAGCTGGAGTTATGCATTTCTTTCCACAGAGAGCTTTATAAGGAGCCATCTGAATATTGGAGTGAAAGCTATTATTATAAGAAAATTCCACCAAAGGTATGTGTTGATCCCAACCACCTTTAAAATCCATAGAACAAGATCTCAACAATTCATCTAGATTTTGAATTTTCCTCTCAGAATAACCTTATGTATGAGGATGATAAGCATTGCTGAAACTCAACTCTGTATCAAGAGTATGCTGAAGACTTCACCAAAACATCGAGGTAAACCTCAGATCCCGATAAAATATAATGGAAAGTGGTACTCCATGAAATCTTACCACTTACTTTACATATATCTTGGCAAGATGATCAAGAGATAAATCCTCTCTAATATCAATTAAGTGTTCCGACTTCGTAAGACGATCAAATGTAGCCCAGATAGCATTATTGCCTTTGGATGTTTTAGGAAGTCTAGTGACAAAGTCCATAATGATGTTTTCCCATTTCCATTCTGATATGGGTAATGGTTGTAACATCACTTTAGACTTTTGTCTCATGGCTTTAACTTGATGACAGACCAAGCATTGAGAGACATATTCAACAACATCTCTTTTCATGACATCCCACCAGAAGTACTCCTTCAGGTCCCTATACATCTTCGTGATTCCGGGGTGAATAGAGAATGAAGAACTATGAGCCTCATCCAATATTTCATTATTTAATTCTAGGATGGGAGGAACACAAACCCGATCCATGAACCTTATTATTTCATCACAATCAAAGTGGAATTCAGGAACATTTCTCACCTTCTTTTGTAACTCTACATCTTCTTTCTGTGCCTCTTTAATCTTCACATGTATAGATGGTTGAACATTCATTTGAGAAAGATAAGATTTTTCCCCTTTTAATACAATTCCAAGATACATCCTTTGTAAATCCATAAATATTGGATCTTTTGTGATCCTCATCATGGATAAGCTAGCATGGTCTTATCGACTTAATGCGTCTACCACCTTGTTTTCTTTCCCAGGGTGATAATGAATTGAGAAGTCGTAATCCTTAATCAGCTCCAACCAACTTCTTTGGCACATATTCAACTCATTTTGTGTGAAAATATACTTTAAAATTTCATGATCAGTATAAATATCACACCTTTCACCATAAATATAATGCCTCCAAATCTTTAATTCAAAGATTACCACAGCTAACTCCAAATCATGAGTTGGGTAATTTTTCTCATGGATTTTCAACTGTTGTGAGGAATAATCTTGCATGAGAAAACACCCCAATAACTTCTTGGACGAATCACTATAGATCACAAAACTTTCTCCACTACAAGGAAGTGTGGGCATAGGTGCACTGGATAAACTTCTTTTTAACTCCTTGAAATTCTCTTCAAACTCCTCCGTCCAAACAAAATTAACTCCTTTTCGAGTCAACCTGGTGAGTGGATTAGATAATCATGAAAAATCTTTCACAAAACACTGATAATATAAATCCTCACCAAGAAAAATTCAGATCTTAGTTACTGTTGTTGGTCTCGACCATCTTTCGATAACCTCTGTTTTTGCTGGATCCAAAGATATCCTCTCTTTTGAGATTATGTGACCCAAAAATGAAACTTTTTGAAGCCAAAATTCACACTTTGTAAATTTGGCATAATTCTTCTCCTTTATTAGGGTCTTTAATACAATTCTCAAGTGATATTCATGTTCTTCCTTTCTCTTTTAAAAGATAATAATATCTTCTATAAAGACTACTGAAAACTGATCAAGATAGTCTCTAAAGACTCTATTCATTAGATCCATGAAGATAATAGGGGAATTAGTAAGACCAAATGGCATCACTATAAATTCATATTGTCCATACCTTGTATAGAAATCCATATTTGGTATATCCTCCCTTTTGACCCTTAATTTATGATACCCTGAACAAAGATCAATCTTGGAAAAGTATTGAGATCCGTGTAGTTGGTCAAATAAGTCATCAATGCATGGGAGAGGATATTTGTTCTTTATAGTGATCTTGTTATGTTCTTGATAATCAATAAAGAGTCTCATTGATCCATCTTTCTTCTTAACAAACAAAACAGGTGATCCCCAAGGTGATGCACTAGGGCATATGAATCCCTTATCAATATTCTCTTGGAGTTTCTTCTTCAATTCCTACAACTCAATTGGGGCCATTCTATAAGGGGTATTTGAAATGGGCATAACACCTGGTACGAGTTCTATTGAAAACTCAACTGCATGATTTGGTGGAAGACATGACAATTCCTTTGGACATACATCATCAAACTCTCATACAATGGGAATATTCTTAATCACGAGTTTCTCTCCAACCATTTGAGATAAATAACCTTCATTTATTAGAATCAAGACCCATAAGATGGAAGAAATTTCCACTGGAATGTTATGTTCATCCTTGCATCAATAGATGATCATAGATTGATCAAGAATATTAAATGTGACTTCCCTTCTTTGGAAATTGATATGAGATCTATATAAAGAAATCCAATCCATGTCAAGAATCACATCAAATTATACTATAGGAAGGATCACAAGATTTATAGGAAGAAATTTACCATAAAATTCAATCAAAATAATAATTTTAACTTTTGATACGACTGTTGTTCCATTAGGAGTTGTCACAGATAACTCAACAGCTAATCATTGGGTTAGTACAGTGATAACCTTAGAAAATTATTCAGAAATAAAAGAGTTGGTGGATCCAGAATCAAATAAAACATTTTATACTTTAGAGTGGATGGTAAGTGTACCTTTCACCACTTCGTTATCATACTCCACATCGCCGATAGAAATTTCATGTGAATTTCCTTTGTCTTTGGCCTTAAGAGTTTTTTGACATCAATAATTATAAAAAACCCTTGGATTAGGTCATTGATTGGCATAATGACCCATTACCTTGCACTTGTAACATTGAAGAGTAGGAGGTGCATTCTGTGTAGCCTTTTTATTTGTTCGAATCATTATACATCTTTTTCCCATTACTACGGCATTCAATTGCCTGATGGCCTTTTTTTCCACACTTAAAACATTTACTTTTCCCTTTAATAAAATTCCCTCCATGTTTCTTTCCACACTTTGAGAATAAAGGAAAACTCATCTTCTTTTTAGTGTGGTCTTTATATTTTCCTTTTAATTCTATTTTCCTCTTCTTATCAAACCCATATTACTGATGGGTTAATCTAATATCCATCTCAACCTTGATAGCACATCGAAAAATTTTCTTATAGCTATTGAAGTCCCTTATAGCTAATACCCTTCAGAGACTTGGTTTTAAGCCACTAAATAATTGATCGATCTTACTATCAGGTTGGATAATAATCCCAAAAGTTTACCTTGAAAGTCTTGTAAAATTCACTTCGTAGGTACCAACAGATTCATCATCCTTTTGCTTCAGTTCAAGAAACTCCTTTTCCATCTTTGTTCGAAGAGTACGAGGGAAGTACTTATTGAAAAATGAGTTCTTGAACTCGTCCCATTCCATGAACTCAATTTCGCATCTTTTCCTCATATTCTTGATAAGATTATACCATTGATCAACTTCACCTTCCAAATGATATACTGCTAAGATGAATTTATCATGTTCAGAACATTATAGAACTGAAAATATCTTTTTAGTGGTACTAATCCATTTTTCAACCACTAATGGATCAGACGACCCGTTGAATGAAGGTGGATGCTACCTCATGAAGGATTCAACGGTTCCTTTTCTCGTTTGGGAGTCCTGTATGATTCATTGCTTGAGAAAGTTGTGTGAGCATGGCTACAAGATTTTTCATTCCAGCTCCCATAACATTTGGTTGCTCAGGGGGAAAATCATTTCATTTCCCATCGCATTCAGCATTAACACGGTTCCTTCGGGTTCCAACCATTGACTAAAACCAAGAAGCATAGTGTAAGAAACACTAATCATGATAGGAAAACCACATAATCAAGAATAAAATTTCACACTTTAGGTCATATCATAGGTTATTCATGGCCATTTCTAAAACACTAATATTTTGTTCTATACTTAGATATATCCTTAGGGTTCTTACTAAGGCTTTCACATCCTAGTTTCTATAGGTTGACTATACCTTTCCTCTGATACCAACTATAACGACCCATACTTTACATAAATTCTTATTACTTCAGAATTGAAGCCTACTTATTACAAAATATAACAAAACCATTATAGGACCATATAGGTATAGTGTCTTTAGAAACTGGGAAGCATAAAAAACTGGTTCATAAATCAACTTCATTGTATCCTGTTTATTTCATCATATCTAGTGTCCCTTTTTGGAATATCCTACTTAATACCCTTCTTACTGACCTGGGGAAAATAAAACATACAAAGGGTGAGCTCAAATTCTCAGTAAGGAAAAAAAGGAAATATCAATCATATCATATTCATAAGAACATAACATTTTGAAAATCTTATCCTGCAAAAGAGATCATAATATCATGACATGAGATAAATCATAGTAGTGAAATGAAATTCCAATTTTCATAACATAAGACATGAAACTTTGTGGAATGAACACATAATCATATAAAATAATTTTATATTAGTCAAAACTCATTGTGAAGACCATCATAGCGGACAAAGTCCATTACTAAACTGAGTTCACTCCTCATTCTAGTCCTGTATCACTTAATCGGATTAACTTGCCATTACAGACATGTCTATCTCATGAGATATAAATCTTTACCAAATGAATTGGAGGGAGATATAGGTCCCACCCATCTCATAATTAAACCATTCTTATGTGTGCCACAAAATCATAAATCATACATCATAGCATAACCCATGTAATAAAAATGGGATTCTTAAACATCATGCCATTATAACATAATATTTATAAAATAAAGGATTTCATAAAAATAATTCCATCATAACATAATCAAATCAATGTAATAATAGGGATAGAAACATAACCCTATATTATCTTAGATGGAAAATAATTTTGATAAAACACTTGAACTCTATTCTTGATAAAAATATCCTTTCTACTTCAAAACATTTTTCCTTTCTCAATATGTCATAAAATTTTAAACTAAAATAGATTAATTGAAAATAAACTTGATAACTTTTAAAGGAAGCTTCATGGAAATAATGTTCTAAGAAATCATAAAAATCCATTCATGCCGTATAATTTAAAAAAACATTCTTCTCATACTTTGGTTGGAAAAGTCAAAAAGTATCTCATACTGAAAACGACAAAAGATTCCTTTCATAACTTTTACTAAAAATTCACCAACAGGTAAAATTGGATTTAAAAAATTGTAGGAGGATAAAAATAATATTAAATATTGAGGAAATATGGATGTGGATGATAAATACGCCCCCATTAAATATTTAAGTACAAACAATCTCAGATAATAATGAGATTGCAATACTTACCCTTACTTTAGGTCCGATATGCTTTGTACATATCCGAACCTCCTGTATAATGATTTAAATAATGGCATTGAATTATTTAAGAATCATATTAATTGTTATGATATCATATATGGTCATATTCATATCTTCTTATTAGTAATATTTCATTGCTACTTGTTATTCGGGTGTTCATTGCTTTATATTCTTATGTGTGTTTTGTCGAATAAATTATTATTCCTCTTTTTAGGTTATAGCTACATAATTTAAAGAATGTTAGTAGTATAATATATAAAATATTTATTAATTAATTTTTTTTATATAATCATGGTTTAATGAAGATCATGTAGAATGAATCACATCGCATCGTGGAGATGTTAAGCCGTACGTACGCACGAGTGACGATATTGTTCCCATATTTATTGAATGGTATTGTAGTGGATGATAGAATATCTCAGAATTAGTATCATGTTATAATAATCCTCTATTGTTATTTTTTACACCATTATACCCATCCAAGTAAGGTGGTGGTGGAAAACAGATTATACCACGGCGTGGAGACGGTATTTCGTACGTATGCACGCCCAGTGATTTCCTTTTCTGTAGGATGGATAGAAGGTGAAATAGAGTTGTTTTATATTTATAATAACATATAAGTATATGAGTGATACTAATTTTATTAATTTATGATGAAATAAATAAATAATAAGAATTATAATAAAAAATAAATTTGAAAGGATCGGTAAAGGATATTACCTCTTCTTCGACTCGCCTCTTCTAAACCTTGTCTTAGGGCAATAAAGTTGGTCTTTGAAGAATACCAGGACCTATAGTATGTTTATAAGGAAGTAAAGAAGAGAAATCGTCAGGGGTTGGTTGAGGTTGAAGGCTCAAAATGTTATGAAGAGGAGAGGGAGGAGGTGCCCTTTTATAAGGGAGGAGAGGGACACCTTTGGAAACATAAGAAATATTTATTTATAATAAATTCAAACCCCATTTAAAAACCTCCAAAAAAGACTCAATTAGAAGATTAGATGAGTTGAATTTGTAATCTTATAAACCAATAAAATTTATACATGTTGGGAATTTATTTTAAACTTTATCATATTGATTTATCCTTATTTAATCTATTTAATTTTATTTGTGGTAATACAATTCTAAATTTTAAATTGTTATAAATAATAACTTATGTGTTGTGAATTGTCCATAATTGGATAATTTATGACATTTTAGACTATATAAATTTTAAATTATAATTTTTAAATATTTTTTTGATTTTAAAACAATTTTATAATATGTTATTTTTATAAAATAACAATAGTGTCAATTTTGATACTATTTATTTATTTGAATTTAAATAAAATCCAAATAGAGGATATATGCGAAATAAAATATTTAATAGATTCCTAACATGTAATATTAATCTAGAAAATCCGTGGATCACATTAAATAGTTAATATAATATTTATTTAAATATTTTTAAAACACATTTATTTGATATTTCAAACAATAAAATAATTTCAACATCACTATTGTATCATCATTAATGATAATTATATAGTCCCTAAAAATTCAAAATAAATTCAAATGATGTAGATAATTTTATTATATTTCTATAGACTATTCGTGTTTGAAGTTTTATGAAGTTTATCAGTAAATTAAAATTATTACACTTATAAGATATAAGAGAGTGACATGTTATCACTTTCATTGGTTTTAATTATAATTATATCATTTTCGTGGTCAATAGTCCATGAAATGAATCTATTCTGACCCTTAGGTGATATGGGTCGAATTTTATTCATCCAATATAATTTTGGCAGGTGGTAGGTTAATTTTATAATCTTATTTTTACCCTTAATTACCTGATTTACCTTTAACTGTAGTAAATAAAAATTACCATAGTTACTATTCATAATGTAAAAAATAAAAGTAAACTATTAACATAATTTGGACCAACTGAACCCAAATATGGAATCCATTTTCAAAAATAAAAAACACAAAAGTTGCAGTAATTAATTTAAAATTAATCACGTTGTTAAGAAAATGAGTTTTAAAAGTTAAAACATTGTCAAAGATTGAAATGTTTTTACCTATGAATTCAATGTAAAATTAATGGAAATGATATAAATTATATTAAATGGTAAAAATATATCCTATTTATACTTTAGAACCATTAAATTTTATAATTTAACCATATAAATTATCTTGATGAAAAAAGTTGTTTTTAAGAAAAAAATTAGCATATTTTTACTATTCATCAAAATATGAAAGTCATCAGAAAGGTATCAAAAATTTATCCAATGTAAATTTTTTTATCCTAATTAACAATAAGAAGTTTATTTTGTAAAATTGAACTTATAAACTTGTCAAAAATTATATTTTAAATGGGTGCTCCATCGAAAGGCGGTAAAACTACATTTTTTGAAAAATACTTCTTTTTTCTGAAAAATTGATTTTGTTTTCATATCCCATTATAATGTTATAAAATTCAAAATTCAGTTAATACTATTCATAATGGCTAGTTCATAATATATCATTGTTTAGTGAAACTCGGTGTTGCATACAATGTAAGCTATCGAGGAAGGTTTCTCTTGCGTGTAACGCAAGCTAAGCCAGTGTTGTGTGTAGTGAAATATTCCTTTAGTGTTGTGTATAACATAAGAAATTAAAAAAAATTCTCATAAAATATCATGGAGTTACATTAAATTTAAAATAACAATGACATTAAAAACAATAACCCTATGTGCTATAAACCTAGGCATTTCAGACATATCCCTGTGAAAACCCATTTTTAGTAAATTATACCAACACAAAATCACTTTAGCATCAAGACATATATATATTAGAGGTGAAAAAGAGATTTCAAAATTAAATTAAATCACACAAGTGCTCATGGAGTGTTCTGGAAAGGAATAATTTGGAAACATCTACCTCAACCATGTGTAGATTGGACAAAACTCCAAGGAGAGAAAGAATCGAGCCTTACAGAGGATCCACACACCATAGTCACAAGAAAATAAACAAAATCATCCAACCATAAACCTAGGGTTTGTTCAAATAATAACCAAGCCTAGAGAGATCAAAAAAATGGGAGAGGGGGAAGAGGAGAAGAGAAATGGGGAAGATTTGATGAAGAACAACTAACCTTTGAGGATAAATCACCCAAAAAATGACCCAACACGATGAATAATGAAGGTGGAAGAGACTTTGGTATATTTCCAACTATTAGGGATTCATTTGGGAGGTAAAATAACCTAAAACAGATCTCTAGGTCAAAAGTTATTAATCCCATAGTGGCTTCATGGTTTTTCTACATGGTTTTGTAAACCATGCCCAAATCATGCGAGGGCTACTGGAAAAATTCTGCTACATTGCAGTAATAGGTTTCAAGATTTGGGATACCATGTGAGCTGAAAAATTGGTCAAAAACCCTTAAATGGAACCCCAAACACTTGTGAAGACCCACCAAAGATCCTTCCATGATTTAAACACAATATAGTGATACTGTGGATGTCACAAACTCTCCACCATGAATCTTTCTCCCTATACCATTAAATAGAACCATGAATAGGTCTATAAGAAAACAAGAACCTATAAAACACAAATACTTTAGTTGGACACTCAAGATAGACCTCAACCAAAAGACCCAACATCAAGAAATAAATAAAAACAAATGAAAACCATGGTCGGGGTGTGATAGTAGGTGTAGTAGTCTGAGTGATCATTCAAAACAACCTTATTAGGTCTCCTGATATCTTATAATTTTACCAATTACTACTTCAAGTATTCTATAAAGAACCCCATTACTTTCCCTTTTCATAAATAATAGACTTTACTCTTCCAACCTTCAAATTTTAATTTTTTTCTCTTTTCATCCTAAAAATGTAATTACTGCTACTATTATTATTCTAGTAAAGTTACCACATGATAGTGTGAAGGCATTGTAGTTGGAGTAGGAATTAGTGGTGAATTTAGAATGATGGTTCAAATTTTCTATTTACTAAGTTTATTTCCTTTTATTGTAGATATTGGAAGATATTTGGCCTTAGAGCATCAAATAACATCTTTCAGTCACTGTGTAACTATTGTGAACTCCTAGAATCCACCATAGTACTTTAATGGAATAAACAATTTTTATATCTTGACTTGAATATTTTTATGCATATCTATAATATATACTCCTATAAAATATATATATTTAGGGAATATATTAGATCTTTCCATCTAGTGATAAATTCTAAAACCCTCTCATTTTCACATTTCTTGAAATTTGAGATGTCAAGGACAATCATATTTCTTAGGATAAAACTAATTTTGTAGATAAACTGATATTAGAGTTATTACTTGGTGGTTATAGATTCTATTGGTAGATTTATATACCATAAAAATATGAGTCCCTCTATGGTCTTACAAATAATCTTGGTTTTTCTACTTCTTACTACTTTAGGGATCCCCTCATAGGTCCACATTGAGACTCAAAATGCTAAAATATTACTCTAGATATCTCACGATATTAAATATTAGGATAATAATATTGATAAAGTTAGTTGGAAGAGGATTAAAGTTATGGAATGATTTTAAATTCTATATATATTTCCCACATATATACCTAGATTATTCTCTAATAGTTTTATATGGTAATACATTCCTTGTGATCATTTTCCAAGTGACTTCTTTAAGAAATGTCTTTTTATTATGATACAAGGAAATATTATAAAACCTATTTTTTCTCCTTGGGAAATTATTATGTTTACACCTCATGATTGATTTTATTTTTGTCTCAAAAATAATCATAAAAATTTTATGATGAGTATTACCGGATAGCACACTTCAATACATTAGGTAAATCTTTTGTCACATGAGACATTATATATAGATTAGGGAGTAAAAATAATCTATTATGGGACTTTTTCCACTATGTGATACTTTCTAGGTTGTTAGCCTTGAGTCATGTTTATGTCATGTTATATGTTTCTTCTATATTTCCTATGATTCTATAATCTTATGATACAATGTTATTTGTTTTATTCCATCATGTGATCACTCATACAACTTATCTTTTATGATATTATGTAATACCTTTGACTTACATGTTATTTTTTCTTATCATCTTTATTCTCTTACTGGGATATTTATCCCACCCCTTTCTTTTAGGTATTCCTTAGGTTTTACCATATAGTGTTAGGATCTTAAATGGATTTTAGGATATCATTATGAAGAATAAAATAAGGATGTATTTTTTTAGTTTCCTCTTGATATATTATGTACATGATCTTTCAAAGAGACTAGGAATTGTTTATCCTTGTTTTGTATTAATAGATATTTATGTTAAAAATCATATAATAATATGTGAAAAATGGATTAGGTCACTATAGTTGGTATCATATAACAATCTAGTTATTTTTTTTGAATTAGGACTAGAATAATTTATTAACAACCCTAAGGATAAGTCTAAGAATATAAAAATTTCATTGAATTTTTGTAAAGTATAGAGTAGGTTGTTTTCAAGAAATTACATCCTTGTTTGGATACTATATGCAGATGTGGATCTTGTATAATTGTACCTGGGGGTAATAACTCCAAAAAGGGTGAATTGGGATTTTAATTAATCATCAATTAGTTCATAAAAAAGAAGGATTTCTGCATTCTTGGTTTGACACTCCCGACGGATATGTTTTGGAAGTTCACAAACTCTTTATGAACCATAATGAAGGACTTGAAAAAATTTCTAGTTTAGAAAACATAATTGGTAAAATTACCTTGGATAACCTAGATTTAAACCTATAGACTCATAATTTAGTATATAGTTATCATTTATAAGTTATTCCTTTTGAGTTTATAAGTTTCATTTATTATTATTAAATGTATTCTCATGTTTTTTAGTTAATAGTGAGAAATATGAGAAACCATGCCAACAACCAATGTGATAGGTGTTGGTACTAGTATTGAATTTGTTGTCAATGATGTGTAAATATGTGTTTGGTGAGATTATATTAAGTGGTGATGCTTGGAGAATTGTCATGGATTCATATAATGGCATTGGATGTACTTCTTGGAAAATTATCTTTGGATAAATCTGATGATTGTTTGAGATGTTATTAATTGTCTAAGATATGTGAAAAAAGAATAAATTCACAGTGCGTACAACAAATGAATACCATGAAAATATTTATTTTCATGATGAGAAGAAGAATTTATGTTTCCATGAAAAAGGAAAGTAAATTCATGATAAAAAAGAGGAGATGGTTGAGAAGTGGTTTAGAATTTTGGGGCTTGAGTATTCTACAATTAGAATATATATTTTTGGGAGTTAATTAGAAATTATGGTCCACTAATGGATCCCCCAAGGGATATCCCTCAACCACCCATAGGGGTACCCAAGGGCCAAACCCCATAGGAGATCCTACCTAAGGATGTAGTGAATGGTGATAGGTAGACCCATGTATAGGGTTTGTAGAGTGCATTATTGAAGGTGTGTATAAATTGGGCCAAAATCATGTAGGGGTGCCTATGGATCGAAAAATGTGGTGTGGACCATTTGGGTGGGAGGTGCAATGTATCCGAGTGCTGAACTTGGTACTGGATTATGAAAGCTATGAGAAGAATATGGATAAAATAGTAGATCTCAACCATGTTGAGATGCGATGTGGGATATATGAGGCACATAACACTGTTCATCCAACATTTAAATGTTATAAAAAATGAGCAATGATCAATCATTTGATCTTAGATGTCCAATATTTTTGGAACTTTTTCTTCTTCCACCATCTTCTTCAAGGATCTAAAATACACCAGAATAAGATACCGAATGTATGAAAATAAATAATTCGGAAATCTTTTAATATCATACTTAAGTGATGTGATATTTGGTTTGAACTTAAATCATATAGGTAATCTAACGTCTTGCGTGCTTGTGAGGAATTTAATGAAATTTCAATTGACAAATGAAAATTATAGTTACAGTAGTTAGTTTGTGAATATTCCATTAATGAAATATTAAAAAATTAGATAAATTAAAGTTATGCGATCCTTATCGCATACAACTGAGGACTCAGCAAGGAGTAACATGAAGATACCATGAAATTGGGTATACGTCTGAGTTACCTTGAATAACTAGGGAGTTTAAAGATGATATAAGATATGGAATTATTTCAAAAGAATTTAAGGAGTCCTTGAAGCGGTATAAAAATTAGATCTAAGAAATGTAAGGCACTGTGATCCTTTCCTATAAATAAAAGAGTCTGATGTTGATGAGAGGCTACCGATACTTTGTGATAACTCTTATTTCTCCCTGAAATAGGGAACCATGGAACTCTATTTTGTTAGGAAGAGTTCCAAAAGGATTTTTTTCTATTCAATGAGAGGAATATCTTGTGACCCTTTTGACATGTGAACCATTCCCTCAAGATTCCCATGAAGAACTAGTTCTTTGAAACATCTTGTGATAGCATGATACATATATTCCGTGTTTTTGAGAATGACTTTTGGAGCCTCAAGACAATGTCACATACAATATAACTGTAAGGAATCAACCTCAAATATTACATAATCTTGAACTAAATGAATAATTAACATTAAAGATATTTTTAGGTTTAGAGTTTTAAAGAACCAGTCTATAACTATTACATTACATCTCAAAAATTACAAGGTAGACATTTCTACTCAGTTTCCATTTTTTTCATAAAATAAAAACTCTTGAAAAAAAGAGTCATTTATAGTCCCATGTTTTAGATAGCATGACTTTTCCTTGATCCCATCCTTGACCCTGTTGATATTTAAATCATGTTGAAAACATTTCAAAAACTTGTGGTGAGCATAAAAATCTCAAAAAGGGTTATAAAATAAGGAAGGAAAACATTATCCCATCAATAAATAAAAATAAATGAAACCATACTTTTCAATCATAACATACCTTATGAAATCATAATATTTATGAATAACACACACAAATCATGAATCATATTGGTAATATATGGAATTAATAACATACTTACATTGTAGCTATCACAACTACATAGGGAGTTACATTGGAAATACCCATCACAGTATATTCCCTAAATCTCTTAGGAGAAACATTAACATTTACCTCTGTCACGTTACCCAATGCATTGGAGGGCTATCTCAGGCTCACCCACCCTAGGTTTATCATGGAACAACCCGTATACGTAAAAAATTCCCAATAAACATAACATAATCATAACACATAACACATGTATAAGGTAAAGATAACATTTCCACATTACAATATATCAAATCAAGATATTGAAATAAACAATGCTTTGTCAAACCATTTAAAACATTTAATAATAATATTTTTGAATCAAAGTGTCCCATAAAACTTGAATCTTTTAATGAATTATCATTTTAAAACATCAATGTCTATATTGATAAATCCTAAAAACCATTTTTAAAACATGGACATTAATAATAAATATTTATAAGAATAAATCTTTAAAACATTTAAAATGATATTTTAGTTAAATAGTTTTTAACAAAATGATAGACGTTTGAATAAAAATAATTAAGGAATAACATTTAATCAGAACTTTATAATATCATGAGAATAAAGGGATTCATGATATAATATTCAAAGGACATTATATACACCATATAAAAGTTAATTGGTGTATAATGACAATGAAGTCTCAATGGATTGAAAATTGAGAAAAATCCCTTATAAAACATGTATCCTTAGATTAAGGATAAATCAATTACATATTAATGTGTGAAAAATATAAATACACTCAATATGATTGGATATTATATTTAAATAAATCAGAGAACATTCAAACATATTCTTTTTAAGGCAAAACCAATGATTTGGATTTTTAACTCAATGAATGAAAATTGAGTTAAAATTACTCCTATCAAGTTCATATCGATGACTTGAGAATTTTTCAATGGATTGATTATGTGTTTCAAAAGTATATCCACACAAAGGGAAGTTTAAATTAAAACATAAATAAATAAATAGTGATTCCACACATAATCATAGCATGACATAATTAATAATTAAAAGATTAACCCAAGGAATGGAAATTTGGTTAAAAGGTTCCCTTACAGATTTAGTAATTTATGAAACATACAACCCATGTAAGAAGGATCATAAAAATGAAGATTTAAATACCCATAAATTGAAGTATATTACACAATTAATACAATAATTGGCAGTATGTACACCACACAAAAGGAAATAGTGGCAAATATAGCATGAATCTCACAGGAATAAAAAGTGAGATGAAAATCCCTTACCACATTGTAATCAATCGAGTCGTATGTACAAAAGTTAATAACCACCAAATTATTCATAGAATAAAATCAATATAAATATTATCATGATAATATATATCAAATGGAAGTACAGAATACACCACATGCAATAAATTAGTGGCAAACAATGGAAATATCACATAATTAAAAGTGAGATAAGAATTGCCTTACCTCGTGTCCGACTTGACTTGTTTGTTCCTTGTTCTTCCAGAATAATAAACTTAAGTTAATTTATACTCGATTAATATCCCTTTTCAAATTTATTATTCCTTTCTATATCACTTATTACCATGTTATAGACATTATGTAATCATTTAAGTTAACAATGGTCGTCTTGAGTAAAAAATGAACACCTTATAATTACAAGTTGTTCACATTGTCAAAAGTTCATTATATCCAGAATGATATTAATGATTTAGATATCATATATATCATATATATCCTGTATATACATGTATTTATAATAGTATATAACATTTTGGGGTAAGAAATGAAATTCACCATTTATGGAGATGGTAAGTCGTACGAACGCATGAACGATACTTTCATTTCTATTTATTATTTTAATGGAATTAAAACATAATTATACCTAGGTATATTATAATTCTATTATAATATCATATATAATATCATTAATTAAATCCTTTATACATCTCACATATGGCATTAACGAGTCATATCACTTTGAGGGGGCGGTAGTCCACACTTACTCAAATGAAATTATCGCGTTTACCCATAATAACAAACCATAAAGGTATGCTGTAAAAGGAAAATACAGAAGCATAAAGAAAACATAAAAATAATATATATCATATATAAATATATTTTCATCTTAATGGACACTATGATAGGTGGTAGGATATAATCGAACAATCATTGTTTCGTGAGCCGTTAGTTTTCCATTCACAGAAACATTATGTTCTTCACCCATTAGATGGAGGTGTGTGTAAGTGCAGTTTGAATACTTCTCATAACAACATACTAGTATATTGAGAATACTGGTTTTGTTATAAAATAAAGTAATAAAAATATTTTAGGGGTTTTAGAAGTAAAATAAAAGAAAAGACGTTAAGAGAAACCATTACCTTTATTTTGGGTAACTCCCTTTGGTTTGAATCAAAAGGACTTATTGAAGTTACTTCTACCTAAGGTAAGGATTCTAAGAGGAGGATAGGGATCTTGATATCTTATTTGAGCAGGGTTTGGATGAGAAAAGGGGTTTCAGAGGTGATAGGAATGAGTTATAATTGAGGGATTTTTATAAGGTGGAGGAGGGGATCTTTAGGAAAGTGTGAAAATATTATTTTATTATATAATGATATTCAGTTTATAAAGGTCCAAAAATAATTAAAGTTGAAGATAAGATGACTAATGGTCAAAATAAAATCATCCAATAAGAAATGGACAGGTTTTGGTTATTGTTTTAATATTTATAATCTTATTTATTTAAATCATTTATTAATGAGGTAAATACCGAATCATTATTGTGTCATAAATAATTTAATTTATTTGGATTTTGGTCTTTCTGCGGGATCTGGATAGGTGATTCCTCCCACTTCACATTTGGATCTGGCCTCTAACATTGTTGTTGAATCTGGAAAGTCGGGGCCTCAAACCTTACATCTGGTCGCGGGATCGAGCCTTAAGGCTGGATCTAAAGAACCATGAGCTGTGATTATATCCTCTTCCTTATTTACAAGGATGAACCACACTGCTAGAAGGAAATAAGAAACAAGAATTAAATCCCCTCCCTCGATTATGAAGATAAACACTGCATCCTACAATTCATGTGGAATGTATGATGAGTCCATTAAGAATTTTGTAGGTACTACATATATTAGAGCCATAGATTTAAATATGAATAAGGATTTCTGTTCTGGTAGAATAATTTTCAAGGGTTCGTCAACTCATTTTTAAGCAAATCCTACTGAGTTCGCTGAAAGTATGAAAATTGGAAATAACTCCCTCATTGCACTCATTTTCTTGACTAAAGGTGACCAACCTTGGAAAATTGATGATATGGATAGAAGGACCTCAACTCTATGTGAATTCTCCAATTGGGAATGTGTATCTCTTGTCCAAGGTTTTTCCATTGTTTGTTCCCTTCAAATGAATTGAAGCTTCGAGCAAGGGGCATTGGTTAATTGCAGTTGAAACCTAGATGGATCCATTTGCATGAATGGTCGTTGGACTTCAATGTCTCATGTGCTCGAAATGCATTCTGTCAGGTCTAGGTACCTCTATATGGGATTAATTGGGTATTATGGCATCCAAAGATACTTCATGACATTATCACAACAATTGGGACTCCTATCTGGCTTGATAAGAAGACTAAAGATGATCGGTTTGGGAATTTTTCTAGGATATAGGTGGATATTGATCTCAGCTCCACCCTGATTGAAAAGGTAACCCTTTAGACTCCTTCTGATAATATTCAAATTGAAGTTGAGTATGAAAAAAAACCTCTTTTCTATTATGAATTTATGGCTGTCAGGCACTCTCTGGAACAATGTCGAAAGAAAATATCATGTGAGGGGTGTGGGTTAAGAGGTCACCTTTTTAACCTCTGTTGAAAGAGGTCGAAGCCCAAAGACAAAGACTTGCCAAAAGCCATTACTCATGATGGTCCAATTGAGGAGAAAATTAATAATGTAATGGTTGTTTTGATCCCTAATTCTCAAGAGTCTACAGGAAATAGGATGATGGTTGCAGATCGACCAAGTGATTTTAATAATGTTAATGCCTCCACTTCTAGAAACAATTAGAATTCTTGGGCTGCCATCTTCTACGAAGAGGTGAACGTCATTAATACAGATGTTCCTAGTAATGGAAAAAATACTAACTTCCAATAAGCTCATCCCCAGGAAAAAAATAGTGACATTGATGTGATAGTTGAACAAGTCAATGAGGATGAGATTCAACAAGTGGTTGATAAACAACTATATTATGAAATAATGGTTGATTCATGTAATAGAAAGTGAAAACAAATTTTAGAAGTTCTACTCACTTCAAAAATTTGAACTATTTTATCAAAACCCCCTTGTGGATAATGAGGGCTTTCAACTTGTTTCCTATAATAAGAAAATGTCATAGAGTGATCTAAAAGTGGATATTGAGCATCAAATTAAAGAGATTAACCATCAGGAGACTCCTCCTCTGACTGTATCACTGGAGGTTGAGGTGATGAGGGACACCTATCCTAAAAAGAATTATGAGAAGCAGGAAGTAAGCTCTAACTCTGATAGAACTAATGTTGAGACCATATATGAAAAGATTAAATCTTTTCCACTAAGTGGAGGAAGATCTAGAGGTCGGGAGTGGACGTGGAAGATCTGTTGCTGAATGGAATGCACTTCATGCAGAGGAAAAAAGACTAAGTGAAAGATTGTTGAAATAGTTAGGTAAATAGATTTTTCTTTGGGCACTTTGCTTTGTACTCTTTCTTTATCTGGTTCCTATATTTTTTCTTGCTTATTTTCAATAAAAGAGGAACTTCCTCCTACCTTTTAAAAAAAACTATCAAAATATCGATACTTGTTTATGTCCAATTTCAAAGTGAAATTAATTCCAATGACCAACATTGGATAAAATAGTAAAAACATAATATAATTAAACTTTAAAACCAATTAAAATGATAATATAATCATATAAATAAACTATATTAAAAGTCACTTTTGAATTAAAATACAGTATATTTTACTATTTATAAAAAAAATGAATTTTATCAGAAAAATAACAAAAATTTACCCAAAGTAAATTTTGATGTCCCAATTCTAAAGAAGAATTTTACTTGGTTAAATAGAACATATAAATGTGAATATAACTATATTTAAAGAGGTTTCTCCATCAAAAGGTGGTAAATCAACTATTTAAGGTAAATTATGCTTAAAATTAGATTCATTCACATTTTAAGCCTCTAACTTTTATTGAATAAATGTAAAAACAATTTAACAAACATGTATAATCATATTGTAGTTAGTTATATTAATTCCCATCAATAAAATTTCTAGGAATTAACTACCATTTAAAATAATATTATTATATTATTAGTGTGCAACGAAAGATTTGAAAGAAACCCGTTGATGCGTATTGGGTACGCCATCGAACATAGCATACCCTTTAAAGTAAAATTAATAATTAATTTACAAATATTAATAAATATGAAAATTTCATATTCTTTATTTACCTGGGATGTTACATCCTTCACCTCTTTTGGGAATTATGCCCTTGCAATTTTAAAATTGGGCTCATAACTTCATTTAAAGTCCCACATCAGAAAAAGATTCATTAAATCTATCACTTTAAAATAAAGGAAGAAAAGTAAAAAGGTCACCCAAGACAAAAGATACTAGGGTTACATGAAAACATGGATATGGAAGAGAAAACAAACCATCAAGTTCTGATGGAGAGTGATAGAAAGCATGATTAGGAGAAAGTTAACCACCAGAAAAGCACAAACTTGTGATGGGTTAAATGGTTTTTGATTCCCCATTAGGAAAAGTTATCAGAAAACGTTTTTGGATTTAAGTTAATTTTTATTAATTTGAGGAATTTATTTATGATCTTAACTAAAAATATAAGAAAACATTCTTACTTGTCATTTAGACTTTCATCCTTTACTAAATTCTTACCACGAACTCATTTTTTTCCTTCAAATGATGAGTATTCAAGATGACTTGTTCACATTGAAAGAACTATAACCAAATTCTAGAGAATCACATAATCCAAAAAATATGAACAATATTTTTTCCATGTTTTTATACATTAACCAAAACCAAAATGGTTAGTCGATGATCATATAATCCCCAAAATGGATAATATTTTACAAAAAGAAAAACTACTCTTAATCTCCAAATTTTTTCAAACAATACCCAAAGTTAAAAAAAGAACATTCAATAAAAAAGTGTCTATATAATTATTCAAAGTAATCATAACTAATATTGAAACCCATATCTCAGAAGGATTTAATCACATAGTCTCCCAAGATAAATCTTAACATTTATCTCCAAATAATTCCAGTTACTCTTAAAGTCTCATATTGTAAATTAATAAACCTAATCACATATTCTCCATGATAGGTTAATAATTTCATAGATAACCCAAAATCAATTTATTCTTGATTCATAAAATCACATAACTAAAAATAATTAGTCATACTAACTAGGGACTTCATGTAGTCCAGGGGTAAGCGATAAATCCCAATTTCACTTTGGTTGTGGGTTTGATTCCCGCAGCTTTTTCTGATGCGACAGGTTGTCACGTGGTTTGCATGTTATCCTTTTTCAAAAACTATATAATTTTATAACATTCACAAAAAAGAGATAAATTCTTCAAAAATAACCATAACATAGTTTAACCACAAAGGTTATCTAATAAATTTCATTTTGCATCACAAAATGTATTAACCTGTAATTGCCTCAAATTTTAGGATCATATAAACCCAAATGGTTCTTTATAACTATATTTACAAAAGAAAAGATAATTATTCCTTGAATAGAATTTTCAAATATCAAACTTCAGGGTTACACATACTATAAAAAGTATTCTAATGTAATCCCATCATCAAAAGAGCCTTATCATTTCACTATCCTAAAATCTACCATAACACTTGAATCCCTTATATATTGAATTCTTACTTATTCAACATTCTTCATGATCCATTAACCATTCATTTCCAACTTATTCTAAAATACTTCTTCCCTACAAAGAAAATCATGAATCATATTATAATATTCAATAATGTCTAAACATTAGTTAAGAAATAATCCATACATTTCATTCGTCATTTTCAGTTTCCTCATCCTCAATTAGAATGGCATTAGGAATTAGTAAAAATATATTTTTATGATCTTGGTGATTCTATTCTTGAACCTTCTTTGTAGAACATCTGTTTTTATAATGACCAAGAACTCCACATTTAAAACATTCAATTGATCCCTCCGAAAGAAATTCTTTCCCTTTCCTAGAGTCATCTGGATGCTTCCTTTTTCCATGGAAAGCTATTGCTTTATTACCTTCACTTACACATCTATAGAATCTTTCCATCCCTTTGAAACATTTTTCTATGTGTTTATTTCCACATCCTTGACACATAGGTTTTTTAATATACTTACCTTTATGACTGTTACGTGAACTTCTGTGGGGATTTGTTTCTTGATTATATGATGCCTTATAAAAATCACCAAGGTTCAGGTGGTCAATCATGACTCCAGATAGTTGGTTGAGAATAAACACAAGAGTTCTCATTGTAGATCCCATTTTATTTAGTTTCTCATTCAGAAAACCATCATAGTTTTCTTAACATCCACTGCTACTTTGGTGCCTACAAGATCTAGCCATTTACTAAAACAAAAAAGGTAAGTGTCAGTATATTAGTAAAATCATCATATAATATCTTATGAGGAGGGTAAATACTAAGATCTACTTATTCATGTTATCTTAAACTCATTAACTTTATCAAAAGAAACTATGACTCTATCTAAAATCCTAACCATTATGGTAATGTCACTTATGATTAAATAATACCCTACCCTCTAAAGTTATTTAAACCGACCTATGATACCAAATATAAGGACACGAAATTAAACATTACATAATCTTGAATTAAATTAATAATTCACATTGAGGATCTTTTCAGTTTTAGAGTTTTAGAGAATTAGTCCATAACTATTACATTACATCTCAAAAATTAAAAGGTAGACACTTCTACTCAGTTTCTATTTTTTTCATAAAATAAAAACACTTGAAAAAAAGAGTCATGTCTAGTCCCATGTTTTAGATAGCATAAATTTTCCTTGATCCCATCCTTGACCCTTTTTATCTTTAAATCCTATGGAAAAAATTTCAAAAACTCGGGATGAGCATAAAAAGTTCAGTAAGGGTTATAAAATAAGGAAGGAAACCATTATACCATCAATAAATAAAAATCAATGAAACTATAATTTTCAATCGTAACATACCTTATGAAATCATAAGATTTATAAATAACACACACAAATCATGAATCATAAAGTTAACTTATGGAATTCATAACATACTTACATTATAGCTATCACAGCTACATAGGGAGTCACATTTGGAATACCCATCACAGTATATTTCCTAAAACTATTAGTAGAAACATTAACGTTTACCTCCTTCACGTTACCCAATGCATTGGAGAGCTATCTCAGGCTCACTCACCCTAGGTTTATCACTAAACCACCTGTATACGTAAACAATGCCCAATAACTGTAACATAGTCATAACACATAACACAAGTATAAATTAAAGATAACATTTCCACATTACAATATATCAAATCAAGATATTGAAATAAACAATTCTTTATCAAACCATTTTAAAAACCATTTTAAACATTTAATAAATAAATTTTTGAATCAAAGTGTACCATACCACTTTGATGATTTTAATGAATTATCATTTGAAAACTTTAATTTCCATATAAATAAATCCTAAAAACCATTTTTAAAATATGGACATTAATGATAAATATTTAGAATAATAAATGTTTAAAACATTTAAAATGATATTTTAGTTAAATAGTTTTTTACAAAATGATAGACGCTTGAATACAAATAATTTAGGAATAACATTTAATCAGAACTTTATAATATCATGAGAATAAAGGGATTTATGATATAATATGCTAAAGGACATTATATACACCATATAAAAGTTAATTGGTGTATATCGACAATGAAGTCTTAATGGAATGAAAATTGAGATGAAATCCCTTATAAAACATGTATCCTTAGATTAAGGATAAATAACTTACATAATAATTTGTGAAAAATATAAATACACTCAATATTATTGGATATTTAGTGTAAATAAATCATAGAACATTCACACATTTTATTTTTAAGACAAAACCAATGAATTGGATGTTTAACTCAAGGAATGGAAATTGAGTTAAAATTACTCTTATCAAGTTCATATCGATGACTTGAGAATTTATCAATGGAGTGATTATGTGTTTAAAAAGTATATCCACACAAGGGGTAGTGTAAATTACAACACAAATAAATAAATAGTGATTCCACACATAATCCTATCATGACATAATTAATAATTAGATGATTAACCCAAGGAGTGGAAATTGGGTGAAAAGGTTCCCTTACCGATTTAGTAATTTATGAAACATACAACCCATGTAAGAAGGATCAAAAAATGAAGAAGTAAATACCCATAAATTGAAGTACATTACACAATGAATAAAATCATTGGCAGTACATACACCACACAAAAATAAATAGTTGCAAATATAGCATGAATCTCACGGGAATAAAAAGTGAGATGAAAATCCCTTACCACATTGTAATCAATCGAGTCGTATGAAAAATGTTAATAACCAAAAAAATTATTCACATAATAAAATTAATATAAATATGATAATGATAATATATATCAAATGGTAGTACAAAATACACCACATGAAATAAATTAGTGGTGAACAATGGAAATCTCATGGAATTAAAAGTGAGATAAGAAATCCCTTACCTTGTGTCTGACTTGACTTGTTTGTTCCTTGTTATTCCAAAATAATAAACTTAAGTTAATTTATACTTTATTAATAACCCTTTTTCAAGTTTATTATTCCTTTTATATCACTTATTACCATGTTATAAACATTATGTAATCATTTATGTTAATAATGGTCATTTGGAGTAAAAAATGAACACCTTATAATTACAAGTTGTTCACATGGTCAAAAGTTCATTATATCCAGAATGATATTCATGATTTAGATATCATATATATCATATATATCCAGTATATACATGTATTTATAATAGTATATAACATTTGGAGGTAATAAATTAAATTCATCATTCATGGAGACGATAAGCCGTACGTACACATGTACACTACTTTAATTTCAATTTATTATTTTAATGGAATTAAAAAATAATGATACATAGGTATATTATAATTCCATTATAATATCATATATAATATCATTAATTCCATCCTTTATGAATCCCCCATATGGAATTAATGAGTCATATCACTTTGAGGGGGCGGTTGTCCGCACTTCCTCAAATGAAATTATCACGTTTACCCATAATGGAAACCATTAAGGTATGCTATTAAAGGAAAATACTGAAGCAAAAAGAAAACATAAACATAATATATATTATATATAAATACAGTTTCATATAAATGGACACCATGAGAGGCGGTAGGAGATAATCTAACAATCATCATTTCGTGAGGCGTTAGTTTTCCATTCACAGAAACATTATGTTCTTCACCCATTAGATAAAGGTGTGTGTAAGTGAAGTTTGAATAATTCTCATAAAAACATACTATTATATTTAGTATAATTTTTTTGTTATAAAATAATGTAATAAAAATAGTTTAGGGGTTGTATAATTAAAATAAAAGAAAAGAAGTTAAGAGAAACTGTTACCTTTATTTTGGGTAACTCCCTTTAGTTTGAATCAAAAGGACATCATGAAGTGCCTTCTGCCTAAGGTAAGGATTCTAGGAGGAGGATAGGGATATTGATTACTTATTTGAGTAGGGGTTGTATGAAACAAGGGGCTTGAGAGGTGTGAGGAATGAGTTATAAGTGAGGGATTTTTATAAGTAGGAGGAGGGGCTCTTTAGGAAAGTGTGAACATATTGTTTTATTATATAATGATATTCAGTTTCTAAAGGTCCAAAACTAATTAAAGTTGATTATAAGATGAATAATGGTCAAAATAAAATAATCCAATAATAATTGGACATTTTTTGGATATTTTGTTAATATTTATAATGTTATTTATTTAAATCATTTATTAATGAGGTAAATACTGCATCATTATTGTGTCATAAATAATTTAATTTATTTGAGGTATAAAAATTATAAAAAAATTACCATGATGTAGAAAATTTTATTTAGATTTCCAATTAATATTTATAGTCCAAAATATAATTTATATAACCCCTTGTAAAAATTAATTTACTAAAAGATATTTGTTTATGTCATTTTTGCCTTTACTTTAAGTTAATTCATCCAAAGTATCATTATCACTACCAAGTGGCTCCATGGGGTCCCAAAATCGACCCAAGGATGTACATGGTTGTCAATTACTAATCTAATAAGGTTAGGACAAGTGTTAAGGTAATTTTGTATTATTATGATATTATTTTTACCTTGAATTACCCTATTTTGGTTTATACATGGTAAATAAAAGTCAAAAGTTACTATTTACCAAAAATTATTTTCATCTTATTGAACCAAATTTTACTTACTAATAACAACAATGTATGTCAGATTTTTGAAATTAAATCCACAGAAGTGGTAAAATTTCATTTAAATGAAAAAGTTATTTTTTAACTACGACTTAGTGGTTTCACTATTCATCAAAAATTGAAGTTCTTCAAAAAAATTCCAAAAATTCAGCCTAAGATATATTTGATATTCTGAATTCAAAAAAGATGTTTATTTTACCAAATTTAAAACATATAAATTGGATTAATTAATTTAAAATTAATTCCCATTATCAAAACAAATAGCGTGTTTTTACGAAACAATAACTATCAAAAGATTTATACTTGTTTATGTCGAATTTCAAAGTGAAATTAATTCCAATGACCAACATTGGATTAAATGGTAAAAACATAATCTAATTACACTTTAAAACCAATTAAAAAGATAATATAACCATATAAATAAATTAGATTAAAAGTCACTTTTGAATTAAAATATAGTATTTTTCACTATTCATAAAAAAATGAATTTTATTAGAAAAATAACAAAAAATTACCCAAAGTAAATTATGATATCATGATTCTAATGAAGAATTATATTTACTCAAATAGAACATATAAAAGTGACTATAACTAGATTTAAAGAGGGTTCGCCATCAAAAGGCGGTAAATCAACCATTTAAGGTAAATTATGCTTAAAATTAGATTCATTCACATTTTAAGCCTCTAACTTTTATTAGATAAATGTAAAAACATTTAACAAACATGTATAATAATATTGTAGTTAGTTCTATTCATTCCTGTCAATACAACAGCTTGGCGTTAACTACCATTTAAAATAATATTATTATATTTTTAGTGTGCAACGATAGATTTATAAGAAACTTGTTGTTGCATATTGGGTAAGTCATCGAACATATCATCCCCTATAAAGAAAAATTAATAATTAATTTAAAAATATTAATAAATATGATAATTTCATATTCTTTATTTACTTGGGATGTTACAATAACTCATAAAGAAGAATAAGAAAATGAATGCATAAAAATATTAAACCCATTTGGGTTTTCTTGCAAGAATTAAAATAATTCACACATATTTGGGTTTGTATAAGACTTGAATGTTGAGGTAGTTAATTTAAAAGAGAACTTGCATGAAGTTATTTTGAATGTAGACTATGCATGTGTACATGCATGAAACACATATATTGAACCTAAAATAAAGAATCACTGAACATTGTGTGTGTGTGAATAATAATTGTGTTCTAAGAAAAAAATAAAATACATGAACTTTATTGTATATATAAATGTACATGAAGGTGAGAAAATATCCAAAACAAATGTTCAAATGCCATGTAATCCATAAATGAAGTGTTCTTGAATAATTGAATTCAAGAAGAAGTGATTTGAGTGTGTGAAAGTTCTTTCTTAAATAAAATAATAATAAAAATTGTGTGAACCACTTGTATACATATTAGTGAGGCCGAGACTTCAACAGAAGGAATCATAAATCAAGTATTTGTTACACTGAGGAAAATAATAATATATAGGTGATAGTAATTTTTTGAGAAATACTTGTTGACTGAAAAGGTACTTGAACAAGTAAAAAATAAAGTGTGATTTATGGATCCTATGTAGTAAGATCAATAAATCATCATAATTTGGATAAAACTTAAAGAAATGTGTAATTATTAGGTTTGAGAGTCGGTTAGTTGAAATGTCTCCCTTCTCTCCCGGTTCTACTCTCTTCCACGGCTCCGCCTAGAGTTTCTTCCAGAAACCCTATGATTCAGAGTTGATGGTGCATCTGTGCGGCGTCCTTCTTCCTCTTCTTTTTCCCTCCCCTACTCTTGCCTCCCATTGCTTTATTTATTTGCACGAATCCTCTAGTTTTTTCGGGTCATCATCTTTCTTCTCGCGCTCATGGGCTCTGGATGATGGTTTGATGTTGTTGTTGCTCTCGGTTTCTCCTTTTGAGACTCTTCCCTTACAATCCTCAGGGTCTCTCCAGGTCAGATTTGGTGATGAGGTTTAAAGAGTTATTGGGTTTCACAATTCGGTGGTCAATAAACCTCATGGCACTACTTGGGTCGGTCTACCCCTACTTTTCAGGTTCCCGGTTTTCTTCCTCGTCGACGATTACTGTTGTCGGGTGTCCTCGACCACTCTACTACTACTATGACCTCACTTTCCATGGATCCTCTCCTTGTTTGATCTAGAGTGGTGGTAAAATTGATGTTTTGGGAGGTGTGGTTTGGTGTCTGTCAGGGTTCCAGGCACGTGTACCACTCCAAGGGATTTGGTCTTTCAGTTTTCATCCTCATGCTTTTGGTGATGGTTTGTTTACCTATTATCAGTGGTCGATCTGCTGTCTGATGTTTGGTGGTGTTTTGATTTGTGGATATAATTTGTTTGTTATTAAGTCTGGTTATGGTAGTGGCTGTCAGGTTTCTCTTGATGTTTCCGTGGTGATTTTCATACTCTTCATCTTTGTATTCCTGGTATGGTTTTTTATGATTCGTTGGGGAACAACGATGATTTGGTACGCTGAGCAATTTCATAGTGGATCTGGTTTCCGATGATCTCTAGTGATCAATTTTTGTGGTGGTTGGAAGACAATGTTGATGTAGTGATGGATGTTGATGGTGAATGATGATGGATGGTGGCAGGGAGATGCGGTCGATCTTCAATCATGATTCTCGGTGGTGGTGTACTTTTTGAATTTTGAATTTTGAACTTGGATGCAGTTGTTTTTTTGGGTTCCTTCTTGGTCTTTCTGTAGGTTACCGCTAATCCATGAAAGAGGATTTTGGAAAATCAAATAAAAATCTAACTTTCAGGTTAGGTAAGTCTTCGGTTTGAGTCGGAGAAAGAATTATCTTGTGTGATTCAGGAGAATAAGCCTCTAGTAGGGATTTTTGGAGCAAGGTAGTGTGGATTATAGTAACATTGTGGAATGTGGTATAAATAACATCCTATTGGTATTTATGAGGGATAAACTGTGATTCTGTATTGGCAACTGTAATTAAAAAAAATATTACAGTGGATAATCTATGTTAGGGGGAATAACCAACACAATAAGGAGTAGGTCTTTTCACCGAACCTTGTAAATATTTGTGTTCTTGCCTTTGTATTTACTACATTATTCAAGGTAAGGCTGAGAGACACATGAAGAGTGAATCAAGTCTTTAAAAAACCACAAAGGATTAATTTAATAATTTTTAAAAAATGAAAATAAACCATTGATTCACACCTCCCCTCTCAGTGGTCAGTCCGAACTGGGGCACTTGAAGTGATATTAGAGAAAATGTCAACTTTAAAGGATACAATAGAATTCTAAGGATGGAGAACTTGAATTCAATTAGAATTAAGGGTATTAACATTTTGTATGGTGAGAACTATCATGGTTGAAAAAATAGGATGATACAGTAACACCCTAAGATTTCATAGTACGATATCTCTTTAAAGTAGTTCAATAGCTTGCGCTACACGCAACACTGAGTTTGAACGCACCACGACTTACCAAACTAGCCATTCAAAAAGTAGTAATGAATAGTATTAACCACATTTTTAATTTTATATATATCCTATATAATGTTAACATTAAAATTTTGAGTTTCCTAGACATAATATAAGGAAAAATTCAATTTTTTAGATAAAAGAAGTATTTTTCAAAAAATGATGCTTTTCCACCTTTTAATGGTGAACACTTTTTAAATCCAATATTCGAGACTTTTATATATTCAATTTAGTGAAATTAAATTCTTCTTTATAATTGGGACATAAAAATTTATTCTGGATAAATTTTTGGTACTTTTCTGATAACTTTCATATTTGGATGAATAGTGAAAAATACTAAATTTTAATTGAAAAATACTAAATTTTAATTGAAAACAATTTTTTTAATAGAAATAATTTATAGTGTTAAATTATTAATTTGAGTGGTTTTAAAGTATAATTAGATTATATTATTATCGTTCAATATAAGTTAGGTCATTATATGTAATTTCACATTTAAAATGGACATAAACACATGTCAATCTTTTGATAGTTATTATTTCTTAAAAACACGCATTTTGTTTTGACAACGGAAATTAATTTTAAATTAATTAATGAAACTTATATGTTTTTAATTTTGAAAAATAGAAATTTAATTTGGAATTTCAAATATAACTTAGGCTGAATTTTTGTTTTTTTTAAAAACCTTCAATTTTTGATGAATAGTGAAATCACTGAGTAGTAATTAAAAATACCAACTTTTTCATTTACATGAAAGCTTACCACTTCTGTGAATTGAATTTAGAAAATACGACATATATGTTTATTACCAGTAAGTAAATTATTGTTCAATAAGATGAAAACAATTTTTTTGAGAATAGTAACTTTTGACTTTTATTTACCGCTGTTGAATATAAATAGGGTAATTCACGTTAAAAATAGAATTATAATAATATTAAATTACCCTAACATGTGTTATAATCCTATTAGTTGATACATTTATGACGATGGGAATACTTGGGTCGATTTTGGGACCCCATAGATCCACTTAAGAGTGATAATGACACTTTATATTAATTAATTTAAAGTAAAGAAAAAAATGAGATAAACATATATCTTTTAGTAAATCAATTTTTACATGGGATTATAAAAGTTATCTCTTAGACTATAAATATTATTTTTAAATATAAAAATATTTCCTATGTCATTTTATAATTTTTTATAATTTTTAGATATCAAATAAATAATATTATTTATGACACAATAATGATACAGTGTTTAACTCATTAACAAATTATTTTAATAAATAAGATTATAAAAATTAAAAAAATATACAAAACTTGTCCAATTATTATTGGACTATTTTATTTCGAACAAGATTCATATTATGTTCGACTTTAATAAGTTTTGGACCTTTAGAAACCGAAAATAATTATATAATAAAATAATATTTTCAATCTTTCTTAAAGAGCCCCTCTTCTCACTTAAAAAAATCCATCACCTCTAACTCATTACTCACACCTCTCAAGCCCCTTGTCTCATTCAAACTATTACCAAATAATCTCTCAATATTCCTCTCTTACACCTATAGGCCTTACCTTAGGTAGAAGGCACTTCAAGAAATCCTTTTTGTTCAAACCAATGGGAGTTACCCGATTTAAAGGTAACGTCTTCTCTTAAGTTATTTTCTTTTATTTTACTTCTACAACCACCTAAAATACTTTTATTTCTTTATTTTATAACAAATCTAGTATCTTAAATATTCTATGTTGTTGTTATGGGAATTATTAGAGCTACACTTACACACACCTCTATCTAATGGGAAAAGAACATACTGTTTCTGTGGACGGCGTACTACTGCCTCACGAAACGATGAATGTTAAATTATCTCCTACTGCCTCTCATGGTGTAAATTAAGATGAAAATGTATTTATATATTATATATATTATATTTATATTGATTATATTCTTCTTTATTTTTCATTTATATCATACCTTTATGGTTTACATAATGGGTAAATGCGATAATTTCATTTGTGGAAGAGCGGACTACCGCCCTCTCAAAGTGATATGACTCGTTCATACCATATGTGGAACATTTAAAGAAAGAACTTAATAAAATTATATATTATATTATACTATAATTATAATATACCTATGTATAATTACGTTTTCATTCCATTAAAATACTAAATAGAAATGAAATTAGCATTCATGCGTACGCAAGACTTACCGTCTCCATGAACGGTGCATTTAATTTCTTATCCCCAAATGTTATGTACTATTATAAATACATATATATAATGGATATATAAGATATTTATTATATCTATATCATGAATATCATCCTGGAGATAATTTACTTTTGACCACATGGACAACATGTAATTATAAGAAATTTACTTTTGACTCAAGTACCAAATAACAACAAAACGACTGTTATTAACTTAAATAATTACATAATGTTTATAACATAATAATAAGTGATATAAAAGTAATAATAAATTTGAAAAAGGTTCTTAATCAAGTATAAATTAATTTTAGTTTATTATTCAGGTGATTAAATAACGAACGAGTCAAGTTGAACACAAGGTAAGGGGTTTCTTATCTCACTTTTAATTCCTTGAGATTTCCACTGTTCGCCACTTATATATTGCATGTGGTGTATTGTGTACTGAAATTTGATATATATTATAATTATTCTCTTTATATTCATGGAATTATGTGATTTATTTGGTGGTTATTAACTTTTGGTCATACGACTCGATTGATTACAACGTGGTAAGGGGTTTCTTATCTCACTTTTAATTCCATGAGATTTCCATTGTTTTCCACTTATTTATTTCATGTGGGGTATTGTGTACTACCATTTGATATATATTATCATTATTATCTTTATATTAATGGTATTCTGTGGTTCATTTTGTGGTTATTAAATTTTGGTCATACGACTCGATTGATTACAATGTGGTAAGAGGTTTCTTATCTCACTTTTAATTCCTTGAGATTTCATTGTTCACCACTTATTTATTGCATGTGGTGTATTATGTACTTCCATTTGATATATATTGTCATGATTCTCTTTATATTCACAGTATTCTATGATTAATTTGGTGGTTATTAACTTTTGGTCATATGACTCGATTGATTACAACATGGTAAAGGGTTTTTATCTCACTTTTTATTCCCATGAGATTTGTGCTATATTGGACACTATTTCCTTTTGTGTGGACTATGTACTACCCATGATTGTATTCTTGATGTAATATAATTTAATTTATGCGTATTTACATATTCATTGTATGATCCTTCTTTCCTAGGGTGTATGTTTCGTAAGTTACCAAAACGGTAAGGGAATTTCTAATATCAATTCTCACTCATTGGGTTTTACACATACTTCATTGATAATTTTAATCCAAGAATATGTGTGAAATCACTATTTATTTATTTAAGTAGTAATTTACACTCCACTTTGTCTGGATATACTTTTGATACAAATAATCACTCCATTGATAAATTCTCAAGTCATCGATATGAACTTGATAAGAGTAATTTTAACTCAATTTTCATTCATTGAGTTAAACATCCAAGTCATTGGTGTTGTTTGAAAAGAATATGTGTGAATGTACTATGATTGATTTACATTTAATATCAAATCATATTGAGTGTATTTATATTTTTCACAAATAATTATGTCATTGATTTATCCTTAACCTAAGGATATAGTCTTTTTAAGGGATTTCATCTCAATTTACATTCCATTGATACCTCTTTGTTGTTATGTGCCAATTCACTTTTATATGGTGTACATACTATAATTTTACATATTATATCCTGAATCATTTTATTCTAATGATATTATAAGGTTTTTATTAACTCAATTATATGTATTAAAGCGTCTCTCATTTGGTTAGGAAATCCAACTAAATTATCATTTTAAATGTTTTAAAGATTTATTCTTTTAAATAATTCTCATTAATATCCATGTTTTAAAAATGGTGTTAAGGATTTATTTTTTTGGACATTAATATTTTGAAATTGAAATTCCTTTCAAAAGTTTCAAATTGATATGGGATACTTTTATTCAAAAATATATTTTTAACAACTTCTTCATAAATATTGATACTTTTAAATGTTTTCAAGAAAAAGGGGATATTTCTCTCAAATAGTTTTACTGATTATTTTCATCTATATCAATATACCTCATTTTTCTTAACTGGGGTTGATACAATCATTCATATTGTGTTGAATGAGTTATGTTTGACTATGGATGTTCTATTTTTATACCATTCATGGTTTGTGGTTAAAGTATTGACATTTCGTATGGTATATTTAATACGAATGTTTATGTTATGTTTAAAATTTTTCATATGAGGAATTAATTAGACTTAGTAAGTGATGGGTGGAGCCTGATATATCTCCTCGATGCATCAGTAGGTCTTATGAGACAAACTAGTGTCTTGGAATAAGGCCTTGAAAAAATATTTATTTCTAGTCTTGGAATGAGGCCCTGACAATGTGGTTATGATGTTCGGAATTATGCATTCCTTCATTATGATATTAACTATTGATATTACATGTGATTATTCGACTAGTAGAATATCCATGTGAATAAGTAAATGACATTATTTGATTTATCTTTTCAATATTATGCTAATGTTTAAGTATAAAAGGCTTGTGTTTTTGTCTTATACATTACCTTAAATGTTCATGCTTATTTATAACAGTTTCTGCTATATTGTTATCCCTACTGAGCATTTGAGCTCACCCCTTTCTTATGTTTTATTTTTCCTAGGATGCGAAGAAGTATATTACAAATAACCTATAGGAATAGGCTTAGGGATATGAGTGTGATCAAATGGGACACAAATTTGTAATTTTTACATTTCATAATGTAATGTAAAACTTATGTATGTATCTAGTACTTCCAAGGCTACTAAACTAATCGGTCTTTCTAGACTCGATATCTTATGATCATGATAATGTTATAAAATAATGCACTGACCCTAGGTAATAAGGGTATCGGCGTTATAGTTGGTATTAGAGGAAGTTTAGTACAAACCTTGGAAAATAGATTTATAAAAACTTTAATTAGATAACATTACCTTAAGATAATCATTTTGGATTAGTATAGAAAAACATCCAAAAATTTTGGCAGTGTAAATATTATGTGGGTTTTCTAAGAAAATACTTCCCTGGATGGATATGAGAAGGTAGAGGTGGCTCTGTCATAGATGTACCTCGAAGTGAAAACTCTGAAAAAGAGTTTCGGGTTTGACTTGGGGTATCCTAGTATATGACAATGGGAATTGGTGTACTCTTTGTTACGACACTCCTAGGGGATATACTTATGATAATTCACATTTTCTTTACAAACCAATTTGAATGATTTTTATATAAGATGAGAATAAATAACCTTGGTTAATCCTAAGGTGTTTTAGATTGAAAATAAGGTGTCATGATTTTCATTAGATGATTCTATGACTATTATTACTCACACTATGATTTTTGGTTTTAGTTAATGGTTGGATTCCAAGGAAGTCATAGTAACATTGAACATGATGTACAAGGTGGGAACAATGGTGGAAATGTGCAACGAAATGAAATGTTGATAGGAGTAAAAGATATCATGTTCATGAAAAATCAATTTTCCCAAAATATGATCAAGGACATATACATTAACCAACTCCTAAACTCAATAAAGAAGAGAAAGGAGGAGAATAATAATAGCTCTAGCAGTGGATACCATGGAGAAAATAAAGCTCAATTTCCATCATGAAGGAAATGTGGAAGGAGAGTCCCAAGAAAGTTTCTCAACAAAACAATGTAATGCTTTATGTGTTGGAAAGAAGGACATAAAGTAAAGAATTGTCGATGAAAAATAAAGAGTACCATGGAAGAAAATAAAAATGATCCTAAGAATACATTTACAGTCATTTTCTGTAAATGTATAGAATTCAGGCATTAATCGATTCAATGTTCTATTCTATAGGAAAACCTCTAAGTCAAGGAGGAACCTATGTGGAAATAAATGGATGGTGAAATGATTAAAAGTATTAATTCTCTTTGTTGATGGGATTAAATTGGAAGACTTTTCTCTTGTATGTGTAACCCTATTGTTTTTATGTGAAAATTCTATTTGAGGAATAATTATCTTTTATTTTATGGATATAGTAATAAAGAACCATTTGGGTTTATATAATCCTTGAATTTGCATCAATTACATGTTATTAATTTTTGGGAAGAAAATGCAAGGTATGAGATAACATTTTTGGTTAAAATATGTTATGGTTATTTTTGAGGAATTTATCTAATTTTTTAATATTATAAAATTATATAGTTTTTGAAAAAAGACAACACCCAGAACATGTGAAAAACCATCACATCAAACAAAGTTTTTGTAATTGTACCCAAAACCAAAGTGTGACTGGGATTTATCACCTACCACTAGAATAAATGAAGTCCCTAGTGATTATGACTAATTATTTTTAGTTAAATGATTTTATGGATAAAAATATGTTGATTTTGGGAACTTATGATTTATCCTTATTACAGGAAAATGATTTGTTGATTAATTGAGAAATGTTATTTTGGAAGACGTTTTCTCTTTTGGGAACACTATATGCCTAAGGAAAATAGAATAATATGGGATTTAATTTGAGGAGTAATGGTGGTTTTTTAATTTGTAAGAATCTATGTTTTTATTGAGGACTTATAGAGATTTGGGTTATTTAAGGAAATGATTAACCTATGTTAGATAATATGTGATTAGGTTAATTTATTTTAAGTATGTGACTTTAAGATTAGTTGCCGTTATTTGGAGATAAATGATAAGATTTATCATGGAAGACTATGTGATCAAATCTTTCTGAATTTTGGGTTTCAAACTTAGTTTGGGTTATTTTGAATAATTTTAAAGAGAATTTTTTTGAATGGTCTTTATTGAACTTTGAGTATTGTTTGTTTAATTTTGGAGATTAAGAGTAGTATTTCTTTATATAAAGGATTATCCTTTTTGGATATCATCTGATCTTGTACTAAAAATTTGGTTTTGGTTAATGTTTAAAAACAACAGAAATATATAATTCAACTTTTGTGGATTATGTGATTCTATGGAAGTTGATTCTAGTATATCAGGTGTGACCAAGTAATCTTGAATACTCATCATTTGGAGAAAAGATGAGTTTTTGGTAGAAATTTATTAAAGAATGAAACTCTACTTGAAAACTAATAATATCTACTTATGTTATTAGTTAATCTCATAAATAAATTCCAAAACATTATTAAAAGAAACTTAAAACAAAAACGTTGTCCGTTTACACATCCTATTGTGTAATCAAAGGCCATTTAACCCATCACAAGATTACGGTTTTTTAGTAGTTAACTTTCTCCTGATCATTTTTTCTATCAGTCTCCATCAGAACTTCATGGTTTATTTTCTCTTACATATCCATGTTTTCTTACATGGAATGCTAGTATGGGTTATCTCGAGTTAAATTTGTACTTCTCTTTCTTTCTTTTAATGTGATAATTTTATCGACACTTTTTTCGATGTGAGATTTCATCAAAAATGTTTTGAAATGTCAAAACCCTAGTTTTTGGTTCCAAGGTTAAATTTCTAGGAAGAAATTATTTGAAGGAGGAGAGAATGTAACACCCTTATATTTCGTAGTACATTATCTCTTTAAAGTAGTTCAATAGCTTGCGCTACATGCAACACTGAGTTTGAGTGCACCACAACTTACCAAACTAGATGTTCAAAAAGTGGTTATTAATAGTATTAAACAAAATTTTAATTTTATATATATCCTATATAATGTTAACTTTCAACTTTTGTGTTTCTTAGACATAATATAAGGATATATTCAATTTTTCAGATAGAAGAAGTATTTTTCAAAAAATGATGCTTTTCCGCCTTTTAATGACAAACCCTTTTTAAATCCAATATTTGGAACTTTTATATATTCAAATTAGGGAAATTGATTTCTTCTTTAGAAGTGGGACATAAAAATTTAGTTTGGATAAATTTTTGGTACTTTTCTGATAACTTTCATATTTTGATGAATAGTAAAAAATATTAAATTTTAATTGAAAATAATTTTTTTAATCACAATAATTTATAGTGTCAAATTATTCATTTGAGTGGTTTTAAAGTATAATTTTATTATATTTTTATCATTTAATATAATTTTTGTCATTATACGTAATTTCACATTTAAAATGGACATAAACACATATCAATCTTTCAATAGTTATTATTTCTTAAAAACACGCCTTTTGTTTTGACAACGGGAATTAATTTTAAATTAATTAATGCAACTTATATATTTTGAATTTGGTGAAATAGACAAAATTTTTAAATTTAGAATATCAAATATATCTTAGGCTGAATTTTTGGTATTTTTCTAAAAACCTTCAATTTTTGATGAATAGTGAAATCACTAAGTAGTAATTAAAAAAACCAACTTTTTCATTTAAATAAAATTTTACCGCTTATGTGAATTGAATTTCAAAAATCCGACATACATGGTTGTTATTAGTAAGTAAAATGTGGTTCAATAAGATGAACTTTTTTAGTGAATAGTAAATGTTGACTTTTATTTACCGCGATTAGAAGTACATATGGTAATTTATGGTAAAAATAATATTATAATATTATTAAATTACCCTAACACATGTCCTAATCCTATTGGTTGATAAATTTCTGACTGTGAGCATCATTGGGTCAATTTTGGGACACCATGGAGCCACTTAAGAGTGATAATGACAATTTATATTAATTAAATTAAAGTAAAGACAAAAATGACATAAACATATATCTTTTAGTAAATAAATTTTTACATGGGGTTATATAAGTTATATCTTAGACTATAAATATTATTTTGAAAGCTAAAAAAATTTCATACATCATTTATATTTTTTTTTATAATTTTTAGACCTCAAATAAATAATATTATTTATGACACAATAATGATGCAGTGTTTACCTCATTAATAAATTATTTAAATAAATAGGATTATAAAAATTAAAAAAATATCCAAAACCTGTCCAATTCTTATTGTATGATTTTATTTTTAACAAGAGTCATCCTATATTCACCTTTAATAAGTTTTGGACCTTTAGAAACCGAGAATCATTATATAATAAAATAATATTTTCAAACCTTCCTAAAGAACCCCTCCTCCCCCTTATAAAAAGCCCTCATCTCTAACTCATTACTCACACCTCTAAAGCCTCTTGTATCATCCAAAATTTTACCAAATAAGCTCTCAAGATCCCACTATTCCACCTAGAAGCCTTACCATAGGCAGAAGACACTTCAAGAAAACCTTTTGGTACAAACCAAAGGGAGTTACCTCATTTAAAGGTAACATCTTCTCTTAAGTTCTTTTCTTTTATTTTACTTCTACAACCCCCTAAACTCCTTTTATTCCTTTATTTTATAATAAAACTAGTATCCTAAATATATTGGGTTTTTTTATTGGAATTATTCGAGCTACACATACACACACCTCCATCTAATGGGAAAAGAACATACTATTTCTGTGGACGGTGAACTACCGCCTTACGAAATGATGAATATTAAATTATATCCTTCCGCCTCTCATGGTGGCCATTAAGATAGAACTATATTTATATACGATATATATTATATTTATATTGTTTCTATGCTTTTGTATTTTTCATTTATAGAATACCTTTATGGATTCCATAATGGGTAAATTCGATAATTTTATTTGTGGAAGTGAGGACTACCGCCCCCTCAAAGTGATATGACACGTTCATGAAAAAAGTGGAACTTATAAAGAAAGAAATTAATGAAATTATATATTATATTATACTTTAATTATAATATACCTATGTATAATTATGTTTTCATTCCATTAAAATATGGAATAGAAATGAAAGTAGTGTTCATGCGTACGTACGACTTACCGTCTCCATGAATGGTGCATTTCATTTCTTATATCCAAATGTTATGTACTATTATAAATAAAAATATATAATGGATATATAAGATATATTAGATATCTAAATCATGAATATCATTTTGGCTATAAAGTACTTTTGACCACATGGACAACATGTAATTATAAGAAGTTTACTTTTGACCCAAGTAACAAATATCAACAAAACGACCATTATTAACTTAAATGATTACATAATGTTTATAACATACTAATAAGGGATATAAAAGGAATAAAAATTTGAAAAAGGTTATTAATAAAGTTTAAATTAACTTTAGTTTATTATTCTGGAGATTAAAGAACGAACGGGTCATGTCAGACACGAGGTAAGGGGTTTCTCACTTTTAAATATGTGAGATTTCCATTGTTCACCACTTATTTATTGAATGTGGTGTATTTTGTAATGATATTTGATATATGTTATCATTATTATTTTTATATTAATGGTATTATGTGATTCATTTGGTGGTTATTAACTTTTGGTCATACGACTCGATTGATTACAACATGGTAAACAATTTCTTATCTCACTTTTAATTGCGTGAGATTTCCATTGTTCTCCACTTATTTATTTCATGTGGTGTATTGTGTACTACCATTTAATATATATTATCATTATTATCTTTATATTCTTGTTATTCTGCAATTCATTTGGTGGTTATTAACTTTTGGTCATATGACTCAATTGATTACAAAGTGGTAAGGGGTTTCTTATCTCACTTTTAATTCTGTGAGATTTCCATTGTTTGCCCCTTATTTATTGCATGTGGTGTATTGTGTACTACCATTTGATATATATTTTCATGATTCTATTTATATTCATGGTATTTTGTGATTCATTTGGTAGTTATTAACTTTTGTTCATACGACTCGATTGATTACAACGTGGTAAAAGGTTTTCAACTCACTTTTTATTCCCATGAGATTCATGCTATATTAGACACTATTTCATTTTGTGCGGAGTATGTACTAACCATGATTATATTATTTGTGTAATATAGTTTAATTTCTAGGTATTTAAATCTTCATTGTATGATCCTTCTTTCATGGGTTGTATGTTTCGTAAGTTACCAAATCGGTAAGGGAATTTCTAATTTCAATTCTCACTCATTGGGTTTTACACATACTTGATTGATCATTTTACTCCAAGAATATGTGTGATGTCACTATTTATTTATTTAAGTAGTAATTTTCACCCCCAATTATGTGGATATACCTTTGATACATATAATCAATCCATTTAAAAATTCTCAAGTCATCGATATAAACTTGATAAGAGTAATTTTAACTCAATTTCCATTCATTGAGTTAAACATACAAGTCATTGGTGTTGTTTTACAATAATTTTTGTGAATGTACTTTGATTTATTTTGTAACGCCCCGACCCCAGTTACCCAGAGTCGGTGCATTATTACATAACATTGGCATGATCATAAGAAAGATCAAATCTCGAAAGACCGATTGGTTTAGTAGCCTTGGAAAATGCCAGATATATTCATAAGTTTTACATTACATTATAAAATGAAAAACTACTACAACAACATAATGTCTCAATAGACCACACTATTATCCCCTCATAAAATCCCTGCAGGTCATTCATAACTTACTTCTTCACATCCTGGGAAAAATAAAACATAGAAAAGGGGTGAGCTCAAATGCCCAGTAAGGATAACAATATAGCGGAAAGAATAAACATTTAAGGCAATGTATAACTAAAACAAAAGCCTTTCAAATATGAACTTTCAACATGGTATGGAATAAATAAAATGAAATAATGCCATTTAATTATTCACATGGATATTCTACTAATCGAATAATCACATGCAAAAATCAATAACCACTTTCATAATGTTGGAATGCATAATGCCAGACTATCATAACCACATAGTCAAGGCCTCGTGCCAAGACTACAAATAAGATTTTGTCAAGGCCTTGTGCCAAGACACTAGTTTGTCTCATGAGACCTACCGATGCATCGAGGAGCTATAACGGGCTCCACCCGTCACTTATTAAGTCCAATGCATTCCCATATGAAAAGGTTTAAACATAACATAAACATTCGTATTAAAACTAGCATACGAAATGTCAATAATTTCACTATAAACTATGAATGGTATAAAAATAGCACATCCACAGTCAAACATATCACAAAACCTTTAATACAATATAGAAGTTTTGTATCATAATAAATCAACTTCAAATAATCTTAAAATCCATCAAAGGATGTTGACATAGATGAAATCAAAATTATTTTTAAAGAAGTATCACCTTTTATTTTGAAATCATTTAAGATCCATATAAAATAAAACATTTTCTTTGAAAATATTCTTATAAGCTTGTATGGAAAGCTTCGACGATTTTATAACGGCGGAAAATAACCGCACCCGCCGTATAAGTTAAAAAAAAACATTCTTACCTCAATTCTGTCGAAAAGGTTAAAAAGGACCTTGTTTTGAAAACGACGGAAAGATTCCTTTATAAACCTCTTATAAAAAGTCAAACAAGGGTATAAATGACTTAAACCCATATTCTTGTAAATAGTAAAAATGTTTTGAAATACATTTTTATGAAACATGGATGTGGATGATAAAGAGATCCCAGTAGATTATTACGTATAAACAACCTCGGATAATGAAGAGATTGTGAAATAACCCTTACCTTGTACTTTTCCTTGTTGGGGTAGGTTAACCTCCTGTATAATAGTGAAATAATTGTTACTAAATTATACAAGAATCATATACATTAATATGATATCATATATGATCTTTTAATATTGATTTGATAATAATATCTTAGTATTATCGCTGTTTCGGGTGTGAACTTACTTGTTTGCTTTTGTATGTTTTGTTACGTAAGACATGTTTGTAAAGGATAAGTTGTATATTATTCAAATCCAGAATGGTATCAAGTCCTTAAACATCATTTTTAAATCATCAAATGATAATTATACTTGAATGGATACGATGGAAAATGAATCTCATCGCGTTCGTGGAGACGGTAGTCCGTACGTACGCACGAACGCTACTTCCATTTAATTTTTATTTTAAAAGAATAGAATACAAATGATACATAGGTATATTACTATTCCAGTATAATATAATATTTTTTATATGTTACTTAAGTTCATTAACACTATCCTTTATACGTTCCATGTGTGGTATGAACGAGTCATATCATTTTAAGGGGGCGGTAGTCCGCACTTCCTCAAATGAAATTATCGTATGTATATACAACATGAAACGAATAATGGTATGAAATAAAATGGAATTACAGAAGCTTATATATAAAATATATATCATTAACATCATATTTAATTACAGTGCCATCATAATGGCCACCATGAGAGGCGGTAAGATGTATTTGAACAATCATCGTTTCGTGAGGCGTTAGTTTGCCATCCACAGAAACATTATGTTCATCATCCATTAGATGGAGTTGTGTGTATGTGTAGTTTGAATCCTTCTTATAACAACATCCTAGTATATTGAGGATACTGGTGTTGTTACAAAAGAAAGGAAATAAAAAGAGTTTGGGGGTTGAAGAAGCAAAATAAATGAAAATAATTTAAGAGAAATCGTTACCTTTAATTTAGGTAACTCACTTTGGTTGGAACCAAAGGACTTGTTGAAATGCTTTCTGCCTAAGGGGAAGCTTCAAGGAGGAGGAGAGGGATGTGGGGAGCTTAGTTGGGCAGAGTTTGGACGAGCCAAGTGGCTTGAGAGGTGTGAGGAATGAGTAGAAGTGGTCTCCTTTTATAAGGGGGAGGAGGGGCTCTTTAGGAAAGAGTGAAAGTATTACTTTATAATATAATTATATTCGGTTTATAATGGTCCAAAAATCATTGAGGTCGAAGATAAGATGACTCATATTCTAAATAACATCAACCAATAAGAATTGGACAGGTTTTAGATAATATTTTAATCATTATAATCTTATTTATTTAAATGATTTATTAATGAGGTAAACATTGCATCATTATTGTGTCATTAATAATTTAAATTATTTGATGTCTAAAAATTATAAATAAAATATCATTATTTAGGAAATATTTTTAGCTTTCTAATGAATATTTATAATCGAAAATTCAACATGTATAACCCTATGTAAAAATTGTTCTTCTAAAAGATGTAAGCTTATGCCATTTTTATTTTTATTTTAACTTTATTAATATAATGTGTCCCTACCACATACAAGTGGATCCAAGGGGTCCCCAAATTGACCCAAGGATGCCCATGGTCGGGTATGTGTCCACCAATAAGGTTAGGACACGTTTTAGGGTAATTTTGTATTATTATAATATTATTTTTTAACCCTTATTTACCGGATTTACCCTTTAACCATGGTAAATAAAATATTTACCACAGTAACTATTCAAAATGTCTAAAAATAAAAGTTACCTATTTACACAATTTGAACATCCTGATTACAAATATGGAATCCATTTTCCTAAATTCAAAACACAGAAGTGGCAGAAATGAATTTAAAATTAATTCCCGCTGTCAAAACAAAAAGCGTGTTTTTAAGAGGTAATAACTATCAAAAGATTGACACTTGTTTATGTTCGATTTAATTGTAAAATTATGTCCAATGACCAACATTATATTAAATGGTAAAAATATATTCTAAATATACTTTAAAACCACTCAAATTCACAATTTATCACTATTAATTATTTTGATTAAAAAAGTTGTTTTTAATTAAAATTTAGTAATTTTCACTATTCATCAAAATATAAAAGTTATCCGAAAAGTACCAAAATTTCACCCTAGGCTAATTTTGATATTCCGAATCTAAAAATGAAGTCCATTTTGAAATATAAAATATATATTATTTCAAAAAGTAGGTATTACTATTCACAACGGCTAGTTTAATTAGTTGTGGTGTGTGTTAGAACTCGAGGTTGCGTACAACACACGCTATCGCATTATTCGAAGGGAAACGTACCGTAGAAGCTTGGGGTGTTACATTCTCCCCTCCTTCAAATAATTGCGTCCTCGCAATTTCTAGGGTATTACTGCATAAAAAGACTCGGGTGGTTTTTCATCATAAGTTCCTCGGGTTCCGACGTTGCCTCTTCCATCTTATGATTTCTCCACAAAACTTTTACCAGACGCGTCGTCCGGTTTCTCAGTACTTGTTCTCTCGTATCAAGAATCTTGACGGGCTCTTCGCAATAAGACAGATCGGGTTCCAGTTCTAATTCCTCATAGGTGAGTACATGCGTTGGGTCAGGCATGTATTTTCTCAACAGAGATACGTGGAACACATCGTGAACTTTGGAGAGACTTGGCGGCATTGCCAATCGGTAAGCTACAGCCCCAATTCGTTCTAGAATTTCGAAAGGTCCGATGTACCTGGGACTCAATTTACCTTTCTTACCAAAACGTATGACTCCCTTCCATGGAGATACCTTTAGGAAAACATGATCACCGACTTGAAATTCCAAATCCTTCCTTCGATTATCGGCATAGCTCTTCTGCCTACTTTGAGCTGCTTTGATGTGATTTTGGATTACTTTCACCTTTTCCACCGTTTCCTCCACCAGTTCTGGGCCTACAAGTTTTCTTTCACCAACGTCATCCCAACAGGTTGGTGTACGACATCTCTTTCCGTATAACGCTTCATATGGTGCCATCTGAATACTCGAATGGAAGCTATTGTTATAGGAAAATTCTACCAGAGGTAAATATTGATCCCACATACCCTGAAAGTCAAGTGAGCAAGATCTCAACATGTCTTCTAAGGTTTGAATAGTCCGTTCTGATTGTCCGTCTGTCTGAGGGTGGTAAGCAGTGCTCAAATGAAGTTCAGTATCCAGGGATTTCTGAAGACTTTTCCAAAATCTTGAAGTAAAACGGGGGTCACGATCAGAAACAATCGATAGGGGTACTCCATGAAGTCTCACAACTTCATTAATATATAGTCTTGCTAGACGTTCCAGGGGTAGATCTTCTCTTATATAAAGAAAATGTGCTGACTTGGTAAGACGATCAACAATCACCCATATTGCATCATTCCTTCTAGGAGTCTTTGGTAGCCCCATGACAAAGTCCATCGTAACATTGTCCCATTTCCACTCTGGTATGGGAAGAGGTTTCATGACTCCTCCAGGCTGTTGCCTTCCAGCTTTCACTTGTTGACAAACCATACATCTTGACACAAAATCAGCAATCTCCCTCTTCATGTTGTCCCACCAAAAATGTTCCTTCAAATCTCTATACATTTTGGTGCTCCCAGGGTGTATAGAGAAATTGGAACTATGAGCATCATCCAGCAATTCCCTTTTTAGATCAGGTATATTGGGAACACAAAGTCTCTTCCCGAATTTCAAAATTCCATCTTCATACACAAAGTCTCTCAATCTCCCATCATTCACAGCTTTAATCTTCTTCTGAAATTCTTCATCATCGTTCTGAGAACTCTTAATCCTTTCTAGTAAAGATGGTTTGGCAACCATTTGAAAAAGCATTGATGTTTCACCTTCCCTGGTTATTCCCATGTCCATCTTCACTAGATACATGAAAATTGGATCCCTTTCAATTCTCATCATGTTCAGAACTCCATGGTCTTTTCTGCTCAAAGCATCTGCTACTTTGTTTGCTTTCCCCGGGTGGTAGTGTATCGTGCAATCATAATCCTTGAGTAATTCAAGCCATCTCCTTTGCCTCGTGTTGAGTTCTTTTTGTGAGAAAATATACTTCAAACTCTTGTGATCAGTATAAATCTCACATTTTTCACCATAGAGGTAGTGCCTCCATATCTTCAAAGCAAAGATCACTGCTGCTAACTCGAGATCATGAGTAGGATAGTTTTGTTCATGAATTTTCAACTGTCGTGATGCATAGGCAATAACTCTATCATTTTGCATAAGGACACAGCCAAGTCCTTTCTTCGATGCATCAGTATAAATAACGAACCCATCATTCCCCGATGGTAAAGTCAATATAGGAGCATTGACTAATCTTTTCTTCAGTTCTTCGAAACATTCTTCACACTCTTTTGTCCAAACAAATTTAACCCCTTTACGTGTGAGCTTCGTTAATGGGTTAGCCAATCGGGCAAAATTCTGGACGAAACGTCGATAATAACCTGCCAAACCAATAAAACTGCGTACCTCAGTTATACTCGTAGGTGCTGGCCATTCTTGGATTGCTTTGGTCTTAGAAGGATCAACAGAGATTCCATCTTTAGAGACAATATGGCCAAGAAAAGAAATCTCCTGAAGCCAGAATTCGCACTTGCTAAACTTCCCATATAATTCATGCCTCCTCATAGTCTTCAAGATAATGCGCAAGTGATTTTCATGATCTTCGTAGGTTTTGGAGTATACCAAGATATCATCAATAAATACCACCACAAATTCATCGAGATACTCCTTGAAAACTCTATTCATCAGATCCATGAACACAGAGGGTGCATTAGTCAATCCAAACGGCATTACAGTAAACTCGTAATGCCCGTACCTGGTTCGAAATGCTGTCTTCGGAATGTCTTCCTTCTTCACACACAACTGATGGTATCCAGATCGAAGGTCAATCTTTGAAAAGTATTGAGCTCCATGCAGTTGGTCAAATAAATCATCAATACGAGGTAGGGGATACTTGTTCTTTATTGTTATAGCATTGATCTCCCTGTAGTCGATACATAACCTCATAGATCCATCTTTCTTTTTAACAAAAAGAACAGGGGCTCCCCATGAAGAAACACTAGGGCGAATAAATCCCTTATTACTCAATTCCTCTAGTTGTTTCTTTAGTTCGACTAACTCTACAGTGGCCATTCTATAAGGGGTCTTCGATATAGGCCTTGATCCAGGAATCAAATCAATAGAAAACTCAACTTCTCGTTCTGGAAGATGTCCAGGTAAATATTCCGGAAATACATCTACAAATTCTTTCACAACAGGTACATCCTCTATTTGAACATTCCTTTCCTCACCGACAGTTATTTCATTCTCTTCCTCCCCAATAATTGAATTAAGTTGAGCTGTTGGGGGTGGATCTAAATAAGAATTAGGTGGTGACGATTCTGCTCTAAAAATAAGGTGCTCCTTATCATTATCATCAAGAATCGTAACCTCTTTCTTCTTACAATAAATCTTCGCATCATAGTCCGAAAGCCAGTCCATACCGAGGATTATATCAAACTCAATCATAGGTATGACGTTGAAATCAGCAGATAAAGAAAATTTATGTGCTCTAATGGGGACTGATTCACAAAACTTTGTTGCAACGATACTTCCCTTAGGAGTTTTAACAGACAACTCCCTTATTAAATCAAATTGGAAATATCTAATTTTCTTAGCAAACTGGGAAGATATGAAACAATGCGATGATCCAGAATCAAATAATGCATTTGCTAAACTTGAGGAAACCATTAAATTACCTGCCACCACGTCTTTCGGAGCTTCTACCTCAGCAGTAGTGATAGCATAAGCCTGGCCTTGATCCCTTGGCCTTTTCTGAGGTAAGTTCTCCTGACGCTTAGGGCATGCATTTGCATAATGCCCCATCTCCCTGCAATTGTAGCACTGAACGTTGGTAGCTTCCTTCTTCCCCTTGCAATCATGAGCTTGGTGGCCTTTTTCACCACACTTGTAACAGACTCCCATTCCCTTCAAGCAAGTACCAGGATGTTTCTTCCCGCATTTACCACAAGATGGATATTCAACCTTTCCCTTCTTCCCCTTATTTCCATTCCCAGATTGATCAGCAGGTCTCTTCTTCTCTTGCTTTGCTTTAAAGTCATAAGACATAGAGAATTCCTTTTCGGTCTTGATAGCACATGAGACAATGTCTTCGTACGATGAAAAGGATTGTGAGACTAATGCTCGACGGAGAAATGGTTTTAACCCATCAAAGAAACGATCAATCTTACTTCTTGGGTTGCGAATATAATCTCCAGCATACCTCGCTAACCTTGTAAAGTTAGCCTCATACTTTGTGACATTATCATCCTCCTTTTGTCTCAGACTCAGAAATTGCCTTTCCATATCTGCTCGATGGTCGCGAGGAAAGTATTTTTCTAAAAACAGATCTTTGAACTCCCTCCATTCCATGTTTGATACTTCATCATCTTCCTTCATGTTTTGAATCAATGACCACCATTGATCAGCATCTCCAGTGAGGCGGTAAACTGCCATGGTAACTTTTTCCCTTTCACTACTCCCCAAAGCCTGAAATATTTTCTCTAGGGAAAATATCCATTGCTCAGCTACTAAGGGATTTCTACTCCCATTGAACGTTGGTGGTTGTTGTCTCATGAATCGATCTAACATTGATCCTCCACGCTGTGGATCAGGGTGCTCCATACGGGTAAGGTTATTATTCATAACCTGAGTAAGTTGTCCCAGTACGGTGATTAGCTGATCAGCACCAGTTGCATCACCAGCCCCACTATAATTATCTTGAGCAGGAGGGCAATCCCTACATGGAGTGCGTGCATTGATACGGTTTCCATTTCTTCCACTAGGCGCCATTTCTAAACAATGGCATAAACTAGACCAGTTTATGAATCAAAATACATAATCCCATACTTATAAAACACTAAACATAAATTGAACTATCTATGGATATAATCCATATTCATAAATATGTTTTCTTTGAGGAAGTATATACTCATAAACCCTTCATAATGATTTTTAAAGAAAGTGAGAGTTATCCTAAGCATATCCCCCGGGAGTGTCGTAACCAAGAGTGCAGCAAGGCCCGTTGTCGTGCACCAGTTCCCGTTCGAGTCTAGCTCAAAGCGGTGTTTTCAGGTTTTACCCCTAGGTACATCTGTGCCAGAGCCGCCTCTACCTGCTCGTATCCAGACAGGGATGTATTGCTCGGAAAACTCACAAAGTCTCTACAATACCAAAATTCTAGGAAGTTCTTCTATACTAATCCTCAAAGTTCATCTTAGGTCTATGTGCTCTAATCAGAGTTTATCTAAATCTAGCTTCCAAGGTTTGTACTAAACTTCCTCTGATACCAACTGTAACGCCCCGACCCCAGTTACCCAGAGTCGGTGCATTATTACATAACATTGGCATGATCATAAGAAAGATCAAATCTCGAAAGACCGATTGGTTTAGTAGCCTTGGAAAATGCCAGATATATTCATAAGTTTTACATTACATTATAAAATGAAAAACTACTACAACAACATAATGTCTCAATAGACCACACTATTATCCCCTCATAAAATCCCTGCAGGTCATTCATAACTTACTTCTTCACATCCTGGGAAAAATAAAACATAGAAAAGGGGTGAGCTCAAATGCCCAGTAAGGATAACAATATAGCGGAAAGAATAAACATTTAAGGCAATGTATAACTAAAACAAAAGCCTTTCAAATATGAACTTTCAACATGGTATGGAATAAATAAAATGAAATAATGCCATTTAATTATTCACATGGATATTCTACTAATCGAATAATCACATGCAAAAATCAATAACCACTTTCATAATGTTGGAATGCATAATGCCAGACTATCATAACCACATAGTCAAGGCCTCGTGCCAAGACTACAAATAAGATTTTGTCAAGGCCTTGTGCCAAGACACTAGTTTGTCTCATGAGACCTACCGATGCATCGAGGAGCTATAGCGGGCTCCACCCGTCACTTATTAAGTCCAATGCATTCCCATATGAAAAGGTTTAAACATAACATAAACATTCGTATTAAAACTAGCATACGAAATGTCAATAATTTCACTATAAACTATGAATGGTATAAAAATAGCACATCCACAGTCAAACATATCACAAAACCTTCAATACAATATAGAAGTTTTGTATCATAATAAATCAACTTCAAATAATCTTAAAATCCATCAAAGGATGTTGACATAGATGAAATCAAAATTATTTTTAAAGAAGTATCACCTTTTATTTTGAAATCATTTAAGATCCATATAAAATAAAACATTTTCTTTGAAAATATTCTTATAAGCTTGTATGGAAAGCTTCGACGATTTTATAACGGCGGAAAATAACCGCACCCGCCGTATAAGTTAAAAAAAAACATTCTTACCTCAATTCTGTCGAAAAGGTTAAAAAGGACCTTGTTTTGAAAACGACGGAAAGATTCCTTTATAAACCTCTTATAAAAAGTCAAACAAGGGTATAAATGACTTAAACCCATATTCTTGTAAATAGTAAAAATGTTTTGAAATACATTTTTATGAAACATGGATGTGGATGATAAAGAGATCCCAGTAGATTATTACGTATAAACAACCTCGGATAATGAAGAGATTGTGAAATAACCCTTACCTTGTACTTTTCCTTGTTGGGGTAGGTTAACCTCCTGTATAATAGTGAAATAATTGTTACTAAATTATACAAGAATCATATACATTAATATGATATCATATATGATCTTTTAATATTGATTTGATAATAATATCTTAGTATTATCGCTGTTTCGGGTGTGAACTTACTTGTTTGCTTTTGTATGTTTTGTTACGTAAGACATGTTTGTAAAGGATAAGTTGTATATTATTCAAATCCAGAATGGTATCAAGTCCTTAAACATCATTTTTAAATCATCAAATGATAATTATACTTGAATGGATACGATGGAAAATGAATCTCATCGCGTTCGTGGAGACGGTAGTCCGTACGTACGCACGAACGCTACTTCCATTTAATTTTTATTTTAAAAGAATAGAATACAAATGATACATAGGTATATTACTATTCCAGTATAATATAATATTTTTTATATGTTACTTAAGTTCATTAACACCATCCTTTATACGTTCCATGTGTGGTATGAACGAGTCATATCATTTTAAGGGGGCGGTAGTCCGCACTTCCTCAAATGAAATTATCGTATGTATATACAACATGAAACGAATAATGGTATGAAATAAAATGGAATTACAGAAGCTTATATATAAAATATATATCATTAACATCATATTTAATTACAGTGCCATCATAATGGCCACCATGAGAGGCGGTAAGATGTATTTGAACAATCATCGTTTCGTGAGGCGTTAGTTTGCCATCCACAGAAACATTATGTTCATCATCCATTAGATGGAGTTGTGTGTATGTGTAGTTTGAATCCTTCTTATAACAACATCCTAGTATATTGAGGATACTGGTGTTGTTACAAAAGAAAGGAAATAAAAAGAGTTTGGGGGTTGAAGAAGCAAAATAAATGAAAATAATTTAAGAGAAATCGTTACCTTTAATTTAGGTAACTCACTTTGGTTGGAACCAAAGGACTTGTTGAAATGCTTTCTGCCTAAGGGGAAGCTTCAAGGAGGAGGAGAGGGATGTGGGGAGCTTAGTTGGGCAGAGTTTGGACGAGCCAAGTGGCTTGAGAGGTGTGAGGAATGAGTAGAAGTGGTCTCCTTTTATAAGGGGGAGGAGGGGCTCTTTAGGAAAGAGTGAAAGTATTACTTTATAATATAATTATATTCGGTTTATAATGGTCCAAAAATCATTGAGGTCGAAGATAAGATGACTCATATTCTAAATAAAATCAACCAATAAGAATTGGACAGGTTTTAGATAATATTTTAATCATTATAATCTTATTTATTTAAATGATTTATTAATGAGGTAAACATTGCATCATTATTGTGTCATTAATAATTTAAATTATTTGATGTCTAAAAATTATAAATAAAATATCATTATTTAGGAAATATTTTTAGCTTTCTAATGAATATTTATAATCGAAAATTCAACATGTATAACCCTATGTAAAAATTGTTCTTCTAAAAGATGTAAGCTTATGCCATTTTTATTTTTATTTTAACTTTATTAATATAATGTGTCCCTACCACATACAAGTGGATCCAAGGGGTCCCCAAATTGACCCAAGGATGCCCATGGTCGGGTATGTGTCCACCAATAAGGTTAGGACACGTTTTAGGGTAATTTTGTATTATTATAATATTATTTTTTAACCCTTATTTACCGGATTTACCCTTTAACCATGGTAAATAAAATATTTACCACAGTAACTATTCAAAATGTCTAAAAATAAAAGTTACCTATTTACACAATTTGAACATCCTGATTACAAATATGGAATCCATTTTCCTAAATTCAAAACACAGAAGTGGCAGAAATTAATTTAAAATTAATTCCCGCTGTCAAAACAAAAAGCGTGTTTTTAAGAGGTAATAACTATCAAAAGATTGACACTTGTTTATGTTCGGTTTAATTGTAAAATTATGTCCAATGACCAACATTATATTAAATGGTAAAAATATATTCTAAATATACTTTAAAACCACTCAAATTCACAATTTATCACTATTAATTATTTTGATTAAAAAAGTTGTTTTTAATTAAAATTTAGTAATTTTCACTATTCATCAAAATATAAAAGTTATCCGAAAAGTACCAAAATTTCACCCTAGGCTAATTTTGATATTCCGAATCTAAAAATGAAGTCCATTTTGAAATATATAATATATATTATTTCAAAAAGTAGGTATTACTATTCACAACGGCTAGTTTAATTAGTTGTGGTGTGTGTTAGAACTCGAGGTTGCGTACAACACACGCTATCGCATTATTCGAAGGGAAACGTACCGTAGAAGCTTGGGGTGTTACATTCTCCCCTCCTTCAAATAATTGCATCCTCGCAATTTCTAGGGTATTACTGCATAAAAAGACTCGGGTGGTTTTTCATCATAAGTTCCTCGGGTTCCCACGTTGCCTCTTCCATCTTATGATTTCTCCACAAAACTTTTACCAGACGCGTCGTCCGGTTTCTCAGTACTTGTTCTCTCGTATCAAGAATCTTGACGGGCTCTTCGCAATAAGACAGATCGGGTTCCAGTTCTAATTCCTCATAGGTGAGTACATGCGTTGGGTCAGGCATGTATTTTCTCAACAGAGATACGTGGAACACATCGTGAACTTTGGAGAGACTTGGCGGCATTGCCAATCGGTAAGCTACAGCCCCAATTCGTTCTAGAATTTCGAAAGGTCCGATGTACCTGGGACTCAATTTACCTTTCTTACCAAAACGTATGACTCCCTTCCATGGAGATACCTTTAGGAAAACATGATCACCGACTTGAAATTCCAAATCCTTCCTTCGATTATCGGCATAGCTCTTCTGCCTACTTTGAGCTGCTTTGATGTGATTTTGGATTACTTTCACCTTTTCCACCGTTTCCTCCACCAGTTCTGGGCCTACAAGTTTTCTTTCACCAACGTCATCCCAACAGGTTGGTGTACGACATCTCTTTCCGTATAACGCTTCATATGGTGCCATCTGAATACTCGAATGGAAGCTATTGTTATAGGAAAATTCTACCAGAGGTAAATATTGATCCCACATACCCTGAAAGTCAAGTGAGCAAGATCTCAACATGTCTTCTAAGGTTTGAATAGTCCGTTCTGATTGTCCGTCTGTCTGAGGGTGGTAAGCAGTGCTCAAATGAAGTTCAGTATCCAGGGATTTCTGAAGACTTTTCCAAAATCTTGAAGTAAAACGGGGGTCACGATCAGAAACAATCGATAGGGGTACTCCATGAAGTCTCACAACTTCATTAATATATAGTCTTGCTAGACGTTCCAGGGGTAGATCTTCTCTTATAGAAAGAAAATGTGCTGACTTGGTAAGACGATCAACAATCACCCATATTGCATCATTCCTTCTAGGAGTCTTTGGTAGCCCCATGACAAAGTCCATCGTAACATTGTCCCATTTCCACTCTGGTATGGGAAGAGGTTTCATGACTCCTCCAGGCTGTTGCCTTCCAGCTTTCACTTGTTGACAAACCATACATCTTGACACAAAATCAGCAATCTCCCTCTTCATGTTGTCCCACCAAAAATGTTCCTTCAAATCTCTATACATTTTGGTGCTCCCAGGGTGTATAGAGAAATTGGAACTATGAGCATCATCCAGCAATTCCCTTTTTAGATCAGGTATATTGGGAACACAAAGTCTCTTCCCGAATTTCAAAATTCCATCTTCATACACAAAGTCTCTCAATCTCCCATCATTCACAGCTTTAATCTTCTTATGAAATTCTTCATCATCGTTCTGAGAACTCTTAATCCTTTCTAGTAAAGATGGTTTGGCAACCATTTGAAAAAGCATTGATGTTTCACCTTCCCTGGTTATTCCCATGTCCATCTTCACTAGATACATGAAAATTGGATCCCTTTCAATTCTCATCATGTTCAGAACTCCATGGTCTTTTCTGCTCAAAGCATCTGCTACTTTGTTTGCTTTCCCCGGGTGGTAGTGTATCGTGCAATCATAATCCTTGAGTAATTCAAGCCATCTCCTTTGCCTCGTGTTGAGTTCTTTTTGTGAGAAAATATACTTCAAACTCTTGTGATCAGTATAAATCTCACATTTTTCACCATAGAGGTAGTGCCTCCATATCTTCAAAGCAAAGATCACTGCTGCTAACTCGAGATCATGAGTAGGATAGTTTTGTTCATGAATTTTCAACTGTCGTGATGCATAGGCAATAACTCTATCATTTTGCATAAGGACACAGCCAAGTCCTTTCTTCGATGCATCAGTATAAATAACGAACCCATCATTCCCCGATGGTAAAGTCAATATAGGAGCATTGACTAATCTTTTCTTCAGTTCTTCGAAACATTCTTCACACTCTTTTGTCCAAACAAATTTAACCCCTTTACGTGTGAGCTTCGTTAATGGGTTAGCCAATCGGGCAAAATTCTGGACGAAACGTCGATAATAACCTGCCAAACCAATAAAACTGCGTACCTCAGTTATACTCGTAGGTGCTGGCCATTCTTGGATTGCTTTGGTCTTAGAAGGATCAACAGAGATTCCATCTTTAGAGACAATATGGCCAAGAAAAGAAATCTCCTGAAGCCAGAATTCGCACTTGCTAAACTTCCCATATAATTCATGCCTCCTCATAGTCTTCAAGATAATGCGCAAGTGATTTTCATGATCTTCGTAGGTTTTGGAGTATACCAAGATATCATCAATAAATACCACCACAAATTCATCGAGATACTCCTTGAAAACTCTATTCATCAGATCCATGAACACAGAGGGTGCATTAGTCAATCCAAACGGCATTACAGTAAACTCGTAATGCCCGTACCTGGTTCGAAATGCTGTCTTCGGAATGTCTTCCTTCTTCACACACAACTGATGGTATCCAGATCGAAGGTCAATCTTTGAAAAGTATTGAGCTCCATGCAGTTGGTCAAATAAATCATCAATACGAGGTAGGGGATACTTGTTCTTTATTGTTATAGCATTGATCTCCCTGTAGTCGATACATAACCTCATAGATCCATCTTTCTTTTTAACAAAAAGAACAGGGGCTCCCCATGAAGAAACACTAGGGCGAATAAATCCCTTATTACTCAATTCCTCTAGTTGTTTCTTTAGTTCGACTAACTCTACAGTGGCCATTCTATAAGGGGTCTTCGATATAGGCCTTGATCCAGGAATCAAATCAATAGAAAACTCAACTTCTCGTTCTGGAAGATGTCCAGGTAAATATTCCGGAAATACATCTACAAATTCTTTCACAACAGGTACATCCTCTATTTGAACATTCCTTTCCTCACCGACAGTTATTTCATTCTCTTCCTCCCCAATAATTGAATTAAGTTGAGCTGTTGGGGGTGGATCTAAATAAGAATTAGGTGGTGACGATTCTGCTCTAAAAATAAGGTGCTCCTTATCATTATCATCAAGAATCGTAACCTCTTTCTTCTTACAATAAATCTTCGCATCATAGTCCGAAAGCCAGTCCATACCGAGGATTATATCAAACTCAATCATAGGTATGACGTTGAAATCAGCAGATAAAGAAAATTTATGTGCTCTAATGGGGACTGATTCACAAAACTTTGTTGCAACGATACTTCCCTTAGGAGTTTTAACAGACAACTCCCTTATTAAATCAAATTGGAAATATCTAATTTTCTTAGCAAACTGGGAAGATATGAAACAATGCGATGATCCAGAATCAAATAATGCATTTGCTAAACTTGAGGAAACCATTAAATTACCTGCCACCACGTCTTTCGGAGCTTCTACCTCAGCAGTAGTGATAGCATAAGCCTGGCCTTGATCCCTTGGCCTTTTCTGAGGTAAGTTCTCCTGACGCTTAGGGCATGCATTTGCATAATGCCCCATCTCCCTGCAATTGTAGCACTGAACGTTGGTAGCTTCCTTCTTCCCCTTGCAATCATGAGCTTGGTGGCCTTTTTCACCACACTTGTAACAGACTCCCATTCCCTTCAAGCAAGTACCAGGATGTTTCTTCCCGCATTTACCACAAGATGGATATTCAACCTTTCCCTTCTTCCCCTTATTTCCATTCCCAGATTGATCAGCAGGTCTCTTCTTCTCTTGCTTTGCTTTAAAGTCATAAGACATAGAGAATTCCTTTTCGGTCTTGATAGCACATGAGACAATGTCTTCGTACGATGAAAAGGATTGTGAGACTAATGCTCGATGGAGAAATGGTTTTAACCCATCAAAGAAATGATCAATCTTACTTCTTGGGTTGCGAATATAATCTCCAGCATACCTCGCTAACCTTGTAAAGTTAGCCTCATACTTTGTGACATTATCATCCTCCTTTTGTCTCAGACTCAGAAATTGCCTTTCCATATCTGCTCGATGGTCGCGAGGAAAGTATTTTTCTAAAAACAGATCTTTGAACTCCCTCCATTCCATGTTTGATACTTCATCATCTTCCTTCATGTTTTGAATCAATGACCACCATTGATCAGCATCTCCAGTGAGGCGGTAAACTGCCATGGTAACTTTTTCCCTTTCACTACTCCCCAAAGCCTGAAATATTTTCTCTAGGGAAAATATCCATTGCTCAGCTACTAAGGGATTTGTACTCCCATTGAACGTTGGTGGTTGTTGTCTCATGAATCGATCTAACATTGATCCTCCACGCTGTGGATCAGGGTGCTCCATACGGGTAAGGTTATTATTCATAACCTGAGTAAGTTGTCCCAGTACGGTGATTAGCTGATCAGCACCAGTTGCATCACCAGCCCCACTATAATTATCTTGAGCAGGAGGGCAATCCCTACATGGAGTGCGTGCATTTATACGGTTTCCATTTCTTCCACTAGGCGCCATTTCTAAACAATGGCATAAACTAGATCAGTTTATGAATCAAAATACATAATCCCATACTTATAAAACACTAAACATAAATTGAACTATCTATGGATATAATCCATAATCATAAATATGTTTTCTTTGAGGAAGTATATACTCATAAACCCTTCATAATGATTTTTAAAGAAAGTGAGAGTTATCCTAAGCATATCCCCCGGGAGTGTCGTAACCAAGAGTGCAGCAAGGCCCGTTGTCGTGCACCAGTTCCCGTTCGAGTCTAGCTCAAAGCGGTGTTTTCGGGTTTTACCCCTAGGTACATCTGTGCCAGAGCCGCCTCTACCTGCTCGTATCCAGACAGGGATGTATTGCTCGGAAAACTCACAAAGTCTCTACAATACCAAAATTCTAGGAAGTTCTTCTATACTAATCCTCAAAGTTCATCTTAGGTCTATGTGCTCTAATCAGAGTTTATCTAAATCTAGCTTCCAAGGTTTGTACTAAACTTCCTCTGATACCAACTGTAACGCCCCGACCCCAGTTACCCAGAGTCGGTGCATTATTACATAACATTGGCATGATCATAAGAAAGATCAAATCTCGAAAGACCGATTGGTTTAGTAGCCTTGGAAAATGCCAGATATATTCATAAGTTTTACATTACATTATAAAATGAAAAACTACTACAACAACATAATGTCTCAATAGACCACACTATTATCCCCTCATAAAATCCCTGCAGGTCATTCATAACTTACTTCTTCACATCCTGGGAAAAATAAAACATAGAAAAGGGGTGAGCTCAAATGCCCAGTAAGGATAACAATATAGCAGAAAGAATAAACATTTAAGGCAATGTATAACTAAAACAAAATCCTTTCAAATATGAACTTTCAACATGGTATGGCATAAATAAAATGAAATAATGCCATTTAGTTATTCACATGGATATTCTACTAATCGAATAATCACATGCAAAAATCAATAACCACTTTCATAATGTTGGAATGCATAATGCCAGACTATCATAACCACATAGTCAAGGCCTCGTGCCAAGACTACAAATAAGATTTTGTCAAGGCCTTGTGCCAAGACACTAGTTTGTCTCATGAGACCTACCGATGCATCGAGGAGCTATAGCGGGCTCCACCCGTCACTTATTAAGTCCAATGCATTCCCATATGAAAAGGTTTAAACATAACATAAACATTCATATTAAAACTAGCATAAGAAATGTCAATAATTTCACCATAAACTATGAATGGTATAAAAATAGCACATCCACAGTCAAACATATCACAAAACCTTCAATACAATATAGAAGTTTTGTATCATAATAAATCAACTTCAAATAATCTTAAAATCCATCAAAGGATGTTGACATAGATGAAATCAAAATTATTTTTAAAGAAGTATCTCCTTTTATTTTGAAATCATTTAAGATCCATATAAAATAAAACATTTTCTTTGAAAATATTCTTATAAGCTTGTATGGAAAGCTTCGACGATTTTATAACGGCGGAAAATAACCGCACCCGCCGTATAAGTTAAAAAAAACATTCTTACCTCAATTCTGTCGAAAAGGTTAAAAAGGACCTTGTTTTGAAAACGACGGAAAGATTCCTTTATAAACCTCTTATAAAAAGTCAAACAAGGGTATAAATGACTTAAACCCATATTCTTGTAAATAGTAAAAATGTTTTGAAATACATTTTTAAGAAACATGGATGTGGATGATAAAGAGATCCCAGTAGATTATTACGTATAAACAACCTCGGATAATGAAGAGATTGTGAAATAACCCTTACCTTGTACTTTTCCTTGGTTGGGGTAGGTTAAACTCCTGTATAATAGTGAAATAATTGTTACTAAATTATACAAGAATCATATACATTAATATGATATCATATATGATCTTTTAATATTGATTTGATAATAATATCTTAGTATTATCGCTGTTTCGGGTGTGAACTTACTTGTTTGCTTTTGTATGTTTTGTTACGTAAGACATGTTTGTAAAGGATAAGTTGTATATTATTCAAATCCAGAATGGTATCAAGTCCTTAAACATCATTTTTAAATCATCAAATGATAATTATACTTGAATGGATACGATGGAAAATGAATCTCATCGCGTTCGTGGAGACGGTAGTCCGTACGTACGCACGAACGCTACTTCTATTTAATTTTTATTTTAAAAGAATCGAATACAAATGATACATAGGTATATTACTATTCCAGTATAATATAATATTTTATATATGTTACTTAATTTCATTAACACCATCCTTTATACGTTCCATGTGTGGTATGAACGAGTCATATCATTTTAAGGGGGCGGTAGTCCGCACTTCCTCAAATGAAATTATCGTATGTATATACAACATGAAACGAATAATGGTATGAAATAAAATGGAATTACAGAAGCTTATATATAAAATATATATCATTAACATCATATTTAATTACAGTGCCATCATAATGGCCACCATGAGAGGCGGTAAGATGTATTTGAACAATCATCGTTTCGTGAGGCGTTAGTTTGCCATCCACAGAAACATTATGTTCATCATCCATTAGATGGAGTTGTGTGTATGTGTAGTTTGAATCCTTCTTATAACAACATCCTAGTATATTGAGGATACTGGTGTTGTTACAAAAGAAAGGAAATAAAAAGAGTTTGGGGGTTGAAGAAGCAAAATAAATGAAAATAATTTAAGAGAAATCGTTACCTTTAATTTAGGTAACTCACTTTGGTTGGAACCAAAGGACTTGTTGAAATGCTTTCTGCCTAAGGGGAAGCTTCAAGGAGGAGGAGAGGGATGTGGGGAGCTTAGTTGGGCAGAGTTTGGACGAGCCAAGTGGCTTGAGAGGTGTGAGGAATGAGTAGAAGTGGTCTCCTTTTATAAGGGGGAGGAGGGGCTCTTTAGGAAAGAGTGAAAGTATTACTTTATAATATAATTATATTCGGTTTATAATGGTCCAAAAATCATTGAGGTCGAAGATAAGATGACTCATATTCTAAATAAAATCAACCAATAAGAATTGGACAGGTTTTAGATAATATTTTAATCATTATAATCTTATTTATTTAAATGATTTATTAATGAGGTAAACATTGCATCATTATTGTGTCATTAATAATTTAAATTATTTGATGTCTAAAAATTATAAATAAAATATCATTATTTAGGAAATATTTTTAGCTTTCTAATGAATATTTATAATCGAAAATTCAACATGTATAACCCTATGTAAAAATTGTTCTTCTAAAAGATGTAAGCTTATGCCATTTTTATTTTTATTTTAACTTTATTAATATAATGTGTCCCTACCACATACAAGTGGATCCAAGGGGTCCCCAAATTGACCCAAGGATGCCCATGGTCGGGTATGTGTCCACCAATAAGGTTAGGACACGTTTTAGGGTAATTTTGTATTATTATAATATTATTTTTTAACCCTTATTTACCGGATTTACCCTTTAACCATGGTAAATAAAATATTTACCACAGTAACTATTCAAAATGTCTAAAAATAAAAGTTACCTATTTACACAATTTGAACATCCTGATTACAAATATGGAATCCATTTTCCTAAATTCAAAACACAGAAGTGGCAGAAATTAATTTAAAATTAATTCCCGCTGTCAAAACAAAAAGCGTGTTTTTAAGAGGTAATAACTATCAAAAGATTGACACTTGTTTATGTTCGGTTTAATTGTAAAATTATGTCCAATGACCAACATTATATTAAATGGTAAAAATATATTCTAAATATACTTTAAAACCACTCAAATTCACAATTTATCACTATTAATTATTTTGATTAAAAAAGTTGTTTTTAATTAAAATTTAGTAATTTTCACTATTCATCAAAATATAAAAGTTATCCGAAAAGTACCAAAATTTCACCCTAGGCTAATTTTGATATTCCGAATCTAAAAATGAAGTCCATTTTGAAATATAAAATATATATTATTTCAAAAAGTAGGTATTACTATTCACAACGGCTAGTTTAATTAGTTGTGGTGTGTGTTAGAACTCGAGGTTGCGTACAACACACGCTATCGCATTATTCGAAGGGAAACGTACCGTAGAAGCTTGGGGTGTTACATTCTCCCCTCCTTCAAATAATTGCGTCCTCGCAATTTCTAGGGTATTACTGCATAAAAAGACTCGGGTGGTTTTTCATCATAAGTTCCTCGGGTTCCGACGTTGCCTCTTCCATCTTATGATTTCTCCACAAAACTTTTACCAGACGCGTCGTCCGGTTTCTCAGTACTTGTTCTCTCGTATCAAGAATCTTGACGGGCTCTTCGCAATAAGACAGATCGGGTTCCAGTTCTAATTCCTCATAGGTGAGTACATGCGTTGGGTCAGGCATGTATTTTCTCAACAGAGATACGTGGAACACATCGTGAACTTTGGAGAGACTTGGCGGCATTGCCAATCGGTAAGCTACAGCCCCAATTCGTTCTAGAATTTCGAAAGGTCCGATGTACCTGGGACTCAATTTACCTTTCTTACCAAAACGTATGACTCCCTTCCATGGAGATACCTTTAGGAAAACATGATCACCGACTTGAAATTCCAAATCCTTCCTTCGATTATCGGCATAGCTCTTCTGCCTACTTTGAGCTGCTTTGATGTGATTTTGGATTACTTTCACCTTTTCCACCGTTTCCTCCACCAGTTCTGGGCCTACAAGTTTTCTTTCACCAACGTCATCCCAACAGGTTGGTGTACGACATCTCTTTCCGTATAACGCTTCATATGGTGCCATCTGAATACTCGAATGGAAGCTATTGTTATAGGAAAATTCTACCAGAGGTAAATATTGATCCCACATACCCTGAAAGTCAAGTGAGCAAGATCTCAACATGTCTTCTAAGGTTTGAATAGTCCGTTCTGATTGTCCGTCTGTCTGAGGGTGGTAAGCAGTGCTCAAATGAAGTTCAGTATCCAGGGATTTCTGAAGACTTTTCCAAAATCTTGAAGTAAAACGGGGGTCACGATCAGAAACAATCGATAGGGGTACTCCATGAAGTCTCACAACTTCATTAATATATAGTCTTGCTAGACGTTCCAGGGGTAGATCTTCTCTTATATAAAGAAAATGTGCTGACTTGGTAAGACGATCAACAATCACCCATATTGCATCATTCCTTCTAGGAGTCTTTGGTAGCCCCATGACAAAGTCCATCGTAACATTGTCCCATTTCCACTCTGGTATGGGAAGAGGTTTCATGACTCCTCCAGGCTGTTGCCTTCCAGCTTTCACTTGTTGACAAACCATACATCTTGACACAAAATCAGCAATCTCCCTCTTCATGTTGTCCCACCAAAAATGTTCCTTCAAATCTCTATACATTTTGGTGCTCCCAGGGTGTATAGAGAAATTGGAACTATGAGCATCATCCAGCAATTCCCTTTTTAGATCAGGTATATTGGGAACACAAAGTCTCTTCCCGAATTTCAAAATTCCATCTTCATACACAAAGTCTCTCAATCTCCCATCATTCACAGCTTTAATCTTCTTCTGAAATTCTTCATCATCGTTCTGAGAACTCTTAATCCTTTCTAGTAAAGATGGTTTGGCAACCATTTGAAAAAGCATTGATGTTTCACCTTCCCTGGTTATTCCCATGTCCATCTTCACTAGATACATGAAAATTGGATCCCTTTCAATTCTCATCATGTTCAGAACTCCATGGTCTTTTCTGCTCAAAGCATCTGCTACTTTGTTTGCTTTCCCCGGGTGGTAGTGTATCGTGCAATCATAATCCTTGAGTAATTCAAGCCATCTCCTTTGCCTCGTGTTGAGTTCTTTTTGTGAGAAAATATACTTCAAACTCTTGTGATCAGTATAAATCTCACATTTTTCACCATAGAGGTAGTGCCTCCATATCTTCAAAGCAAAGATCACTGCTGCTAACTCGAGATCATGAGTAGGATAGTTTTGTTCATGAATTTTCAACTGTCGTGATGCATAGGCAATAACTCTATCATTTTGCATAAGGACACAGCCAAGTCCTTTCTTCGATGCATCAGTATAAATAACGAACCCATCATTCCCCGATGGTAAAGTCAATATAGGAGCATTGACTAATCTTTTCTTCAGTTCTTCGAAACATTCTTCACACTCTTTTGTCCAAACAAATTTAACCCCTTTACGTGTGAGCTTCGTTAATGGGTTAGCCAATCGGGCAAAATTCTGGACGAAACGTCGATAATAACCTGCCAAACCAATAAAACTGCGTACCTCAGTTATACTCGTAGGTGCTGGCCATTCTTGGATTGCTTTGGTCTTAGAAGGATCAACAGAGATTCCATCTTTAGAGACAATATGGCCAAGAAAAGAAATCTCCTGAAGCCAGAATTCGCACTTGCTAAACTTCCCATATAATTCATGCCTCCTCATAGTCTTCAAGATAATGCGCAAGTGATTTTCATGATCTTCGTAGGTTTTGGAGTATACCAAGATATCATCAATAAATACCACCACAAATTCATCGAGATACTCCTTGAAAACTCTATTCATCAGATCCATGAACACAGAGGGTGCATTAGTCAATCCAAACGGCATTACAGTAAACTCGTAATGCCCGTACCTGGTTCGAAATGCTGTCTTCGGAATGTCTTCCTTCTTCACACACAACTGATGGTATCCAGATCGAAGGTCAATCTTTGAAAAGTATTGAGCTCCATGCAGTTGGTCAAATAAATCATCAATACGAGGTAGGGGATACTTGTTCTTTATTGTTATAGCATTGATCTCCCTGTAGTCGATACATAACCTCATAGATCCATCTTTCTTTTTAACAAAAAGAACAGGGGCTCCCCATGAAGAAACACTAGGGCGAATAAATCCCTTATTACTCAATTCCTCTAGTTGTTTCTTTAGTTCGACTAACTCTACAGTGGCCATTCTATAAGGGGTCTTCGATATAGGCCTTGATCCAGGAATCAAATCAATAGAAAACTCAACTTCTCGTTCTGGAAGATGTCCAGGTAAATATTCCGGAAATACATCTACAAATTCTTTCACAACAGGTACATCCTCTATTTGAACATTCCTTTCCTCACCGACAGTTATTTCATTCTCTTCCTCCCCAATAATTGAATTAAGTTGAGCTGTTGGGGGTGGATCTAAATAAGAATTAGGTGGTGACGATTCTGCTCTAAAAATAAGGTGCTCCTTATCATTATCATCAAGAATCGTAACCTCTTTCTTCTTACAATAAATCTTCGCATCATAGTCCGAAAGCCAGTCCATACCGAGGATTATATCAAACTCAATCATAGGTATGACGTTGAAATCAGCAGATAAAGAAAATTTATGTGCTCTAATGGGGACTGATTCACAAAACTTTGTTGCAACGATACTTCCCTTAGGAGTTTTAACAGACAACTCCCTTATTAAATCAAATTGGAAATATCTAATTTTCTTAGCAAACTGGGAAGATATGAAACAATGCGATGATCCAGAATCAAATAATGCATTTGCTAAACTTGAGGAAACCATTAAATTACCTGCCACCACGTCTTTCGGAGCTTCTACCTCAGCAGTAGTGATAGCATAAGCCTGGCCTTGATCCCTTGGCCTTTTCTGAGGTAAGTTCTCCTGACGCTTAGGGCATGCATTTGCATAATGCCCCATCTCCCTGCAATTGTAGCACTGAACGTTGGTAGCTTCCTTCTTCCCCTTGCAATCATGAGCTTGGTGGCCTTTTTCACCACACTTGTAACAGACTCCCATTCCCTTCAAGCAAGTACCAGGATGTTTCTTCCCGCATTTACCACAAGATGGATATTCAACCTTTCCCTTCTTCCCCTTATTTCCATTCCCAGATTGATCAGCAGGTCTCTTCTTCTCTTGCTTTGCTTTAAAGTCATAAGACATAGAGAATTCCTTTTCGGTCTTGATAGCACATGAGACAATGTCTTCGTACGATGAAAAGGATTGTGAGACTAATGCTCGACGGAGAAATGGTTTTAACCCATCAAAGAAACGATCAATCTTACTTCTTGGGTTGCGAATATAATCTCCAGCATACCTCGCTAACCTTGTAAAGTTAGCCTCATACTTTGTGACATTATCATCCTCCTTTTGTCTCAGACTCAGAAATTGCCTTTCCATATCTGCTCGATGGTCGCGAGGAAAGTATTTTTCTAAAAACAGATCTTTGAACTCCCTCCATTCCATGTTTGATACTTCATCATCTTCCTTCATGTTTTGAATCAATGACCACCATTGATCAGCATCTCCAGTGAGGCGGTAAACTGCCATGGTAACTTTTTCCCTTTCACTACTCCCCAAAGCCTGAAATATTTTCTCTAGGGAAAATATCCATTGCTCAGCTACTAAGGGATTTGTACTCCCATTGAACGTTGGTGGTTGTTGTCTCATGAATCGATCTAACATTGATCCTCCACGCTGTGGATCAGGGTGCTCCATACGGGTAAGGTTATTATTCATAACCTGAGTAAGTTGTCCCAGTACGGTGATTAGCTGATCAGCACCAGTTGCATCACCAGCCCCACTATAATTATCTTGAGCAGGAGGGAAATCCCTACATGGAGTGCGTGCATTTATACGGTTTCCATTTCTTCCACTAGGCGCCATTTCTAAACAATGGCATAAACTAGATCAGTTTATGAATCAAAATACATAATCCCATACTTATAAAACACTAAACATAAATTGAACTATCTATGGATATAATCCATAATCATAAATATGTTTTCTTTGAGGAAGTATATACTCATAAACCCTTCATAATGATTTTTAAAGAAAGTGAGAGTTATCCTAAGCATATCCCCCGGGAGTGTCGTAACCAAGAGTGCAGCAAGGCCCGTTGTCGTGCACCAGTTCCCGTTCGAGTCTAGCTCAAAGCGGTGTTTTCGGGTTTTACCCCTAGGTACATCTGTGCCAGAGCCGCCTCTACCTGCTCGTATCCAGACAGGGATGTATTGCTCGGAAAACTCACAAAGTCTCTACAATACCAAAATTCTAGGAAGTTCTTCTATACTAATCCTCAAAGTTCATCTTAGGTCTATGTGCTCTAATCAGAGTTTATCTAAATCTAGCTTCCAAGGTTTGTACTAAACTTCCTCTGATACCAACTGTAACGCCCCGACCCCAGTTACCCAGAGTCGGTGCATTATTACATAACATTGGCATGATCATAAGAAAGATCAAATCTCGAAAGACCGATTGGTTTAGTAGCCTTGGAAAATGCCAGATATATTCATAAGTTTTACATTACATTATAAAATGAAAAACTACTACAACAACATAATGTCTCAATATACCACACTATTATCCCCTCATAAAATCCCTGCAGGTCATTCATAACTTACTTCTTCACATCCTGGGAAAAATAAAACATAGAAAAGGGGTGAGCTCAAATGCCCAGTAAGGATAACAATATAGCAGAAAGAATAAACATTTAAGGCAATGTATAACTAAAACAAAAGCCTTTCAAATATGAACTTTCAACATGGTATGGCATAAATAAAATGAAATAATGCCATTTAATTATTTACATGGATATTCTACTAATCGAATAATCACATGCAAAAATCAATAACCACTTTCATAATGTTGGAATGCATAATGCCAGACTATCATAACCACATAGTCAAGGCCTCGTGCCAAGACTACAAATAAGATTTTGTCAAGGCCTTGTGCCAAGACACTAGTTTGTCTCATGAGACCTACCGATGCATCGAGGAGCTATAGCGGGCTCCACCCGTCACTTATTAAGTCCAATGCATTCCCATATGAAAAGGTTTAAACATAACATAAACATTCATATTAAAACTAGCATACGAAATGTCAATAATTTCACCATAAACTATGAATGGTATAAAAATAGCACATCCACAGTCAAACATATCACAAAACCTTCAATACAATATAGAAGTTTTGTATCATAATAAATCAACTTCAAATAATCTTAAAATCCATCAAAGGATGTTGGCATAGATGAAATCAAAATTATTTTTAAAGAAGTATCTCCTTTTATTTTGAAATCATTTAAGATCCATATAAAATAAAACATTTTCTTTGAAAATATTCTTATAAGCTTGTATGGAAAGCTTCGACGATTTTATAACGGCGGAAAATAACCGCACCCGCCGTATAAGTTAAAAAAAACATTCTTACCTCAATTCTGTCGAAAAGGTTAAAAAGGACCTTGTTTTGAAAACGACGGAAAGATTCCTTTATAAACCTCTTATAAAAAGTCAAACAAGGGTATAAATGACTTAAACCCATATTCTTGTAAATAGTAAAAATGTTTTGAAATACATTTTTAAGAAACATGGATGTGGATGATAAAGAGATCCCAGTAGATTATTACGTATAAACAACCTCGGATAATGAAGAGATTGTGAAATAACCCTTACCTTGTACTTTTCCTTGGTTGGGGTAGGTTAACCTCCTGTATAATAGTGAAATAATTGTTACTAAATTATACAAGAATCATATATATTAATATGATATCATATATGATCTTTTAATATTGATTTGATAATAATATCTTAGTATTATCGCTGTTTCGGGTGTGAACTTACTTGTTTGCTTTTGTATGTTTTGTTACGTAAGACATGTTTGTAAAGGATAAGTTGTATATTATTCAAATCCAGAATGGTATCAAGTCCTTAAACATCATTTTTAAATCATCAAATGATAATTATACTTGAATGGATACGATGGAAAATGAATCTCATCGCGTTCGTGGAGACGGTAGTCCGTACGTACGCACGAACGCTACTTCCATTTAATTTTTATTTTAAAAGAATAGAATACAAATGATACATAGGTATATTACTATTCCAGTATAATATAATATTTTATATATGTTACTTAATTTCATTAACACCATCCTTTATACGTTCCATGTGTGGTATGAACGAGTCATATCATTTTAAGGGGGCGGTAGTCCGCACTTCCTCAAATGAAATTATCGTATGTATATACAACATGAAACGAATAATGGTATGAAATAAAATGGAATTACAGAAGCTTATATATAAAATATATATCATTAACATCATATTTAATTACAGTGCCATCATAATGGCCACCATGAGAGGCGGTAAGATGTATTTGAACAATCATCGTTTCGTGAGGCGTTAGTTTTCCATCCACAGAAACATTATGTTCATCATCCATTAGATGGAGTTGTGTGTATGTGTAGTTTGAATCCTTCTTATAAAAACATCCTAGTATATTGAGGATACTGGTGTTGTTACAAAAGAAAGGAAATAAAAAGAGTTTGGGGGTTGAAGAAGCAAAATAAATGAAAATAATTTAAGAGAAATCGTTACCTTTAATTTAGGTAACTCACTTTGGTTGGAACCAAAGGACTTGTTGAAATGCTTTCTGCCTAAGGGGAAGCTTCAAGGAGGAGGAGAGGGATGTGGGGAGCTTAGTTGGGCAGAGTTTGGACGAGCCACGTGGCTTGAGAGGTGTGAGGAATGAGTAGAAGTGGTCTCCTTTTATAAGGGGGAGGAGGGGCTCTTTAGGAAAGAGTGAAAGTATTACTTTATAATATAATTATATTCAGTTTATAATGGTCCAAAAATCATTGAGGTCGAAGATAAGATGACTCATATTCTAAATAACATCAACCAATAAGAATTGGACAGGTTTTAGATAATATTTTAATCATTATAATCTTATTTATTTAAATGATTTATTAATGAGGTAAACATTGCATCATTATTGTGTCATTAATAATTTAAATTATTTGATGTCTAAAAATTATAAATAAAATATCATTATTTAGGAAATCTTTTTAGCTTTCTAATGAATATTTATAATCGAAAATTCAACATGTATAACCCTATGTAAAAATTGTTCTTCTAAAATATGTAAGCTTATGCCATTTTTATTTTTATTTTAACTTTATTAATATAATGTGTCCCTACCACATACAAGTGGATCCAAGGGGTCCCCAAATTGACCCAAGGATGCCCATGGTCGGGTATGTGTACACCAATAAGGTTAGGACACGTTTTAGGGTAATTTTGTATTATTATAATATTATTTTTTAACCCTTATTTACCGGATTTACCCTTTAACCATGGTAAATAAAATATTTACCACAGTAACTATTCAAAATGTCTAAAAATAAAAGTTACCTATTTACACAATTTGAACATCCTGATTCCAAATATGGAATCCATTTTCCTAAATTCAAAACACAGAAGTGGCAGAAATTAATTTAAAATTAATTCCTGCTGTCAAAACAAAAAGCGTGTTTTTAAGAGGTAATAACTATCAAAAGATTGACACTTGTTTATGTTCGGTTTAATTGTAAAATTATGTCCAATGACCAACATTATATTAAATGGTAAAAATATATTCTAAATATACTTTAAAACCACTCAAATTCACAATTTATCACTATTAATTATTTTGATTAAAAAAGTTGTTTTTAATTAAAATTTAGTAATTTTCACTATTCATCAAAATATAAAAGTTATCCGAAATTACCAAAATTTCACCCTAGGCTAATTTTGATATTCCGAATCTAAAAATGAAGTCTATTTTGAAATATAAAATATATATTATTTCAAAAAGTAGGTATTACTATTCACAACGGCTAGTTTAATTAGTTGTGGTGTGTGTTAGAACTCGAGGTTGCGTACAACACACGCTATCGCATTATTCGAAGGGAAACGTACCGTAGAAGCTTGGGGTGTTACATATTTACACTTAATATCCAATCATATTGATTATATTTATATTTTTCACACATAATTATGTCATTGATTTATCCTTAACCTAAGGATATGGTCTTTATAAGGGATTTCATCTCAATTTACATTCCTTTGAGACCTCTTTGTTGTTATGCGCCAATTCACTTTTATATGGTGTAAAAACTATAATTTGACATAGTATATAATGAATCCATTTATTATCATGATTTTATAATGTTTTCATTACCTCAATTTTTTTATTTAAGCATCTCTCATTTGGTTAGGAACTCCAACTAAAATATCATTTTAAATGTTTTAAGGATTTATTCTTCTAAATAATTCTCTTTAATTTCCATATTTTAAAAATGGTGTTAATGATTTTTTTGGATATTAATTTTAGGGAAATTAAAATTACTTTCAAAATTTTCAAAGTGATATGGGAGACTTTGATTCAAAAATATATTTTTAATAGCTTCTTGATAAATAGAGAGGCTTTTAAATGTTTTCAAGAAAAGGGGATATTTCTCTCAAATAGTTTTACTGATTATCTTAATCTATATCAATATCCTTATTTATTCTTGATTTAGGTTCATATAATATTCCATATTGTATTTAATGAGTTATTTTTGACTATGGATGAACTATTTTTATACAATTCACAATTTATGGTTGAAGTATTAACATTTCCTATGCTATATTTAATATAAATGTTAATGTTTTGTTTCAACATTTTCATATGAGGAATGCATTGGACATAGTAAGTGATGGGTGGAGACTACTATAGCTCCTCAATGCATCGTTAGGTCTAATGAGATAAACTAGTGTCTTGGCATAAGGCCTTGAAAAAATCTTTATTTGTAGTCTTGGCACAAGGCCTTGACTATGTGGTTATGATGTCCAAAATTATGCATTACATAATTATGAGATTATCTATTGCTATTACATGTGATTATTCGACTAGTATAATATCCATGTGAATAAGTTAATGGAATCATTTGATTTATCTTTTCCATATTATGCTGAAGTGTACGTTTAAAAGGCTTGTGTTTTAGTCTTATACATTACCTTAAATGTTTATGCTTATTTAAAACAGTTTCTGCTATATTGTTATCCCTACTGAGAATCTGATCTCACCCCTTTCTTTTGTTTTATTTTTCCCAAGATGTGAAGAAGTATATTATGATTAACCTATAGAAATAGGCTAAGGGATATGAGTGTATTCAAATGTGACACAATGTTTTAGTTTTTCTATTTCATAATGTAATGTAAAACTTATTTATGTATCTAATACTTCCAAGGATACTAAACAAATTGGTCTTTCAAGACTTGATCTCTTGTGATCATGCAAATGTTATGTAATAATGCACCGACTCTGGGTAACAAGGGCCAAGGCGTTATATATACCATATGTCTTATCACTTGGGGTAGAAGTGAGAGATATAATTACAATAAGATATCTAACCCACATTGAGAATTCACCTATGAATTTTTAAGATAAGATAAACTTGGTGATGGATGGAAAGGATCAAAATTAAATCTTTATGGCCTTATCAAAAAAGGTATATAATAATGTGATGGGTTTCTAAACCACCAAGGAAATCTAGGATAAAATGAGAATCAGTTATGAATGCAATGTTAAATTCAATAAATCTTAGATAAAAATATCAAGAAGTATATTTGAAGATATTAAAATGGGTGATGAAGAAAGTGTTGATGACTAATTTATAATAGTAAATGAGATTTTTAGTAACATTAGAGGTTTTTGTGAGAAGATGGATGATTCAAACATTGTGTAGAATCTGATGAGATACTTTCCATATAGATTTTATTCAAAAGTTTCTACACTGGAATTTTGAGAAAATCTATCAATGGATGAACTCCATAATTTTATCACAGCCAATGAAATGAGAAAAACATATTTTTAAAAGAAAAGAAAAGATGATATGGACTTTAAATCCTCGATAAAAAGTAAATCTAGAGTTGAAGAGAAACTAGAATCAAGTGATTTTGAATATAAGAAAGCTGCAGAGGAAAAAAATAAAATGATGGCATTAATTACAAGGACATAAAATAGAGAAAGAATTGTAAAAAGGAATAATATATTAAATTTATTCAACTATCATGGGTTAGTAAATTTTTCATATGACTATCCAAAGAAGAAATCCAATGTCACTAAATCTGATGAAGAAGAATAATACTTCAAGTAGAATTCCAAGAAATATAAAAAGGGTGACTATGAGAAGAAAAATAGTAAGTACTAAAAAAATAGAATAAATTTGATGATCATGGAAATTAATGAATCTTAATCCTCAAGTAGTGAGATAGAAGATTAATTACCTTCTAGAAATCATGTATTTTCTATGGGAAAATCCAACACTACTAAAGAAACATTTGTAGGTGTATAAGGTCAAGAGATAACTAATATATAATGGTACTTAAAGGATAATCTAGAAGCTACTATTGATAATAAAATGAAGCTTAATAAGGATAAAAGAAAACTAATAAATGATAATGAATAACATGTTAAGAAGGAAGAGACACATCTCAATGAGATAAGGGTATATCTAAAGAAAGTAGCCAAGCTATAAAAGAAACTAAAATCCTATAATTAAAATTCACCTAGAAGAGGATAATTCAATAATGATGAAACAACAATCATTGAATAGAATAAACAAAATAGGTTGAATATAGTTGAACCTAAAAATATGGTGAATGATATTGAAGGAAGACTTACTGAGAAAGGGGTAGAGTTATCTGAGACACAGTCTATGTGACTTTTAGCTTAATGTGAGATGAAGATGATTCAAGAAGATTACAAAAAAAGAGATTGATCTTAAGGTTGAATATTCTGAATATTCTCAGAATAATGGTTTATAGAAAATGTTAGTTTATAAACCTAATGAATATCAATGTACATTTGGTACTTTTAAAAATTTAGGCCCAAGAGACAAGACTGATTCTTGTTAGACCAAAAGAATAAATGAGAAAACTTATTCCATAGAGGAAGAGATGATTGATTAATATATAAGGTTTACTCATAATCTAAAACACCCAAAATCTATGAAAATAAAGAAATAACAATCCTTATAGAAGAATTATTATCTGTATGGAAGATCAGGGTTCATAAGCTATTGCTGGTGTTGTGGAGTGTTTGGTTATAAATCTTATTCATATTGGTATAACAAGTAACTACTGGGAATGAGACATGAATCAAGGGGGAGAAATACTAAAAAAATGAGATAACAATATTATAAAGAGAGTCATGTGACCACGAAAAAATAAAAACTATCTAAAAAGAATGTATTTGAATGATTTAAGATAGTTTGTGGAAGATGTGGCCAAGAAGGTCACAAAGATGATAAATGCTTGAAAAGAATGCCGGGAGATATTCCATATACTGAGAAATGAAAAAATGACCAGTATAAAAATAGTGGAAAGTATTTTTTAGATTCCTAGAAGATATAAAAAATCAAGAGGTAATTCCTTGTTCTTTGGCCAAACAAATTGAAATTGGCTAAGTAATTAGAGGAAGTTGAAAAATTACACAAGTTAACAGAAATAAATTTACTACAGAATCTAATGTGTAAAACAATATTCCACACCAAGTCTTAGGAGAGAGAATTAAAAAGATATTTAAAGTAAAAAATAATGCATCTTATAATGAAAATAAAAGTACATCCACATTAGAAGTGTTAACTAATGAGAAAAGATTAATCACACCTTCTAAGGAATATAAGAAGAAAAAGATGTCCAGATTAAGAGGGAGCTCTCAGTTTGAATTATATTTATGAGAAACCAAGGGGTCCCTCCTTATTACCCATTATTTTATGTGTTTTGAGATTACATAGAGGGAATTAAAGGATATTTTTGAGGCTATCTCTATGAGAAAATACTGAGAAATGTTTTCATCCCTTAAGGGGGAGAAACTTTGAGAATAAATTTGGAAATTTTGAACAGATTACAAACTTTAAGGTTGAGGTATTCCAATCACACTTCCATCCCTAATTAATAATTGTGTTTATCATATCAATTTAGGGAGAGTTCTTGGTTGATGAAAAAATGAGATAAAGGAGGTTCTTTATCTTTTCACTAGAACTTTCAGATGTGTTTGTTAAAGTATGTGTAAGATTTAGATTGTTATTGAGAAATTTGATTATTTTCAACCCCTTGGATTAGAATCGAGACATTCTGAGAATTATTTCACATGCATGATATTTTATTTACAACATGGGATAATCCATGTTGTATTATATTTGATAAACTATAAGTTCTTTTCTAAGAGAACTATGTGATATCATTATTCTCTATGAACCATGAAAATCATGTGGAAACCCCCACGTAGACTTTGCATTAAATTTCCAATAAGGGAGAGAAATGTATTCATCACACATATTGACTCTTATAAAAGTGTGATAAGGAGATATTGAAAAAAAATACAAAGGGAGATATTTTTTGGGCCCAATGTTTCATTTCTCTTTAATGATTTTTCAATATGTGTTTGGTAAGTTTGATGAAGTGGTGACGCTTGTAGAATTATTATGGATTCATCTAATGGAATTGTATTTCCCTCTTGGATAATTATATTTGGATAACTCAAATGATTATTTGAATTGTAATTAATTATTTAAGACATGTGGAAATGAATAAATACACAATGAACACAATAAAGAAATACTATGAAAATATTTATTTTCATGATGAGAAGAATAATTGAAGTTTCCTTGAAAAAATGAAAGTAAATGAACGAGAAAGAAGAGAAGATAGTTGATAAGTGGTTTAGAATTTTTTCCCTTGAGTATAATACACATAGAATATATTCTTATAGGAGTTAAATAGAAATTTAGGCCCAACAATGTATCCCTGAAGGGCTAGACCTCAACCACCCATAGGGGGACCTAAGGGTTACAAAGGTACCTGGAACACCTTGAGAGGGGAGGGGTGAATAAGGGTGTCAACTTTTTCTTTTAATATGATAGATCTTGTTCCCATGTTGGTAGGAACCTATTAAAACTGTCTTCTAAGAATGATCAGTAAACAAAAAATCACATGTAAATAGGTTACACATAAATTTTACTTGGTTCATCACTAATATCTAGTCCAAGGAGCATACACTGACAGTGTGATGGTCATACCTAAATCCACTAATATTCAATAGTTATAGAGTGCAAGAGTTTAGACACAATCACTCTATTCCAGACACACTAACTTTGCAATATATTAGGGATAGATCACAACATCCCTTAGAACACTTTCGACGACTCCCCTAGCTCACTACCTTGGGAGAGATCCACACACAGTTTATAGACTTGTATGTACCTTAATTTTTATGTACATGTATTTTCTTGTCTCTATATAATTTTCTTACAATTTTTTAATATATTAGTTTAACCATTTTTATATTTTTAGTTTATTTTTGTAGTAGTTTAGCTATTTTGATAATTTTTAGTAAAGTTATAAACTTATATTAGTAATTTAGTATTTTTATTAGTTATATTAATTTTATATATTATATTTAACATTATATTATTATTATTCTTATTAGTTTTTCTAATGTTAGTTTAGTTTAGTTTATTAAATTTTATTAGTATGTATATTTTAATTATCGATTTGTATTTTATTTCATTTCCTTATTTTGTTGCATTAATAAAATTGTATTTGTTATTAGTTTATTATTATATTTAATTGTATTATATTTAATTACACATGCATTAACATTTAATTATTTTTATTATTATTATTATTATTTAACTTTTTATATTTTTAGATTATTTTAATTTTGAATTTTAAATTATATTTAACTATACATTTTAATTTTAATTTTATTTTTAACTTTCTCCACCCCACTCCACTTTTCCCTCAACCTCCCCCTCTTCCATGCCACATGTCCCCATTTTATTAACATTCTCTCTCCAATCCCCCTAATCCCCTAGCGCCTCCCCCTCATCCCCTTATCCCTCCACGCCTCCCGTTCCTCACCCCATGGACCCGCCGCCCCACTCTCCCTCTCCCCTACCCAATATCCTTCACTCACCCATTCCCATCTGCTCACATAATCACCACCACCCCAATGCCACCCCTCTTTCCACTCACCAGCCACCTCACCCGCTCCCCTCCACTGCCCATCCCCCCATCACTCTCCTCCCCACTCCCTAACCCACTGCCACCCCTGTCCCCCTACCTAGTCGCCTCATCCGCTCCCATCCTCTCCCCATACCCTCTCACTTACCTTCCTGCCTCCCCCACCTGATCACCCTTCCTCCTTCCCCTATCCCCTATCGGCCCAGGATCCCCACCTAAACTCAACATGAAACAAGCAACAACAACCCCTCAGTCTGAACCAGTGACAAACCATCCTCATCTTCAATATTCAGCCGAACCGACCACCTCCACTGATCAGCACAACATCAAGTGACCACCCCTCCTCCGTTTTGGGAGCGACACAGTAGTTCAGACACATTATCAACCTATGTAGTGGTTCTCTTGGGATTCTGGAGATTGACACTTCACGGTGAGAGTGAGTGCACATCCAATCATTTTTTTGGTGGTGAGATGGTTTGGTTCAATATTGGAGTGATCAACGGAGTGATGATTATTATTGTGCGATCTTTGATGGTGGCTTATGGTGAAAATTGTGATGACATGAACATGGTAATATCTATTTTTATTTTATGTGTTGTGTTTCCATTTTGATGAAGGGATAATTATTTTGTGTCGGAGTTGTGATAAATGAGAAAGTGATTGCATGCGTTTAATTTATTCCCATGTTTGATTTCCTTTTAAATTAATTTTAGTTGGATATTTATTTAATTAATTATATATTTGTTTAAATTAATTGTCATTTGGGATCTAAACACATGATTTGGTTCCCGTTTGTGTGATACGTTATAATTAATCATGGGAGGGAGTTCATCAGAGAATTTATTTATCCGGAATTCGATCAAGCGTGTGAGAGAATTCTGAATAAATAGATATATTATTTAAAAAAATTAATATTTTGTGTGCTCTTTTCTTCAAACTTGCATGTGTGATACTTAATCAGTAATCTAATGTGAGTGAACTCGATGTAGGTAGATACTTCGACTTTGTCAGAAATGGTTTGTTGTATTTCACTAAGTGATTCAGTGATTTATTGACGTGTAAATTATTCTTCAGGATAGAGAATGAAATGATGGATAATTAGGGTGGAAATTTTAATACTATCTAACATCTGAGAATGATACTAGATAGTATTTTTATTAAATTTGGAATCAATGATAATTTAATAAATAAATATTCAAACGTGGGAATTAAATAATTGGCATTGTATGCACCTGAATAGACATCATGACTCTGACATTTCCATACCTGCTAGTTTCTTCCAAAGCTTAATTTAGTTCACTTAGATAGTTTTAGTTAATTTAGAATGTCATTTTAAACAGTTTTTCATGTTTTAGAAATTTTAGTTGTTAATCACAACTAAAGCCCATCTGTCTGAACATTCCTCTAAGAGGATATTTAAAGTGTCTACTCACATTCTCTCTATGGTTCGATCCTTCTCGACACTTCTACAGTAGTTGGTATATAAATAATTTTTTCAAAATTTCATGCATTGTGATGCACGTGCAAAATTTCTAGAATCATTTCTAGGGAGAATAGTAGAGTTAGAGATTATTTTAAAAGAGTGATTTAGGTCAACAAATAAAAAAAATAAAAAAAAGAACCAATAAATAAACAGTTTACTAATCTAGAAATTTTTAATTGCAAGAATTTTCAAGACACCCAGAAGCTTAGAATGATGTTGGCCACAATACATAGTTACAACTAGTACCCATCCTAACCACCAACATTAAAAGGTATGGATTATAATCTTTCACCACACATGAGCTCTCCAGGTAATCCTATTTTTTTGAATGATTATCATTTAAGTCCATGTTATGATCCATATTCTACTACTAGTCCTTATCCATCATTTGATCATTTTAAAGTCAAAACGTTCATGAAAATTTTGAACTTTATAATTCATGTGAAAGAAATGATTTAATAATTGAGAACATGTTGAAATCTGCTATCACTGAGACAAATAGGTTATTTTAACTTCCAGATGAACGTAATGCAAAACTTCCTTTCTGAACAAAGAATCTAGAAATTAAAATAACTCATCTTGTTCAACTATCCATCTCACTACCACTTAATGATCTAATTTAAAACAATTATTTTGTGGAAAGTGTAGTATAGGTTCCATTTAAAGAACATTCATTTTCTGATTCTAAGGATGAGACTGCTTTAATTGATCTTTATTCCTGTCATACCATTGATGAATCCTCTTCATCACAATATAATTCTTCAAATCTAATCACATTTGAAGAATATGAGAGCTTGGTCTTCCACACTATTGAACATAATGGTCCCTCAAAAAATGTGATTTCACATCCTTCTATGAGTTCGCAACCAAGCCATATCAAAGTGAGAAATGACACCTTCAATGTCTATAAAATCACCCCTTTTGAGGATGAAGAGGAAATTGAACTAGGACACTTATTTTCCATGATAGATTCATAATTGAACCAAGACAAAATTGATTGAAACACGCAAGAGGACATCACTTCAAATGACATTGTATTACCTCTATATTAAAATATTTATGAGTTTGAAATTTTTTCTAAAATAAAGACATCTGAAAAATTTTGGGAGTCAAAGAATTAGTCAACATTGGTGGTAGTGAACACTCATAATTTTACAGAAACAATAGAAGAATGGGATTTCCTGGAGGATCCTGAGTTTTTGGTGAAGCATGTACCAATAGAGAAATATGATGAGGGAAGTATAGAATAAAATTTCAAAAATTATTTCATTCTTGATACAATGGATTCATCTACTCTAATTTATCCCACACCAATTTCTCCATGCGTTGAGGTTAAAAACACTTCACTTTAAATACCCACATATGCTAACTATATTGTTGACCTTGGCACAATCAATTAAACTATCGAGCATGAATTGTTTTGGAAACCAGTAGATTTCCTTGTTCTAGTGGTTTGGTGTGAAAATGAATTGGGATACATCATCAACCCAGATACTACATTCAAGGATGTGATGGATATAAAATGACCACCAAAGGATTCTAGTAAAGGAACTTTTTCACCCATGTATGTTCAAGGAGGTAATCTTCTTGATCTTTGCATTGACGTAATTTTCCTAAAATTAAATTATTCGATGAGTCTTTCTTCAAGAGAGGTATATTTGTTCCCTTGTGAGTTGGCCTTTTTTTATTTCATTCCTTACATCCATTTTTCTATCAAAATTTCGTTGAGATTTTGTGAAACTGGCAGGATAAACTCATCTTCAAGGAATAGATTACACACTCCCACTGATAAAGAAGTAGACACATGGTTTACATTTCTGTTTGATCCTAGTGGAGTTTCAACAACATCTGGTTGAACATGAAGTAAACTTAGCACTCAATGGGATTCAACCCATCATTTGTATTTTTTCTTTTAACTGCATTTAATTTGATTTCATTTTGTTTAAAAATAAAAGGTATACATTTTCCACAATCGGTTTTCTCCTAGAACTATAGTTGATCTGAATTCATCATCCATATTTTTATCATCCACATGATTTTGATTGTTGTGTGAATTCTATGATATGATGCGAGTATGTGCTGTCAACATATAGGTTTTATAGGTATACCATTTCTAGAGCTTAATTTGATACAAACATCCTTTCTGTGTCTATCTGTACTTAAATAGGGAAGTATTTTATTTTTTCTATATTTTATGCTTCCAAAAACACCATGTAAACTAAAAAAACAAGAAGATTTTGAAGAAAAAACCAAAATTCATGTCATCTTTTGAACCCACATGAAAACAGAAGCATTTTTTATATAACATAGTCAAGAACATACCATTTGTTTCCCTAGAAAGTTTGAGCACACAATTCTTGTTTGGAATCCTTTGATCCTTGATCTCATGAATTATATTATTGATGATATTATTTCATGCTTCGAAAATGTTTTTTGAAAACTTATATATTTTTTAGGCACTTATTTGAACTCATGCTCATATGTACTACCCAACATTATATTTCCATACATGTGAGGAATCTAGGAAATTTTATATCATCTCTAATTTGTCTTTTTATTGAGGTAATATCAACTATGTTATGTCTTCTAGAACTTTCAATGATTTTCCATCAAAGGGATAATAATTTTGAATGTCGCAGTAAAATGATTGAGGAATCTATTTGATTATTCATCCCCATTGACCCACTAAGCTACACATAAAATTTCTACATCATATAGACCTTAGAATATATAAAGAATCATTTTAGGATGATCCCATATCTGATACCCTTCCCTACTCATTTATCGAATATTTTCATGATAATTTTCAATCTAAGTGTGGGGGAGAGATTTATTCATGGAGGGTTCTTTAAGGGGGAGTGAGTCATTTGATGCACATGGATTGACATTATCCCATCCTGATCATATGTGTTATATTTCATAGTATCCACATTCATTGCATGTATTTTGATATGGGAATATATAATCCTTTTGGTTCTAATAATGGGTACATTGGTGGTCATTAAGCGGTAACCCTAGCTTTTAGGGATACCTATAAAAGTGATTATCCATTACTCCAGGATCTAGAGAGTTTTTTATAAGACCGACATTAACCAAGATGTTATGGAGTATGTGATAATTTTGTACCATTCTTTGGGATTATTTTCTAACACCTATTTCATGGGGTCTTGGAATTGATACTCACTAGTTTTTCTTGACCATTTTATTTGAGTGAGTTATGTCTACAAAAACAAGAAAAAAAGAAAAGAAAAAAAGAGAGAAACAATGTATTATCATATTTCTAGGGACAAGTAATGTTTAAGTGTGGGGGAGTGAGAGTTTAAGGGAGGAATTTGGATTGATATTTATCATGCATTTATTTCAAGATTCAACCCTCCTTTTTCCTAAAAAACTACCACATTTTTTATGACCTACCACCCCGCAACCTCAGAGACATTTGAACCTCATGTAAAGTCCTTGAGATTCGTGAATTATTTTGATTTCCACTAGTAGAGATGTGAAATTAATGGAATGCCTTTAGTAAGCATGAATGTGTATGAGAATTGATAATAGCTTCGATAAATTTTTTTGAGAGATAAGAGTGATGGTGAGGTAGGTCACCTGAAAAATGAGTGCGTGTACTTTTTTTTGGAAAGAATACAAGTGGAAGAAAAATAGTTTTTGAACATTGAAGTTTTAAAGAAGCATGATATTTTATGGGTAAAAGATATTGAAAAATATTGAAATTTTAATTTTGATGTTTTGATTTGTATATGACCACTTGATTTTTCTTTATGATTATTTTTCCCAAGAGTGAAAAAGTTTCAGTGTTGGGGATTTGATGTACAAGGATTTTTCTTGTATCTTTAAAATTTTATAAAAAAGTTTTAATTAAGTAGTTTAACCATTTTTTATATTTTTAGTTTATTTTTTGTAGTTTTGTATTAGTTTAACTATATTGATAATTTTTAGTTAATTTATATACTTATATTATTAATTTAGTTTTTTATGAGTTATATTAATTTTATATATTATATTTAACATTATATTATTATTATTATTAGTTTTTCTAATGTTAGTTTAGATTATTTTATTAATTTTTATTAGTATGTATATTTTAATTCTCTATTTGTATTTTATTATATTTCATTATTTTGTTGTATTAATAAAATAGTATTTATTATTAGTTTATTATTATATTTTATTGTATTATATTTAATAACACATTCATTAAAATTTAATTATTATTATTATTATTATTTAAATTTTAGAATATTAGATTATTTTAATTTTGAATTTTAAATTAGATTTAACTTTAGATTTCAATTTCAATTTTATTTTTGATTTTCTCCACCCCACTCCAATTTTCCATCAACCTCCCCCTCTTCCATGCCACCTCTCCCCATTTTTCTCCCTCTCTCTCTCCAATCCCCCTAGTCCCCTAGTGCCTCCCCCATCCCCTTATCCCTCCACGCCTCCCCTTCCTCACCCCTGGACTCATGACCCCACTATCCCTCTACTCTCCCACTCTTCTTCACTCACCCAATCCCAGCCACTCACATAATCAACCGCCACCCCAACCCCACCCGTCTTCCCACTCACTAGATTCTTAACCCACTCCCCTCTGCTGCCCATCCCCCCGTCGCCCTCCACCCCACTCCCTAACCCGCTGCCACCCCTATCCCCCTTCATGGCTACCACATCTGCTCCCCTCCTCTCCCCACCGATTCTCACTCACCCGACTACCTCCCACACCCCAAAACCCTTCCTCTTTCCATTCTCCCCCCTCGGCCCAGGCACCTCGCCCCACCTCAGTGCCCAATAAGCAGTAATGACCCCTCCTTGGTCCGAACCAGTGACAAACCATCCACAACATCAACATTCGGCTGAACCAGACACCTCCTCTAATCATCACAACATCCATCAACTACCCCTCCTCCATTTCGGGAGTGCCACAGTGGTTCAAACACATTATCTTTGTGCACTGCAGTTCTCCTAGGCTTAGATATATTGATGCTCCATAGCGAGATTGAGTGCACATCCAATCATTTTTTCGGTGGCGTGATGGTTTGGTTTAACATTGCGGAAATCGGTGAAGTGACAATTATTATTGCATGATCATCAATGAAAGATTGCAGTGACAACTGTGACGACACATGCACGACGATATCTATTTATTTTATTTTATGTGTTGTGTTGTTTTTGTGATGGAGGTATAATTATTTTGTGTCAAAGTTATGACCAATGTGATAGTGAATGTATGTATTTATTTTATTACAATGTTTGATTGCCTTTTGAATTAATTTTAATTGGATGTTTATTTAATTAATTATATCTTTATTTAAATTAATTTTCATTTGGGCTCTGCACAAATTATTTGGTGCTCGTTTATGTGATACCTAATAAGTAATCATGGGTGGGAGTTCATCAGAGAATTTTTTTATTCTTAATTTGATCAAGTGCACAAGATAATTCTGAATAAATAAATATATTAATTGAAAAAATTAATATTTTATATGAGATATTCTAAAAATTTCATGAGTGATACTTAATCAGTAATCCCATGTGAGCGAACCCAACACAGGTAGATAATTCGACTTTGTTAGAAATAGGTTGTTGTATTTCACTACATGGTTCAGTTCTGTAATGATGTGGAAATTATTTGTCAGGACAAAGAAAAAATGATAGATAATTTGTGTAAAAATTAGAATACTTTCTAACATCAGAGAATGATACTAGATAGTATTTTGATTAAATTTGGAATTTGGGATAATTGAATAAATTAATATTCAGATGTGGGAATTAAATAATTGGCATTGCATGCACATGAATGGACGCTATGAGTCTGACATTTCCATACCTGCTAGTTTCTTCCCTAGAATAATTTAGTTCACTTAGATAGTATTAGTTAATTTAAATGGTCTTTTTTAAATAGTTTTTCACATTTTAGAAATTTTAGTTGTTAATCACAATTAAATACCATCTGTCTGAACATTCCTCTAAGAGGATATTTCAAGTGTCTACTCACATTCTCTCTATGGTTTGACCCTGCTCGAAACTTCTACAGTAGTTAGTAGGTAAATTTGTTTTTAAAATTTTCACACATTTCGATGCACGTTCCAAATTTTTGGCATCATTTCATGTGGAGAATAGTAGAATTAGAGATTCCTTTAAAAGAGTGATTTAATTAAAAATAAAAATATAATAAAAAAACCAATGAAAAAACAGTTTACGAATATTGGAATTTTTCTTGCAAGAATTTTCATGATACCCAGAAGCTTAGAATGATGTGGGCCACACAACACACTTACAACTAGTACCCATCCTAACCACTAACATTACAATGTATGGATTATAATATTTCACCACACATGATCTCTCCAGGTAATCCTATTTACTTCAATGATTATCATTCAAGTCCGTGTTATGATCCGTATTCTACTACTAGTACTTATCCAACATTTGATCATTTTGAAAGTCAAAATGTTCATGAAAATTTAGAACTTGATAATTCATGTGAAACAAATGATTTAATAATTGATCACATGTTTCAATCTTATATCATTGAGATAAACAGGTTAATTGAACTTCAAGATGAACGTAATGAAAAGCTTCTTTCCTCAACAAAGAATCTAGAAATTCAAATAACTCATCTTGTTCTAATAGCCACATCACTACCACTTGATGATCTAATTTAGAATAATTTTGTTGTGGAAAGTGTAGTATAGGTTTCATTTGAACGAAATTCATTGCCTTATTATAAGGATGGGACTTCTTTAATTGATCTTTCTTCCTATCATACCATTGATTACTCCTCTTCATCATAATATAATTCTTCTAATCTAATCACATTTAAAGAATATGAGAGCTTGGTCTTCCACCATATTTAACATAATGTTCCCTTAGAAAATGTGATTTCATGTCTTTCTATGAGTTCACAACCCTTCCATTCCAAAGTGAAAAAGGACACATTCAATGTCTATCAAATCACCCCTTTTAAGGATGAAGAGGACATTTAACTAGGATCCTTCTTTGCCATGATAGATTCAGAATTGAACCAAGACAAAATGGATTACAACACACAAGAGGACATCACTTAAAATGACATTGGCTTGACTCTATCTAAAAATCCTTGTGATTCTAAAACTGTTTTAAAATGGAGACATCTAAAACATTTTGGAAGCCAAATAATTATTCAACATTGGTGGTAGAGAACACTCAAAATTTTCTAGAAACAATGGAAGAATGGGATTTCCTAGAGGATCCTGAGTTTATGGTGAAAAATGTACCAACATAGAAATATGATGAGGGAGGTATAGAAAAAAATTTCTAAAATTATGTCATTCTTGACACAATTGAGTCATCTGTTCTAATTGATCCTACACCACACGCTCCATGCTTTGAGGTTAAAAAAACTTCACTTAAAATACCCACATATGAAAACTATATTTTTGACCTTGGCATAATAAATGAAACCATCGAGCATGACTTGAGTTGGAAACCAGTTGATTTCCCTATGCCAGTGGTTGGGTGTGAAAATGAATTGGGATACATCTTCAACCCAGATACTGCATTCAAGGATGAGATGGATATAAGCTGACCACTGAAGGAGTTTAGTAAAGGAACTTTTTTACCTATGTATGTTGAAGGAGGTAATCATCTTGATATTTTCACTGATATAATTTTCTGAAAATCTAATTATTCGATGAGTCTTTCTTCAGGAGAGGTATATTTGTTCCCTTGTGAGTTGGCATATTTTCATTTCATTCCACACATCCATTTTTCTAACAATCTTTTGTTGAGATTCTGTGTATCTTGTAGGATAAATTCATCTTCAACAAATGGATTCTATACTCCCACTGATAAATAAGCAGATGCATGGTTTACATTTCTATTTGATCCTGGTGGGGTTTCAACAACATCTGGCTGAAGACAACGTAAACTTATCGCTTAATGAAAGGCAACCCATAATTTGTTCATTTTCTTTTCAATGCATTTAATTTCATTTCATTTAGTTTAAAAATAAAAAGGCATGCATTTTCTGTAATCTGTTTTCTCCTGGAGCAATAGTGGATTTGAATTCATCATCTATATTTTTATTATCCACATGCTTTTGATTATGGCATGACTTCTATGATATGATGCGAGTATGTGCTATGAATGTATAGGTTTTACATGTATACCATTACTAGAGCTTTATAAGATACAACTATCCTTTCCACATGTATCTGCACTTACATAGGGAAGTGTTTTATTATTTCTATATTTTATGCTTCCAAAAATACCATGTAAACTAATAAAAAAACAATTTTTTTGAGAAAAACCAACATTCCGGTCATATTTTGAACCCACATGAGAACATAAACATTTTTTTCCGTAACATAGACAGAAACATACCAATTGTGTCCCTAGATAGTTTGAGCACATGATTTTTTTTGGAATTATTTGATCCTTGATCTCATGACTTAGATTATTTTTGATATTTTTTCATTATTTGAAAATGTTTTTTGAAAACATGAATATTTTTGAGACACTTATTTGTAGTCATTCTCATCTATACTACCCAACATTATATTTCCATACCTGTTAGGACTCTATCCCATTTTACATCATATCTTGATTATCTTTTTCTTGAGGGAATCTCAACCATGTTATGTCTTCTAGAACTTTCCATGTTTTCTATCAAAGTGATTGAAATTTTAGAATTTTTAGTAAAATGATCGAGGAATTTGTTTGATTATTCATCCCCATTGACCCACTGATCCACCCATAAATTTTCTCTATCATATATCCCATAGAATCCATGAATAATCCTTTTATGATGATCCCATAGATGATACTCTTCCCTACCCATTTCTTGAATATTTTCATGATAATTTTCAATTCATGTGTGGGGGAGATATTTATTCATAGAGGGTTCTTTGAGGGGCTGTGAGTCATTTTATGCACATGGATTAACAATATCTCATCCTGATCATATGTGTTATATTTCATAGTATCCACATTCATTGCAAGTATTTTGATATGGAAATATAGAATCCTTTTGGTTCTAACAATGATTACATTGGTGGTCATTACGAGGTAACCCTTGCTTTTAGGGATACCTATAAAAGTGACGATACATTACTCTAGGAGTTAGAGATTTTTCTATATGACATACTTTCACTAAGATGTTATTGCATATGTGCTAATTTTGTACCATTCTTTGGGATTTTTTCTGACACTTATTTCATGGTGTCTTGGAATTGATTCTCACTAGTTTTTCCTAACCATCTTATTTAAGTGAGTTATTTCTAAAAAAACAAGAAGAAAAATCAAATAAAAAAAAGTGTGAAACATTGGATTATCATATTCTTGGGGAAAAGAAGTGTTTTAAGTGTGTGGGAGAGAGAGTTTAATGGAGACATTTGGATTGATATTTATCATGCATTTATTTCAAGATTCAACCCTCCTTATTTTCAAAAAACCTGTCACAATTTTTTTATGACCCATCATCCCGTAACCTCAGAGTCATTTTAACCTCATGTAAAGTCCTTGAGATTGGTGCATTTTTTTATTTCCACTAGTAAAGATGTGAAATTCATGGAAAGCATATGGTAATCATGCATGCGTATAAGAATTGATAATAGCTTTGGTCAATTTTTTTTGAGAGATATGAGTGATAGTGATGTAGGTCACATGATCCATGAGTGTGCATACTTGTTTTGGAAAGAATGTGATTGGAAGAAAAATAGTTTTTAAAAATTGGAGTTTTAAATAAAGCATGATATTTTATGGGTAAAAGAGATTGAAAAATTTTGAACTTGTAATTTTGATGTTTTGATTTATCTACGACCACTTGCATTTTATTTCTGAATGTTGTTCCCAGGAGTGAAAAAGTTTAAATGTGGGGGATTTGATGTACATGGACTTTTCTTGTATCTTTATAATTTTCACACAAATTTTTAATTAATTAGTTTAACCATTTTTATATTTTTAGTTTTTATTTGTAGTTTAGTAGTAGTTTATCTATTTTGATAATTTTTTGTTAATTTATATACTTATATTAGTAATTTAGTATTTCTATTAGTTATATTAATTGTATATATTATATTTTTCATTATATTATTATTATTAGTTTCTCTAATGTTAGTTTAGTTTAATTTATTAATTTTTATTAGAACATATATTTTAATTCTCTATTTGTGTTTTATTATATTTCATTATTTTTTAATTAATAAAATAGTATTTTTTATTCGTTTATCATTATATTTAATAGTATTATATTTAATTACATGTGCATTAATATTTAATTATTATTATTATTTAACTTTTAGAATATTATATTATTTGAATTTTTAATTTTAAATTAGATTTAACTTTAGATTGTAATTTTAATTTTATTTTTGACTTTCTCCACCCCACTTCACTTTTCCCTCAACCTCCCCCCTCTTCCATTCCACCTCTCCCCATTTTTCTCACTTTCTCTCTCCAATCCACCTAATCCCCTAGCACCTCCCCTTCATCCCTTTATCCCTCCAGGCCTCCCCTTCCTCACCCCCGGGACGTGCCGCCCCACTCTCCCTCTCCCCTCCCCACTCTTCTTCCCTCACCCATTCCCAACTGCTCAAATACTCACCCATCGCCCCAACCCCACCCTCTTCCCACTCACAAGCACCTCACCCGCTCCCCTCCACTACCCATCCCCCCCGTCTCCCTCATCCCCACTCCTAATCCTGATACCGCCCTTATCCCCCTACCTAGCCACCTCATCTTCTCCCCTCCTCTCCCCATCCCCTCTTACTCATCCACCTACCTCCCATGCCCCAACACCCTTCCTCCTCCCCCTATTCCCTCTTTACCCAGACTCCACACCTCACCTCAGCATGCGATATGTAGAGACGACCCATCTTTGGTCTGAACTAGTGACAAACCATCCTCAACTTCAACATTCGGATGAACCGGCCACCCCCGTTGATCAACACAACATCCAACGACCACCCCTTTTCCATTTCGGGATCACATCAATGGTTCAGAGACATTATCGATGTGCTCAACAGTTCGCATGGGATTATAGAGTTTGACGCTCCAAGGCGAGAGTGAGTTCACATCTGATCATTTTTTCAGTGGCGAGATGGTTTGGTTCAACATTGTGGTGATTAGCGGAGTAACAATTATTATTGTGCGATCTTCAATGACGACTTATGGTGACAACTGTGACAACACAAGCACAATGATATATATTTTTTTATTTTATGTGATGTGTTATTGTTGTAATGGTGGGATCAGAGTTATGATAAATGTGATAGTGAATGAATGTCTTTAATTTATTCCCATATTTGATTTCTTTTTGAGTTAATTTTTATCGGATGTTTATTTGATTAATTATATCTATGTTTAAATTAATTTTTATCTGGGCTCTTTACCCATTCTTTAGTGCCTGGTTGTGTGATACCTAATAAGTAATCATGGGAGGGAGTTCATCAAAGAATTTATTTATTCATAATTTGATCAAGCACTTGAGATAATTATGAATAAATAAATATATTAATTTAAAAAATTAATATTTTGTGTGTACTCTTCTTCAAACACGCATGAGTGATACATAATCAGTAATCTCATGTGAACAAACCCGACATAGGTAGATACTTTGACTTTGTTAGAAACAGTTCTTTGTATTTCACTAAGTGATTCAGTTCTATAATGATGAACACATTATTCATTAGGAGAGAGAACAAAATGACAGATAATTTGTGTGAAAATTAGAATACTGTATAATATCATAGAATGAGGCGAGATAATATTTTGATTAGATTTCGAATCAATGATAATTGAATAAATAAATATTCAGATGCGGGAATTAAATAATTGGAACTGCATGCACCTGAATGGATGTCACGACTCTGACATTTCCAAACCCGCTAGTTTCTCCCATTTCTTAATTTATTTCAGTTAGGTAGTTTTAGTTAATTTAAGTAGTCATTTTTAAATAGTTGTTCACATTTTATAAATTTTAGTTATTAATCACAATTAAAGACCATCTTCCTGAACATTTCTCTAAGAGGATATTTCTAGGGTCTACTCACATTCTCTCTGTGGTTCGACCATGCTCACCGCTTCTACAGTAGTTGGTAGGTAAATAAATTTTTCAAATTTTCAGGTGTTGCAATGCACATGCTAATTTTCATTAAAGAATGCATCCTCAAATATAAATATATGCTCTATTGAAGTAAAAATTTTAGACATATATGTAAACCACTTTGGTACGCAATATGAACTATTCCTATATGAACTGACTTGCTTATTTCATGAACTACCCTGCACCATGTAACACAGGTGCTTTTCTGAACACATATCCTCCACAGGCTGCCTCCACTTCCATGGAATGTATCTCTTTCAGCAACCTCTTTTCCTCCATGTACTAACCCTTATTCTAAGAACCTTACTAGCTTCATAGATGAGTTCTTCTTCTACTAATTGCTTCTCCTCTACGGACTGTTTTCCTTCACTGGGTTGTCTTCCTGTGAACCAATTTGTACTTCTTCAAATTCCTCCCAATTTTATAATAAAAATATTTTTATGTAATTAAAGGATTAGTGATCCTTATATATGAAAATAGATCCAAAAATCCCACTAATCCATTTAACAAGAACATTCTATGTAGTGTATCCTTAACTGCGTACTGCTCCTTCCATGACCCGTTTTTCCATATGCGGTCCACGTACCGCCAATCTTCCTTCTCAGTGTCCAATCTCTTCCATGAATGGATCTCTACCTCTCAGTAGAAAATAATGCACCTCCCATGGACCATTTTTTTTGTAGTGAACCACAAGGCTCCCACAAACCATTTCCCTTACACGATCTAGGCACCATGCTTCATGATCCACACATCACCAATATGCGAAAATCATCCCTTTACCTATTTTCATCACCATTACTTGTACCTGCTATGTGGTTTTCAAACTATTATTTTCAGTCTGTGTACTTTTTAATCCTTTTTGGGAATCCTTCCTAAAAAACAAACTCCCGATTTTGAGGCCCAAAAATTTTGGGAACACTGGGAAACAACGCCACCTTAAACCCTAATTTTAGTATGTATAATAAGATCACTCATATTCCAAAATCCTTGATCTTCAATGTGAAGATTGTCAACAAACACAAACCATACTCAATTTCTAGAGAAGAATAGTATTGTTTCTAATAGGTCAACCGCCATGGGAGATCCTACCCAAGGAGGAAGTGAATGATGGAAGGTGGGATCGTGTATAGGGAATATAGAGTACACGCCCAAATAAGAACATAGATTTGTCCATAATCCCATAGGGGTTCCTATGAACTGTACAATGTAAAATGACCTGTATCATCATGAGGTTTTATGTATCCAGGTGCCAACCCCAGTTTTTTATTCCGCAAGATGTGGGAATAAGATGGTTAAAATAGCGGATCTCAACCATGCTGAGAAGCGATGTGGGATAGATGAGGCATTATACACTATTCATCCATCATTTAAATGTCGAACAGAATGAGCACTACTCGATCATTTGATCTCAGCCATCCGATCTTTTTGGCATGTTATCTTCTTCCTCCAGCCTATTCAAGGATCTCCGGTATACCAAAACAATATTCCAAATATCCAATGATCAATAATTTTTGTATATTTTAAGATCATTATAAAGCTATAAATAATTTTTATTGAACATAAATCATGCATAAAATCCAATTTCTTTCATGCATGAGAGGAATTCGAAGGATTTGATACTTATGAATTAAAATGATAGTAGTAGTAGGAATTTTGAGTACCCACCATTGATGGAGGAGTTCGATCTTGGATAAATTAATGGCATGAAATCCTTATCGCATGCACATGAGGAATTAACAAGGAGTAACACATAGACTCCATGAAAATCAATATACGTTTGAGTTACCCTGAATGTCTTGGGTGTTTGAAGATGAGTTGAGATAAGAAATTATTCTTAGATAATTGAAGGACTCCTAATCACAAAATAAAAACTAGATATAGGTAGTGCAAGGAACTTTTATCATTTTCTATAAAAGGAGGAGTTTGTAGGTGATGAAATTATTCCAATACTTTGTGAGAGCTCTTGTTTGTCCCTAAAAAAGAGATCCATGAAAATTTGTTTCATGAGGAAAAGTTCAGGGAGGATATATTTCTATGTGAAGAAGGGAATATCCTATAACCCTATTTTCATCCAAACCATGCACTCAAGAGTCCCATGAATAATTGGTTCTGTGAACCATCTTGGGATAGTAAGATACATGTCTCCCTAGTTTGTGTGAATGATTTGAGTATCCACAAGATAGTTTCACATACAATGTAACTCAAGAAGAATAAGAACCTTCATGCATAAAAATGTTATACCCATTCATGCTGGAATACAAGAAGCAAAATAAAACCACACCTATTCAAGTCTACATGAAAAGAACTTACACACTGAGTTATTGTGTTTGAAGGAGAACTTGTGTGAAGGTGTTATAAATGTTGATAATGCATGTTCACATGAATGGAAAATATATATTTAACCTAAACTAAGGAAAAATTAAACATCATGTGTGTGCATACTAAGTGTGTGTAATTAAACAATGAAGAAAATTCATTCACTTTCATGTATATATACATGTACATGCATGTGAGAAAATAACTGAAAAAAGATTTTTGAATTCCATGAATTCCATGCATGAGGTGTTCTTGAATAATTGAATTAATGAAGAAGTTATTTGAGGGTGTGTAAGTTTTTTATTACAAAAAATAATAATGAAGAATTTCTATGCACTTATTTCACACATATTAGTGAGGCCGAGACTTAAGCAGAAGGAAACATAGCTCGATCATTTGTTCCACTTAGGTAACTGATCAAATATATATGATCATAATTATTTGAGAAAGACTAGTATACTAGAATGGCACCTAAACAGGTACACAAGAATGTGTAATTCATCGATCTTATATATTAATATCAATAGATCTTAATAAATTGGATCTATCTCAAATAAATGTGGAAGTCTTCAATTGGATTAGAAGCAATAAGTCTCATGTGTGATTTAGGAGCAGAAATCTATAGTGGGGATTCTAGAGCAGGTCAGTGTGGATTCTGGAAACACTATGGGATGCAATATAAAGAACCTACTATGTGGATTCGTGATAGATAAAATGTGATTATGTATCGACAACTATAATTTAAAAAAATATTGTAGTGGATAATTCATGTTGGGAGGAATAACCAACACGACAAAGAGTAGGACTTTGCATCGACCTTTGTAAATCCTTCTATTATTTGAGTTTTTATTTACTACATTATTCAAGGTAATGATGAGATACCCAATAAGAGTGGATCAAGACTTTAACTAGACAAGAAGTTTTAATTGAAAATAAAAAACTTGTAAAAATGTAAAGAAACCACTGATTTACCCATTCTTGGAGAACATCGATAGACAATGTGATGATTTCCCTAATGATATGCCTAAACATAATGAATAAAGAGATAATAAATTCATGTAAGTACAATATTAACTAGATAAAGTTGTGAATAATAACTTTAATCATGTGGAACACCCTCCTCCTCTTAATAAAGTTCAAATTGCAATTGATACCATTATGAAACAACGGACACAAAAATTTAGTGGATCTTCTGATCCATTAATTATGGAGAAATGGATCAAATCCATTGAAAATATATTCTCCATCATTAAATTATATGAGAAAGGGATGGTTTTACTATACATTTATCATATAGTGGGAGAATCCAATAAATGGTGGATGTTGATAAAAAATATGAAGCTTGGGGAAGAGATCAAAGAGATGGAGAGGAAAGAATTACAGAATATATTTTAGATAAATATTTTCCTCAAAATATCTAACTTAAAATGGAGAGGGATTTCCTTAACCTCAATAAAAACAAAAATAAATCCATCGGTTCATATAAGGAGATATTCACAAGACTTGTGTGATAGGCCTCTATCTTTGATATTACCTCTAAAATTAAGGTTGTTTGCTTCTTTAGTGGGATAAATCTGAGTTTGCAAAAAGCCTTGGTGATTCAGAAATTTGATGCTACAAGAAAATTGTATGATGTTATCACAAAGTTGAAATGGGTATCATTGAATATCAAAGTTATCATGGGGATAATAAGTGGAAAATAGAGTTTAATTATAATGGTACAATGGGGAAATCCAAAAGTGGTATGAAATTCTAACATCCCACTTGTCAAAATTATAGGAAGAAGGATCCCAAAATTTTCCCAAGGGTATGAGTAAATTATTTAGGTGTTGGAAAGAAGGGCACTTAGATAGTTTTTCTCAATGGTAGAAACCAAATAATGTGATGGAAAAAACAAATTCTCTAGTCAAACCTCAACCTATTGTCCAATGTTTCAAATTAAAAGAACAAGGAAACCATGCGAATCAATTCACTATGACAAGGGTTTTCAATGAAAACCTAAGACAAAAACCTCCAAGGCCTTTTAAGAAAGGGAGAGATTATTCCATCACAACTACTTTAGTGGATCCCCAAAATTAACCAGTTACTAGAATACTAGTTATTCATTAAATAATTACAAACATACTTTTGGATTTTGGATCAATGCATTCTTTAATATCATGCAAGTTTAATAAAACTATTCAAATACTACCTCAAAACATAGAAGTTGAGTTATTGATGTTGATGGTGAATGTGTAAATTATTTCACCCCAAGCATATAACTCATCCCCATCCATATTTCTAGGATGAACTTATCATTGAACCTTTGGTACTTCCTTTTGTATAATTTCATGTAATTTTGGGTGTGGATTGACTTTCCTTATATAGATACAACATAAAATTCCAAGAGAAGTAAATTGACCTCAGTATATTTAATTCCCCTCTAATTTTATATAAGTGAAAGGAAGAGAATGAATCTTTTTTTTTCTATCATCATCTCAAGAAAGGATATAATTTCATTATAATAGTGTATATATATCCCAAATTATTGAGACAAAGGAGAGAATCAGGCTTAAAGACATTCCCATTATAAGGGATTATACCGAAGTGTTTCCCAAAGAGTTGACCGGTCATCCTGCTTACTGAGAGGTTGAATTATCAATCAAACTTATACCAAGATATTTTACAATATCTAAGAATCTATATAGAATGAACATTATTGAACTTGAGGGGATGAATATGTAACTACATAAGATTCTGAATATAGGGTTTATCAACCCAACTGCTTCATCATGGGGTGCACTGGTCCTCTTTTTCAAGAAGAAGTATGGGTTAATGTGCCTCTATATTGATTATAATGAGCTCAACAAAATAAAAATAAACAACACATATCTTCTACTATATATTGAGTACCTGTTTGATAATTTATGTGGAGCCCACTATTTCTCTAATGTGGTTCTTCAGTCAGTATATTATCATGTAAATGTGAAGAAGGAGGGTATCACCAAGACTTATTTTCGTACAATGTATAGGCTCTATGGGTTTATAATAATAATGTCATTTGGACTCAATAATTATCTATCTATATTTATGGACTTAATGAATAATGTATTTAGAGTTTACCATGGAAAATTCTTGGTAGTATTTATAGAAAACACTCTTATATAATCCAAAAGAATGGAGGAACATGAGAAGAATTTTAGTGCTATACTAAAGACCTTGAAAAAGATTTTTTTATGAAATGTAAAATTAATGTCAATTTTGGATGGAGAATGTAACATTCTTAGGGAATTTTTTCACCAAAAAAAGGATATCTATAGATCCTTCAAAAAAAGATGCAATAGATGGATGGCTTAAACCAACATCTATGATGAAACAACATAGTTTACTTATATTAGTTGGGAATTATCATCAAGGGAAACTTTCGCTGATTATAAATCCCACTAACTAATCTAAATCATAAAGGAGTCAAGGTTTTATGTACTGAAAAATGTTAAGATATCTATAAATAGTTAAAGAAGAGGCTAATAATTACACCTATGCTCACATTGCCCAATAGTGGGGAAGTATTTTGGATCTATAATGATGTGTAGAAAAATGGATTCGGTTATGTACTCATGAAAGATAAAAAAGCGATAGCATATGCCTCTCAAAAATTAAATATCCATGATAAGAAATACCCAAAACATGAATTAGAATTGGTTGCAATGATCTTCTAGTTGAAGATTTGGATACATTATCTCTATAGGGAGAAGTTTGAAATGTATACAAATCCTAAAATCTGTAAGTATATATTCACACAAAAGGATATCAATATAATCCAACATAATTGGTTAGAGATGATTAAGGGTTATGATTGTTAAATCCATTACCATCTAAATAAAGTGAACAATGTGATAGATGCTCTAGGTAGAAAGGATCCTATAACACCATCTATTATGAGGATTAAAAGGGGTGAAATCTTCTTAGACATAAAAAGGATGAATATATGTATAATAAAAGTATATTAATGATAACTTTATCGAATAAATACTCAACCATTTATTCTTGAGAGGACTAAGGGGGCCTAGAAAGATGATGAGGTGCAACAGAAAGAGGTAGTGATTATTCGAAAGTTCAACTTTGTTGATGATGGAGTTATAAGTTTTAGATCTGAGATATGTGTCCTATAAAAACTAGAGATGAAAATGGATATTTTGGATGATGTACATTGATAACCCTTCACTATTAATATAAGAAGCACTCAAATGTATAGATATCCAAAGAAAAACTTTTGGTGGGATAACTTGAAGAGGGAGATTTCATAATTTGTACCTCGATGCTTGGCATTCCAACAAGTCAAGTCTAAATGAAAGAAGTATAATGTAATGATGAAACCATTTACCATAATTTTTTGTAAATGTAAAAACATAACCATGGATTTTTTCATATGAAACTCTAAGATGCTTAAAGGAAATAATGCTATCTGGGTGTCAGATGACCACATTATGAAGTCAATGCATTTCATTTTTATCAATGAATATTTCTCTCTTATCCAACTCACTAATATATACATAATATAACTGGTATGACTTCATGGATTGATTATCTTCATTATACTTTATTGAGATCAGATGTTTACATCAAGGTTTTGGAGAAGCCTTCAGCAAGCATTGGATACGGGGCTCAGTTTGAGTACTGCTTATCACCCTTAGATGGATGGTCAGTCTGAGTGAACCATTAAAACTCAAAAGTATATTTTAAGATCATGTTAAATGGATTTAAAAGTATGTTTAGATATAAACCTCCCCATAGTGGAGTTATCATATAATATTTATTTCTATTATAGAATTGAAATGGAACTTTATAAGGCTCTGTATGAAAAGAGGTTTTGAACCCTATCATGCTGGGTAAAAGTTTTTGAGAAGAAGATTATGGTACATGATATTATCCAAGAGATTATATAAAAGGTTAAAACCATTTAAAATTATATAAAATCTACAAAAAGGAGATAGAAAATCTATTAAAAAAATATTTGACAAGACTTGGAGTTTGAGGTCAGATATAAGGTTTTCTCTTGCACAAGAGCCTAAGCCTAGTTGGTGAGAACTCGACAAGTGAATACAAGAGACATGAGTTCAACAACCGGGAGGAGAAATAATTTCTGGGTACTGTATCAGGTACTGTAATAGGCACTGCTAAGTACTATAGTAGCCGAAACTATTCATCTGTTTGGGCTTTGGGGCCATCAGTTTCGGCCTCAGGTCCTTTAAGGCCTTAGGGCCACCCAAGGCCTTCGGGCCAGTAAGGCCTTCAAGCCACGTCAAGGCCTTCAGGCCACCTGATATTATGCTTTAATGATTAGACAAACTATACAAGGTAGACCCCATATGGGGATTCAGAGAATGTGCATTCACCAGGGCAGAAGATAAGCGGATTTTTTAGAAAGAGTGGGTATGGAATTGCCATCGGGACCAACCTGTTATTTCACATAAAGCCTATCCGAACAAGCCATGCGAATGTGGAGAGCTGATATCACGATGAAGAATCTGGGGAGGAGCAGTTCCAAGTATAGTATATATATTTCCTAAGACATACGGGTCATGTAATCTCTAATCCTATAGGCATTGTAAGAGTTCCCCCGCACCCCTCTAAAGAGGGGTTATAAAAAATCAATAAAAATAAGCCCTTCGGGCTATTCAGGTATAAGGTTTTACTTTATATATCACTGTGGAAGAAATTCATGAGGCTTCGGAAGAAGGCAAGGAATAGTAATAGATACATCAACCCCTTTTAGATCATGAATCATATCAGAGTGGTGGCCTATCAACTTTCACTCCCACCTAACCTATCTCAAGTACATGATGTGTTCCATGTATTCCTCTAGAGAAAGTACATACCAGAACCCTCAAATATACTGAATCTTGAGGTGGTATCATTATAGAATTAAATTTTATACAAGGATAATTTTTTGAAGATATTAGATAATAAATACAATTTCTTTGAAATAAGAAACTCACCTGGTCAAAGTGTTGTGGTCAAACTATAGGATTTAAGATTCGACATGAGAATCAGAAGAGGTGGTGAAGCATAAGCACCCTTACATGTTTTCATCTTAGTATGTAATAAAAAATTTCAAGGGTTAAATTCCTTAATGGGGAATAATGCAACACCCCTATTTTTTAAAATTAGAATATTATGTGCGATATCATATATGAAATGAAATATCGAGCCCAAACAAACCATATAACACTATTATTTATATATGAGCATTATAACATAGTAGTTAAATTGAAATTGTGAATAAGATTAAATGATTTGTGAAATATATATTAATTTCCTAATAAATATTAATTTATTGATAAATTTTTATTAAATGATCACTCAATTTTTAGTAAAGCCATTTTATTCTTCAAAAATGCTTTTTATTCAAAAAAAATTATTATTTTTTTGTGAAAGAATTTTAAAATTAACATATAGAAACTTTATAAAATTAATTTGATAGAAAATATTTCATTTTTTAAATTAATGTGTCCAAATTAACTTATGGTGGTATTTTGGTATTCTTCTGAAATGATTTATTTTTCTATGAATAGTGAAGATTAAAATTTTTTAAAATAATGTTATTCTTTTAATTAAATCAAGTAATTTAAAATCCCCATTATATTTTTCATTTGGAATTGAAGTGAAATATAAACCATTTTATTAATAATAATATAATTTTTTTTTTCATTTAATCAATAATTTTCCTCATTTTGGTATAATTTTGTCTTTATTCATAAAAAAATAGTTTTCATAAAACTTTTTTTAAATGCATGAAGTTCATCTATATTAATTAACTAAAATAAATTATAATAAGAAAATATTAAAATTAAAATATTATATTATATATAAATTTATATTAATTAAAATTCATTTAATTATTATTTCTAGTCATTAAGTTAATATAATATAATCTATTGTTTGAAGAATGCATTTTCCTAAAAAAATTCTTTTCATCACGTTTTGTATGTTTATTTTTTAAATTAAACTATAAATTTTTTATTAATTTAATTTAATAAAATATATTACATATTTTTAATCATCATAATTAATGTTATTTAATAATGTAAACTTAAATTTTGGTCATAATTTATATTAAAGAACTGTAAAAATTAATTACTCTGATTAAAGTTAAAACTTGGTTTTGAACGTTACATGTTTTTGTGTTAAAATTAATTTCACAAAACATAGGATTTTTATTTGATAAATTGTATTTAATATTTATAATTAGTTATTGAAAAATATATAATAATTCCCATCTTATTTTTAGGCAAAATGATAAATTTCCTAGGTAAAAACTAGTTACCGTGTTGAAAACTAAAATTTAAAAAAACGAGTAACCATAAAGGTAAAGGTGATATCATGGTTAAAAAAGGTTTATTTTTAATTTTATAGGTTTGAAAATACATTATATTATTTCCAATATATCTTTTATAAATTTTGAGGCACTTGTATTGAGAGTGACTTCCCATTTTTGGATAGTTTTGGGTATTAACAAAAATGCAACTCCTTATCACTTATAAAAGGTAACCTCTTCTCATCTTTTATTAACAATTAAAAATACATTTGTTTTAAAAAATACCTGACCAAATTCCATCCTTAATTATATTAATAAATCCTATATTCATTTTTTTATTGTAAATACCTCACAAAAAGGCTTTTAGTGCAAACATAAAGAGGCTGTCAGAAGAAGAGGTATCATTCTTAACCAAGTGTTTTGTTTTATTTAATTTTCAAAATACTTCAAATATTTTTCAAAAATGAAGATATAATAACTCTAATATATCCCATATACTGATATATTATTATTTTAATGTAATAACCTTCATCAATATACTATTTCATCACATGAGAAACAAAACTATCATTCGTGTATACGGCGGACTACCGCCTCACGAACCAATTTAATCCGTTTTCCATCATCACCTCTCACAACTACTTATGATAATGTATTGAATGTATATATATATAATATATTCATGAAATATTTATCATTCTATAAATTTAATATTCCATATATTTTATTACCTTTCTATTCATAGAAAAATGACAATATCATTGGTGTGTATGTGTGGATTACCACCTCCACAAAATGATTAAATTCATTTTTCATTACCAAATCACATGGATGGTACATATAGGTGTATTGAAAGAAATAACATGATATTAATGATATTATTATCATTTTTTAATGATAAAAAACACTTAAATTATTTACATAATGGTCATTGAAAAATGGAAACGCTACTCATGCGTCGGTACGACCTACCATCTCAATTATTCTAATGTAGATAATTTTTCATAACCATCATCCATGGTTTGTTTTAAAATTATAATTAATTAATAAAATGATAATTATTTCAATATTATTATTCGATAGATGATTATAAAATAACATCATTGACCTTAGTCAACTTACCGATGTGATTTTGGACACTTGAGTCGAATAAAGTCAAATCATCTGACGTTAAATTAATTAATTAAATAATTTAATATGAAATGGTTAAAAATAAAATAAAAGGATTAATAAAAACCTTATTTTTTAAGAAAATAAATAATTAATATATATTTAGCATTTAAGAGGATAAGTAACACACATAATAATTCAGGATCGAGGTAAGGGATCTCTCTAAACCACCCTTTTCTCTGGGTTATGACCATTCTATCAATAAATTACTTTAACTATCTTTTTTAATTTCATATAATGATTCTAAATTCTATATATATGTTTATCACATATATAACTATCTTATTATCCATTCCTTTTATGGTATAATACATGCCTTATGATCACTTCTCAAATTCCATCTCTAAGAAATGTCTTCTGATTATGATACGAGGCAAGATTATAAAACCCATTTTCTTTACATGGGTAATTCTTATATTTATGCCCCATGATTGATTTAATTTTTTTGGAACACATAATTATGAACATGTTATTATGGGTGCACCCATATAGTGTTCCAATGTATTTGGTAAATATTTTGTCACATGGGATGTTATGTATGGATTTGGGAGTAAAAATAATCCATTATAGGACGTTTTCCACCATGTGATATTAATAAGTTATTTTTGAATCATGTTTATCTCATGTTATATGTTTCTTCCTCATTTTCTATGATTCTATGATCTTACGATACCATGTTTTTTATGTTATTTCTTCTTTTGATCACTAATAAACCTTTTATTTTATTGTAAAATCTTGTGTTTTTATGTACCATTTTTTAAATAAATAAATTTATTTTTATGTCTTACATTACATGATTCACCAATTTAATATTTCATTATATGCTACACCAATTTAATTTTGTTCTACATGCAACACCAACTTGGCTTGTGTTGCATGCGACACTGAGTTTTTAAAAAATAGTGATATATTATTAATAATTTTATTTAAACCTGACCATTTTAAAATAACAATTTAACATAATAATAAGAAATTTTAAATATTTTTTATATATAATGGATTCATATTGATGATAAAATACATAATTTTCAGTAAAGTTTTTATATGTTTTGAAAATATTATTTTCTCAAAAAACTAATTTTTATATCCTTATGTGGAAAATAATAAAATTAATTTTTGAAACTTTTATAAATTTAATTTGATAAAATAAACTTAATTTTTGAATTAATAACGTCAAAATTAGATTAGAGAGATTTTTTTTGGGATTTTTGTGAAATGTATTTTTTGGATGAATAGTAAAAAAATGTTAAATTTAATTTGATAAAATAAAATTAATTTTTGAATTAATAACTTCAAAATTAGCTTACAGATAATTTTTGAGATTTTTGTGAAATATATTTTTTGGATGAATAGTAAAAAAAGAAGAATTTTAATTGAAACTTAACTTTTCATCTAATTTATTTATATAGTGAAATTATATTTTAAACTGGTTTGAAAATATAATTAGTTAAAATTTATATTAATAAATCCAATTTAGGTCACTAGAATCAATTTAAAATTGAAATTAAATATAAAACATTTCAATATTTTGAACATTTTTACTTTAAAAACCTATTGTCTCATCCCATCTTTGGGATTAATTTTAAATTAATTTTTACTACTTATGTGATTAGTATTTGAAAAAAATTATTCCATATTTTTAATTATCATAATTTATAATGTCTAAAAGTTCAAATTAGTTTTTGAATAAAATTATTAGTGAAAATAGTTAAAATTAATTACAACGAATAAAGTAAAAACAATATTACATAGTTGTAAGGGGATGAGGATGAGGATGAGAATGAGAGTCATCTCCATCGATGCAGTAATATATGTTAGGGCTTCAAAATACCCATGATGGTTCCAAATTTCCTTATATTCAAACTTCTCTCTCATATAGGAGGATTTGCATTGACAATTCCCTCTTCGGTTCGGTTGTCGGTAGCTTAAATCTCACGAGATTCAGCGAATGCTCGTAGCTCTAAGGTTATAGAGGTTCCAGCCTATTCATTTCCCCTGGATATAGGCTTGGATTCTAGATCTATGGTTGTTTCAAAGATAAAGGTCCATTAATTTGTTGAAGTGGATCCAATTAGACAGAAAGTTGCAGATGCGAAGCCCCATATTTCTTTATAGGATGTGGAATTGCAGGAAACTCGGGCAATCCGGTATTGAGGTGATGATTTATGAGAACCCCAATCATATGCATATGTGATGAAAAACCTATCCAATTCAAGAAAAAAACTAGGTGGAGCTAGGTCATTGAATTTGATAAAGTACCATTGTATTGGTAGAAGTTTCAATAAGAGATAATCATCCCACATCAAAGCCAATCCTATAATGTTTTATAACCAAACAGAAATCATAAACAAATTCTTTGATTTCATGCATCATTTTACCTAAAGGAAAAAACCCTAGAATCTTGAAGACTTATTATGTAGGATCTCAATTTTTTAGGGATTTTTAATGGGAAATGTGTCTCTCTTGGCTGAAGATTTTTTCAGGGTATTTTTCCAACAAACAACATGAAGCTCCAAGCATGGGGCATTGGTTCCCTACTTTTGAAACCTAGATGGATAGATTTACATGAATGGTATTTAGAATTTAATGTCTCATGTGCATGAAATGAATTTTATCAGGTCTGGTTTTGTCTGTATGGGATTAATTGGGTCCTTTGGCATCTGAATATATTTCATGATACTGGAACGACAATTGGGACTCCCATCCAACTTTATCAAGAGACAAAGGATGTTCGATTTGGAAACATTTATACTATTCTAGTGGAGATTGATCTCATCTCCACACTGATTGTCAAGGCAACCCTTTTGAACCCTTTTGATAACATCTAAATAGATGTTGAGTTTGAAAAAAAAATCTTTTATACATTGAATGTATGGTTTTTTGGAATTATTTGGAGTAATTTTGAAAGAATGTTACATGTGAGGGATGTCAGATGAGAGGTTATCCAACCAATCTATGTCAAAAGAAGTCAAAGATGAAAGATACATATTTTTCAAAACATATTGCTCATGATCGAGATTCTATCATAGAGACATAATCCAACATGGTGGATGTGATGATTCCTATCTCTTAATATCCCAGAAAGGGTATGCTAGTAGAGTCTCCGATGAGAAAAAAATACCAGTATTCTATCTTTTTCGAAGAGATGAATGTCAAAGTTGTTTAAGGAAAAATTGTTAAATTATAGAAAACTCAAATTTAGGATAGTCACCATTCTCCAGGAAGTGACAATGACTTGATGGTGGATAAAGTTAATGAAGAAGAAATTCAAAATGAGGTTTATAATCTTATTTCATTGGAAACAATGGCTACTTAAGGTAACCAAAAGGCTAAGAAAATATTGTAAGTTGACTCTCAAGTTACTTCTAAAATTTTTACTTCTTCTTGAAAACATATCATGGATAATGTGGGTTTTCAATATGTTTCCTATAAGAAGACATGTTCTTAGGTTGATCCCCAAGTGGTGGTTGAGAAACTAGTGGAATGTATTACTGATCCTTATCTTGAATAAAAAATTGATTGTGAAATTGAGACACAGGACACATGAGAGACAAAACATCTGAAGATGCTTCCTCAGGCAGGACCGATGGACGTAGAGGGGATTATGACTTCAATTTCAAGGGATTCCTCTCCGGAAAGAATCAAAGAAAGACTGGCAGACAACTCTAACTCAGATATCACTAATGTCGATAACCTATTTTAAAATATTAAAGAACTTCCTTCATATACGAGGAGAAGAGGTTGAGGGCATGGGTGCGAAAGGGTTAACTGGTATGCAATTCAAGTAAAAGAAAAAACTAAGTGAAATACTGAGGAATAAGATAAGTAGATATCTTTTATGCTTTGGGAATTTTGATTTTTTTCCCATTCCCTCCTCAAACCCTTTGTTTGCTTACTTATTCTAAATAAATGAGCCATCGTCTCTATCTTTCTCAAAAAAATATTAATTAGTGGTTAAAATTAAAGAATAAAACATAAAAATAACCCTAAAATTGTCAAAAATATTTTTTATGGACATATATATACCATATCACCTATTTTATAAAAATTGATTCATTATTGGAAGAAAACTATGTATGGGAGACCTCCCAATAATGTTTACCTTTTTGGTATTTACAAGTTTTACACTCACCTCCCTTATAAAAGGCCACAAGATCTCCCCATCTCTTCACACCTATCAATCCATTTTTAACACTCAATACTTACCCAAACCAAATCATAAAATCCCTACCATAATATTAAAAAACTGACTTTGGTAATAAATCCAACCAAGATATTCCTTTGGTGAAAACTAAAAGGAGATACATGAACAAGAGGTAATTTTCATCAATGAATGTTTTTGTTTTATTTATTCCTCAAAACCCTCAATTAATATTTTATTTCATGATTTTATAAAAAAATAAGTATGTTAAATATATTGAGATGTTATAATGTTAATTTTAAGACCTTTAACTTTACAAATTTCTATCAAATGGGATAAACAATCATCTTTTGTGTGTATGGAGGACTACCGATTCATGAACAGATGCCATTCATTCTTCCATTACCAACATTCAAGGTTGGGAATAATGATTTATTTATAGTTTATATATGATTTTTTATTTTTATAATGCTATTATTATTTTTGAATTTTTATATCACACATACCTTTATGCTTTCCATTTTTTGGGAATACAATAGTATCATTTGAGTGTACAACGGACTACCACCTCGTGAAGCGATGCGATTCATTAAAATTTTACATTGAATGTATTAAATGTGATTTTAAAAAACATATGTGATATATATATGACGTCAAAATGATTCTACAATGATAGTATATCATATAATATTAATTCTTTAAATCTGATAAGAAAAATGGAAATAGCGTTCATGCATATGTTTGACCCACTATCTCTATGAACGATGTATTTCATTTCTTATTTATATATTTTATAGATTATTATAAATAAATATATAATAAATATATATATGATATTTATATCATGGTTATCATTCATTGTATTATGAAATCATCATTAAATTAAGTGGATTAAGAATATAAAAAATCAAAATTTATATGAAAAACAAAGTGGTTATTACTTTAAACATAACTTTGAAATGAAATTATTAATAAACGATTAATAAAAGGTCATAAGAAATTAATTTATGGTATTATATATGAATATAGTTAGGTTATAGATTTTTAATATAATTATATTTATTATACAAGAATTTTTAATGAGTAAAACATAATCCAAGACTTAAGGTAAGGTATTTACATCTCACTTTTTACTTTTGTGAGACACATGCTATATTCACCAGCTTAATTTTTTTCTTTGAGATGTATGTTATGTTATAAACCTATATTCTTTAATGAGGTATATATACATCCCGTTTTACATGTAATATGATGAATTTATTCATTCTCATGATATTTTATATTTCATGTAATGCTATTATCTAATAAGGATTATGATTTAATGTTACCAAAGTGGTAAGTGTTTATTGCTATAATCTAATTATTTATCTAGATTGTTTATGATTATTATTCCAGTTATGAAATTTTATGATCCATATCTCAATAAATCTCATGAATTTTATTATAGTATGGTTATTCATGATATCTTTTGGTAATGGTACTATTTTTACACTCTTTGGTACTTAATATAATTTAAAAAATGGTTTTTTAGAAAATACAAATTTATTTTTCTCTTTGATCAGAAATCTAATTTCTCCCAAAACCAAGTTCTCTAAAAAAAATTCAAATAAAATTATAACTTGATTTTGAAATCTAATTTTTACCCATGTTTTACCTTTTTACAAAATGGTCTTAAAATTAATCTTCTTATCATTTTCTTATTAAGGCTCTTTTTACTTCTATTGATAATATGAAAGGAATATTTGTTTTGTTGTATATGGCATGGTCAAAATTCTCCTCTTCCATGAAAAATCATTGATTTAAAGATTAATTTATAATTTTAAAATTATATTATTATAAAAAAAATATTTTTAAAATGTTTTTAAGCTACCTTTATAAGTTTTCAAAGACATTTTCAAATAAAAATATTTTTAAAATTTTATAAGTTTTAAAAAGTTTTTTTCAAAGAGGAAAGGATATTTTCCTCAAGAAATGTTTTAAATTATCATTCAAAATTATTTTCCATATAAGATAACATATTTGTTTTTACAAATTCAGTACTGGGGATATAATCTAATGGTATCATTAATATTAATTCTATAAATGGTTTATGTTTTGATGGGATGGTGTTTACAAAACCCATTTCTCTCCAATTAGTCATATACATAGGAAAACCGCCTCTTTTAATGGATTATGATATGATTAAATGATCATGAAACCTATCTATTTTCCGTACATTAATATATAATGACAATTTTATGATACCAATTTCATTTCATGGGGGTATGGCATCTATTTTCACGAGTTATGATATGATGAAATGAACATGAAACCTATTTATTCTTCATAGGTTAATATATGATGAAAATTTTATGATACCCATTTCATTTCATGGGTTATGACATGATATTTATGATGTTTATAAAACCCATATCTTTTTAAATGTCATGATATGATAAATGTTTTATTATATTGTGTCACACATATTTATTATTTCATTATGTGATAGGTAGGACCTATATCTCCCTCCAATGCATTGGGTAAATATTTATATCTCATGAGATATACATGAATAGAATGGGGAGTGAACCTAGTTTAGTAAAAGAATTTATCAGCTAATATGGTCTTGGGAGTGAACCTTGACTACTATGATGGTTTGGGGAGTGAACTCATTCCACTTAGACAGCCTTGGTAGTAATCCTTGAATACTATGGAAATAATTTTATATGTTTATATGTTTTCTATAATTTCATGTTTCATTCCTATATTATGTTTTCATGGATTATTATATTGATTCCCTAATGATTCATTTCTTATGAACTACCAATATCTCTTCCATGACTTATGTATATGATATTTGATATATAGTGTATGATCTTCAAATGTTATATTTATGTTCACATACCCTTATATTCAGGGTATGCTTATTTATATACCTTATTAACCCTTAATGAGAATTTGTGCTCACCCTTCCTTATATTTCCTTTCCCCAGGTTATGAAGATACTTATTTTTTTTGATGTGTCTAAGAATGGTTCTAGTTATGAAGAACATAGTGGGAGATGATATAACTCACTTATGGACCAATTTTTATGTTTTCATGTTTCCAAAGGCACTAAATTAATATAGTCTTTGGGAATATGTTTGTGTAATGTATTAAATATTCTGAAAAAATGATGTAATGTCTATTTATGAGAATCCTGGTTCACTATATTTATGATATCATGTAATACCTTTGAATCACATGTTATGTTTCTTTATCATGCTTATTTTCTTACTAGGATTTATAGCTCACCCCTTTATTTTTTTAATTCCCTAGGTTATCATATGTAGTCTTAGGTGTTCAAATGGATTTTAAGATCTAATTCTTGAGAATAAAATAAGGTTGTCAAGTTTTAGTTTCTCTTTGATGTATTCTAAACCTAGTATTCCAAATGTACTAGGCCTTTTTGATAATACATGAAAAAGTATTCGGTCTCTATAAATGTCACCATCCAACCCCAATACGACAAAATCTCTACATGAGATGAAATGATAAACCTACAATCAAAATAATTTATATCAGAATGATCTTGAGTGCCCAGTAGATATTCCAAATAAAAAAAACCCATGCATCACCTTTAAATGAAACATCTAAGTCTTTCAATTTTGAAATACAATTTAAAGAACATAGGTTTGGTACATTATGTTTAAAAACCAAAATTTGTCCATCAACCATTCTTTTACAATAGTTTAATTTAAAACATGAGGTTCTAGTGTTCTATAAAAACACAACTCTTAAAACATGAATATAAAATCCAAAGTATTTGAAAACTCCTTTTGAAATATGTTTATATTTAAAAGTTAGTGAAATAGTTCCAAATAATTGATTATAAATCATTGAGTAAGTGTTTTCTTTTAAAACAAGAGTGAAGGGTTAATTAAGAGTAAATTGATCCCCACAATTAATATGAAGAAAATAAAGTTATAAAAAATATTTATAAAAAAAAAACCTTAAAAATTAAAATAGTTTTCAGAAATAAATTAGAAAACCAAAAAATCATTTAAAATATTGGATTTTAATTATAAAGTCCATTTGAGAAATTTCTCAAACATATGGTCTGTATAGTTAATTATATATTTTTATGAGTTCCAAAATTAAGAAGCATTTCGATTTGAAATGAAAATTCAATAAAAACTGACTTTAATATCAAATAATCCTTAAAAATATCTGACACTATTATTTGATATAAAAAATTTGGAATTAAACAAGCAAGTAATCAAGGTTCATAAATTTAATAACTAATATAGGGGGAAACTTACCTCAAACAAAAGGAGAATGGTTTGATACTCACAAAACAGGATGAACATTAATTTAAAGTAAAACCAAATATCCTAACCATAAGAAACCCAAGGAAAAAGGTCAAACCCTTACCCTATGGGTTCTATAACGGATGAACCAAATGGAGATATGATAAGAATCAAGAAGAAATAATAGGGGAGGAAGAAATTGATAAGGAAGAGACTTTTACATAAGGAACTGGATTCTATCCAAGAATGAACCATAAAAAATCACCATGGAAGGGATAATAACAAAGGGGAAGAGGTGAATCAGGACAAAGTGATTGAATAAGGAGTGATAGGGGTGATTTGGGGAAAAATTAAATTATGGTTAGTATAAGAATTTTCTGGTTTTAAAATTCTGGGAAGACTATATAATTTGGCTGCACAGTTTGTTAAAACACATACCAAACATGTAACCTCTACTAGGATCATTTAAAACCCATAAGTTTGACCAAATATTTAGGAAAATTATTAACCAACCATATGAAATGATTTTGTTAAAAATTATAAACCACTTAAACACATTCCACATATTTTATCTTAGTCATGCACCCTAACCCATATATACATAGTATACACACATTTTACCATAGGATTGATATGGTTTGGTACCAAACATGCATCAATAATGTTGGAATATATTTTCTGAACAAAAATATAATAAAAGTACCCAATGTAAGGCTAGTCTCAAGGTTACCCCTAAACTAAGTGCACTAATCGAGAAAAAGAAGAAAAAATATCCATAAACTCAAAATTCAGATATGAAACTCCCAAAAATTAGAAAGGTATTAAAATGAAATAAATTCATAAAAAAGGAAAAAAATTAATTATTGGAGTTTGATAGATCTCCCAACTATAATTATTTCTTCCCTTAAAAATATTCTATAAATACAATTGATCAACATAGAGGATAATACTTAATCTCCCAAAATGCATCTCAAAACAAAAAACCGATGAAGATTACAAAATCTATAAGACCAAACCCCTGATATCACATGGAATGAACCACATAAAATTGTTAAAACCAACTCCTTTTCTGAGTAATTAAACAAAAAATAACTATAGGATAATCACCTCGCTAATACCAAATACATCGAATCTACTCCAAGATCCCAACAACATCAAATACAAAAGGAGGACTCTAAATCATATCACAAAGAAAATGAGGGTCAAACATCCAAATTTTTTCTTAAGGGAAGGATCATTTGAAACAACTAGATATATAAAAAAATCAATTATATTAGGATAAAATTAAAATTATGGTCTCCCCCCAAATTATAATTCCACTAAGGAATCCACCCATCCAAGATTCAAAAATGTTAAAAATTACAATGAGGAGAGAAAGTTTTAAAAAAACTAAAATGGCCACTAAATACTACTTAAAACACAAGAAAACCCTAAATGCACCCACACACTTTTCATAATTTCCATTAGAAACACATCTCAACACAAGATCTAATAATAACCATAAGTAAAGGGGATCCTTCAAAGTGGTATATTTGGATTCACTCCTTTTAAAATAGTGAATAAATAATACTTACAATAAAAGATGAATTGAGAACAGATATAGTGAGTTAAACCAAGGGAATCCTTCAAATGTATAGATCTAGAGCTGACCCTTTTTCAAGTAACACCCTTAAATATTATTTACTTATGGGTCAAACCACCACAACCATGGAAGGTATTAAAAGAAATTTGACAAGAATGATTTTTATAAACTTGCTTACTACATTAATGGTACACTAGTGTCTGAATCCTAGATTAATTTAATTAAGAGATACCAAATAGAAACTTGATACCACTACCCACCATCTTAGATTTAGAATGATTCCCCTTTAATTTACTAGACCAACCTTCACTACTCCCAAGAATAGAAGAAGCAATAATCACCTCAAGTACTCTTATAAAGATAAACTCAACCAAAGCCACCTTATTCACCCCTTCTATATAATAGGATGAATCCAACTTAAAAAATATTTAATAAAGACCAGGATAAAGAAATATATTAAAATTATAGGCTTTTAATAAATCTTCCACTGTCAACTCAAGAAGATAGTGAAATAGATGAACAAAAACACCAGACAAACTCCATCACTAATAGATCATCTTGAAGAAAAAAATAAAATTTCATTTAATTTTCCACCTTCACAACATAAATGAAATAATTTTGGATTAATGAAGCATTTAAATACTCTTAATAATGGTCATCTCATGTATTAGTCCAAATAATGGAACTCAACCACTTCCAACTCATACCTTCAAGAATAAAGGTGGTGCTTATGATATTTTGAGACTCATAAAACTCAAGAATAATTATGATCCTCTTAATAAAAAAAACAATTATTTATGTCCATATGGATATGACTAGTAATTAAATAGAGTAGATTTAAACTTTCAAAACTCTCAGATAAAATATCTAGGTAGATCAACTGAAGAGTTCACTAGTAGAGGATCACACATAGATTTCCTTTTGGAATACCTGGATACTTTCTAGGGGGAATAATCTAAAAATAAATATAACAAAAAATGATTAAAATCCATTTTAAAATTGTAACTAAATACCAAAACATAAATATAAAATCGATAAAAAAATTATCAAAATAGAAAAGGAAATACTCCAAAACTACTTTAAAAACATTACCATGATAACAACCATAATTCCTAAAATTTACCGAAATAAGTCACATTATTTTATTCAAAGAAACCTTATTTAAATTTTTTAACTCCATCCTTTATCATTTTAAAACAAACTTACCACATTAAATTCCAATAAAATAATACTTAAAATAACACACACACCCACTCTTAAAATTTAGAGGAAACGACATGAATTTTTTAGATAAACCCTTATTTTAAAACCATTTTATTGGAAATAAAAACACCATGTTTATATTTAAATTTATTTAAAACAATCATTAATCATTTTTGAAATTTAAAAAATCACCATTTTGATCCATGTTTTTTGAAATTTAAAAGCAAGTTTTACCAAAATAAACATACGCACATCATATAAGAACAAATTAAAATTAGAATAGGTCCAACAAAACATTCAAAGGGGGGATAGTGTTTGTGTGAAATTTAAGAACATGGATTGGTGGACCTGTTAATAACAACAATAGTTACACTAGGAGTATTAACTTGTTATGTACCTAATATTCAAATGGATTTTTAGTCTTTATGATCTCACTTGGTACCACTATCTCACTCCAATTATCATCTCCCAAACATAAAATAATTTAACAAAACATTTAATATATAATGGAAACCAAAACATTATAAAAATAAATCCATTCATACATGAAATAATAGAAAATTAAAATCAAAATCAAAGACTGAAAACCCAAATTCCCCTAGAAACTTGAGGCATAGAATGAGTAAGATCTTGTAACACTCCTCCCACTCCAACTTCTTAAGATTTTAAAGTCATAGATTCAATCTATAAGGAGCACCCTAATAACAATGGTGATCAATAACCTATGTGTACTTAATAAAATATAAATTTATATAATTTTTTCACAAAAAACCTAGGTTTTTCATTCATTATACATCTGAGCTAGCCTATAATAGTTATTGAATGGAATTATCGATCCTTAGAAGACAGCGACAAGCGCTAGGGTAGAAAACATACCAAATCAGAAAAAATTTGACCCAATAAATATAATTTAAAAAGAAATCAAATTGTATTAGAATTAATAAATGACCTATCAAAATGTTGGAAATCCATGTAAAATTAAACCAACCAAATATTATAATTAGGAAGAACCAAACAAAGTATAATAAATAAAATAATCTAGATAACCAGATCAAGATAGATCTATAAATAGAAATATAATATGATTCATAAGTGATCTACTTGGATGATATAATAATAAAATAACTAAAACAAACCTAAACCAATCTCTGTGTGACTTGAAGTTCACCTTACAACCACATTAACCCAAATGACCCATGATATGGAATTTATTTCATAAAATTTTCCACCTCACTTCTATGGATTTTTTAGAGTTTATAATCTCAAATTATGATTTAAATAATAAATTTTTTAATTCTCTATAATATATGGTGTGAATATAATTATTGGTGATTTTTTTTTGTAAAAATGATTATTTTGGGCTTAATTGATTAAATCTCTTTGATAATAACTTTTATATAATTTTAAGTGCTATTTTTTATTCCGATCCTAGTGGAATTTTCAATGATCTCAATGGGAATTTTTAATAATCCAGGGATAAATTATTAAAATATTAATTGGAAGAATATTTTATTTATTTTGAAGTTTGGGTATTATTTGAGTTTTCTTGTAGTGTTTATTTTAATTATGGAACAATTTTATTTAAAATTATTACAATGGATTTGATTTATTTTGTTTAAAATAGGATGTCTCATAAGAGAATTTGGGGAAATCAAAATTTAAGTTAATTTACATAAGATATTTAAATTTTTTTCTTAAAATAATTTGGATAGGTGGCACATAGGGTAAATTTTGGTAAGATAATTTCTCCCCCTAAGATAATTGTTTTCTCTTCATAAGAGATATATCCTCCACATAAAAGAATATTATACATGCTATAAAACCCATAAGATAATTTTAAAATGGCTATAAGATAACAGAATTTTCCACATTCAACCAATAACTAGAACGAAGAATAAGATTCAATCCAAGCTCAAAACAAAACTACATGAATATGAGAATCAAGATTAGATATGATCATAAAATCTCCAAATCTATTGAGATTTTACTTTTATTTAGGTATCTTGAACTAGTAGATGTAAAGATCGAACAAGGGGTGAGATTGATTCCATATTATACATGGTTAAACTAGATGATCTCATTATAGTTTTGGATGAATTCATAGATTTTAGAAATAAAATTACAGAGGTCTATGAAAAAGAGGCAGAGAATTAGTTGTGTTAATTGGAGTTGAGACTATTGAGTTGATTATGAATTATGGGATGATGAATGAAGAAAAAAATGATATTGAGTCACATTATAAGTTGGATGTACATTCCTAATTTATTAGATATTTAAAGGGAGAAATTATTTTCAAATGGTAGGAATAAGAAATAAATAAGAATTCTATATTATTTAGTGCGTCAATCTGTTGTGAGAAAGGTTATTGGAAATGATGGAATTAAATTTAGGTAGAAAAAATGGGTGTAGTAAAATTCACTTAGAGAGAGATCCAATGATATTATAATAGTTTTAGAGAGTGGAAAATTGAACTGGTGGAAAAAGAACTCTCGACTTAGGATTTTAAGGATCTAGAACTTAGGGAAGAGGGAAACATTGATAGAGAAGATCCCTTTCCATCTTTCATTTTTCTATACTCTTATATTGAGATAAATATCCTTGAATATATTTTTATTTCCAAATTTTTGAACATGAATTCTTTATTTTATTTTGGAAAATAATATTGAAACATATCAATATATTTTATCAATTTTTATTTGGTTTTCATAAATTTTTCATAGTGATTTAATGTTTAGGGATCTTCATTTCATTTTTAATGAATATCTTTTTTCAGTATTGTTAGTACTGATGGGTGTGGATAAATATAGTGACCCCGGATTAACATACATAGATGTTACATATTTTTATATTAATATTCAACACATTAAAAAATTACATGCCAAAGGACTATAATAGTTTTGTGTATTTGCAAACATGGAAAATAGTCTTCTAACTTGGTGAAAAATATTCAATGTTTCCCACAAAGATGATCCCATTTAGTACTCATACATAAAACCATTCTTCATAAACTAGGGGAGAAAAACATAATAAATAGTGAGATAAATTTCTTAGTAAGCGTAAATAAAGTAGATACATAAGTATAACATGAACATAAGGGTATTAGAATATGATAATAACTTTTGAAGATCATATCCAGTATATCAAAGATTGTACACATGAGTCATGGGATTAAGATGGATAGATCATAAGACATGAATCATAATAAAATAAAATAACATGAATTATGAGAGAATAACATTATAATAATACATAGACTTTTGGTGTTCACATAATATTATAACATTTTGGATATGTATAAATAAAAATAGGTTCACTCATTAAGTAAAGGACATGAAATTGGGCCCTCACATAAACTGATGGATATACAACTAGGTCCAAAAATATTATTATGGACATGAAATATAGGTTCATTAATAATAATGTGAACATGTAATTAGGTTAATTCATAACATTGTGAATATATAATATCGTTCACACATAATGTTGTGAACACATAATCAGGTTCACACATAACATTGTGAACATGTAATCAAGTTTATACATAACATTATGAACCTGTAATCAGGTTTACACATAATATTTATACTCATGAGTTATCCATCATTACCCAATTCATTAAAGGGATATTTAGGTCCCACCAATCACATAATGAAATCATACATAAGTTTTTTATAAGATCATAAACATTCATCATATTATAACCCTTGAAGTAAAATGGGTATCATAAATATTTCATCATATTATAACATTTTAAAAACATATAGGATTCAAAATTATTTCATCATAGGATAACCCTTGAAAATAATTAGGTGGTATAGCCCGTTGAAGAAAAACATGCTTCATAAACAACTTTTCATCTTGAAAATAAACCATTAAAAGAAATAATAAGAAGTAAATCCTTGGATCATATCCCCAATAAAGGAAAAATTATATAACGGATTTCATCTTAGATGGAGAAGGTTTTGAAATATCACATCGAGTATTTATTATGGAAGATAACTTTCCTTTGAAAATAATTTTCAATAAATAACACATTTTTAATATCATTTTATTTGAAAACCACTTTGAATATTTATGTAGTAAGCTTTAAAAATCATTTAAAACATTTCTTGAGTAAAATATCATTTACACTTTGAAAACACTTTTTTAAGAATAAAACATTTTTAAAAACCTTATTATTTGAAAACAAATTAAAAAAATTTAATTTCTAGAATATTTGTAAAATAATTTTCCTTAAAAATAATATTTTAAACTTTAAAATGAATCCTAAAATAAATTATGGTCATGATAGAGGATAAATCCATACAGGCTGAACATTCCTTTTACACCGTAAAAGGTTTAGAAAAATGCCTTGATAAAAAATAACAACAATATTCATTTAAAACCATTTTTAAAAGGGAAAATATGGGTAAATATTTATTTTAAAAATCATAGGATAATAATTGATTTTTGTTTTATTATTTTCAAAAAATGGATCTGGGAGAAACCATATTTCAAACCGAATAGAGAAATGAAGTCAAATTTTTTTTAGAAATATTTTATTATTTGTATTAACTAATAAAGAGTGGAAAATGGTAACATTACATGAAGAATTCATGAATAACCACTGGATAATAAAATTCATGAGAATTATTGAGATATATATCATAATATTTCATCAATATAAGTATAATAATAAATAATGTTGATAAATGATGAGATTATAACAATAAACTCTTACCATTTTGGTATCTTTGTATCTTAATCCTTATAAAATAATAACATAAAATCACGATTAAAATATCATGAAAATAAGTTGATCGATGATACAACATTTCAAGGGGTATTAATACACCTTGTAAAATAATATAGGTTCATAACATAACATGTTTTTCATTAATGAAAAATTGAGACAAAATTCCTTTATAGATTTTGTAACATTTGAACTCTAAACCCCATGAAAGAGAGATCCCCAAATGGATATATGAATAAAAATAAATTTTAGGATAATAATCATAAAATATTTTCTTGGGTAGTATATATACCACATATAAGAGAGAGGTGGTGAATATAGCATGTGTCTCATAAAAGTAAAAAGTGAGATGTAAATCCCATACCTTAAGTCTTTAATTCCTTCATACACATAAAAAACTCATATATAATAAATAGAAGTTTATTATATATCTAAAAAATAAAAAAATTATATATAGAGTACCATATATGATTTTATTATGAATTTATATGACATTTCTATTAACAATTCCATGTTAAAGTTACGTTTTGGGTAATGACCACTTTGTTTTTCATATATGTTTTGACTTGTTATTCTTGTTCCTGTTAATTTGATCATTATTTACTAATATATATAATGTAAAAAATTATATAAATATCATATATATTCAGTATATATGTATTTATAATAATCTATAAAATATATAGATATGAAATCAAAATACACCATTCGTGGAGACGATAGGTCATACGTATGCATGAACAATGTTTCCATTTTTATATTGTATTAAAATAAAGAATATTAAATGATATATATATATATATATACATAATATATAATTATAAAATAATTTTTAGGTAATATATTTCACAAATTCTTATTAAACCTATTCTTAATATATTCTATGTAAAGTGTGAATGAATCACATCGCTTCGTGAGGCGATAATCCTTTATACACACGAATAATGTTATCATATTACCAAAAAAATTAAAAGCATGATGGTAAGTGTTATATAAAAATTATCTAATCATAATAAAATCTTAAAAATTATAATGATAATATATAAACTATAAATCCATCATCATTACCAACCTTGAAAGTTGTTAATCAAATAACAAATGACATTGGTTCGTGAGGAAACAGTCTGTCGTACTCACGACCAATTATTTTGTATCCCATTTGATGGAAGTGTGTGAATTTTTAGGTAGTAAAATTTAGAAGAAAAATATAATTATATTATATATAATGATTTTATTATATAATCATGATATAAAAATAATTTAAGGGGTTTGACATAGAAGGAAAATAATTTTTTTTGTTGAACGTTACCTCTTCTTCGGGAATCTCCTTTTGGTTTTCACCAAAGGGTATACATGGTTGGATTTCTTCACAAAGAAAGTATTAAAAGATTAATTTAGTGAATTTTATATGTTATTTGGGTAGTTATTGGTAGAACTAGTTGGTTTTTATTATATTAAGAGAGAGGAAGATGTTGTGGGGGAGATGACACACTTGGCATTTTTGAAAAGAAAGTTAGGTGTTCCCATGTTTTTTCAAAAACAAAGGATTAAATAATACACTTAATTAGAGGGATAACGGGTTATGTTCAAAATATTTATAGAAAATGGGTGTTGGAAAAGTTTCTAGGTCATTTACCCTTATTTTTAATGTTTATTCCCTTGTTAAACTCATTATTATCTCACTCACCATGATTAATTTTAACCACCTTTACTAATAATTTTGGCCAAAAATTAAATTGAACTTATTCGAAATTATAAATTATTGTTTATATAAATATTTAATAAATATTTTAAAATTAAAATCATATAATTTGAGGAAATTAATTTATAATTTAATCCGGTAGATGGTACAAGACAATGGTTTTTTAAAGTAAAAATGTTCAAAAGTTTGAAAAGGTTTTATATCCAATTTCATTGTGAAATTGATTTAAATGACTAAAATATAATTTATAGATATATAATTGACCTAAATATACTTTAAAAGAAAATTAAAATATAATTTGGCTATATAAATAAATTATATGAAAAAGATGTTTTAAATTAAAATTCAATAATTTTCACTATTCATCCAAAAAATGAAATATTTTAGAAAAATAAAAATAATTAATCCTAAGACAATTTTAAAGTTAATATTTCAAAAATGAGTTTTATTTTTTAAAATATAATTTATAAAATTATTAAAAATTAGGTTTTAAAATAAGTGCACCATTAAAAGGTAGAAAAACTATTTTTTAGAAAAATATAGTTTTCAAGCGTAAAATTAGGTTAATTCTTATATCTTGTATAGAAAAAATATAATATTAATGCTAAAATTTTTGCTGAATATATAATATATAAATTCCATTAATATCATTCAACAAAATTTATTCAGTAAATTTATTGATATAAAACACACTTGTGTGTATAAAAATAGTTTTTCAGAGAAATGTTTCCATTTATTTTTAAAAAGGTTTCATTCTCATTTATAAATAATTAGTCACCAAATAATTCGTTATATAAACATGTGTAACCAATATTTTCATAATTTAGTTAGTCTTATTCATAAATTCCATTCCAATAACTAGGTGACAACTATCATATTAAATAATAATATTAATAATATATCGTAATTTTGTAAAACTTGATCTTATGTGTAACATAAGTTATTATAGGAATTTGGTATTGTTTCTATCACAAGAAAAAAGTTTGAGTTGGATGTACGAAAAGATAAAATTATTATTTCATGTAGAGAAATATTAAATTTCAGTTTCACATAAAGCAATATTAACTTGGGGTAACATGTGACACAAGCCATTAAATAATTTTAATTTATTCAAAAAAATCATAAAATCTTGGGGTGTTTCATTATACCACCTTAAAATTAATTTCACCCTAAAAATTCATCTGGGTCATCAAAGTTTTAATACTTGAATGTTCCCTTCATAGAAACCCACCTCAAATAAATTAATACTAAAACTTTAAAAAAAATGTTGGAAACAAAACATTTACCCAAAGTTACTCTTAACTAGGTTTACACATAAGAGAACATATGTGGAAAGTGAAAACATAGACATAGAAAAGAAAAATAGTACCTTTATACTAATGGAGAGTGATAGAGAAAATTTATCATAATAAATTTGATGATCAATGAAATTTCAAGGGCCTCAAAATCATAAGCCTGTAATTATTTATAAGACTATCGGTTCAAAAAAGACAAATGTATTAGGGTCACATTTTGTTTAAATATCCTTTTCCTATATTTTAGGAATAATTTTACTATAAAAAAATTATAAGGAAATATAATTAAGTAACACATTTCTATTTCATAAGCACAATCTCATCCTTTGGTTGTGCCTTGATCAACTTCCACATTATCTTATACTTCAGAAATGAAGGTTATTTTTTTCCTTCCTGAATAATTAATGAGTCATATGATCTATATATATAATGATAAGTCATTCCAACTATCTTTATCTATTGATACAATATTAAAGTTAGCACAGGTTATTCAATATGAATAAATCTTCATATGGTGAAGTAATATATTAATCTCTAAAACCTATTTTAATGTTTAACATAAACCATTACATAAATGGTTAACATTATAACCATTCAAAATATAATTCAACCTTTAATTATTAAATGAGATCTTATATTATATAAAAAACATCTTCATTTAAAACTTTGGATCGTCCTTATACTGATAGAATATGTGATTTCATTTTTCTTGAATCTGTGTAGATAATACCATGAAATTTCATTAAAGGATGGACAATAATATTTTAATAGAGATAATTCATACAAAATAAAAAATGAAATTTTAAACTAAGGATTATAGGAATAGTATTCTATAATTGTCTTGGTTTTGTTCATCCATTATGAAAGCATAAGCTTGCCCTTTTTTTTCCATTTTCCTCAATGTTTTTTGTGGATTGTCATCCAAATTATTCCTTATATTGGGGAACTTGTTAGCATAATGCCTAAAATCCTTTCTATTGAAACATTGAAGTTTGGGTGGTTCATTAGTTGACGTCCTCTTCTCCTTCCTTACATTAACCACCCTATTAATCATATTTCTATATTCACGGACTTTTTGAAATTCTATTCGATACTTAAATTACCTCCTAATACCATTCATAAATTCCATCCATGTTTCTTCCCACACTTTGATCATAAAGGAAAGATAATATTCTTCTCTCTATGGTTCTTAGAATTTACTTTGAAATCCATATTCCTTTTATTGTCAAAACCATGATATTGATGAGAAACTACAATCCCCCTTTTTTATAAAGAATACAAGGATGGTAATTAATTAAAAATAAGTTCTTTAACTCAACCAATACATGGAGTCAATTTTATCATGTAGCCTTATATTATAGATAAAGTTTCTCCATTGATTCACTTCACCTTCCAAGTGATAGGCATCCAAAATAACCTTTTCATGTTCTGAAAAATGAAGAGTAGAAAATACACTTTTAGTGGTACAGACCCATTGATTAGGAACTATTGAATCATCTGTTCTACTAAAATAAGATAGATGTTTCCTTATAAATGATTAAATAAAACATTGTTCCCTTCTTTGATCAGTTGGAAGCTTAACATGATTCATGGCACACTATGGTTGTGTGGTCATAACAAAGACGTTTTTCATTCAATCTTCCATAACATTCAATTTCTTAGAAGTACCATCATTGAATTTTCCATTACATTCTTTATTAACATGGTTCTTTCAGGTTCCAGTAATTTACTAAAACTTAAAATAATAGAGTGAGAAACACTTATCATATAGAAAAACCAAACACACAATCCATATTTTTATATTTTGAAATGACACTTTTAAGGATTAGTGTGAACTGTAAAAAAATTCCAAGAAAATAAAAACCATCAAGGAAATATGACATCACAAACCACCCACTTCAAAATTCAATGAGAGGAAAAACCATGAACATACCATGTTTCCAAAAATTCAAATTTCAAAAGACAAAAAATAAACATAACTGATCTCGTGCTGTGAACCTACCCACAACATGCACCCACTAAAGACTGTAGCTTCACTGAATTCCATCATCACCATCCTGATTCACACCAGATGACGACACCGACCTAACCTCTAACATCATCATTATTCATCATCACACTAGTGCTCTGGATCCGCCGTCCATCGAAGCTGATAAACTCCACTACACAACCTCCATGAAGAAATGAAAACCATAAACTAGTATAAGATATCACCGTTCTACAATAATCAACCTTGTATACATCATTAATCCATAGTTTCATCCGGAGTCAACTCCACTAAACATCTTCCTAGGAAGATATTGGCCACCTGAACACCACTTCCCAAATTACTGAGGAACCACCATGCCAGACCGACCTGAAGAGGGGAGGTGGGACTCGAGGCCAGGGTAGAGTTGGGTTACTTAAGCTTCTAAAGATATTTGAGTTCTCCAACTTACAGAATAACAATAAAACCGTAGCCATTTAAAATTAAATCACACCATTATCCATCCATACAAAAACATAAATTACAAAAAAAAACCAAAATAAAATATGAAACCCACCATAAAAAAGAAAACTTGAATAAGAAGAAAAGTGAGGAACAATCTAAGGAGTAATGGAAAGGAAAGTTACACTGACAAATAAACAAGACCGAGACTGCTACTAGTCCCCCTACAACACCATTCCAATATAACATGAGACCCGCATCAATCCCAACAAAGATAGAGTCAAACACGATGGGTTGGACGTCAATGGGAGAGGAGAAGGAGAGAAATAGACACCACCACTAGTGCTAACCCAAGCTATCTAAAGCACTATCACATGGGCCCAGATAGAGGTCCGATGTGAAAGGGTTAGTCTGCAATAGGGGCGGTGATAGGTGAACAAAATCCACACCAACCGTAGCTTCAGTCGAGGATGGGGAAGAGAAGAATAGTATGAGAAAGAAATAGGAGACGTGGGGAGTGTCGTCGCATAGAGTGAAAAAACCGTAAAGGGAAGGGAAGACAGAAAAGTGACGAGAGATATACCTAGATATATCCTTAGAAATATCCTTTGGGATCTCACTAAAGTTTTTCTCATCCCAGTTTCTAAAGGATGATTAAACCTTTCCTTTGATACAAACTATTGAGACCTAGGCTTAACATAGATGGATATTAAATATTTGTAGATTTATATTCATCACATTACAAAAGTACATGCCCGAGGGACCTAATAGCTTAGTGTATTTAGAAACCGAAAACACAATATTCTAACTTGGTGAAAAATCTTCAATTTTTTTCGAGAAATATCTTCCTATTTAGTACTCATGCTAAAAAACTTTCTTCATAACCTGGGTTAAGGGAACACAAGAAAGGGTGAGCTCAGATGCTCAGTAAGGGTAAATAAAGGAGATACATAATCATAACATGAACATAAGGGTATAAGAACATGATTATAAAATTTAAAGATTATACCCTGTATATTAAAGATCATACAAATGATTCATGAAATAAAGTTGTGAATATTATAAGAAATGAATCATAAGGAAATCAAAGAACATGAGTCATGACAGAATTACATTGGAATAAAACATATAATTGTGGCATAAAAATCATCTTATAACATTAAGAGCATGTATAAATAAAAAATGGTTCCCTTATTAACATAAGTACATGAAATCAGGACCTCATATAAACTTATGGACATACAACCTAGTCTATACATATCATTATGGACACAAAATACATGTACAAGAATAACATTGTGAACATGTAATTTGGTTCATTTATAACATTGTAAACAGGAAATTAGGTTTACACATAACATTGTGAACATGTAATTAGGTTCACACATAACATTTTGAACATGTAACAGGTTCACACATAAAATTGTGAACATGTAACCAGGTTCATGTATAACATATTTACTCATGAGTTATCCATTGTTATGAAATACATTAGATGAAGATATTGGTCCCACAATTCACATAATAAATCAATAAAAATTTATTCCACAAGATCATAATCATTCAACACATCATAAACCATTAAATGAAATAGATATTTTAAACATTTCATCATATCATAACTTGTGTAAAAGAGATATATTTCATAATCATTTCATCATACCATAACCCATGAAAATAAGTGGGTTTTATAAGAATTATAACATGGTATAACCCATGGAAGGAAAAATAGTTTCATAAATAAACTATAATCTTAAACATGAACCATTCATAGATATAATAATAATTGTTTCCTTGGATCATATGCCTAGTATAACATAAACTATATCAAATGATATCATTTTATATGGAGAAGGATTTTGAAAGATCAATTGGTACATTTCTTAAGGAAAATAACATTTCACTGAAAATAATTTTTAAGACATAAAACATTTTAAAAATCAGTTTATTTGAAAAAAACATTGAAAAATTATGAAGTAAAATTTAAAAATTATTTAAAACATTTTTTGAGAAAACGTCCTTTCCTATTTTAAATTCTTTTAAAAACAGTTTTTTTGAAATATTTTTTTTGAAAACTAATTTTAATAAAATAAATTTAAATCATATTAAGAAATCCATTTTACTTAAAAACAATCTAGTAAAATTGAAAAGAAAGCATCAAAGAAATTATGGTCATGATGGCAGATAAATCAGTACATACCGAATATTCCTTTTTCATAGTAATTTTTTTAAAAGGTAAAACATGGTTTAATACTTTTTTTTAACAATAATAGGATAATAGTACCAAAATATTTTTAAAAAACATGTCTTTGGGATAAAACATATTTTTTAACGAAGGGCTAAATAAAATTAGATTTTATTAGAAATATTTTCTTAATCATATTATGTACCAAAGAGAAGAATAATACTACCATTACATGAAGATATCATGAGTAAATACCAGATAAGAAATTTCATGAGAGGTCTTTAGAGATGAATCATAATATTTCATCAATAGAAGCATAATCGTAAATAATATCATTAGATGATGATATTATAACAATAAAATCTTACCATTTTGGTAACCATGAATCATAATCCCTATAAAATAATAAGATAAAATGAATCTTAAAATATCATAAAAAATAAATATTCTCATGATATAGAATATTAAGGGTAATTATATAAACCTTGTAAAATAATATAGGTGCATAACAAAACTTGTGTGTCAAAGAAGGAAAATCAAAGAAAAATTCCTTTACCAATTGGGTATCTTTTTAACCACAAACCCCATGAAGGAGAGATCATAAAATGGATTTGTGAATACCAATATATTCTAGTATACTAATCAAAAAATAAATTCTTGTTCAGTATATACACCACCTAGAACAAACAGGTGGTGAATATAGCATGTGTCTCACAAAAGTATAGAGTGAGATGATAATCCCTTACCTTATATCTTGAATTAGTTTATACACATTTAAAACTCTTATATAATAAATATAAATTTATTAAAAATATAACAATGAACCATATTCATATATATTATACCATATATTATTTTATTATGACTTTATATTACATGTTTATTAATAATTCCATGTTAAATTTACGTTTTAGGTAATAATAGCTTTGTTTTTTCATATATATTTTAAGTTGTTATTTTTGGTCATATTACTTTGATCATGATTTAATAATTTCAAGAATTAAATACATGATATAAATATCATGTATATTTATTATATATGTATTTATACTAATCTATAAAATAAATAAATATGAAATAAAATACACTATTCATAGAGACAGTAGACCATATGTATGCATGAATGTTGTTTCCATTTCCTTATAGTATTGAATGAAATATAAGTAAATGATATATATATATTATAATTAAATTATAATATTTATGTTACATATATCACATATTTATTTTAATCCTATACTTAATACATTCCATGTAAAGAGTGAATGAATCACATAGGTTCGTGAGGTGGTAGTCTTCCATACATACGAATGACAGTATCGTAATCCAAAAAAATAGAAAGCATGAAGTTATATGTTAAATTAAAATTATAGAATCATAATAACATCATAAAAATAATAAATAAAATATATATACTAAAAATTCATCATTATTTCCAAAATTTGAAGGATGTAATGGCAAAATGAACAACATCAGTTCGTGAGGCAGTAGTCTTCCTTACACGTGAATGCTGATTGCACATCCCATTTGATGGAAGTGTGTGATGTTTTAGGGAATACACTTAACATAAAAAAAATAAAATTATATTGAATATACTGATGTTATTATATATTAATGATATAAAAATAATTGAATGGGTTTGAGGAATAAAAAAACATTCGTTGATGAACGTTACCTCTTCTTCGAGTATCTCCTTTTAGTTTGAAACAAATGATTTCCTTGGTTAGATTTATTCCAATAGGAATGATTATAGGATGAATTTAGGGGAGTGGATAAGTTATTTACAATGGTATTGTCTTAACCAATTGGGTTTTAATGTGTTAATATAGGGAAAGAGTTGGTGGTGTTTTATAAGCGGGGGAGAGGACACACTTAGCAATTTTGAAAATAAAGTTAGGTTTTCCCATGTTTTTACATAGAAAAGGATTAAATAATTAAAAAAATTAGATTAATGAATGGTTATGGTCAAAATATTTCCATAAAATGGTATTTGGATAAGTTTTAAGGTCATTTATCCCTTTTGTATAAAGTTTAGTCCCTTGGTAAATTCATTTTTCTCTTAATCAACGTGATTAATTTTAGCTGATTTCAGTAATAATTTTGGTAAAAAAATATTTTTACCTTATTAAAAATTATAAATTGTTTTTATTATAAATATTTATTATTATTTTTTTCTAAATTCCAATAATACAAGTGGCAGAAATTAGTTTAAAATTTAATCACATAGATGGGATGAGACAACGGTTTTTTAAAGAGAAAATGTCTAAAAGATAGAAATGGTTTTATATCAAATTTAAATTTGAAATTTATTTAAATAACCTAAATTTTATTAATAGATATACAATTTACATAAATATACTTTGAAAACTAATTAAAATATAATTTATCTTTATAAATTAATTAAAAAAAGCAGTTTTTAATTAAAATTCAGTAATTTTCACTATCCATCCAAAAATGAAATATTTCAAAAAAAATCCCAGAAATTAATACTATGATAATTTTGAAATTATTATTTAAATAATCATGTTTCTTTTTTCAAATAAAATTTATAAAATATTCAAAAATTATTTTTTAAAATAAGTGCTTCATTAAAACGAGGTAAAACTTGTTTTTAGAAAAATATAGTTTTTAATCATAAAACTGGATTTATTATTATCTTTTATCTAGATAACATATAATATAAATGTTAAAAATTTGATTTATTATATAATATATAAATTCCATTAAAATAATTCACCAATATTTATTTGGTTAATTTATTGATATAAAACACACTTGTTCATATAAAAACAGTTTTTCATAGAAAGGTTTACTTTTATTTTTAAAAAGGTTTTATATTCATTTATAATTAATTGGTCACCAAATAATTCATTATATAAAAATTTATATACTCTATTTTCATAATTTATTTAATATTATTCATAACTTTCATTCAAAAAGCTAAGTGACTACTATCGTATTAACTAATAATAGTAATAGTATATTGTAGTTTGGTAAATCTTGGTCTTATGGGTAACAGAAGCTATAAAAGGATCTTGGTGTTATGTATAACACAATAATTCCATAGTTTTTCATGTACTGAAAGCTAAAATCCGTTTTGTGTTTAGAACAAGATTAACTTTGTGTTTCATATAAATCAACCTTAACATTGTGTAGCATGCAATGCACACTATCAAAGAATTTTAATTTATTAAAAAAACATATAAAAAATTTGGGGTGTTAAAATATTTAATCCCCAACCTTTGAAAATAATTATAAGTATTGAAAATTTGAAATGGATTATAATTCTATTCTTCATTTTTTTTAAAAAATTTCTAAATTTTGATTGACTAATATTTCTTTCTAGTAATTTCCTTGTACTATGAAGATTGCTTAACAATAGTAAGGTTCTTTGAACCAATTTCTTCCTAGATAGCAGTACAATAGTACTTACTTCAAGTTTGAACAAAAATGTCATTATTAATCAATTTTTAGCTAGTATGATCCTTATAATATCTAATACTACTTGTGTCTCTCTTATTTATTTTGTTTCACCCAACACAAACATTATCACAACATCTCCTTATCTATTTTAAGTTTTGTTTTTGTTTTTGTTTTTTATTTTTTTTGTTACATACTTCTATTTCATCTTCCATATGGATTTAATATCACACATACTATAATAATAGAAATTTTTAGGGTTTATAAATATTAAATTTAACACATTAATGATAAATACTATCAAAATTTGGGATCCATTACCAAGTAAGGACAGAGAGACCAATTATTATTTTTTAAACTGTTAAAAACATTATTAAATAAAAACTAGTACCAATAGATCTTGATCTAGGATTAACATTGTAATCTATAAATTAAAAAATACTTTATTTCCCACAGAAAAATAAAATAAAAATTCAAAAGGAAAACATTTATTTTTTGGACGCTATAAATTTAAACTAGAACATGAAGTGGGAAAGAAGAATGTGTTGTTTGATGTTATGGAGAGTAATCAAACTATTTTGATGAATTATTCTCCTCACATAACTTTTCAAAAAAAGAGTTAAAATGTTTGATGAACCTGATTATATAAAATTACTATAAATATTTATAAGCTTTAGCATCAACATGCCCTTTGTGGAAGCCTTGAACAAAATTCATCAATATATTAAATTTATGAATAGGTTTTTGTCTAACAAAAGGGATTGGTGAGAGTATACTATAATTAATATTAATGAGGATTATTTTTTAGTTTTTCAAAAGTATTAAGTAAGTTAATAAAATTCCTTTGTGACTAAGGATCTCACATTAACCTTATGCCTTAATACTTGTTTCTTAATTTGGGTCTCAGGGAATTGAAACCAAATTTGGTTTCTATATATTTATCTTATAGGTCACTTAATTATCCTTATAGAAGGGTGTATGATCTATTATTTAGTGTATGAAATCTCACACTACTTACTAATTTTATTATTCTGGAAATAGAGTGTGATAAAAAATTTCCAATCATTATTGAGAGAGATTTAATAGCCACTTAAAGGCCTATCATTGAAGTTTAAAAATTAAAAATTAATCTTAAATCTAGTGATGATCAAGAAGATTTAAATATTTTTATGTAGTTTTAACTTTTACTGTGTTTTAAATTGATAGCTTTTGTTAAGGAAGTCATTATAGTTGATGATAGTAAGGAAAAACATCACCCTAATGATGATTTAATCAACGAATTAGGTAATGATAATTTATAAGTTATTTTTTTTCAAAAATAAATATAATATAGTTATTGAAATTATATAGAGTATTAAGAGAAAAATTAGTAAAATTATTTATATGAACCAAGAGGAAGTTAAACTTTTAAAAAATCTTTATCATAGAGAATATCACTTAGGCTATTAGTCTATCCCCTCAACCATATGTTTGTGAGGTAATTACTTCTCTAAACCCTAATCTTGAGTCAGGATTTCAAGTTATTTTTCTTAGTCGAGTGATCTTGAATAAGAGTTTTTTATATCTAAGTTTGAGAGTTTGGAAGTCTCAAATAATAGAGAAAATTCTTGGTCAAATTCTATTGAAAAAATTGATAGTAATAAATTTTAACAAATCTATTTTTAGGTAAGTTTATTACATATTATAAATGAATCCATGAGTGATTTTTCAAACATATTATTGATAAATTACCTTCTTATGAGTCTTATATAGTCTCTAAAAAAGTTATTCTTTGTGTATAAATTGAAACATTTTGGTGGGAGCATTCTGAGATATATTTTTCAAAATTTATTTTGTACACGGTTCTTAATGTATGTGAGTAGGTTATAGTGGGTTTTGTACTTGATTTTGATTTTGGGAAGCCCTATGTGTTGTGTAAAATCATAAAAACATTTCTATTTATTTTGGATTATTTTATGAGTTTTTACTTTAATGTTTCTCCAATTTTTGAAAATATGAAGACAGGTACAAAAGTTGACACTAACATTAGTTATTTGTTTTTAATGAAGATTACAAAATATTTTCTAAATGTTTGTGTTATTAACTTGTTGAAATAATTTAATGATGTTTATTTTCATAATAATGAAGTTTCATTCATCATTTATTTTTTTTCTAAATTAGTGTAGTTATAAATTTTAGGGAGGGATTTTGGATGAAGACTCTAAATTTACTACTATATGGGAGGAATCCCATGTTTTTTTAATTTTGTTACTTTAGTTTCTATTTTCTAAATAAACGTCACTACCTTTACTTCATTCCATCTCTAGATCTACCCTACCTCTATTTCAATTGTTCTAATGATGAAATTTTTATAACTAGATCTACGATTTTTATTCACTTCCATAAATAGCTATAATGTTTGAACCACCTACATCAATCTATATTGAACTTTCTCTCTCGTTATATGATTTATTGAACATAAATTCCAATTTTTGTATGTTTTATTTTTTCAACTTATAGGTACTACATTGTTTTGGATAGATTGATTTATCATAAATCAAGAAGGGAGTATTTAGAATAAAAAATTATGATAAAATATTTAGCATCCTAGAAGAGTAAATTTTTTAATTGATTTGTTTTTTATTCACTCTCATTTATTTGATGTAGCTATTGGTGTGCGTTATTAATTGATAAAATTTAATTTTTAAATATTTTTGTTGCATCTAATTATCTTTATAAAGAATTTTATTCATTTTTAATTTTCACTATTTTGTGTACTAGAAAAGCTCTTACTCATTATATATTTTATGTTCTTTTGGAATTAATTATTGAATTTAAAATGTGAAATTATGAATTATTTATTAATTTAATATATTATTATTAACTATTTTTTTTATTTCCAAGAGAGTTTTTGAGAACGTTGAGTTTGTTTTTTTTGAGGAAAAATACTTTTTTGAAATTTCTTGTAACCCCTTAAAATTTGAATCATTCATTATCAAATCAATTTTTTTTTTATAATTTTAACTATATTAAATTTTTTTCCACCATAATGATCAATATTGTGGATAATTTTTGTTATCAAGTGTGGTGGAGGGGTATTAAATGTGCTTAACTAAGTTCTAATGTTGAACACATAAAAAAATCTTAATTTTTTTTTTGAAATTTTCTTATTTTCAAGATTCACTTAAGCATCTTAAATGGTTTAATTTTTTTTCTTAAATATGAATTTATTTGTTACACTCTAGAGAGTTTAATATTTATTACTCATTGAGAATGAATGGGTAAATATTTTTTCTTTTCCTCATGGAAAAATTTGTTTTTGGTAAAAATTTTGGAGAATATTATACAATCACCATTTAATTTGAAATTTTTTTATTTAATTAAACTCATATGATATGCTTCAAAATGAATTATGAAATAAAAATCATAATCCAGGTTGAAAACCTTATTATTTTTATTACTTATTCTCCATTAATAAACTATTTTATGAGTTATTTGTTCCACCAATAAATTTTCATTCAACCTCTTCCAATGAAATTTTTAATTATTTTGAGATTTTTAATGATTTTGGTATATTCTATTGGATGGAAATTGATGTTTATAATTTTATTTGGATATAAATTGAAGTGTGTTTTATTTTATTAAATTTTTTTAAAAGTCATTCATTTTTTTAAAAATAGTAACCAACTTTACATAGAGGAAATTATTTAAAGAGGGAATCCATATTTTTATTCAATATAGTTTAAAAAAATATATTTTCAATAGTTTTACATTGAATTTAAATGTTTTTATCACAAAAAGTGTTATTTTAAGGTCAGTTGTCATATTTTATGGTTTTAGTGGTGTTTTGAGCTTAATTGGAAAAATGGCCTATTTTGGATTTTAACAACTTTAAATTATTTCTGTATTTAGGCCATAAAACTTTATATACTAATCCAAATCATGATTTTATTTTATTTTATCATTATATATATCATGAGATTCATTTTATTATTCTAAAACTAAAGATAAATCCACCATTTGGAAGCCCAAAACCTGCTCAAAATATGGGCCCTGAAAACTGTTTATAAATCTAGATATTTTTAATGTTTAGACCATATAAACTGATCTGTGAGTCAAAAAATTCTAATTATTGGATGGGAGATGAAAAATCAATTTATGAAAAAATTTCATGAAGGATTCTATGTGTGAAATGGCTATTTTCAAGGCCATTAAAGCATGGGAAACCGAGATATGGAATATGGATAGTCTGCCTAGGTAGAATAATTTCTTTGAGTAAAATAGATACAAATATGTTGAAACATGTCCTATTATGATGATATTAAGAGGAGATAAGTGTAATAAATTGATGAAAAACATTTATTAAGACACCATTTCCCAATTCAGCTCTTTAATGGGGATAAAATACGGAAATTTTCGAATAAAAAATCTGGCATATAAAAGGATGCAAGAACCTCCTTTCAAAATTATCTCATACCATCAATCAACCACTGAGGCATATATCTCAACAAAGGATTCATGCTGCACTATCTTATTCCTCCCATATTTATTTTTTCTTAATCTTTATTTTTTTTAATTTCTTTTTAATTGTAATTTAAACTTCATTTTAGTATTAATAAAATAAACTCATGTATTTTTATTAAATTGTTCATCCATCCTTGTATATCATATATTATTATTTTTATTTTATTATTTTAAATATTATTATTATTAGTATTAGTATTAATATTAATATTAATAATATTATTAAACTAATAATATTATTATAAATATCATTTTAATATTTTTATTTTAAAATTATTTTTCTTATTTTATTCTTTCTCTTGTTTTTCTCCAATTAATTTTTTTTCTTAATAATAATAATAATAATAAATAATAATAATAATAATAATATAATTATTTTGACTCTCTTTATAAATTATATAAATTTTATTTATTTTATATTCTCTCTTCCCCCCGCTCTCTCTCTCACTCTCTTCTTATCCCTCATTATTCCATTTTTATTTTATCTAACCACTATTATATCTATTTTATTTTATTCCCCTCTTCCTATTGTCCTTCTATCTATCCCACAATTGTGATATCTTACTCTAAAAAATGAGAGACTGACCCCAAGGCTTGGCCCAGGAGGAGGTCAAGTTTTTTTTGAATTTTTATAAATATTTAATTTTATGTTTGTAGATAGAATTGAGTATCATGTACGAGTGAGGAAAATGTACCCAATGTGGCAACTTCCCCTAGTGACATACAAATTAATATATCTCTATTATTTTATTTAATCACTTTTCCCTCTCTCTATTTGTTAGTTCTTTACATGCTGGTGTTGAGATAATCAATGGATGAAACAACATTGATATACCTAGGTCTTGGAATATGGTATCTCCAAGACCAAGGGTATCGTCAACCTTGATTAAATGAGGAGATACAATCAGGAGTGTTTATACATTCAATGATATTGCACAATTTATAAATAAATACTTGTAGTTCAAACATGATGTTTCAGGTTTGGATTATCAAATTGAAATCAAACATATAATGGAAAATAATGATTGAATCCAAAATCAACCACAAGACTAAGTCCATTCTTCTTTAACTCATTCTATTTAGATTTTCATCTTAGTATAAATTTAGAATTATTAATTTACATGTCATTGTTTTAAATAATAAAAAAACCCAAAAATATTTTCATTGTTTTCATTAAACTCATAAAAAAATAAACAATTTAGGTGAATTAGAATGAGTGAGTAAACAAACTGAAAGGATCCTCAAGTGAGACAACCCTAGTCAACCACTGTGCTACAATAGTAAATTAATATTTTATTTTATAAACCCCATGATAGGAATACTTTAAAACTGGCACCATTATCAGGGATCCAATCATAAGTTTCCCTATCTTTTTCTAGTTCATATTTTAGATAGATTTTAATTTATTATATATATATTTTTTAAAATCAAGGATGTTTTCATATGATAATTTTTTCAATACATGGAATAATTTCTCTCAGGTGAAAAACCAGCAGTTGAAGAACCCCGGTCTATAAAATATGGTTATTCATTATGGGAAAGATAGATCAGGGGGGAAAAAGTCAATTTTTCAAAGAGGAGGATACAAGGACCACATCCAGGATCTCAAGGAGACCCTGAGAAACCAATGGTTGAAGGATTGGCCAAAGATCTCACTGAATTATAAGAGTACATCATATAATTATATTATGATGTGGCCAAAACCTAATAAGAGTGCTCCTCAATTCCTCCAAAAAAATTTGAATAAGTATTCTGAGAATATTTCTAGGAGCAAGTATAAAAACAAAAACTCAAGTATGATGTTCAAGTGCTTGATAAAAAATAACAAGTTCTCTAAGACCAAATGCATTTGATAACAATATATTTTCATTTATAATTAGAACTAATTTAACTTTAACATAAACATGAACTAGAAGATAAGCTACTTTTATTACCATAGGAAGCAAAAGAGGAAGACTTACCTGGTGAGCTATAAGTAGAAGATCAACAAGAATTGGATGAATTCAGGAATGAATGTGATAAATTTTTTGATCTCACCAAACCATGTAAAGAAGAATATTGGGCATAAATAAATTAAAACACCACCAAAGTGGTGGAATTTTAATTAAATATGGAGGAGAATGACTACCTTCATTCATCCACTGAGAAGCTACTTAAAAGACACTTTCCATTAATGAATTGATTGAAGATGAAACAAATAAGGGAGTTTATATTCTCTCAAACTATATTTAATTTGATTTTATTGAAATTTAATTTTGAATCACTCCATATAATTTTAATTATGTCGATTCAAAATTTTTGTTGTTGTGTCTAATAGGCGGTTGAAGAAACGAGCTATTCACCTGTTGAGGAACACATGGAGCTACCTGATTTCAATGAACATGCATTTGAGGACCCCCATGAGGATATACAAGTTTTTTAGCCAGAGGTAATTTAGAAAGTGACTTCTCATATTAAAGGGAAAAAATTTCTTATTAAAAATTAAAATTATATTCATGTTGAAATACCTATTTACTTACCATTTTACTATTCATTGCATGCAACCTATATAAAGCCATCACTGGAATAAAAGGAGGGTTCACAAATAAAAACCATGAAAGAGGATGATTCATACTTCATCCTACCCCTACCATAAAATTTTTACCTAATTGTGAAGGGGGAGGATCAAGTTTACTCTATCTATGGATCATTACTCAAGAACAAGGATAAATAACTAGATGGGAAAAGCCACATGTGGCGGTTCCAACAAAATAAGCTTCATACACCATCTTATTTTTGATAAAACCTGGAACTTACCACTGGGGGTAGTAAAAATTCAGGGCCCAATTAGGGGATTATACCTAGAATTATTCCTTTTAATTTCATTCTAGGAATTTAGATTTCAATTTCCTTTCTTAGAAGTAGTGCAACATGGAACCCACTCCCTCTTATTTTTTTGATCTTTAATTACATGATCCTTGTGATTAATTGTGTGATTTAATTTTATAGGTTCCAAATGTTAGAATCCATCCTTAATGGAGAAGTAAAAAAGAGGACTAATATTCATGGGAAAGATATTTAACTTTTTATTTTTATCTTAAACTCACTATATTTTTCCCCTTAACATGATTTGATATTTAAAGACAAAACTGTATGCTACACATGGATTTATGCTTTACTTGACTAATATAGGAGACATTAGTTTATTATTAATCCTATTATTCCATGTTTTTTATTTCATTTTTAGTGTTATAAAATGAATAAAATCGATAATTTAATTATTAATGTGAATAATGAATGTTAAAATTAAGACTCATGATTTGAAAGAATTAATTTATTCATGAAAATTAAATGTCCTAACCATTATTTTTTCTTCAATATTTGAATTTATGAAATTCATGAAAATTTAATTTCTATTATTAATAATACCTTGAGTGATTTTTCAAAATCATATTACCTTTCCTAAGAGGATTTCTAGACCATGTACTTCCTATTTTATTCTAGAGTTTATTTCTTAAGTGATCTTGGGACATGACACCTGCAAGAACTTACATTTGAGCTTGTCAAAGTTGTGACTATAAAAAAACAAATTTAAAATTATTAAGGAATATTTTTATAAACCAATTTTCCTTAAAATACCTCCTTTACATCAAACATTCTTTATCCCCTTAAAAAAAGAATGAAATTGTTAGAGATGATAAATGTTTCAATCCATTTCTATCCATTCCTACACTACTCTTTGTATTTTCATGATATTTTTCAATCAAAGTGTGTTTTTAAGGGAATAATGGTGGATGGAATGAAATTCATTATAAGGAAGAAGTGTGGGGGTGTATATTATTGGAATAAAGAAAGGTTTTTGATTCATTCAATATACTTAATTCTATTCCCTTCCTGATGTTTTTTGAAAAAAAGTAGAATGGGTTGTGACTTAGAAGAATAAAAAATCACCATCACTAGACTTATGATTTTTATCACGTGTGATTAGTTTTTGGATTTGAGGTTCATTATAAGAATAATTCTAGAGAAAAAAGGCTACGTTGAAAAAAAATGTACAAATGTTGAGAAAAAAATATAAGAAGGTGAACATCACTCATTATGCATTCATTATTAATGACCTTTGATTTGAAGGTTTTGAGGGAAGTGGGAGATTATAATTTGAAGGGGATAATTCTATTGAGATTTTATTTTTTGATATCTTGTATTGTATTTTACAAGATAAACCTCCTCCTTGAGAGTTAATTTTTAAAGAGTCAAATCCTACCAACCATAAACCATAGAGACATTTGAACGTTAATTACATGCCCTCATGATTTATGTGCCATTTGTCATTAAAATTTAGATAAATTAGTTCTTTTATAATCCTATGAATAAGGATCATGTTCTCATGATATGAGTATAACTCAAATTTAATTTTATAATGAGTGATGTGATAAAAGATTCAAAAGTGATTGAAATCATGACTTGAAATATATAATAATAATGGCCAATGAGCCCATACCTAAGTGGTAAGGGATCCTGCTTGGAATCCAAGAGAATTAGGTTCAAAATTGGGTGGAGGAGAAATTGCGTGCTACTGTAGCAGCACTGAAGCAGTTACTGTTTGGAACTATAGAAGCCAAAACTATTCACCTGATTTGGGACTTCTGGACACCGGTTTGGGCCTACAGGTCTCATGGGCTTTCGGGCCATCAAAAAGGCTTTTGGGCCATAGGGCCTTCGGGCCATTAAGACCATGGAGTAGCCCAATTCACACAGATCATGCCCTAGAAGAGGATCATAGCAACAAGAATAGGAATCACCAAAAGCAGAGCTAACCGGAATAGAAGAATTAGAGGGTATGGAAAACACCATCGGGACCGGTCACCGTGCAACTTCGTATGGGGAAATTCTAGCCGATCAACAATGCATGGTGGGGAGCTAGGTGATCAATGACGTAGAATATAGGGAGGGACATTTCTAGTGGGTTGGGCCTACTGGTTATGTATTGAGAATGGTATGCCTCTAGGCCTTTGGGTCATGTATTGCAAGTCATGTCGGGCCTTGTGCCTACAGGTCATGTATGGGTTCCCCTTTAACTCTTAAAAGGGGTATTATCCATAATAAAATAAAAAAATAAGGCCTTCAGGCCATTCAGGAATATATAATAATAATGAATTTAGGAGTTTGAATGAATAAAAAGAGAAATTCCACCATTTTTAAAGTGGAAAAGTAAAATACTTAAAATTATTATTTCTCTATAAATTGAGAAATTAAATTGATATTTTATATAAAATTTTATAATTTTATTTGACATTGATAAATGTTTTACTTTATTTCAATTAAATTTTAATGTTGGTAACCTTAGTGTCCTCTTTAACTTAATATTGAGATTTTATACTCAAGGAAAAAACAAGGTTTAAGTGTGGGGGAATTGACAAAACACGTATTTTCAATAATTTTACTTTTAATTTAAATTTTTCAATCCCAAAAAGTGTTATTTTAAGGTCAATTGTCATATTTTATGGTTTTAATGGTATTTTGATCTTAATTTGAAAAATGGAAAATTTTGGTTTTTAACTATTTTAAATTATTTCTATTTTTAAAAAATGGAATTTTTCTATAACTCTTTAGTTTTAGGATTCTATATATCTTGGGATTTATTTAATTATTATGGACTCAAAGATAAATCCATCATTGGAATCCCAAAACAAGATCTTATAATGGGGTTTGAAAACTATTCATAGATCTTTAGATTTTTGATATGAGGACTGTAGATCCTAATTGGAAAGAACAAAAACGTTTAACTTTAGAGAAGATACATTTAAAAAAATTATGAACAACTTCAATGAAGTAGTTAATGAATGAATCATCCATTTTCAAGGCAACAAAAACATGGGAAACCAGATATATGGAATATGGAGAGTCTGCCTGGGGAGATTAAATTCTAGAAGTAAAACATACATAACTATATATAAACATTGAAAAATCTTCTAAAATTTGGAGAAGAGACTCATATAGAATTTATGAACAACCTTTATAAAGAAACTATTTCCCAATTCAGCCATTTATTTTGACTAACGCGTGAAAACTTTTGAAGACAAATTCTGTCTTATAAAAAGAGGCAAGGACCTCCTTTCAAAATGATCCCATACCATAAAGTGTCCACTAAGGAGGAGATATACCCCAAGGATCCACACCAGACCATGTTCTTACTCCCCCATTCCTTCTTCTTATTTATTTTATTTTTGTTTTATTTTTTTTGTTTTATTTTCTATTTTCAATTGTAATTTAAATTTCATTTTAGTATTAATAAAACAAACCCATGCATTTTTATTAAAATTTTCATCCATCCATCCATCTTCTCTCTTCTTTTTTTATTTTATTAATTTAAATAATAATAGTAATACTATTACTAGTATTAATATTAATATTAATATTAAATAAATTTTAATATTGTAAATATCATTTTAACATTCTTATTTAAATTATATCCCTTATTTTCTTCTTCAATTAAAATTCTTCTAATAATAATAATAATTAATAATAATAATAATAATAATATTAGTATTTTAACTCTATTTAAAAATTATATAAATTTTATTTATTTTATTTCACTCTTCCTCTATATTTATCCCTCCCTCTCTCTCACTTTATTCTATCTCTATTCTCATCCCATATTATTTCTATTTTCCTTTATTCTCTGTCTTTCTCTTCTCATTCCATCCACTCCACCATTATGATATCTTACTATAAAAAATAAGAGGCTAACCACGAGGCTTGGCCCAGGGGGAGGTCAAGGTGTTCAAGAATTTTCTTTAAAGTTTAATTTTAATTTTTTAGATAGAATTGAGTAGCATGTATGAGTGAGGTGAATATACTTGATATAGTTACTTCCCCCCAATGATATACAACTAAGTCTATCTCTATTATTTTATTTAATAATTTTCATCTCCCCATTGGTTAGTTTTTTACATGTTGGTGTTGAGATAATTAATGGATGAAACAACATTGAAAGTGATGAGCCATAGAATATGACACCTCCAAGACCAAGGAGTTTCATCAACCTTAATTAAAGGATGAGATAAAATTGAGAGTGTTTAGGCATTCAATTATATTACAGAATTTCTAAATAAACAATAGTAGTTCAAACATGAGATTTCAGGTTTGGATTATCGAACTGAAATCAAATATATAAAGTAAAATAATGATTGAATCCAAAACCAAAAACAAACCCAAGACCAAGTCCTTTATTCCTTAACTCATTCTATTTATATTCCCATCTTACTATAAATTTAGAATTTGTATTTTACATGTCATTTTTTTAAATAAGAAAAAACCCAAAACGATTTTAATTATTTTCATTAAATTCATAAAACAAGAAAAATAAATAGTTAGGTGATTTATAATTAGTGAGTAAAAAAACTGAAAGGCTCCTCAAGTTAGATAACCCTAGTCATCCACCGTACTGCACTAAGAAAATAATATTGCTTTTTTCCATGATCTGTGATAGACATGCATTTAAACTAGCACCATTTATGGGGATCCAATCATAGGATTCCTTATCTTTTTCTATTTCACATTTTAGATAGATTTTAATTTATTCTTAAAACAAAAATTAATAAAATATACATTATATTTTCATATGATGATTTTTTTCAATAAACAGAACAATTACTCTCGAGTGAAAGAATGAGTACCTCAAGCACCCTAGTTTGTAGAAGATGGTGTTTCATTATGTGATAGAGGGATCAGAGGGCCCAGAGCCAAATTTGAAAATATGAGCAATTCAAGGACCTCATCTAGGATCTAAAGAATACCCTCAAGAAACTAGTGGTTTAGGTATTGGATAAATAACTCATTTAATTCTAAGAATACTTACCATAATTCTATTAAGAAGTGGATAAAACATAAGAATAGTGATCCTCAATTTCTCCAAATATATTTGAAGAATTATCCTAATAATATTTATAGGAGAAAAAGGAAAAACACAAACTCAAGTACGATATTCAATGGATTGATGGAAAATTGAAAGTTATCTAAGAACAAATGGTTTAGATAACTGCACATTTTCAAGCATCATCAGAAGAACCAAAACATGAATCTTAACCTGAACCAGAAGACAAGACACTTGTCTTATATAAGGAAAAGAAAGAGGAAGACTTTATTGCTGATATATAAGTAGGAGATCAATAATATTTGTTTGAATTCAAGAATTATTGTGAGGAAATTCTTGATCTCCCCAAAAACTAAAAAAACAAGACCAAGCATTAGTAAAGGAAAACACCAACTAAGTGGTGTAATTTTAAGTAAATATGGAGGATACTGATTACCTACCTCCATCCCTTGAGAAAAAACTTCAAAATTCACTTAACAATAAGTAATTGATTTAATTTGAACCAACTAAGGGAGTTGAAATTATCTTAAACTCTATTTCATTTGATTTTATTGAAAATTAATTGTGAATCACTACCTAATATTTTTATTATTTATATTTAGACAATATTTTTTGTGCCATTGAGAAGGTTGAAGAGACCAGTCATGCACCTACTGAGGAACACATGGAGCTCCCTGATTTAAATTAACATACATTTGAGTATCCCCATAAGGATATCCAAGTAGCTAAGTTTGAGAAAATAAAGAAAGAGAATGATCATTTTAAAGGGAATAAATTTCTTATTAAAAATGAAAATTTTATTCAAGTTGAAAATACTTGTTTACTTACCCATTTATTATCAAATTCATCTGTTCTATATGAATCCATCACTAGAAGATAAGTAGGTTTCACAAATAAAAAACAAGGAAGTGGATGATTCATACTTTATCCTATCCCCTCCAAGCAAGCTGTACCTAATTGTGAAGGGGGGAACTATTGTATTCTATCGATGGATCATTCCTAAAGAACAAGGATGAAGTAAAAGATAGAAGAATATACATGTGGTGGTTAAAATAAATAAAGTTTCATACAATATCTAATTTTGGATAACAACTAGCACTATCCTATGGAAGTAGTAAAAATTTAGTGCCCACTTAGGGGATTATTCCAAGAATTATCCCTTTCATTGTTTTTCTAGGAATTTAGATTTCAATTTCTTTTCTTAGAAGTAATGCAGCATGCAGGACACTCGCTTATATCTTCTTGATATTTCATGACATGATCCTTGTATTTAATTATGTAATTTTATTTTATAGGTTCATAATGTCAGAAGGAATACTCAAAAGAGAATAAAGAAAGAGGAATAAGCTTCAGGGGAAATAGAGTCCATTTTTTATTTTTATGTTTTAAATTCCCTACATTTACACTTAGCATGATTTGATATATAAAGATAAAATTTCAAGCCACAATTAGATTCATGATTTACTTGACTAATCTTAGAGACATGAGTTTCTTAAAAATATTATGATTCCTTACTATAGATTCAAATTTTAATCAAATTAAATCAGTAAAATGGAGAATTGAATTATTTAATTTAAGCATGAGTATTAAAATGAGGACTCATGATTTGAAGGAATTAATTGATTCTTTTAAATGAAATTTTATAACCATCTTTTTTTTCATGTTTTGAATTTTTAAAATTAATGTGAATTGATTTTTTATTATTAATCATTCCTTGAGTGATTGTCCAATATCATTTTCCTATTCTTGGGAGGTTTTCTAGACCAAGTAATTCATATTTTATTCTTAATAATATTTATTGAGTGATCTTCAGACATGCCACATACCAGAACTTTCAAATTAACTCATCAAAACCAGGGCAACACAAAAAGACATTTTAAATGATTAATTCATATCATGACAAAACTCTTATCCTTAAAAGACCACATTTACATCAATCATTATTTATCCCATAGAAACCATGAATGAACTTTTTTGGGTTGAGTAATGTATCAATCCATTTCTATCCATTACATCCCTACTCTTAGTATTTGTATGATATTTTGAAATTGAAGTGTGGTGGTGAAGGGAATCATGGTGGACGGAATGAAATTCATTGTAAGGAAGAAGTGTGAGGATTGTTAATATGGGAATATGTAAAGGTATTTTATTCATTCAATGCACTTAATTGTTTTCCCTTCCTGATTTTGTTTGAAAAATAGTGAAATGGTCTGTGACTTTAAGAATAAATAATCACCATCACTAGACTGATGATTTTTATCATTTGTGGTTAGGTAGGGGATGTGAGGTTTAATCTATGATTAACATTCAAGAAAATAAAAAAAGGAAAAAAAGTTAAAAAAATGTATAAAATTGGAGATAAAATTCATGAAGGTGGACATAATTCATTATGCATTCATTATTTATGACCTTTACCTCCAAATTTTTGGTTGAAGTGAGAGATTATACTTTTAAGGGGAGAATTCCATTGAGATGTTATTTTTGATATAATGTATTTTACTTTAAGAGATAAACCACATGCTTGAGTCTTAATTTTTAAAGCATAAAATACTATAAACCATAATCATTAAATATATTTGAACCTTAATTACCAGATCTCATGGGTTTTTATGTGTATTTTGTCTTTAAAAATTGGATAAAGTTATTCATTTACAATCCTATGTATAAATATCATGTTCTCATGATATGAGCATAACTCTATTTGAATTGTATAATTAGAGATGAGTGAAAAGATTCAAAAGTGAGGTAAATCATGACCTGACATGTTTAATAACAATGAATTAAAGATATTGAATGATTGAAAGGAGAAGTTTTATCATTTTTTAAAGGGGAAAAGTAAAATAATTGAATTTATTATTTCTTTGAAAATTGAGAAATTAAATTGAAATTTTATTTTAAATTTGATAATTTGATTTTTGATTAATAATTTTTTTATTTTATTTCATTGAAAATTGAATATTGATAACATTAGTGTTATCTTTAACTCAATGTTGAGATTTTATGTTTGGAGACAAGCATGGTTTATGTGTGTTGGAATTTAAAGTATTTTTTTGTAATAATTTTAGTTTTAATTTCATTGTTTTTCATCCCAAAATAGTGTTATTTTATTGTCAATTATCATATTTTATGGTTTTAGTGGTATATTGAGCATAATTTGAAAAAATGGAATATTTTAGATTTTAACAAATTTAAATTATTTATGTATTTGGGATTTTTTTATACAAATAAAAATTATAAAATTATTCATTTTTAGGACTCTATACTTCTCCGGAATGATTTCATTATTTTAGACCAACAAATAAATCTACCATTTGGAAGCCCAAAACTAGATCACAATATGAGTTTTGAAAACTATTCACAAATCTGATATTTTTTATGATGGGACCATATATCCTGATTGGATAGACCAAAAATAATGAAATTTTTAGGGGAGCCTCGAAAGACATTTAATGAAAAATTTCCATGAAGTAATCCTCAAGTGAATCAACCGTTTTCAAGGTTTGTAATGTATAGGAAACCATAGATATGGAATTTAGAAATTTTTCCTGGAAGATTAAATTCTATGAGTAAAATAGACATAACTCTCTCTACACTTGGATTAATACAATTAAAATTGTTGAATATATGAGAAAGAAATTGGTGAATAACTTTTATTAAGACACTATTTACTAATTCAACCATTTAATGGGGACAACACAAGGAAACTTTTGAAGGAAAATTAAGGCCTATAAATGGAGGTAAGAACCTACTTTAAAAATAATTTTGTACCATCAGTCAACCACTAAGACAAATATCTCAACCAAAGAGCCTTGGTACACTATCATCTTCCTCCCCTATTTCTTCTTCTTCTTCATCATTTTTTTTATTCTTTATTTTTTATAATTTTTTATTTTTTATTTTAAATTGAAATTGAAATTTCATTTTAGTATTAATAAAATAAACTCAAGAATTTTCTTTAAATTCTTCCTCCATCCATCCATCTTATCCTTTCTTCTTTTTTAGTTTATATTTCTAAATATTATTATTATTATTACTAGTATTAATATTAATAATACTACAAAATTAATAATATTATTATAAATATCATTTTAACATTATTATTTTAAAATTATTTTATTTATATTAGTATTTCTATTCTTTTTCATCAATTAAAATTCTTTTCATAACAATAATAATAATTAATATTAATACTAATAATATTGTTATTTTATCTCTCTTTATAAATTATATAAATTATATTTATTTTATTTTCTCTCTTCCCCTTTCTCTATTTTTTCTCTCTCTTCTAATCCCATATTATTCCATTTTATAATTTATTTATACACAATTATATATATTTTATATTATTTTCTATCATTCTTTTCTCCGTCCATACCCTCCACCATTATGATATCTTAGTATTAGAAATGATAGGTTGTCCCCAAGGCTTGGCCCGGGGGTAGGTCAAGGTGTTAATAAATTTTCTATAAAGTTAAATTTTATATTTTTAGATAGAATTTAGTATCATGAATGGGTGATGTGAATGTCCCTAATGTGGTGACTGATCCCGCTGAAATTTAACTTAATCTATCTCTATTCTTTTATTTAATCACTTTTTCCTTTATCCATTGGATAATTATTCACATGTTGGAGTTGATATAATAAAGGTATGAAATGACATAGATAGGGATAGATCTTGGAATATACCACCCCCAAGACCAAGGTGTCTCATCAACCTTGATTAAAGGATTAGGTAGAATAGAGAGTTTTTAAGCATTCGATGATATTCCAAAATTTCTAAATAATGAATAGTAGTTCAAACATGAAATTTCGAGTTTGGATTGTCAAAATGAAATCAAACAAATAAAATAAAGAAATGATTTAATCTAAAACCAAACCCAAGACAAAATCATTTTTTCCATAACTTATTCTGTTTATATTTAAATCTTATTATAAATTTAGAATTCTTATTTTACATGTTATTATGTTAAATAATCAAAAACCCAAAAATATTTCCATTGTTTAAATTAAATTCATAAAATAATAAAAATAAATGGTTTAGGTTATTTAGAATAAGTGAGAAAACAAAATGAATAAATCCTTAGGTAAAATACCTTTGGTCTGCCATTGTGTTGTACTAGAAAAATAATAATATTATTTTTCATGCCCCATGACAATCATGCATAAAAAATGGCGTTTTTTCTAGGGATCCAATCATAAGTTTCCATATCATTTTCTATTTAACATTTTAGATATATTTTAGTTTATTTTATAAAAAAAATAAAAAATCCATGATGTTTTCATATGATAAATTTTTCAATACATGGAAAAATTTATCATAGGTTCAATAACCAGTAGTTAAAGATCCCTGGTCTATAATAGATGATGTTTTATTATGGGCTAGACAGATCGGGGGGGGGGGATAGAGCCAAAATTTCAAAGTAGAGGAATTCGAGGACCTCATCCAAGATCTCAATGAGTCCCTCAAGTAACCAATAGTTTAAGGATTGTCTGAAGAACTCCCTGAATTCTGGGAGTAATTCTAGAATAATATCAATAAGTGGCAAAAACATAAGAAGAGTTCTGCTCAATTCCTTACAATACTTTTGAAGAAGTATCTCTAGATTATTTTGAAGAGAAAAAGGAGAAAAACAAACTCAGGTATGATATTTAAGGGATTGATGAAAAATTAAAAGTTCTCCAAGACCAGATGAGTTGGATAACTGCATATTTTAAAGCATCATCAAAAGAGCTTGAACCTGAATCTGAACCTTAGCCTGAAGATAAGCTACTTATCTTACCTGAGGAAGTGAAAGAAGAAGAATTACCTACTGAGATAAAAGTAGAAGACCAACAAGAATTGGATGATTTCAGGAATGAATGTGAGGTACTGATTGATCTCTGCAAACCCTATAAAGAATTAGACCCAACATCAGTAAAGGAAAACACCACTAATGTTGGGGAATTTGAAGTTAAAATGGAAGAGCCCGACTACCCACCTCCATCCACTGATTAGCTACATCAAAAGGCACTTACCATTGAGGCATTGATTGAAGATGAAACAATTAAGGGATTTAATTTTTAATCAAACTCTATTTCATTTTATTTATTTTGAAATTGAATTGTGAATCACTCCCAAATATTTTGATTATATAGATTCATAAAATATTTTTTATGCCTAAGAGGAGGTTGAAGAAACTAGACATACACCTACTGAAGAACTCATGGAGAACTCTAATTTCAAAAAACATGCATTTAAGGATCCTCATTAGGATATCCAAGTATCTAAAACCAAGGAAATAATGAAATATTTTTATCATATTTAAGGGGACACATTTCTTATTAAAAATTCAAATTTTATTCAAGTTGAAATACATGTTTACTTTCCCTTTGATTATTCAATGCATGCAGCCTATATAAAGACAACATTGGAAGATATGGAGGTTGAACAAGTAACAACCAAGGAAAAGGATAATTCATACTTTATCCCACTTTATCCATGATAGCTATACCTAATTTTCACGGGGGAGGATATAGTGTACTCTATCTATAGATCATTCCAAAAGAACAAGGATAAAAAAAAAGGTGGGAAAAGCCACATGTGGTGGTTCAAATCAAAGAAGCTTCATCCACCATCTGATTTTGGATAGCATTTAGTACTTCCCTCTAGAGGTAGTAAAAATTAATATCTCACTTGGGGGATCATAATAAGAATTATCCCTTTCAATTTATTTTTAGTAATTTATATTTCAATTTCTTTTCTTATAAGTAGTGCATCATGCAGCCCACCCCTCCTATATTTTTTTTTATCATTATTGAAATTATACTTGTACTCAATTGTGTAATTTTATTTTATAGGTTCATTGTGGTAGAAGGAAACCTTAGTGGATAAGGATGAAAAATTAATAAACTTTAAAGAGAAGGAAGTTAACTTTTTATTTTTATCATTTAAACTCCCTATATTTTTTCACTCAACATGATTTGAGCATTAAATATAAAATTTCTTTCCACACATGGATTTATGCTTTAAATGATTAATCTATAAGAAATGAGTTTTTTAGGAATCCTATAATTCTATTTTTTATATTTCAATTTTAATTAAAATCAATGAGTAAAATAGAGAATTGAATAATTAATGTGAATCATGGATTTTAAATTGAGGACTCATGATTTGAAGGAATTAATTGATTCATGTAAATGAAATTTCCTAACCATTATTTTTTTCAATTTTTGAATTAATAAAATTCATGTCAATTTATTTTTTATTATTAATTACACCTTGAGTGATTTTACAATATCATATTCTTATTCCTAATAGGATTTCTAGACCAACTAATTTCTATATTATTATTGAGCATATTTCTAGGTGATCTTGGGACATGCCACCTTGTAGAACTTGGATTTGAGCTTTTAAAATCTATGACTATACAGAAAGACATTTAAAATTATTGAGATATATTTTAATAATAAAATTATCCATAAAATACCACCTTTACATAAATCCTCATTTATCCCATAGAAATAATGAATGAACGTTTTTGGGATGATCCATGTTTTATGCCATTTTTATCCATTCCAACCCTACTCTTAGTATTTACATGATATTTTGAAATTGAAGTGTGGAGGTTAAGGGAATCATGGTGAATGGACTGAAATTCATTGTAAGGAATAAGTGTGGTGGTGATTATTATGGGAATAAAGAAAGGTTTTTGATTTATTATATGTACTTAATTATTTTTCCTTCTTCAAATAAATTGAAAAAAGTGGAATCGGTATTGACTTAGAAGAATAAAAAAGTACCACCACCGAACTAATGATTTTTATAGTATGTGTTTAGGTGGTGGATGGTAGGTTTATTCTAAGAATAAATTTATAAAAAATTAAAAATGGAAAAAAGTCTATGTTGAAAAATAAAAATAAATGTATAAAAGCAGGGAAAAAATTTAATCAGATACTCATCATTCATTATACATTCATGATTCATGCCATTTTCTTTAAAGGTTTTGGGAGAAGTGGGAGATGCTAATTTGAATGGGAGAATTACATTAAGATTTCATTTTTGATATCATACATTGTACTTTAAGAGATAAACCTCCTACTTGAGACTTAATTTTTCAAGCATCAAATCCTAAAAACCATATTCCTCAAAGAAATTTGAACCTTAATTACAAGCCCCTAAGATTTTAGGTTCTTTTTGTCTTTACAATGTGTATAAAGTAGTTCCTTTACAATACTATGAATAAATATCCTGTTATCATGATATATACATAACTCTACTTGAATTGTATCATGAGAGATGAAAAAAGATTCAAAAGTGAGGTAAATCATGACATAACATGTTTAATAATAATGAATTGAGGATCTTGAATGAATGAAAAGAGAAGTTACTTAATTTTTCAAAGAGAAAAAAAGTTAAAATACAGAAATTTATTATTTCATTGTAAATCATGAAATTAAATTAGTATTTTATAAAACATTTAATAATTTTATTTGACATTTATAATTTCTAGAATTTATTGCATTGATATTTGAATATTGATAACATAGATGTCCTCTTTAACTCAGTGTTGAGGTTTTATGCTTATGGAAAAGCATGATTTAAGTGTGAGAGAAGTGATATAACAATTATTATCAATAATTTTACTTTACTTTTTTTATTTTTTTAATCCCAAAAAAGTATTATTTCAGGGTTAATTTTTATATTTTATGGTTTTAATGGTATTTTGATCTTAATTGAAAAAATGACCTATTTTTAATTATAAAAACATTAAATTATTTCTATATTTAGTCCATAAAATTTTCTATATCAATTTAAATAATGAAATAATTTCTTTTTAGTATTCTATACATCATGGGATTCATTCATTCCTCAAGACCTAAATCTAAATCCATTATTTGGAAGCCCAAAACTATCTTACAATATGGGCCTTGAAAATTGGTCATATATTTGGATATTATTTATGTTGGGATCATAAAACATGATTTTAAATACCAAAAAATGTTATATTTTTAGGAGATACACGAATGAAATTTATCAAAAATTTTCACGAAGGAGTCCACACATTAATCAGCCATTTTCAATCCCATTATTGCATGAGAAACCATAGATATGAAATATGGAGAGTCTTCTTGGGAAGATTAAATTTTTGGTGTAAAAAATATATAACTCTCTAAAATTGTCCAAATAAGATGAACTTTTTAGGGGAGGCACATAATATATTTATGAACAACTTTTATGAAAATAGTATTTCATAATTAGGACATTTTATGGGGATAACACATGGAATCTTTCAAAGGAAAATTTTATCCTATAAAAGGAGGAAAACACCTCCTTTCAAAATGATCCCATACCATCATTTGACCACCAAGGCAGAGATCTCCACCATGGAGTCATGAAAAACCATCTTCTACCTCCCCCATTTCTTCTTCTTCTCCATTTTTTTCTTTATTTTTGTTTTAATTTTTATTTTCAATTGTAATTTAAATTTAATTTTAGTAGTAATAAAATATAGTCATGTATTTTTATTAAAATTTTCATCCATCCATCCATATTATATATTTTTATTTTTATTTTATTCTTTTAAATATTATTATTATTATTATTATTATTAAATTAATAATAATATTATAAATTTCATTTTAACATTCTTTTTTAAAATTATTTTACTTAATTTATTTTTTTCTCTTATTCTTCATCAATTACAATTCTTTTCTTAATAATAATAATAATAATTGTTATTATTATCTTAAACATCTTTATATATTATATAAATTATATTTATTTTAATTTATTTCTACCTCTATCTCTCTCTCCCACTCTTATCATCCCATATGATTCTATTTTTATTTTAATCATCCACCATTATTTCTATTTTATTTTATTCTCTCACTTTCTGTTCTCCTTCCATCCACTCCACCATTATGATCCCTTAATCATGGAAATGAGATTCTAACCTCGATTCTTGGACGGAGGAGAGGTAAAGGTGTTCATGAATTTTATTTAAATTTTAATTTTATGTTTGTAGGTAGAATTGAGTAGAAAGAATAGATGAGGTGAATGTTCCCAATGTGGTGACTACCCCCAATGACAGATAACTCAATCTATCTATGTTATTTTACTTAATCATTTTTCCCTCTCTCTATTGGTTAGTTCCTTACATGTTGGAGTTGAGTTAATCAATGGGTGAAACAACATCTATAGAGATGATTCCTAGAATATGGAACCTCCAAGACCAAGGAGTGTCATCAACCTTTATTAAAGGAGGAGGAAGAATTTAGAGTGTTTAGGCATTTGATGAAATTTAACAATTTCTAAATAAATAATAGTAGTTTAAATATGAAATTTCATGTTTGGATTATCAAACTGAAATCAAACACATAAAGGAGAATACCTATTGAATCCAAGGCTAAACCCAAGACCAAGTCATTTCTTCCTTAACTATATCTTTTTATATTTTCATCTTAGTATATATTTATAATTCTTATTTTACATGTCATTGGTTTAAATAATTAAAAACACAAAAATATTTTCATTTTTTCTTTAAATTAATTAAAAAAATATTTTAGGTGATTTAGAATAAGCGAGTAAACAAACTGAAAGGCTCTTCAAGCAAGATGGCCTTGGTCAACCACTATGATACACTAGGAAAATAATATTTCTTTTTCCGTACCCCATGAATCATGTGCATCAATAGTATATGGGTGAAAATCATTTGAGTATAAAATCAAAGTGGATCATAGTTTTTCATGATAGAGATTAATTTTATTTCACTTTGTATAATTTTTTTCTATAGGATAAGAAATGTCTTAATTATGGGGGGGATTTGATGTGGTCTTTATTTCATGAATTTTAAACATATTTTCTAGGGATTTATTTGATTTTATAATATCAAATTGTGTTTTAAATTTTAAATTATTGAATTCTCTATAACCCATGGTGTGAATATAATTCTTTGTACATTTTTTGTGTGTGAAAATGATGTTTTTGGACTTAATTGACTGATGTTCAATGATATTAATTTTTATAATATTTTATGAAACATTTTTTATTCCAGTCTTAGTGGAATTGTCACTGATCTCAGTGGAGATGTTAAAATATCCATAGTAAAATTATAAAAAATACTTTCGAAAAGATTTTTTTGTTTGGTTATTATTGGAGTTTTCATGTGGTTTTTATTTTAAATTTTAAATGATTTTATTTTAAATTATTGAAACAGATTAATTTGTTTTATTTTATTTCAAGCACTCCATTCCATAATATAATTTAGATAAAGTAACATGTACGTTAATTTACATAAGAAATTTTAAATCTTTATGTAAGATAATTATTTCTGGCAGTGTGTGGGTTAAATTTCCATAAGATAGAGTCTCCTTGTAAGATAATTTTTTACTCAACATAAGAGAAACATACTCTATATAAAATATTCTTCTAAAATCTTCTAAAACTATGATATAATTTTCTAATTAATGTAGTAAAATGGACTTCACCATTTTCATCTGATGAATGGACTGAAGAATAAGATCAAAGCAAAGCTCAACCCAAATCCTCATTAAGATGGAATGAGGATTTTATACAATTTAGGAAGAGCCAAAAAAAATTAAGGGTTTACTTTTATTTATGTATCTTAAACTATTTTATGAGAATCTTGAACAAGGGGGAGATATTGAGTCTAGTGCTTACACAACTATGTGATATGAATGCATTGCAGTTTTGCATGAATATGTAGCCCAAAGAAATAGATGTATCAAGGATTATGTGAATTGATGAATAGAATAAATTGTAATTAAGAAGGTTATAATATTGAGTTGAGTATTAATTAAGGGAATATTAATGAAGTAATATATGTTTTCCATGCATACACAGAGTTGGATGCATATAATTCATTTTTAGTTAACTCAAGGGAAAAATTATTTTCACTTAGTAGTGGGAGAAAATAGAGATTCACATCATATTAAGTAGTTATAGTTGGGTCAATGTGTGGTTTGAAAGGTTTCTTGAAATTAAGGGATTAAATTCATGTAGGAAAAAAGTGTGACATGATTCATTTAGAGAGATATCCAAAGAGAAACTGACAGGAGCAGTGAGTGGAGAATGGAGTTGGAAGCCAGAGCACTATTGACTCTAGCATTTAAGAAGATGAAGCTTTGGTAATATGGTAATTTCAATAGAGAATATTTATTTATATATCTCCCTTTTTCTTATACCTATTTTTATATGAATCTTATTGAATATTTTTTTGTTTCCAACTTTGTAAACATACATACCTAACTTTATTTAGGGGAATCAGATTGGAAAAAATTAATATATTTTGTCTATTTTTATTTCATTTTCATAATTTTTTTAGTGTGATTTAATATTTAGTGATATTGAAATAATTATTTATGAGTATCATTTTTCACTATTATAAGTACTAAATGGCAATGATAGTGAATCCTTAACATTTTAAAATCACTTGAAGTATCAAAAATTAGAAATGGATGATGATTCTCTTCTCTATTTTAAGAAAAATATTTTCTTTCATTTTGGTCAACCAAACTTTATTTCCGTATAGTTCACTAAACTATTAAGATCACTTAATTATAGTTAGGTTCTTTGAGAAAATTCCTTCCTAATAACTAACCCAATTTTTATTAATTAAATTTTAAATAGAAATATCATTTTAATCAATTATGGATAATATTATCCATCTAATTTCATCTACTTTTAGTTTCTCTCTCTCTCTCTGCCAGGAAGATCTAAGGTCTGAACAGTCCGACCCTAAAAATTATTAAAATAAGATTAAAAGTACAAAGATAATCGTTACAAGGGGTTTAAAATGTAGGGAGTGAACCAATCCCCATATATTTGTATCCACCATCGGTGTACAATACTCAAGATTCCAAAAGGATGACATAGTATTCATTTCCATGATTTCTCTCCCTAACAATGAATAAAAACCCCTTGATTTTTCCCTTTAGACATGTGAAAATGTTTAATTGAGATTTTTGGCCTTATTGTGAAATCTAATCCAATGGGGTATAATTCTTTATGGGAAATTACTAGTTCTTGATTTATGATCATTAATAGAAATCTCAAAATCCGATTCAATCCATATTAAGTTCCAGTTATGATATAAAAAAAATACTTGATAGAATAAATAACGGCCCATATTTTATCTTCATATGCAATTAAGATCCCAAAAAATTTATGGAAGAAACCATTAACAAATCTTGGGTGAGCTTGAAAGACACATTCATAGACTAAGAGTCTCAATATGCCATAGGATGCTCCATCAATGCTATATTTATCCCATGGAGAGATAAGTGGAATCCAATGTATACTCTTAAGCATTAGAGGTCTTCTTTTTCTACTTGAAATTATTAGAAATTGATGTGTGTTGAGATCCATAAAACTATTGGCCATGTAACCAACCTTAAAATCTATATAATCCTTCATGTATCTATCTATGGTAAGGGAACCTGCATGAATTGATGGAGGATTTTTTTTCAAATAGGGAAGTATTTCAAGCTATCTAGATAGTAGTGCAGGAAGCTACAGTAGCAACCAGTAGGAGGTTCTATATCTTTTAACAAATTCTATATTTACGTATGTGGATAATCAATACATATAGATGGTTATACATATACAAATCAATGTAAACCAAGAAACCAATGTAACACCATAAACTATGAGAAAATACGCATCTCAAAAATAGGTGCTGCACAGATTCCTCAGCCTTCAGACATATGTGTCAAGATGAAACAATACACTATCCATCCTTCCTCAACTGGTCATGTGTCAAAAATCAGTTTTTCTAGATTCTATAAAGAAGAAGTAATTTTGATGGACGGAAAAATGGTTCCTTGGACATAAGCAACCATGCTAGTGTTTGGGTGGAGACATCATATTACATGGTGTAAAACTCTTTATAATTAAAATGGTCATTTATATTTTGCCTCTATATCATATTTTCATTTTCCATTAAAGTATAGTTGAATATTTATAGGCTATATTGAATAGTAACAATGTCATTAAGACTGTAATTATGAATTAAGAAATCAGATATTGTCATAAAAGCATGATGGGAGGTACATTTATATAGTTTAGTGGGTTTCCCATCCAGGGGGTGTCCCATCAATTAAGGAATGACTATCTAATACCTATCCATTTTGAGTTGTAGATAATATTAGAGAAATAATTTTTAAGTGAGGAGAAAATAGATGACGTGATATTGTGAATATATCCATTAAAAATCTACATCTTAAACCTACATGATAAGAAATACATATATGGGTCATTATAGGTTAAGATATTCATTGTAAACATATTAATGAGTCCATCCTTAAAATTATTAACATCCTTGATGCCAAGGCCTCCCACATCAAGGGGATTAATCAACTCCTTCGAAGAAACAGTTTTTAGTTTCCTTTTATGCATTGACCCTATCCAAATAAAGTTCCACATCATAAATTATATATCACTGAAGAGAATTCTTGTCCATCTATAAAGGGAGAAATAATACACAAGTTTTTTATGTCATTATTGTGTTAATGAGGTACACCCTCCCAGATTGAGACATAACATTCCATTTTCATTTATACAACTTATTAATGATGCGATATAATTTTTATCCAAGATACTATCTTAACAACTTTCTACAAAACAAGGGAACTCAAAGATATTTAAAGGTTATGGATCCCTTCTTCACTCAAAGAGTCCTGGTGACTCTATTTTATTTACTAACATGTATTCCATCTCTAAAAACAATGAACGATTTATTCCAGCTTATGGTCTACCCAGTAAGTAACTCATAGTGTTAAAAGAAGGATTTAATAATATATATATGTTTATTTGAGTATTTCTTAAAAGGAATAAGGTCATCAATGTACAATAAAAGTGATGGGATGAAGTTTTCCTTGCTAGATTTTATCTTCTTATAGATTCTAATATGAGTGAGTTCATTAAAGAACATAATCATATAGTATTCAGTAATGGAAAACACAAACCATGGGAGAGGTTCTTCTTATTTAACACCTATAGTGAATTAGAAGTAACCTTTGGGGGATCTATTAATTAAGATAGACAACATTGCATATCTAAGAATACTATTGATTAGTCTGATAAATTCATTTAAAAACCATACCTTTTTAGGACAATAGGAATAAAGATGCACTTTAGAGTATCAAAGGCCTTTGAGATGTTAATCTTGAAAGAAGAGTTCTATTGGCTAGAATTAATTTTCATCAGGTTAATAATTTCTGAGGTAGTGACTATATGGTTTTGGATGCTTTTACCAGATAAAAATCCAAACTGGTTTAGAGAGATGTGCTCCTTAATTATGCCCCCAATATAGTCAGTATGATTTTTCTAATTACATTAGGTATAATGTTCCTAATATCCATAGGCCTGAAGTATTTTATATCAACTACATTAATCTTCTTGGTAATGAAAGAAATAAATTTTGAATTGATCCCATAGGGAATATGATCATGAATAAAGAACTCTATAACTGAATTTATCATATCATATTATTTTATATCTCCATAAAATATAAATTTTATTAGTGAATCTATCCAAACCAGCTGAACTCTCCATATTTAGAGAGAAGAGGGATTCCTTGATTTCCTCCTTAGAAGGGACTATTGTGAGAGAAAAGTTTTGATGTTCCTCAATTCAAGGGGATATGTTTTCAATCATATTGTGAGTGCTTCTTATTCCATCATCAGAGTAGAGACTAGTGAAATAATTTACCAATGCATTTGAAATATCACTTTCATAGGTGTGGAGACAACCATTTATATTGATGGCCTTTAGTATAGCCCTTATAATGTTTTCCTTATGATTCCTTTGAATGACTTTGGAGTTCTTATTACAATAGTTAATATACTTGACATGTAAATGATTTTGGTCCAACCATTATTTAATGGTTAGAAGATCATCCAACATTGAAAGTGATTTTAATTCCTCCTTGAGGGTCTGTTTTGGTGATGATTTATAGGTTGAAAACTTGAAATATATTCTTCAACATCCTTAATATCAAGACGAATCATAGAGAAATATTCCTCAATTAAATATCTTAGTATCCTTTTGAATTTTTTTTTCTTTATATCAAGGATATTCAATGGTATTCCATTTTGATTCATCCTCCAAGACTCTAAAATAACCTGCATGCATCTAGGAGTCACACTAGGACTACTATAACTAAATATAATCTTGTAATTATAATTCTTAAAATTAATTAACACTGTATCACCCTTAGTAAAAACAAAATAAAATTCAAATGGAAAATCTATAAGTTCTGAAAGATAGAAATTTAAACTATAATATGATTGTACCACAACCCAAAAATCAATTCCCTGAGAGGCTTAGACTTAAGAAGTTTCATTTAACTTTGGTGTCAGGTAATCCATAATGCATAAGGCTATTCTCTAGGTATAGAAACTATGAGTTCAATAAATCACACCTCTCTAATATTCCATCCTTCAATAGTTTTCCCATAGAAGAATCTTCATATTTCATTAGAGACTTTTATATCCCTATGAAGCAACTGCCTTTGTGAGGGTTAAATGAGGAGGTGATTAGATTGAGGGAATTTCATTTTTCTTTAAGTTAAGGGATAAGAGTTGGTTTCCAATCCTTGATGAGGATATATTTTATACTTGGTATAAAGTTTTCAATTATTTTATCACTATGTTTCATCCAAGGAATTCAACAATTGTGGTGGGGCATCAAATTATAGGTTTTATTCAGGATGAGGGATAATTATTTCATAAGACTTGGTATAGGTTTAAATCTATTCATAAACAAATTCCCAACTTCCAATTGTATCCCCATATTTTTATGGATACATTCTACAATTATCTTACACCATATAAGAAAAATCCTGTGAATCAATATTATGGTGGAAAATTTTCATACCTGATTGTTGATTAGATCAAACATATATTTGATAAACTTTATAGAAAATAAAAATCAATGTTAACAAAATATAGATTCATTCTTAGGTCTAAAACCAACCAGCATACAACTTTATTTCAAGCTAGGGTTCTTAGGGAATAATTTTACCTCTATAGAATGTATGTTCATACAAAAAACTATTGTCCCAATTATTTTTTTCCTATTAAATAAGATGATAGTCCCTAGATCTTTGATTATATGAATAAGAATAAAATAAAGAAATATTATTTTTCAAAACAATGCAACATTGTAAATAGAAAACACCAAAACCTGTCATGAAGAGATCAATGAGTGATTAAACAACCCATTTCCCCTATTCTTCTACAATAGAAAAAACATTATTTTCAAAATTAATATGTGTATAATTGTTATAATTATATATGGGATTCAAATGCGTTTTTATAAATGTTTTGGGTGAGATTGATTAATTAAATAAATATAAAGATGCTTGGATCTATATTTTGGAACAAAAAATGAGGAAAATTGTTATGTATTAGGTGAGAGAGATAATGGAAAACAACCCAGTGAAACAAAGCATATTTTAAGGGATAATTTAATGGATATAACTACTAGATCAGGTCTTAAAACTCAATAACAACTTAGAGAACAACCAAGAGAAGTTAAAACTGATTAACATGCTAAATCTGGTAATTAAAATATATAAAACTTTACAATTTAAAATTGAGATAGAAATATCTAGTATGAAAAAATAGGGAATATTTATATGAAAAAGAAAAGGAATAAATAAAAATTAAGTGAGAAATCATTAATGTGTGAATGAAGAATGTGAGTTTTGAGGATGAAGAGAGTAATCAACTTATTTTGAAGAATTATACCCCTTCCATCTTGTTTCCCTAAATAATTAAGAAGGATTATGAACTTGATTATTTGAAATTCCTTAAAAATTTTAAAATATTTAGAGAGACTGTTCTTAGCCATTACTAAATCTATCATTGATATTTTGAAAGGTAAACATATTATTTAATATGGTGAGTATCAAGAATATTACATGTTTTTAAAGACTCTCCCCTTATGGAAAGTTTAAAATTTATAAATGTTGCTAAGGATGTATATAAGATCGAGTTTAGAAAGGAAAACCATCACCCATATGATGATATAATCAATATATCCATTAATAAACAATTTCAGATGATTTTTTTCAAAATAGAATCCACGAAAAAGATTTAAACAATTAGGATGATTGAGAGAATGCTTTTGAAAATTATTTCTATGAACCTAGATGCGATTAAAATTTGAAAAATATTTACCGTAGAGAGAATCAATCAAGTTGTCAGTCCATCCCTTAACTATCTATTTTTGAAGAAATTACCTCTCCAAATCCTAATATGGAGTTATAGTTGCAAGTTATTTTACGTGAGATGAGTGATCCTAAATATTATTGATTTACATATGAGTTCTAGAGTTTTTAAGTCTCAAATACTAGAGTAAATTTTTGGGTTTAAACCTATTTAAAAAAAATAATATTAATCAATTTGAACAAATTAGTTTTCTAGAAAGTTTATTATATATAGTAAATGAATCGATTCATATTTTTTCCCACCATCCAAATTCAATATTTATTTTCAAAAAAGAAAATATATCACTTTTGGGTGTAAAGTGAGAACCCTAAAAAAATATCACCTTCTCAAAACCACACATACATTACACTACTATTAGATAAAAAATCCCCCACCATAACAATAATGCATCAAACACTGTAAGTGATCAAATAATAATTAAATTAGAGTTTAATTCTATGAGAATCTATATCTCTATATAATTTTTAGTGAAAATCATTTAAATTTAATTCAAAATCATCTTTGATAAGGTCTTCAAATCGTTAATCCAACTTGTCTTCTGTTTTAATAAACTCTTCCACATTTATTTTCATTTCATTGAAACCTCATGTAAAAATAAACTCTTTATTATTGAAATGCATCCTCTTCTCGTCATTAGTTTCCACTAAGAGAAATCTATCAACTATCCTTTCTATATCCTCTTGTTCTGACTTAATCAGTATTTCGTCCTCCAACATTTCTTCTCTTGAGTGAATGACTAGATCTCCCGTATTTCATTTTTCGATAACTCTCCATCCCTTTCCTAATGTTTACTATTATTATATGAACTTTTCTCCATTGGATTGGGGAAATAAAAGTAGTGATTATACCCTTTGGATTTCTTACCTTTAGTCAAGATACTACTCCTAGAGTCAAAGTTCCCTTTTTCCCTTTCATCCTTCTCTAATAATTAATTTCTATAATATGTCTCTTATCTATAATATATTATGAGAAAATATTACTCTCATCAACTATCTCTAGACCTTGGGTTTCTTGCTCCTCAGTGGATTGTTCTACCTATGGTGAATCACTTCCTTCCCATACCCACCCCTCAATTTATAATCCTTAAAAATATTTTCCTAATTTAATTGTATCCTTAGACCTTATAGGTATTGGATAATTCACTGTTAACATCCAAAATCCCTTCTCCACTACTACAAAATTCCTAGAAAAATATAGGGTATAGTTTTCTAGAATATCCTCACCTGTATCCTAAACTATTTCCTCTCGAGGAGAAGAAAAAACTAGTCTCACTGCATCTTTATAAGAAGAAAGATTCGTTGGGATGATTTTCAGGACTGCAAGAATCACCTAAAATCATCTTGAACCCACTTATAATTTCTTTAATGAATTTCTGGCTCCCAATTCATGCCTTAAATGATCATATATGTACACATTTTTTGGCTTAATATCGTTAATTCTCACCTCTTTCTGGGTGACTGAAGAGTATCCCATCTCACCAGTACCCATATATTCTTATTCAAGGTATTTTCACTTTTCATCACCATCCAGGATGATTAACTCATGCTTCCCTATAGACTGTATGGGATTATCTACACTAATGGGATCTAAATGAGAATCTCAAGATGATTCATACTGGTATCTATGAGTTTCATGACGCAAAAATTTTCAGTTTGAACAAAAAGAAACACATGATTCATATCATACCATTTGCTTCCAATGAAACTCACCTTCTACCTCAATGTTTATAAAATCTATCAGGGACATGGATACATATAATTCCAAAAAAATTATTGGATAAACAAGGTCAAAAAATAGTTTTACTAATCAATAAAGAGAAAATGGCCACCATGTTTCCGATTACATGAAAGATCACTATGTTATGGAAAGGTATGGGTAAAATAAGAAGGGAAATCCATTTATCCATAATGGGGAAATAGAAATTAAAATGAAAATAAAATGAACATAGAAATTGGTAAAAACAAGAACCTAAAATAACACACATAGTGGTATCCCAAGGGAATACTAGGTCTCCTTCTGTTAAAAATATTATCAAGAAATGCCTCTGGTCCTGAAGCCCAAATATCGATCGATATTTCATCTTCCATAAAGTGAAGATAAATCTGTCAAATTCATTCATGGCGGTTCATCTCTTACCAAAGAGTTCCACTAGTGAATTATCCAACATCCTAGAATATTTTATGAACACTAGGGTAGAAATTGGAACGAAAATAACTCCATCCATGAATGATTGAACTTTAGGTTAAACCTTGATTGAGGGAAAGTCAAGGAGTAGAGATTAGTAGGTGAAAAAAGTAAAAAAAGGAGAGTTATGGGATTAAGGATGTGGAAGATAACCCTCCTTCCCCATCTAGAAAGTACCGAGGAGGGAAGAAGACAACATGTCCATACTTCCTACTCTATTTGTGGGGACATGCATAGTTGAAAGAGTGCAGTGTTTACCCTGAAAACAAAAGACTTAGAATATATGTTTTCCACCCATTTTTTTTTAAATTCAATTCATTTGATAATTTTATATACAATAACCAATATGTTTTTTACTGAAATTAAAACCATTTGGTTAGATTATTATGACATGTATTTTTTAAAATTTGTTTTATACAATGTTTTTAATAATTATGAGTAGGTTTCAGTATTTTTTAACATAATTTTGTGCATTTTGAAGTGTGGTTGATAATATTATAAAAATTTAATTTTATCTTGTATCATTTTCATGGTTGTTAACATCAATTGTTTCTCCCATTTATGAAAATATGACATAGGAACCATAATGGACAACAACCTTAGTTATTTATTTTTAATATAACTTAGAAAATATTTTCTTAAGGTTGGTGTTATTATATTTTTAAAGGATATTAGGGGTTTTTATTGTAGAATAATGATGTTGAATTCATAAATGCAACAAATCCTCCAAATGATCATGTTTATACATTTTATATAGGGATCCTATTAGAAGACATTAAATTCCACACTACATGAGATACAAACCATGGTTTTAATTTTTTAATTTAGTTTTTATTTTCTAAATAAAAGTTTTTTACTCTATTCCATTATAGATATAGAGATACCCCACCTCTCATTTAAGTGGATGAATGATAAAATTTTTAAAACCAGATCTATGAGTGTTATTCACGTCCAGAATGAGCTATAAATCTTGAAAAACCTATAACATAATCCCTTGAACTTTATCTCCAATTAAATATTTTATTAGAAATAAATTCATGTTTTATTATGTTTTTCATTTTCATATTGTAGGTAATACATTTTTTTATATATATGGATTAACCATAAATTAAGAAATAAGTATATATAATAAAAAATAAAGTGAAAAGATTTTATATACCCAGGGATTAATTATTTTAATTTATTTATTTTTAATTCCTTCATATCTATTTTATGTTGATGATGGTTTGTGTTGTTAATTTATAATAATAATTTCTTTTGAGTTCTGTACTCCATTATAAAATCATTGTGAATTATTTATCTCATTGATAATTTTCACTATTTTTTAAAAAGTTCATGTGTATACTATTTTCATTGATCATTTAGAAATCATTTTTGAATTATAAATATGAAAGCATGCATCAATTCTTAATTTCATATTCTATGATGAGTTTTTTCTATGACTAATAGTTTTTTAGTATATTGATACCATTTTTATGTGTGGAGAAATACTTCTTAAACTAGCTTATAAACCCTTAAAAATTGAACCATTAATTGATTAATTGATTTTATTTTTTAACATTAATTGTATTAAATAATCTTCCACCTTGAAGTTCAAAATTGGGGAAATTTTTTGGTTTTAAGTGTAGGAGAGTGGTATTAGATATTTTTAACTATGTTCTAATTTTGATCCCATCAAACACCTTATTTCTTTAATATTTTACTATTCTCCTGTTTCACTTAGGTATCTTTAATGGTTTAATTTTTTTTATTAAATACGAGGTTGTTTTCACTACTATGAAGAGGTTAATATTTATTACTTTATGGACTTGATTGGGTAAATATTTTTATTTTTCCTCTTGGATTTTTTGATAAAATATTTGGATAATTTAATATAATCAACATTGAATATAAACTTTTGATTTTGAATTAAACTCAAAAGATAAAAATATAAATGGATTATTAAATGAAAATATTAATATAGGTGGAACTCATTATTCTTAATTCATTATTCAATAAATATTGTATGGGTTATTTATTCCACCAATAAATTTTCATTCTAACACATCCATTGATGTTTGTAATTATATTTGTATTTTAAATTATATGAGTATGTTCTCCTAGAGGTAAATAAAATCTCGGACTTTAGTTTTATGTAAATTTAATTGTGTTTAATTAAATTTAAATTTTTTAATGTCAATCATTTTTTGTAAAACATAACCAACTTTTGTCTGATGTAATTATTTCAAGAGGAAATTATTTTTTATATTCAGGATAGTCCAGGGAGGGAAATAATTTGTTAATCTAATCACATTTTTATCCATGTTTTTCATTTTTGAGATTACTTTTATTCCACTAAGATTGACTAATTGATTTCTTGAGGACAAGAAATTATTTAAGTGTGGGGTAATTCAATATGGCCTTTATATTATTCTATTTACGGACCTTTTTTGGAGATTTACTGGAGTTTATAATGTCAAATTGTGATTTAAATAAGAAATTATATAATCATTTATAATCTATTTTATAAATATAAATCATTACACATTTTAGTGAAAATAATGATTTTTGACTTAACTGATTCATGTTATTTGATAATAATTTTTATAAAATTTGAATAAATATTTCTTATACTCATCTCAATGGAGATATCACTAATATTGGTGTAAATGTTTAAATATACAGGGTTAAATTATTAAAATATTTTTTTTTCTGAATATTTTATTTATTTTTAAGATTTTTTATTATTAATGTTTTCTATAATGGTTTATTTTAATTCTGAAGAAATTTATTTTAAAATTATTTCAATTAATCACTTTGAATTATTTTGTTTAAAATATTTCATCCCATAATAGAATTTTGAGAAAGTAGTGCATAAGTTAATTTATTAAATATATTTTTGATATTATTATTAGATAATTTTGGTAGGCATCATGTAGGGTAAACATCCATAAGGTAATTTATCCCCTTAAGGGATTTTTTTGATCAGTATAAGAGAGATATACTTACTATAAATGAATATTATAGACACTTCCAAACCCATATTATAATTTTCCAATGGTTATAAGATAATGAAAATTTTCATTTTTTCCTGAGGAATAGACTAAATAATAAGATTCAATTCGAGCTTGAACTAAAATTGCATGAATATGATAATTAGGATTGGAGCTGATAGGAGAAGATCTCAATATATCAAGAGTTTACATTGATTCAAGTAGCTCAAACTAGTTTATGTGAGGCTCAGAAAAGAGAATATATTGTGTTTAGAGATGAAATGACCAAACGAGTTGAGTGAATTTGAATTTTGGATGAATATATAGGTTTGATAAGTGAAATTCCATAGGTTTATGTGAATGGAGGTAGATAATCAGTTGTGTTTACAAAAGATGAGACTATTGGGATGAGTATTAATTAAGGGAAGATGAATGAAGGATAACAACCTGTACAAGTGCCTATTTAACTAGATGTATGTGCTTTATTTAGTAGTGGTTTCTAGTGATCAATTACTTTCACATAGTGGTGACATGAAATAGAACTAAAAATCATATGAGGTAGTACTACCTGGGTTAATGTGTGGTGATAAGGGTTCCTAGAAATGATGGAATTAAATTCAGACAGAAAAATGAGTGTGACATGATTCATTAAGTGAGATATACAGTGAGTGAATTATGAGATAATAGAGTAAATAATGGATTTATATTAAATATTACTCTAGATTATGGAGTTAAAAGATCTAGAGCTTGGGGGGGGGGGAGGAAAATTTGACATAAAATATCTCTTTCCATCTCTACTTTTTCAATATTATTATTTTGAGTTGAATTTTCTTGAATATAATTTTTATTTTTGACTTTGTGAACATGTATTCTTAATATTTTTAGGGGAATCATATTAGAAGGTATTAATATCTTTTATATGTTCTTATTTTATTATCATATTGGTGATAATGTAGTTTAATGTTCACTTATTATTATTTTATTCTTGACGAGTTTCTTTTTATGCTATTCTAACTACATATGGGTGATGGTAAATAATAATTAATATTTTAAAATAATTTGAAGTACCAAAAATTGGAAATTTATGATGATTCTCTCCACCATTTTTGAACAAATATTTTCTTGAATTTTGAACAACTAATCATTCTTTCAGGGGAGTTCATTAGACTATAAATAAAACTTAATGAAAGTTAATGATTCGACACAATTTATTTAGAGACATTGAAACCATTTTCTTACTTTAAGTTTGAACATAAATTTTATTTTAATAAATTCTATCTAGTTTGACCCCCTAATTTTATCCACATCCAGTTTCTCTTTCTTCCTCTCTGTCATTTATTTTGTTTCAGTTCACACAAAAACCATCATAACATCTCATACTCTATTTTTGAATTTTTATTTTTCTTTTTTTCGATTATTTTTGTCACACACTTCTATATATACATACCTATGGATGTGAAACCCCACCCACCATAATAATTTTAGTTTTTATATTTTATAAATATTAAATTTCAATGAATCAATGATAATGACTATCACTCAATAAGAGACCAGATGATAAACCTGAAACAAAAATGATATAGATATGTATGAGATCAATATTCTAGTAGGGTTTCCAAATAAACCACACCACATGAATCAACTTTCAATGAAATATCTGAGTCAATCTATAATAAAATATAGTTTATGAAATATAGTTTTCTACTTTAGGTTTAAAAACCAATAATATTATATCACCTTTTTTTAAAAAATAGTTGTAAAATGCGTGGTCATAAGATTTAAAAAAAGTACATTCTTAAAAATTTAAAATGAAATGTTAGGTTTCATGAAACTCATTTTAAAAGTTGTTAATATTTAAAATATAGTGAAGGAGTTATAGATCATTTTTCCTAAATCATTGAGCAAGTGTTTTCATTTTAAAAAAGAGTGAATTATAAATAATAAGTGAATTTAATAATAACAGAAAATACAATAAATCAAGGGTAATGGGAACAAAAACATTTCAATTATGTAAATAATAAAGTAAATTATCTAATATAAGTAAGAAATAAAATTTATCATGGGTTTTAACTAAGAGATAAGGAGAACTTCTAGAACATATTAGACATGATCCTTTATATTGGTACACCTGATGCAACCCATAGACAGGTACAATCAATCACTATCTTGATAGTTTACTGATGATGGAAAGTGATATATTGACTACAGATGAGTTGTATTCCATAGCTTTGGAGTTATGTAGAGGAAATTGGTTTTCCTGAAGGATAAGAACACACCATGATGATAATGAAATAATGACCACCTTAATGTTTTGTCTTACCCTACATAGCCTAACTAAGGGGAAAATCCTAAAGCAAGGTGTAATCCATAATGAGGTTTATTGGCCAGAGCATGATTCTATTCTTGTGAAAAATGTGTTCTCAAAAATTATACTAGTTACTATTGGTTCCCATGATGTATGAAATGGAAGTGAGATAAAAAATGGTACTAAATAGTTATTTGAAAATAAATACTTGTGCGAAAAAAAAAACAATAGTCACAAATAAACTTCACCCTCAAAAACCCTCTTAAGAATATCCCATTACTTTTTAAAACTATAAATATAATAAATTCATTTTAATTTAATGTAAGCCTCATCCATATCAAAAAAATCAGGCTAGGGGAATATTCCAAGGGTATTTTAATCCAAATATCCTCTTCCACAATTCCAACTTGGCCTCACAATGAATTTTAAGAAAAAAATTTATTAAACCTATTTCTTCAAAAAACCACGACTTTTAAAATAATAAAAAAGAATTTATGAATTAATTTTGAAACCAAAATTACATTTAAATTTATATATTTCATTTATATGGGTCATTCATGAATTTCATTAAACACATGGTGTGCACAATTTATTAAAACAAAATTTTAAGATGCTTTGAAATTTAAAAGTCTTATTATTTGAAATAAAATTCAAGTGAATCTTGATTTTCCTTTTAAATAATCCAAAAAACATTAAATAATATTATTTTTTATCCAAAACGTGGATTTAAACAAGAAAGAAATCATAGTTCTTAAATTAAAATGAAAATACATTGGGAAACCTACCTCAAACTAAAGGTGAACAGTCCAATACTTCCAACATGGGATGAATGTAACTAGAAATATGAACCAAACACCCTATCCCAGAAAAAATACAAGGCACACGGTCAAACCCGCACCCTAGGTCTCTACCAATAGAGAAAATTACTTGGTGATAAGATAAAAACAAGAATACATAAGATATAAAGAATAAATAAAAGGGGAAAATACTCTACCTTGAAAAATCAACTTCAATCCCAGAAAAAACTACCTAAAATAACCATAAATGGGAGAGGAAGTATGGCGGGTAGAAGTCTCAGGTTATAGTTTTTGAATAATAAAGGATATCAGTAAGTTATTGTTTAATTTATGTAAGGATAGAATAAGAATTCATGGGTTCTAAAATTATCAGTAGGCCACACAGTTTGGTAATCCATACACTAACCATGCAGTATCTACTAGGATTATTTTTTACCCACATAGTTGGGAAAAAAGTTATGAATTACATATAAAACATTGTGAAATGGATCTTTTAAAAACTATCGACCTCATGCATTCTTTCAAGATATTTTCTCCTAGTTGTGTACTCTTACCCTTGTGCACAAAGTACCCACATAAATTCCCCTTGGATTCACATGGTTTAGATCCCACCATGGGACACTCATGATTAAAAACATTACACACACAAAAATTAACTAAAAAATACCTTGTGTAAGATTAGTTTCATTGTTCCCTATAAATCATGTACACATACCTTGTTGTTGATGGAAAAATTTCTAGAAACTCAAAATTCTAACTTAAAAGTACCAAAAGTCAATGAATGAAATAAAATACAATAAATAAATAACAAAAAAGGGATAAATTAAATGTTGCTCTGTGATAGGGAGACTAAGGTTAGAACCTATATCATAAGTACAGTTTCACAGTGTGAGTAACTTCCATCATGTGTGGGATCCCTCCTGAGTGGCTTCTTAGAAACCTTTAGGATACTCTTATGAACTTCATGAGTGTTAATAAGAATAAAGATATGTTTTTCTCTTATGAAGATATCAAAATAGGTTGAACAAATTCCTAAGTGGTATCTAAAATAATATCCATTTCCTCATTTAACATAAATTTTTTTGATGAAATTATTGTGTGGGAATTGGTGTAGGGATATGAGCTTACTCCTGATTTGTTTTTGTAATATTTAAACAATATTCCTAAGTATTGACAGAAATAGGTACGTGATCCTACACTTGAGTTACCTCCAAAATATAACAATGATATTCCAAGTGTTTTTAATAAGAATGATATGATCATTCTTTTAAATTTCTATCTAAATAAAATGAAAAACTTCATATAAGGATATGAGCCTTCTCCTAAGATACCATTGAAATATTCCAATGAACTTCTCGAGTGGGAATGTGAGAAGGGATATGAGAATAATCTAGAGTTTACATCAATATATATTGATGATATTACGAGTTATGAATATGGATATGACATTGAATTCATGTTTTAATGTCCAACAACTCTCATTGGTCCCTCCATAAGGGTTTTTGGGTTTAGAAAATTATGCTTGGGTCTCCAAGGTGACGTTATTATCTTATTTTTGAGGTGATGGAGGCATGAGACATCAAGGATGGTGATGAATGATAAAGTACATCCTAAAAATATTTTAAAAATTAGTTAGGAAATATTCTACATCCTCCTCCACCTATCTAAGATAATGATGGTATGTGTTTCTGTACTCCATGTATAGGCTCCCAAAGTGGTTGGGTATGTGGACACAAGGGCCACTTCATTCTATGTGTCCCATTATTGGTATGAATACTAGTGGGTATTTATCTTATAAATGATATAAAAAATCACTTACAGGGTTAAGATAGATCTGTTGAGATGGTACTCTCACATGAGGGAATTCACCACCTGGAATTGGTGGTGTTGATTTGGTGACAGTTTACATCATGACTGTGGCCATAATGATTGATATAAAAAATTTATATATCTAATTGTTTGAATGGTTTTATGTAGAATCCGGAGGTATCCCATAGTTTCCAATTGTATATCTGAGAAACTTGGCATGTAACAAATTATTCAATGATTCCAATTGGATGTGACAGGATATCCTAAAAGGGAGTTTTAAAAACAAGGAACCCATTAGTGCACTATATTAATAAAAAGTTATAGGTTAATTGATATATTTTATGGGTAAATAATTCATGTCAGTTTCAACATTTTTTTATAAAGTTCTCTTGTGTCCATGTGTTTTGAGATAGTTGTGGACCTGCTTTCTAAAGGCAGGTGGTAACTATGATATGCTAGTGAAACTTTTGGATTGTGCATTGGTTAAGAGGATGAGAGGTTGGATCATCACTTAAGGGGTGTTAAGGACTATAATGAGACTATATTGTATATTTAAGATATATTCATGAAATCCTTCCAATTAACTAGAATGTTTACCACTATATGAGTTATCCATTCAAACCATGTATTGATATGAACATTCCATGTTTATCAAAGGTTCTCCCTATACCTCTCCTAGTGGTTGGTTATAATATGGTTTAATGCCACCAAACTAGGTACTCTAGAATTTATCACTATAAAGGCTGATGATAGGTGTTGTTGATTTTGGGGTCATACCCATAAGAGGGGATTTCTACACATCCCTATGACGGGAATAATAACCCATGTAGTTCAGTGATTCTAAATAAGAAATTTAATACCATTTATGTTGATGTTAAAATGACCACAGTGGCTGCTTTTAAGGTCTTGCATCCATGAACAATTTATGTGACTTTTAATGTTGTGCATATATGACCTATGATATAAATTTTAAGGTCATGAATATAATACCTATTTTGAGTATCTTAACATCACATAGAATGGATTTTATGCTATGATGGTTAAATTCATACAACTATGATTAATAGGTGAAAGGCCCATAACAATGGTTGGTGTGGAACATAAACATGAGTATCCATTTATAGATCATATTTTTTGTTTGAAAGTAAAAAAGGGAAGGGTATGATTATGGATTACAATAGATCACAGGCCCACACATGCATGCATACCCCATGTTTATTGGTATCTAAATGAGGAAGGAAGATGAGATTTATAGGGAATATAGCCTAATGATGATGGGTTTGAGCTTACAACAGATCAGATTCTCATGATATATATCGAACATTGGGTAGACTGGGTATACTAATTGGAATATTGGGGGAAATATGTGACAAAATAGGCAGGTAGGATAAGAATTATGAGATTGGGGTTGTTTAAAAAATATCCCAACAAAAGGGACCCTCATTATCAATAAAAACATGATCATTAACACCATGAGGGTGCTAATAGTTAGGGAGATCAACCCAAGGTGTATCTCTCAAAGGATATATAAACACCACTACTAAAAGAATAAATGATCAAATTAAATTACCCTAGAACACATAACCCATTCATATATTTTTGGAGACCTTGGAGGTGGCTCAAGTGGATGGGAACCTAGGTAGGTGACCTAGGTGAATGCGTATCCCAGATAAGTGACCCAAGCACATGTGGAACCATGATATATGTCCTAGGTGAATGAGAATTGGTTGAATGGGGTTAAAAAACATATTAATTGGGCAAAAAAGTCTCCATAATAGCTGAACTAGGAAAATGAGGTGACATGATAGCTACGTTGGGTGAGTGGGTTGCCCTAATAGTTGAAGAGGGTAAGTAGATACCTAGGTTGGTGAAGTAGGAATGGCCTCCTTAGAAGTACCTGGGTGTAGTTACACTTGAGAATACCAAATAAGCATGTGAATGTTGGATAAAGGGTTGAAAGCCTTTCTTTCTTTAGGACTGAGTGTTTGGGTACATAGTTTTTATCCCCAAAGATTTGGGTGCCATCCATTAAGGAGGACCCATATGAACCCACATTTGGGAAGACAAATCACCTGGATAGCATGACTTGATCTCTTAGATACACCTCTCATGGAGGTTTCTTAACCTTAGTATTAGTGATGACCTTGGTGAAGTTTTATTTGAATGTCAATTTTCATTAAAAGACACAACATTAGAAAAATGGGTCATTCACTATGGGTTTTTAGTGTTCTAGAAACTATTTAAGCCACCACTTAATAATTTCATGGCTGTTTCTAAAAAATCCATGTATTGTACGGTAACTAGTCATTTAGTGGTAGTTTGTGTTATTTAGAAGTGGTTTTTAAGTGTCATATTTGGGACATTTAGCTATAGTTTTACTTTTAATTAACAGTGGTTCCTTAATTTCCACTGTGAATATAAATAAAATAAATTTAATCGATGCTAAAAATTTAGCAGTGGTTATGTTTAGCACTAGTTCCTCATAACCACTGTGTAATACATTCAATATTATATGTTTAGTGGTGGTTACTAAAAACCGCCACTTAATTTTTTTAAATTATTCAATAAAAAAATCTAAAAATAAAAAAATTATCTTCTATAAACTAAAATATAAATATATGATAACCCCATCATTCATACATCACACATACACAATCATATACATACAACCATAGTCAAAATAACCTAAGTCTGAGTCACCCTATACATCAATCAATTCCATGGTCACAATATGAAGATATAAAACATGTCCAAAAACAACCCATTCCCAATATAAATAAATTTCATGACCTCAACTGAATCTGTCTACCTCCAAATCTTATAAAATAAAATCAAACAAATAATATCTTCAGCTGTAACAAAATGAAAAAAAACTACAGTAGAATAATTGATAAAATTTTAATATACCCTGAAAACTAAAAAGAGTGATGAATTCTTTCCAAATAATTTCATGGATTTAAATGTTAAACATCCTACCCACTACAAAAATTCTCCACCTACAATGAAAACCAAAACATTTAGGAAAATAAATGAAAAATATAAAAGAAACATAATATATTCATAATTATGTACATAAAATTTGTTATTTCTTAATAAAACAAAATAAATTTTAACATAAAAAGATAATATATAATTCAAAACACATTGAGAATAGAAACATCCCTATTAAAGATAAGATTTAACACTTTAAATTGAAAAGGGATAAGTAAATATTCTATTATATTTTTAAAACAATGTGTGATGTGATTGAAATTTATTTAATATTTTTTTAAAGATTTTAATATCAGAGAATGTACTATAATTCAAAAATTCAACTAAGTGGTGGTTTCCCCTTTATTTTACATCAATACGAGTTTATTTTTTATGGTTTGACTATTACACACATGTTTTAGTGTTTTAAAAATTTAAAAATGCCTTTATGGCCATAAGAGGAAACCATCATTTGGAATGTTGTTCCATCAGTTCCAAAATTTAAAAAATAAATATACAATCTAAAACCACTAATTTTAGTATAATCCAATGTATTTTTCATAGTTTGGACCATTCAATGACCATTTTAGTGTTTTAAAACACTAAAAAATAATTTACAGTCATTATTGGTGAATTGTCACTCAAAATGATACTGTCTCATTTCCTATATTTCAAAATTAAATCTACAGTGGTTTTCCCATGATTTTAGGGAAATCTGACATTATTTTCCTATTTTTGGTCGTCCCACACACATTTTTGTGTATTAAAACATTAAAAATTCATTTTCAGTAATAACATGAAAACCATCACTCAATATGATGTGATGTCAGTGCTTAAATTTTAAAATTAAATATATGGTCATTCCACTATGATTTCAGGACAATCTGACGTTGTTTCCCTTGTTTTGACCCCCAAAATTTGTTTTCAAAGGCTTTTATACCTTTCATAAGTGTTTACCAAGTAATTATGATCACACCACATGCCGAATTAATGTTTTTTTCTACATGTACTCATAAAAAAAACTAAACAGTGGTTGTACCTTGATTTAAGAAAAATCCGACATCTTTTGCTTGGTTTTGACCGTTTCACATATGTTTTAGTGTTTTAAAACAATAAAAACACATTTACAACCATAATCGTAAAACCGTCATTCAGAATGACATTTCACGGGTTCCTACATTTGAGAATTAAATATATGGTCATTTTACCATGATTTTAGGACAATACAACATTGTTTTTATGGTTTTACCATTCCACACACGTTTTAGTGTTTTAAAACACTAAAAATGTGTTTACGACCATAATGGAAAACCTTCAGCGGAAATGATGTGTCATTGGTTCCAAAATTTTACAATTAAATATACGGTCATTTTTCCTTGATTTTAGGACAATCCAACGTAGGTTTCTTGGTTTTTCCCATTCCATGGATGTTTTAATATTATAAAACACTAAAAAAATGTTTACAGACATAACAAAAAACCGTCCTTTGGAATGACATATTGTCAGTTCTTACATTTAAAAAATAAATATATAGTTGTTTTCCATGATTACAGGACAATATGATGTCATTTATATGGTTTTGACCCCACAACACTTGTTTTAATGGATTTGGACCTTTTATAAGTGTTTACTAAGTAATTATGATCCCACCACACATCCAATTGATGTTTTTTATTTGAGTGCATGTCAAAAACAACTAATCAGTGGTTTTCCCTTGATTTTAGGATAATATGAAAACAAAAATCATGGTTTTGACCATTTCACACATGTTTTAGTGTTTTAAAACATTAAAAACATGTTTATGACCATAATAGGAAAACTGTCAGTTAGAATGACATTCCTTTTATTCATACATTTGGAAATTAAATCAATGGTAATTGTCCCTTGATTTTAGTAAAATTAGACATATTTTGTTTAGTTTTGACTGTTTCACATATGTTTTAGTGTTTTAAAACACTAAAAATGCATTTAAAACCATAATAGGAAAAAAGTCTTTCCAAATGATGCGATGCCAGTTACTAAATTTCAAAATTAATTCTATGGTCATTATCCCCGAATTCACTGACAATATGATTTCATTTTCTTAGTTTTGACCTTTTAACACATATTTTAGTGTTTTAAAACACTAAAATATATTTATGGCCATAACAGGAAAGTTGTCAGTCAGAATGACATGCTATATGTTCCAAAATTTAAAAATTAAATCTATGGTCATTGTACCATGATTTCAGGACAATGTGACAATATTTACATGTTTTTGACCATTCCACGTATGTTTTAGTGTTTTAAAACACTAAAAATGCTTTTATGGTCATAATAGGAATACAGTCAATCAAAATGACGTGACGTTGGATACAATATTTCAAAATTATATTTTTGGTTATTTTCCCCTAATTTCAGGACAATCATATATCATATATCATATTTTTATCCCCTAAAACTTGTTTTTAAATGCTTTTGTACCTTTCATAAGTGTTTACTTATTAATTCTGATCACACCATATGTCATATTGATGTGTTGTCTGTCCGTATATAGAAAATAACTATGAAGTTTTTTCCTTTATATCAAGGGAACTTGGCATTGTTTTATTGGTTTTGACCATTTCTCACATGTTTTAGTGTTTTAAAAAACTAAAAACACATTTATGTCTATAATAGGAAAAGCTTCATTCTGAATGACATGTCATCAGTTATAATATTTGAAAATTAAATATATGGTAGTTGTAACCTGATTTCAGGACAATCCAATATTTTTTGTCTATTTTTGACCATTCCATGCATGTTTTAGTGTTTTAAAACACTAATTATGTTTTTACAACCATAATGGAAAAACCATCATTTAGAATAATGCGCTGTCAGTTACTACATTTTAAAATTAAATCTATGATTTTTTTTCTTTAATTTGAGGACAATATAATGTTTTTCCTAGTCTTGACCCCCTCACACTTGTTTGTAAAGGATTTTGTTCCTTTCATAAGTATTTATCTAATCAAAACTAAGAAAAACAGTTTTTATTATTTTCAAACTTATGGATAACATTATATAATTTATTTTTGATGTGTAGGAATCAACCAGTTTTCAATCTAGCACAAGGTGTGGTCGATATAACTTGTAATTCATGTTTTATATATAAAAGTGGTATTTTAGTTTCTTATAGTTTTTGTATGTGTTCTTTGCAATGTCCATGGGAATAAATCAGAGTCTGGGACATCAAAATAAAAAACATGTAAAAATAAAATAAATAACACTTTATAAATATATTACAAAATTTAATCATGTATTTAAAATTACTTATAAAATAATATCAAATTAATATTACCTTTACTTGAGTATAAAAGGAATCATTTTTCCATACTATAGGAATATTCTTCCAATCTTTATAACTAATGGGAAATATCCTTGTCTCATAAGAAATATGCTGAAGAATCTACCCATATATTCCAGTAGTGTAACTGGTAGACATTCCTGCATTTCAAAAGTGTAAGCTAGAATAAATATATAAATAATGGAAAAAAAATTACAAAAAAGAAAAAAGAAAAACTAGAACAATGTATATATGTGAGAAACACTTATCAATGTGAAATTTTTATATAATTTCATTAAAACTTATACATTCAATTATATTTATCTTTATTAACTTTATTATTATCAAAATCCACTGCGATGAGTCCTTCATTTTTTCCCTCTCTTGCAAGTTCTACAATTTTTTATATTGTTTGGAAATAGATATTTAATATTTTGTGGTTGATGAGGTTAACTATCAAAAATAATAAATTTATCATCATCTTCCATATCATATAAGTATCCATACTTTATGTGTACAATAAAACTCCAAACTTCATGTATTTCATCATCCAAGTAATTAACCATTTTCTCTTGTAAAGAAAAGATAAATGGATTATGCTCTACACTCTCACCATTATCCATCAAGTTAGAAAAGTTTATAGAAGTAAAATTTAAGGAATCTTTCATTATACCCCTATCAATATTAAACCAATTGTTTTTGAAAAAGACATCTGAAAACTGGATATGATAGTTTAATTCAGTTATACCAATCTGATTCCCATAGTATCCCACCTTAGTAAATGTAAAAACTCCACTATTTTGAGTTTTCAAGTATTCTTAATGATATATTGTACAGAACTTATAGACATTAATATTTTAGGCATCAAATCTATTAGACTGTCTTAGAGGGTCTTGAGCCAAACACTTCAAATTATTCAATATTTCAGCTAGATTTTCAATATTCTTTATCTAGAAAAATATATATAATCAGTTAATTTTAAAATATAAAAAATAACTACACATAAATCATATGAATAAGAGTATATACTTACATTATAGGAGAACTATTCAATAAGTTTCTTATTAATAAATTTTGTTAATTTTATTTCATTTCTAGCTAAACCCATTAGTATCATCTTTGTTTGTAGTCATAATTCTTCGATAAATGGATCTATAATAACACTATTGAGTATCCTATATATATGTTCCGGTACCAACTCCAATTCAGTTAGTGTAAAATATGACCCCTTTCCAATTGGTTGTCCAATAGTTAGAAATACCGATGACTGATTTTCAGATCTATAGTTAGTGGAGATGTCATCAACACGTCCATAAAAATTGAATCCAGTCTCAATCCCATCCAAATACCTAAAATAGATGGTAAAACACCCTTTAGTTATGTAACCTTCAATAATAGAGGCTTATGGTTGAGATTTATTCCTCACATATGATTTAAAATTACCTTAGTAAATTTGATTCAATGATTTGATAAAATTGAATTTAACAATGAAAATAAAAAAAGTCAATGTACCTATCAATTGGATACATCCATCGATAGTGTACCAGTCCAAAAATTTTATCTTCCTAAACCAAATTAACAATCAAAATAATCATTATGGTGAAGAATAAAGGGGGAAATAACTTCTCCAAATAGAATAGTGTTAAAACAATTCTTTATTGAAGTTTATTAAGCTTGATTGGATATAAGGTTTTTTTAAAAAATCTCTTTGGAAAAGGTATAAAACTAAACTAGAACCACAGTTACTATTTCAGGTAAAGTATTATGAAAATACAATGGCAACAATAGATCCATCAAAATATATTATTCATGAATTTTTATTCTATGTAACTTTCAATTTTTCAGGTCAACATACCTTGATATGTTACTTAAATATCCATCTGGCACTTTTAAATTATTTAAAGTTTAAAGGAATATGTATTTATCATGATTTTAATTGTAAAAAACATCCAAAGGATACTTTCCATTCTCATTTTCCCACAAACCACACTTTATATTCATTGACTCTAAATCCATGCAAGCATTAAGATGTTCCTTCAATTTACCCTGCTTATTAAGCACTATAAAAATTACATTGTCAGAAAAATTCTTCTCAATATGAATTACTTCATGATTATGAAATATCAAATTAAACTCCCAATAAGAACGTTTAAAAAATATCCTCTTGTTATTCCATTATTGTGTTACAAATTCTTCGGATACATTGCCTCATATCCATCCCCCTTTATTTAAACTGATGACATTTTCCAAATTCATCTATGACATTCATTAATTGTCCTATGATTTATAAACCATATAGCACCTTCGATGAATTTGTCATTTCAATATATCTATTGAATCATGCCTTGTTAAACATGAATTTATGAGAATCATCATGAAATCAATGATGACACATAAAACACCATTTTATGCTATAAGGTAATTGTTGAGGTTCAAAATCAGACTTATAAACTGGACAATCCAAACCAGTATGAGTATTCCAACAAAATAAATTTCCTAGTCTAGTAAATTCACTAAATGTCCACATTAAATTAGAATAAATTTTTAAAGGTTGTCTTGTTGAAGAATTATATGTTTCCATTCCATCATCCCATAATTATCACAATTATATGATTAGAGGTTGGAGGTGTACATAAATGTCTTTTCTAGGAATTTTATTTCAAGGAATAATCCTCAAAATAATGAAATAAGTCTTATTTACAGACATCCAAGGAGGTATATTATAGGGGATCAAAACAAATGATAAAATGATATAATTAATACTTAAAGTATTGAAAGGGTTAAAACCATAAGAAAAGAATCCCAAAAATACCATCCTAGGATCCAATGAAAAATATGGATATAGTGAATCAAATATCTTCCATGATATAGAATATTTTAGATGTATAATCAAGCCATCATTACTATCCTGAGCATGCCACTTCATTTTGTCTACAGTCATAGATGACATGAATAATCTTTAGAAGCTTGGTTTTAGAGGTAAGTAATGCAATACCTTTTCAAAAGTTTTCTTATTCTGTTTCTTACTTGGGTTGCATTGATTTATACTCTCACTATTATTGATTGAATTTTGTCTTCTAGTATGACATATTGTGTATTCTTATTTATCAAACTCTTCTCCCCAGTAAAGCATGAAATCATTAAGGAATTAATGTATCTTTGTAAAATAAATCCCAAGTTTCATTATGAGATTCTTTATCTCATAGAACGATGCAAGATCTTAGCTTCACTAAATTCATCATGAGTCAATTAAAAAATCATGGACATTTATTTTTCAGTAATTCCACAAATACACTTAATATGATACAAATTAAGTTGAAAATAAAAATTTGAATATTTGTCACACCCTTCATTTAGTTCTTGTTACCTATCTTTAACTAATTCATAATAATCATTTTTTTGGTCGTTGAATTTTTGAGAAAGATTAACCTAATTAGGATCAACTAAAGGTTATGATGACCCATTGAAATCTTGGACATTTTATTTTTCAAAACCAAATACTTCATTTAAAGAATTTGAAAATGAATTATCCTCTACTAGGTGACTTTTTATTTCGTTGATAGTATTTTCATTACTTTGAATTTCTATAACATTTGATTCAGTGTACCAAATCAAACATACATATAAATAAGGAAACTATTTCAATATAAAATGCTCATATACTTTTTTTTTCTATTCAATCATTACTGAAATTTACAATTAAGACACAAAAATTTTATTTTATCATCCACTCATCGGTTTGGAATTTCATAATCTAAAACTTCTCTCAATCCCTTGGCATACCGAGGTGTGTTTCAAGGTAAATTAATCCAAATGTTATCCACAGGTCTGGTATTGTATTCTCCTTTTACATTCAAATATAATGATATAAATTTTTAATAAAACAAGTATATTCAAAATTAATGAATAATTTATATGGGTTAGAAGAAGACTCAAGAGCATGGTATTTGATGTTTAATACATTTTTGAAACAATTAATATTTAGTGATTAAAGTGTGGAAAAAAATATAAATTAAATATGATAAGGATGTATCAATTTTTGATATTTTATATATAGATGAAATTATTTTATTGGTGAAAAATGTAATGTTTAGTCTATCTTAGTTTGGTAACTAAGGAGGGTTCATTCCTTTGAAAAATTAGCTACATTGATCAATGTCTGAACCATTTATCATGGGATAACTAAGACCAAGAGCATACCTCTAAAAATATGAATGCAAATTATACTTTATTTAGATATAACACACTATTGGATGAATAAAACCGATAAACACATAATTTTTAGATTTTTATATGTTCTTATACATCATTCTACCATTTAAGTTAATTTTATATGTGCACCTAAATTTCCTAAAAAACTAGATGAGAGGGTAACCTTTTACTAGACATGTACTACACTATATTTTTTAGCGGTTTCAAAAAACATATTTCAAATTAAAAAATGTCTGCAATGTGATAAGTAATGATTCTTGAAGCTTATTCATGTTTTTGGAACTGTCACCAGGTATCTAGTGAATGTAGTGGAATATTATGTTTGATATATTAGTACATTTATTTTATCACCCTATTTTTTTTTCATTTTTAATCTTTAGGATTTTTGTTTTTATAATGTGAATTTATTATTATATAATTATGATCCATGAATATTCTACTCAGAAGAAATTTATTAAATATAAGAATAAAATTGTACTAAAATCCCATGATTAAAAAATTATAATGGAATAAAAATGAAGGAATACTAAATAAATGAAGTTAATCAATATCATGGAGTAGAATAATTAATAAAAAGGGGACAAATAAAACAAAACTCAGGGTGTATAATTTACATTAAACTATAAGGGTATAAGAATGTATCGCTTTTATACCAATTATTGTGAAAAAATTCAAAATAAATAAATAAATTCTAATTATATATATTATAACCAACAAAATAATTTTTATTGATTGAGGGAATAAGATAATACACTTTTTTAAACCTATTTATTAAATTTCTTTTAAAAAACTCAAATACTAATTCATCATAAAGTCACTATTTTAATGGTAACCCAGAATTGGTTCTTAAAAATCCATTCACACCCTTGGAAGTCATGAGTTTCCATTAAAATTTTTTTTAAGAACCAATTTTTTTAATTTCATTAAATAATATAATAAAATACATTCTAATATTTTATCAAAGGTTAGGTGTGCATGGTAGTTGAAAAATAAATTTAGAATACATGTTTTCATATAAAAAACATTCACATTAAATGAAAAATAAGAGAAAAATGGTTTTCTTTTAATATAGATCTACATCCACATGTAATAATTTTATTAGGAATATAAAACCTATCTTAAAGAGGTAAGAAATTAGTGTTTATTAATTTATAGAGCCTTGCAATAGAGAAAACCATCCTTTGATATTACACTTTTGTAACATGGGACACTAAATCACCATATTAATGACAAGGAATCCTTAAGTGGCTAGGAGTAGGGGAATTAAGCCTGGGAGAGGGAGGTCATAGGGGGGGGTCTAAATTGCCACTAAGAAGAGGGAGGTTGGAGGGGGGGGGTGTGGGGTCACAGGGGTCGGGGTCGCCACCATGGATTGAGGAGGGAGGTAAAAGGGGGTGGGGGGTCTATCGGGGAGCATAAGAGAATAGGGGTTGGGGTTGGATCATGTAGAGGGAGAGGGGAGTGGGATAAAATAGGGTTTTAAAAACATTTAAAGGCTATTTAATGTAAATCTCCACCAATTACTAAAATAAAAAATATATATTGGTGGTTCGAAGAAATCACCACCAGATTTTTTTAACCCATTTTATTTAGAGGTGGTATATATAACAACTAATAACAAACCTGCGTTAACCAAGGATTTTTTATAGTGAAAATAATCTTCCCTTCCTTCTTTTTTTTCCATTAATTTGGAGTCTAAACTTATCCAAAGAGGTTATTGGAGGATCTACCCATAAATTTTTTATTCTAATTAATTTCTCTGGATTCTCCTTCATGTTTATTTTAACTTGGACCATAATTTTTGGTGAAAATTTGGGTATAGGGGTGTTTATATAGATAATTAGATGTGGAAACCCAAAATATATCGGTCACCACTTCAGGGTGATCAGATATCCTGAACAGGGTTGATGACACAATGCTGAAGGGAGTTGAGAACATGCTACTATATAGGAGAGCAAGGATGGCATTAAATGATTAAGGAATTTATTAGGGTTGGGTGTAAGGAATTGAGTTCCCAACCACTCCACTATTCCCTTGGATTCAATCTCTTTAACCCCTTGGTGGAATTATCCTTTTTTAAAATTCAAGCACCAACAGATACTAAGACTTTACATTAATGGTTTGATGTAACTTTTTCATGAGATTCATTTTGATTTCTATGATTATTTTTGGATTTCAATTTGGGTTTGTAATATAAGCTATGAGTTTTTTAAAGAGTTACACATCAATGTGTTTGAATATATTGATTTGGGTAAGGCAATTGGATTCCAAACATAATCAATAGAAGTATGTATACATATGAAGGGAATATCAAAATATAATATATTAAGAGTAAATCTCCTTTAAAATACTTAACATTAGATTCATTATAAAGAAAACACATGTTAAGACCTTGATCATCTAATTGGGGAGGTTCATGCTAAAGAAAAGTGCCCATTGATTCTCTTATAAAAGAAATGGTGATGATAGTTAACCCTAAGAGTTAGGTAATAAAATCATTCTATGAGATTCTGGTTAAACATAGCTATGAAACCCTAAAGAAAGACACCATATGAATAGTGTTGAGTTTACCCAAACAATGGACTGGACAAAGAGATGTTCACTCGACCAAACAAGAGTCGTATATGATATGATTGGTATGTAATACTACCCAAATATCTAATTTTTAACACCCTAAGATTTTTTTTTATGAATTTCCCTTTAAATAAATACTATTATTAATAGATTTTTTTACATAAAGCACCAAATTTAAATGAACCACAAAGCATTTTATTAAGATAAATTTATAAGAAATAAATATAAGAACTATAATACAGTCATTTAATTTTTTAGTATAAATCATTGTGACCAAATTATGAAATATATTTAAAAAAAATTATTTTTAATACAAATTCATTGACAAAATTTAATTTATATAGATAAAAAACTAATAAGATCTTTTTATGCTTAAAAATACATTCTTCTAAAAAATGGATTTTATGTGCATTATTTTAAGAAAATAAATAAATTATTAAATAAGTATAAAATATATTATTGATATGAATACTATATTAACACCAAATAAATTAGTAATTGATTAGAAATACAATTATGAATAATTAATATTTTTAAAAGTTATTTTTTTTATAAAAATCATTTTCATTATATTTTTATATTTTTATTTAAAAGTTAACTTCCCAAATTTTTAAATTTAATCTGAAAAAATTAATTTTATTTTTTATTAATCACAATAATATTATCTTTGGATTTTTACAGGATTTTTCTAAAAAGTTTGATTTCTAGGTGAATAGTGCATATACGATTTTTACAAATACCACAACATTTAAGAAGACATTATGATATAAGAATAACATGAAATTTAGGAAACCTTTTTCTTGATGAAATATTTATTTTATTAGTGAAATTATATATTTAAAAATATTAATTTTAAATTACAAACATAAATTTTACATTTTAGAACCTATGTTTTATTTATTACTTAATTTTTTTAATGTGTTATATATTTATTATTTTAAAATTAATTTTCATAACTTTTAGAAATTTAATATTATATAAATGGTTTTTATATTTTTTATCATCATATACAAATTCTCTAATAAGTTAAATTTAATTTTTATACATAGATATAAGTTAACAAGGTTAAAAATTGATTTACCGTGGTAAAAGTAAATTTTGATAAAAAGTTTATTTATGGGGAAAAGATATAAAACATGTTAAAAACTTGTATGTGAATGTTTTTATGAGAGTTTTATCATCCAAAAATCATCCCCTATTTATTTTTTCCACTTTTGGGTCTTCATTTCTTAAATATTTCACTTATTATTACAAAAATTCCACTCCCCCACTTATAAAAGGCTCCCTTCACTACCCTAAATATCACCACATAAAAATCTCTCTATATTGACCAAAATATCATGAAAACCCTCCATAAAAATCCTTTACATGTCCTAGAGGATTTGTTATGAACAAAATAGATCCTCTCTGAGGCTTAATATAATTTGAGAAAGTGTTCTTCCAAGGATTAAGGTAGAATTCCCAATTACTCACTTTTCATTTCTCTTCCTTTTTTTCTTCTACCTCCTATGAATATAATCTGAAAATTACAACATAATTATACAATTATTATAATCATACTAAAATTTTATTATTTTTATGGTAGAACCATTTTATACCTTCATCCCAACCATTCAAAAACTCAAAAATGTTGCTTTTGTTATATGCAGATTAATGCTTCCATAAACATCATGATCCGTTTTAATCAATAAATATTATATTTATAATTTTTTAATATTAATAATGATAAATTATTCTCTACCTTTTTTTGTTTTATGAATAATGATTTTTTTTTCATATGTATGTGATAACTACCACCTCCATGTTTGATGTATTTCATTTTTCATCACCACCCACATGGATGATTATATGAATTTATTTAATGCATTAAATTTTTTTAAGAAAATTTTGATATCCTTTAAAGAAAAATAAGGCATCATATTAACAATAACAACAAAAAGTGATCAACAAAATTTAACATCCTAAAATGATTGTACCAAGAAGAAAAAATGATTTCTTCATTATAAGTAATAAATTCATATAATTTTTAATATTCCTATAAAACTTAAAAATTATAGTTTATCATATAAATGAAATAAAAATGAGATCATTATACTTTTGTAATAATGAAATTATGAATAAATCACTCCATAATCATACTCATACACTAATTATTTCCTATTATTGTTTGGATCTTTTTAACCACCTATGTGAATGATGTTATAAATTTATAACAAGGGTGACCATGGAAACTTAATTAATGGGGATATTGGATATTAGTAAGTAAATAATTATTTTTTTATTCTATAATGGTAATGTTAATATTTAACTAATTATTACGATACCACCTTTTATTAATTAAAAATTACCAAAATAATCATGTTACAGTTTCACCTATAAGAACAATACTGAAAATATCAAGGGAAGGAAAATTAAGCATAATAATCCATTATGTAGATAATATTTTAGTAACATTAATTATCTAGTATTATTTAATTTTTTTATCAATAATCAAGAACTAACATCACCATTATAAAACTTGTGAGAATAATAAAAATTTATAACATCCAATGATGAAAATGAACATTAATCAGCCAACTAATGTATAATGAATCGTTACAATTAAATAGTATAAAAGGGTAATACATATGAATAATTTAATGAAATATTTTTTAATATTTTTTTATTATACTAGAGGTTTAATAGTTTTCTTGAATTTTAAAAGTAAGTGTTAATGGTTTTTGTTTGAATTTTCAACCATCAAGGAATGTTTTCATATTACACACCTATTAATATTTTATATGGAACACTTAATACAAAATTTCTTATGTTATATTTTTTAATGATTAATTAATATATTTCATAATCCTTTTCATTATCCTTCCTTCATATTCTTTTGTAACATCCCAAAATTTCATAGTATGTTATCTCTTTAAAGTAATTCAATAGCATGTGCTATACGCACCACTGAGTTCGAGCACACCACGACTTACCAAACTACCCATTCAAAAAGTAGTAATGAAGAGTATTATATGCATTTTGAATACTCTATATAATTTTAACATCCATATTATGTGTTTCTTCGACATAATATAATAAAAAATTCAATTTTTCATATAAAAGAAGTATTTTTCAAAAAAAGAAATTTTACCATCTATTAATGAAGAACCCTTTTTAAATAAAATATTTGACACTTTTATACATTAAATTTGAAAAAATAAACTTCTTTTTAAAATTAGGACATAAAAATTTTGTTTGGATAATTTTTTGGTGTTTTTCAGATAACTTTCATATTTTGATGAATATTGAAAGATACTGAATTAAAATTGAGAAAAACCATTTAATAAAAATAATTTACAGTGTTAAGTTATAAATTTGAATATTTTTGAAGTATAATTAGATTATATTTTTATAATTTAATATAATTTAGGTCAACATATGTAATTTCACATTTAAATTAGACATCAACACATGTCAAAATTTTGATAGTTTTTTAATTTTTAAAAACTCACTTTTTTTTGTTTTGACAATGGGAATTAATTTAAAATTAATTAATCAAACTTATATTTTTTTGACTTTGGTAAAATAGAATTAATTTTTGAATTAAAAAAATCCAAAATTATCTTAGGTTGAATTTTGGGTATTTTTCTGAAAACTTTCAATTTCTGATGAATAGTGAAAAACACTACGTTATTGTTTAAAACCAACTTTTATTTATATAATTATTATTTTTTAATTAAATTTATTTTAAAATGAAAATAGAACATAATACATATATTATCATTATTTAATTAATTTGATTCATTTTATAATAAGATTAGATATATAATATTTTATCAAACTTTTAACATCTTTTACCCACCTTCTAGGCACATTTGCAAATTTTTATAAAATGTAATTTTATCCCTAATGTGAATTGAATTTAAAAAATTTTAGATAAACGGTCAACATAATTAAGTAAAATTTAGTTCAATAAGATGAAAATAATTTTTGATTAATAGTATCTTTTGAATTTTATTTACCATGGTTAAAAGTAAATAGGGTAATTAAAGGTAAAAATGATATTATAATTACCCCAAAACATGTTCTAATTCTATTGGATAAGTGTTTTTGAACAAAATAAATCTTAGTAATAAAATATTATATTTTTTTATCAAATTTTATTATATTTTGATATCTATTATTATTTTATTTTAAGAAGAGTTAAAAGTGTTAAATTAAAATTTTAATAACTAAAACATTTTTAATATAGGGTTATACATAAGATAATTTATTCTATAAATATTCATTAGAAAAATAAAAATATTTCCAATATCATGGTATTTTATTTATAATTTTTAGAGCTTAAATAATTAAATTTATTTACGACACAATGATGATGCAATAATTACTTTATCAATGAAAGATTAAAATAATTGAAATTATAAATATCAAAATTAATGTAAATTGAGACTTTTGATGACATAAAATAATTTTATATGTTAATATGACATGTTAGGGTGTATTAAATAATTTTATTTCAAAGTAATAATTTTTTTATGAGTTTAAAAAAATCAATTATTAAATAGTTTCAAAATTGACATAAATGAGTTTTTAAAGAAAATACTATATTATTAAATGATATAATATTCCTAAAAATCTAAGGTTCAGAAAAAGGACTTATATAAGGTTATAAATTTCAATAATGAACTAATTTGTGTTCTATTGGATTTTTATAGTATTTTTATTAGCCATTTATTATAATAATACAAGAAGACATGGTAAAAGATAAACTGTTTAATGAAGAGTTAAATCAAAAAGATTTGGTTAATATAGTGACCTAAAATTATCTAAAACTTATCAGTTGAGAGGATTTGTACCCATAAAAACCTGATACTCTAAATAAATTCATTTTTATCCATTATAAACTTAATATGATAGTATAATAAAATAATGTTTCAAGCTTTTCCTAAAGTGACCCACACCCCTCTTATAAAAGGGTACCTCCACTTCTCTCAAAATCACACCTCCAAAGCCATTTGTATCTACCAAAACCTACTCAAATTCCCTAAAAATACCCTAATGTCAACCTATAGGCCTTAATTTTATCATATTTACAACTTAAGGAGCCATTTTTTTCAAATCAAAAGGAAGAACACGAAGAAGAGATAACAATTTCATCACCTATTTCAAAGTTATTTTCTTCTTCCACTTACTATTTCTTTGTTGTTTCCATATCAAAGTAATAAATACTGTACCTTATACATACTGTGATGTTATTATAAATATGGTACAACAATATTAATTATTATATCTATTCTATGTATGACAAATTCACTATATGTGTGTATGTACAACTTACCATCTCCACATCGTGGTGTAGTTTTTCATTCAACACTTCATTATTTGGATGAGTACAATAATGAGTAGAATTTATGTAAATAATAAATATAATATGTTAATAATTCTTTTTATATTATATATCATCCAATTACATACAATTTCAATATCAATAGAATGATATTGTTTCTCGTGCGTACGTACGGATTACCGTTTCCACGAAGGCGATGAGATTCATTCCCCATCGTAACCATTCAAGAATAATTTTAACTTGATGATTAAAAATAACTTTTAAGAAAATAATATAATTATGGATATGAATCAAATACATCATATCCATAATAAATAGGACTTAGGTAACAAAACATATAAAAGAAAATGAAACAGTTAACACCCGACACAATGATACTATTGAAATATCATTAACAAAGCAATATTATAAGATCATATATTATATCATATTTATGTATGTATTTATCTTATAATTTAATAAAAATTATTTAAACATTATACAAGATGTTAAAGTACCCTCTACCAAGGAAAAGTACATGTTAAGCGTTAGTTTTACAAACCCTTTATTTTCTGAGGCTGTTTATACGTAAGTATCTACTGGGACTTCTTTATCATCCAAATCCATGTTTCTTAAAAATTTACTTTAAAACATTTTTATTATTTATTATATTATAAATTAAAGTCATTTATACCCTTATTTTAATTTTTATAATTTTTTTTGAAAGGAATATTTTCGTCATTTTCCGAACAAGGTACTTTGTGAAATTTTTGACAAAATATAGGTAAGAATGTTTTTTTAACTTATATAGTGGGTGAAGCTATTTTACACTATTATAATACCTTAGAAAAATACCTTTAAAGATAATAATAATATTTTCAAAATAAATGTTTCTTTTATAATTACGTAACTTGTAAATGATTTCAAAATAGAATGATATATTTCTCTTAGATAGTTTTGATTTCATCTATGTAAATATACTTTGATGGATTTTACACTTGTTTGAAGTTGATTTATTATGACACAATCCTCCATATTATATTGAAGGTTTTGTGATTTGTTTGACTATGGATGTGTTATTTTTATACCATTCATGGTTTATGGTTAAAGTATTAACATTTCATATGATATGTTTAATACAAATGTTTGTGTTATGTTTCCAACTTTTCATATGAGGAATGCATTGGAATTAGTAAGTGATGGGTGGAGCCCACAATAGATCCTCGATTCATCGGTAGGTATCATGAGAAAATCTAGTGTCTTCACACAATGCCTTAAAAAATTCTTATTTGTAGTCTTGGCACGAGGCCTTGACTATGTGGTTATGATGTTCGACATTATGCATTCTATCATTATGAAATTATCTATTGATATTGCATGTGATTATTCAAGTAGTAGAATATCCATGTGAATAAGTAAATGGAATTATTTGATTTATATTTTCCATATCATGCTGAAGTTTTAGTTTGAAAGGATTATGTTTTAGTCTTATACATTGTCTTAAATTTTTATGCATATTTATTATAGTTTCTACTATATTGTTATCCTTACTTAGCATCTGAGCTCACCCCTTTCATATGATTTCTTTTTAATATTATGTGAATAAGTATATTATGATTGACTTCCAGGAATAAGCTAAAGGATATGAGTGTGTTAAAAGGAGACAAAATGTTTTTTTTCATTTTATAATGTAATGGAAAACTCATGTATGTATCTTGTACTTCCAAGGCTACTAAACTGATCGGTCCTTCCGGACCGGATTCCTTGTAATCATGCCAATGTATTAAAATAATGAACCGAATCTGGGCTTTGGAGGTTGGGGCGTTACAATTGGTATTAGAGGAAGTTTAGTACAAACCTTGGAAACTAGGTTTATAAAAACTTTTATTTGAGAGCATTACCCTATGATAGAATTTGAGGATTACTATAGAAGGACTTCCAAGAATTTTGGTAATATATAGATTTTTTGATTTTTCCAAGAAACACATCCCTTTCCGGATATGAGCAGGTAGAGGAAGCTCTAGCACAGATGTACCTAGGAGTGAAAACTCTGACAAGGAGTTTCGGTCTTGACCCGAGGTATTATGGTACATGACAATGAGCCTTACTGCACTCTGGGTTACGAAACTCCCAGGGGATATGCTTATGATAATTCCCATTTTCTTATAAACCATTATGAAGGATTTATGAGTATATAATTCCCCAAAGAAAACTTTTTTATGTTTATGGATTATATCCACAAACTGTTCTATTTATGTTAACTATTTTTCAAGTTTGGAATTATGTATTACGATTAGTAAACTAATCTAGTGTATGCCATTGTTATAAAATTGCGCCTAATTGAAGTAATGGAAACCGTATCAACGCACGTAATCCAAGTAGGTATTTCCCTCCTACTCAAGATAATTATACTGCAGTTTGTGATGCAACTGGTGCTGATCATCTTATCACTTTTCTGGGACAACTCACTCAGGTCATGAATAATAACCTTACCCGTATGGAGCACCCTAATCCACAATGTGGAGGATCAATGTTAGACTGATTTATGAGGAAACCACCGCCAACATTCAATAGGAATACAAATCCACTTGTATCTTAGAAATGGATAAGTTCCTTAGAAACAATATTTCATGATTTGGGAAGTAGAGAAAGGGAAAAAGTTTTCATAGATTTTTATCACCTCAGGGGAGATGTAGATCAATGTTGTTCATTAATTCAAAACACAAAGAAATATGATAAGTTTCAAATATTAAATATAGGGAGTTTAAAGAGTTTTCTTACAAAAATACTTTCCTTGTGACCATCGAGCAGATATGGAAAATAATTTCTGAGTCTGAGGAAAAAAGGTGGATGAAAATGTCACAAAGTATGAGGCTAACTTTACAAGGTTAACAAGGCATGAATTAGATTATATTCCTAACCGATGAAGTAAGATTTATCGATTATTTTATGGGTTAAAACCATTTATCCATCGAGCATTGGTCTCACAATCCTTCTCTATGTATGAAGATATAGTTTTATGTGCTATCAAGATAGAAAATAAATTCTCTATGTCATATGACATTAATGTAAAGTAAGAGAAGAAGAGAATGGTAGAGCAAGAGAAAGATGGATACAGGGAAGAGGGGAAAGAAGGATTTTACCATATGTGATAACTATGGAAAGAATCACCTTGTCAAATTCTAGAAGGGAATGTGAGTTTGTTATAAGTGTGGATAAAAAGGAAACCATGTATGAGATTACAAGGGTAAGAAAAAGATTTCAAATGTACAATGCTTCATCTGAAAGGTGTTGGAACACTATGTGAATCAATGTCCCAATCACTAGAGTATACCCCAAATGATATGATTGGATAATAATCAAGTTATGGTACTACCGTAGATGAAGAAGAATTATTAGTGTTATCATGTTATTATTAAAGAATTGTTTCATTTGATTAATTTATTAATATTGTACAATTTATAAGAATCATAGAGCATATAAGGATTGTACTGCATTATTATTTCATTAAAGATTTGAGATTATATGGTACTAAGAAAAGTGACTTAACAACAAGTTAAATCTTTTGGAAAATACATGGTTAAAGGAAATATAATCCTTAATATGTTCATGATACCGAGGTAGTGATTTTGGAATAAGAGATGGTTGATTTGGATAAATTATATTGGATATTCTTGACTACCTTATAACTGATTAATGGTTTGTTTATTCCATCATTGTTGGAGTACTCAAAATTTTTGGATATAAGGAATAAGGGAGAATGAATGTAATCAATATGGTTATATGGTAATTTAATGTGCTACCATGTTTTAAGAGAATACATGATGAAAGTACTCATATGTTATTATTTGACAAAAAGATATCATCATTATGTTATGTTGACCATACTTATAAATTTTTGGACTGTGAGTTTGGACAAAGTATTTTGGATAAGTATAATGTTTGGAATGGATTAAATTTGACATTGGATACTATGGTTTAAGGTTAAAACATTTCATAAGATTTTTTTTTATTTTTTATAAAAAGAACAACCCAAAGGTCGGGTGACAACCTGTCGCGTCCGACAAGGCCACGAGACTTGAACCCGCAACCAAAGGGAAAAATGGGTACATCACCTATCACTGGCCTACATGATGTCCTTGTTTGTATAATGTAGTTTTTTAAAATGGTATGATAGATGAATTATAAATTCATTTTTTTTGAAACACTATACAATTAGGTTTAATAGAATATTTTTGAGTTCTATTATCTTTTAGAGAGAAAGACGAGTATGTGGTAAAAATAGTTAATGGATGGAACTATACATATCAAGTATTATTTTTTTATTCTATGAAGAAATTAATTCTTAAAAATCAGGGAAACGATCTCAAAACAAAAAAAATGTTTTATCCAAATACCTTATGTTTTGTTGAACTGATGATATTTTAAATCATCATAGATTTATGTATTTGAGTCCCTAAATTTTCCGTATATTGTTTACTTATTTGTGATTGATGACCTCAATCACACCCTATAAATATTTAAAAGTTTCTTCCAATTATATTTCTATAATTTCAACCAATTTTCTTCTGTTTTAACCCCAAATTTGGTGGTGAATTATTCATATCCCTTTCCCTCTTATTAAGACTAAGTTTTATTAACCCTATTTCCGATGTGGGTTTTCAACAAAGGTATTGTATATTTTAAAAATTTTATTCTTTAAGAACAATTTCAAATTTTGAGGATGAAATTTATTGAAGTTGGGGAGAATGTAACACCCCAAGATTTTATAGTACGTTATCTCTTTAAAGTAATTCAATAGCTTGTGCTACAAGAAACACCCAGTTTGAACGCACCACGACATACCAAAATATCCATTCAAAAATAAATTATGAATAGTATTAACTAAATTTTGAATGCTCCATATAATATTAACATCCATATTATGTTTTTCTTAGACATAATATAAGAAAAAAATTCAATTTTTCTGATAAAAGACGTATTTTTCAAAATATGCAATTTTACCGCCTATGAATGGAGAACCCTTATTAAATACAATATTTGATGCTTTTATATATTAAATTTTACAAAATAAACTTATTCTTTTGTATCGAGACATAAAAATTTATTTTTGAAATTTTTTTGGTGTTTTTCAGATAACATTCAAATTTTGATGAATAGTGAAAGATACTAAATTTTAATTGAAAACTACCTTTTTAATAAAAATAATTTGTAGTGTTAAATTATAAATTTGAATGTTTATAAAGTATAATTAGATTATATTTTCATCATTTAATAAAATTTTGGTCTTTATAAGTAATTTCACATTTAAATTAGACATAAACACACGTCAATCTTTTGATTTTTTTTTACTTTTTAAAAACCCGCGTTTTTGTTTTGACAACAGGAATTAATTTAAAATTAATTAATGAAACTTATATGTTTTGAATTTTTTAAAATAGACTTCATTTTTTAATTTTTAAAATCAAAAAAAGTTAGGGTGAATGTTTGGTATTTTTCTGAAAACATTCAATTTTTGATGAATAGTAAAAACACTGTGTTATTGTTTAAAACCAACTTTTATTTAAAAAAATTTATTATTTTATATAAATTTATTTTAAAATTAAAATATATAAATAATACCTATATTATTAAAATTTAATTCATTGGAGTCATTTTATAATAATTTTAGATATATAAAATCTTATTGAACTTTTAACGTCTTTTACCCACCTTCTAGTCACATTTGCAAATTTTCATAAATCATAATTTTATTTCTTTTTTGAATTGAATATAAAAAATATGAGATACATGTTCAAAATCATTAATTAAAATGTGGTTCAATAAGATGAAAATATTTTTTTGATGAATAGTAACTTTTGAATTTAATTTACCACGATTTAAAGTAATTAGTGTAATTAAAGGTAAAAGTAATATTATAATTATCCCAACACATGTCCTAATTCTATTGGATAAGTGTTTTTTGATCAAAATCAAACTTAGGAATAAAATATTATCCTTTTTGATCCACATGGATTAGATTAGGACATTTATTATTATTTTATTTAAAGAATAGTTAAAAGTGTTAAATTCTATGTTTAATAACTAAAATTTTTTTAATATAGAGTTATACATATGATAATTTCGACTATAAATATTCATTTGAAAACTAAAAAAATTTCCCGTACCATTTTATTTTATTTATATTTTTTAGATATTAAATAATTAAATTTATTTATGACATAATGATGATGTAGTAATTACTTTATCAATGAAACCTTATAATAATTGATATTATAAATATCAAAATAAATGTAAATTGAGGTTTTGGATGACATACAAGAATTTTATAGGTTAATATGACATGTTAGAGTTGATTAAATTAATTGTTTCGAATTAATAAATATTTTATGACTTTAAAAAAAATAAATTATGAAATAGTGTCAAAATTGACACAAATGAGTTTTTAAAACAAATACTATATTATTAAATGATATAATATTTCTAAAAATAAAATGTTCATCCAAATAACTTATATAAGGATATATATGTCAATAATTACCACCTGGTGTTTTCTTGGCTTCTCATATTATGTTTATTAACTATTTATTATAATAATACAAGAAAACATGGTAAAAGTTAAACTATTTAACTATGAGTTAAATCTAAAAGATAAGGTTAATATGGTGACCTAAACTTGTCTAAAACCTATTTTTTGAAAGTATTTCAACCCATAACCACCTTATATTTGAAATAAATCCATTTTAATCCATTATATACCGAATATAGTTTTATAAATAAATAATATTTCATGCTTTTCCAAAAGTGACCCTCACCCCTCTTAAAAAAGGGTACTTCACCTTCTCTCCAAATCACACATCCAAATCCATTTGGATCGGCCAAATCCTTCTAAAATATCCCAAAAAACACACTAACTTCAACCTATAATCCTTAATATGATTATAAAGCCAACCTATGGAGCCCTTTTGTTCAAATAAAAAGGAAGAACCTGAGGAAGAGGTAATAATTTCACCACCTCTTTCAAAGTTATTTTATTCTCCCACTTTTTATTTCATTGTTGTTTACATACCAAAGTAATAAATCATGTAACTTATACATACTATGATGTTATTATAAATATGGTACAACAATATTCATTATTCTATCCAACCTATGAATGACAAAGTCACCATACGTGCGTATGTATGGCTTACCATCTCCATGTCATGGTGTAGTTTGTTATTCAACACTTCATTATTTGGATGGGTATAATAAAGAGTATAATTTATGTAAATAATAAATATAACATGTTAATGATTCTGTTTATACGATATAACATCCAATTACATACAATTTCACCATCAATAGAATGATATTGTCGATCATGCATATGTATGGATTACCGTCTCCACAAACACGATGAGATTCATTCCCCATTGTAACCATTAAAGAATAATTTTAATTATAAGATTAAAAATAATGTTTAAAAACATAATATAATTATGGATATGAATCAAATACATCCTATCCATAGAAAATATGACTTACAGAACAAAACATATAAAGGAAAATGAAACAGTTAACACACAAAACAATGATACTTCTAAAATATCATTAACAAAGAAATATTAGAAGATCATATATGATATCATATTTATGTATGTAGTTCTTGAATAATTTATTAAAAATTATTTAACCATTATAAAATTAGTTAATGTACCCTCAACCAAGGAAATTTACAAGGTAAGGGTTAATTTTACAATCTATTTATTTTCTGAGGTTGTTTATACGTAAGTATATACTGGGACTCTTTTATCATCCACATCCATTTTTCTTAGAAATGTATTTCCAAACATTTTTACTATTTCATTGATTTTGGGTTAAATTCATTTATACCTTTTTTTTACTTTTTATAAATTTTTTTGAAATGAATACTTCTGTCGTTTTCTAAACAAGGTACTTTATGACCTTTTTGACAAAATTAAGGTAAGAATTTTTTTAACTTATATGATGAGTGTGACTATTTTCCACCATTATAACACATTTGAATATTACCTTATAATATTATCATAATATTTTCAATATAAATGATTTATTCTATAATTAAATAAATTTTAAATTATTTCAAAATAGAAAAATATATTTCTCTCATATAGTTTTGATTTCATCTATGTCAATATCCTTTGATGGATTTTACACTTGTTTGAAGTTGATTTCTTATGAAAAAATATTCTATATTGTATTGAAGGTTTTGTGTTATGTTTGACTATGGTTGTGTTATTTTTAGACCCTTCATGGTTTATGGTTAATGTATTAAAGTTTCATATTCTAGTTTTAATATGAATGTTTATGTTATATTTCATCCTTTTCAAATAAGGAATGCGTTGGACTTAGTAGGTGACGGGTGGAGCCTGCAATAGCGCCTCGATGCATTAGTAGGTCTCATGAAAAAAACTAGTTTATTGGAAGACGGCCTTGAAAAAATATTATTTTTATTCTTGGCATGAGGCCTTGACTATGTGGTTATGATGTCTAGAATCATGCATTCCATCATTATGAAATTAGCTACGTATATTGCATGTGATTATTCGACTAGTAGAATATCCATGTGAATAATTAAATGGAATTATTTGATTTATATTTTCCATATTATGATGAAGTTTAAGTTTAAAAGTATTTTTTTAGTCTTATACATTTCCTCAAATGTTTATTCTTATTTATGATAGTTTCTGCAATATTGTTATGCTTACTGAGCATTTGAGCTCACCTCTTTCTTATGTTTTCTTTTTCCCAGGATGTGAAGAATTATATTATGACTGAATTTTACAGATAAGATGAGGGATATGAGTGTGTTCAAAGGATACACAACGTTGTTGTTTTTCATTTTATAATGTAATGTAAAACCCATGTATGTATCTAGTACTTCCAAGGATACTAAACTGATCGGTCCTTTAGGACAATATTCCTAGTGATCATGCCAATGTATTAAAATAATGCACCACCTCTGGGATTCAAAGGTCGGGGCGTTACATATTTGATTTCCTTTAACACTAACATTTCAATAGATTTTTTAACTAAATTTTATTTCCTTGAGTCATGATAATTAAAATTGAATTTTATTCTTATAATTTGAATAAATTATTCCCTACGATTGTATTATTTTTTTCTATTTGTTTTTAGGGAATTTACATTTTAATCTCAAAAATCCCTTTTCAAATATTTCTTACTTCCTGAATTATGATGACCTTTTGGGGTTTTTTATCTCAATTTTTTCCTCACTGAGATATGATTCTTATTCACTAGTTATTTTATTGTTATGGTGTATATACTTCATATGGATAGATTTTTGTTATAATTATCATGAAATTAAATGGATTAAAAAATACACTTATGATACCATGATCTTTTAATTATATATTTCTTTGCTATTAATATTTTCACACATATATATGATATAAATGTTACAATTTATTTATATATTTTCCTATATTGAGAGTTTGAGATCACTCCTTTCTTATGTTTCCATTCCCAATGTTATAAATATGATAATAAATTATGATAAGTCTATAAGGGGGTCTAATGTGGTTCTATTATGGAGAAATGTTCACAGGTATTGTAAAATATGTTTATTATGTAAATAATCTTTAAATAAAGTAAATATTTTATTCCTTGAATAATGATATTATTTATGAGATATAATGCTTAAATTATGTAAATAATTTAAAATAAAGATATTTTTATCTTGGGTATCCTTAGTTGGAATTAAATAATTTGTGTAAACAACCCCCTAGAGGTAAGAGCTCCAATTAACATATCTACTCCATAGCCACCACCAGGGTGAGATTCTCCCTGGGTGAACCACCACCTGGATGAGCCACCACCTATCTAAGCTACTACTTGGGTGAAAATCTTCCCAAGGAACTTTATCTGGTTAAACATCTACCCATTCACTTCACATAGAAAACTAATCTCTTATGGACCTTCACCTAGGAGACCATCCACCCTAGTCCATTTTCTGGTGAGCATTCTCTTGGGGCCCTACACCTAGGCATGCATATCCAAAGGTTCTTAACCAAGGAGAGACTTTTCCCATCCCTATACTAGGGTAATATTCAAGGGTTCCTAGGCTTGTTTCAATCCAAGCGCTTGACCATCCCTCCACTAGGGATAATTAGGGAGAGGGACAACCCCTTAAAATAGTCCCATACTATAGAAAAGAATGTTAATTATATAAGACATCACTTGGGATAAACACTTTTTCTAGGCCCTCATTAAGGGCACTTCATCATATCCAAGCCCTCAAAAAGGATAAAAAACATCGAGATCCCTCCCTAAGGATAAGAGCCAATTTTCCAAGGTTCCATTCATTGAAATAAATTTACCTAGGTCTCATAACTAGGCACCTATTAATTCTATATATACATATGGTTGAGATAAACCTCTTGGATTTTGCCTCCTTCTAGGTGAAATCCCCAATCATACCTTCTCCTCTTACTCTATTATTAATAGAGATGATGAATTTCTAAGGGTATAATCCAAGATGTAATCTGTAACCATGCCTCTAAACAAGTTATTTCATGATTACTTCTTTTTGTTTTATAATTTACCCTAAGTCAAGTTTCCATATTATGGATTTATTATCATATTTTCATATGTTGAGATCTATCCATGGGGATTTCTTTATATTACCTTAGTTTATATGCCTAATTTCGGATTCATTATACATCATATGTCCAAAATAAGATTATCCTATTGAATTAATGCTAATTAGGAAACCTATGGGGTGTAAGACCCAATACTTCACACCATCACCCAATCCACAAACCAAGTTAGGTAATTTTAGGTGGTTTCTATGTGTAAGATTCAAATATTTACCTTATGAAAAGATTCCCCCTTTCAGTTTATCACATTTCATTAAGTTGAGATTCTACTTTTGGATTTCATTATCCACCTCAAGTTTATATATTTCTCATGGTTATGATTTATGGGCATCCTCGTGGTGTATTCCTTGATAATTCCTTAATAAACCTAAATCCAATATACTCATGTTGGTTACTATATATGGGAATCCTACTAGGTGTAATATGAAAAATATATATTCATTTGAACCATATACTAATTCAGGTATCCAAGGGAAATTAATTTCTAAGCACAAATTTATTTATTATTTTTATTACATTCATTGCCGAAATTTCCATAGGACAACCTCAATGATCAATCCTCCTTTAATTATAATAGTGCACTCCCAATTAATGTGAATGATCTTCTACTATATCTTTTTTTCTCATAGAGAGCATGAATCATATGGTCTTAGAGTTCTGTGATTATCATGCCATAAACGTGATGAAATTTCCTCTGTTGGGGGGGCTCCTTTTCAAGTAAAATCCTAGACCATATAGTCTAGATATGTGTAATTTTATTCCTATCATCATAGGATACATATGACGCCTCTACGAGGTTCAATACAAACTCAAAAATAACAACTACCTCCTTGGATTATGACATCCTCTAGGGAGCCAAATTAGATGGATTTAAACTAAAGTATTATGAACTAATAATATAAATATGGGAACCCTATAATACAAAGAGGTTTTGACATATCCACATGGTTTTGATCTGATAATTAGGACAAGGGTAAAAAGTACAACACTTATATTTGAGAAGGATTCAAGAATACAAATTAAATCTATAAGAGAGTCTTAAATTAGGGAATAAACAACTCAAAAAATGTGTGGGGAGCCTAAACTACCATCCACTCAACCATAATTTTTTATAACAGGTTTCTGTTATCATCAGATTGATGAAATGGAATTGGAAAGAAGTTTTTTATTGACTTAAAAAAGATCTTGGGTGTGAAAATCCATCAAAATTTTTTACCAAAATGATAATAAGGGAAATATTTTATGAAAAGATTCCATGAATGATGATGAACATAAAATTTGTTGTAAGTGGAAAAATAATAATTAACATCATATAATTATATGTTATAAAGTAAAGGATTCTGAATAATTGTTCAATGAGTTTAATGTTAAGAATATTATTCATATTTATCATAATTATATAAACTTGTTTTCTAGATAAATGTTACTCACTAAAGAATTTTTGTGAGAGAATTTTATTTTATGGTTAGATAGAGGTGTGTAAAGGATTATGTAGATCTATAATGAGTTTAATAAAACCGTATAAGTGTAACAAACATAAGTACAATATTGCAGTTTATCATATGTGATATGATGAGACAAGTTCTTATTCATATCTTTGTTAAGTATTCATAAATATGATACTAAATATAAAATATAAAATTCTAAATAAAAGGTAGAATTAATATTATTATCCTTAATATTGGATGTATATATTTCATGAAGTGAAATAATAATTTACTTCTTCAAGTATGACTTCTGTTTTGATATATTTATTAATTTAGGAATTCATATTTTTTATTAATGCGAAAATGGATAGTGGGGTCACACATTTTGGTCTTGAAAATTATGATGAAGTTCATGAAACTTTTAGAACTACCCTAAAAAAAATTTATATGGTATATGGAAGAAATTATATATAAATATTCGCAATGTAGTGTATATAAAATAATTCATAGTGAATTGATGATTAATTTTCTAAGGAGTTTGGAAGATATCAAAAAAAATTTTGGATATGGGTTCACAAGTTGTTACATATTATATTAAATAAAGTGAAATTATGCTAATTCAATGAAGATTTAGTGAAAATGGTCGATTAATGGAGTTGGCACTAAATAAACCACTGTGGAATGTTAGTTTAGACCACACCATGGTTTATCCTTGTGTGCACCATGGCATAGTGTGAGACACCATGATGTGGATGTAATTTATTAGTATTATCATGTCATATGATAATGTCTGGGAATTGATCTTATATATATCATTTGGATATCACTATTGGTTATTTACAAAATAGTTTTGGGTGTGACAAAATATATTAAAAAGAAATAGTGAATAATTATATAGTACATTGAAAACTATGGTTGTCTCAAGAGTGGGGTGAAAAAATATTTTTGTCACTCTTAGTTAGAAAATAGGGGTTTTATTAGTTGAAATAATATTTGAGAGAAGTTAATAGTAGTAAAAACTCGTAAGTTGAGAAAAATATAATTTAAGGCGATGGGTTTAGGTTTCGATTTCCATTTAAAATGCAATTACACTCTTAAAAATGATTCAACTTTATTTTAATTAATTATTAAACTAAATAATCAATAATTTTTCATAAATCACCCCAGTTTGAAAAATATTGTGAAGTTTTATCTTGTAGTAATAAATGTTTAATTAGTCTTCCTTCCACTATGTATGAAAATTTATCAATGACACCAAAATATTATAACACCTTAAAACTACTCAACCAATAACCAATAATATTTTTGAGTTCCTAATAAATTCAATATTTATTCACTACCTTCACACATGTGTCAATAAAATCTAGACACTCACTAATAAACATATCATATTACATCACATATAAAATTAATTGAGTGTAGGAAGAGATGTTGTTCATAAACCATGGAATTTCATGTTCAATGGGTAAAGTAATTCAAAAAAAAAATCATTTAAAATAATAATATACTATTTCATATTGAAATCTATCAACGAATAAGAGATTTTTATTCACTAAATACATGAATAATGAAATAAAATTATATATTTTTTTACTTATCCAATAAATAATAGTTTTTATCCCTCCATCAAGGGCTTCCAGATCCAGGGATATAAATAAAGAAAGTTATATTGGAAAATATAAAATAAGACCAGAAAACACAACCTGTAGTAACACGAAATTGAACTATATTTTATTATTCATTACTCAATATTTTCCTACCAATAGTTCCATAGATATTATTTCCATATTCAAATATATAAACTCCTTGATTTTTGGTGGGGGTGATATCCTTATATTTTAAACTCATTTAATCTCATTCATTTATCCCAAAAGACTTAGGATATCTTTCCCCATGATATAAAAAAAATCATAGTTTTCTACTCCATAAAATTAATTAAATTAAATATTCTACTTATCATTTTGTCTTTATGATGTGAGACTTTACCTTAAGTCTATACCAATCCTTAATCCTTATAAAAAATTTTGTATTATTTATCCTTCCCACAATATGAAGGCATATTCTGTAGACCTCATATTGAATCCTAATTTAACTATGTAATTTTGATGTTTGAATCAACGAAGATCACTTTGATCATGATGTAACCTATTTTCAAATCTATATATACTTTATTTAATTCTTATCTTCATTTTCAGTTTAGAAGGTAAATATACTTTACCAATTCCTTTGTGTCATTGAATTAAAACATACATTCCTCATTGTTGTTTCAAACTTTTCCTAATTTTAGACAAATTACATTTAAGAAGGAGAAGGGCACCTTACATTACTCATGGTGGTGTTTTGGATTTTTTAAATTTTAGGAAGAAAATTATTTATAAGGTGGAAATCACCTTATGTTCCACTAAAAATTACTATACGGTCTCCTAGAAATAACATTATAAAGTTAAATGTTTACTTTACAAATATTAGAATTCACTTAATGGAAAAAACACTATAACTTACCAAGTCAGAACTTCACTTTCTGAAGTTATCCATTCTCACCTTATATAGTTGGAATTCCAAATTATAGATTTTGGTAAACACACTACGAACATTGTATATCTATACACATTTGGTGCAATCTATATATCTTCAAGGCCTTTTCCACTTTTCTATTACCTCTATAAAATATTTTTATTCATGAGTTGGAACATAGAAAAATTTATTCTCATAGCTACAACCATGTTCAATCTCCTTAAAAATGAAAAAAAAATTAAAATTCAATCTCTAGTCACCCAAAATTAAAGTAGATCAATTAAATTCACAATTTATCAAATTTAAACAATATTTCTAAAATATAGTGAACTAAAAATTTAATTAAAAAACACCTTAAAAATCATTGAATTAATAAACAGGAGGGAATAAAATGAATAAAATATTAACAAATTATAGTGAAATTATTGAATATGTTTGTTATTCATCATTTGATGATGATTATAAGTTATTAGAACATCCTTTATTTTTATTTAAACATTAAATAATAAAAGAAAGGGTTTAACTGATCATTAATTTTTTTAAATTCCTGAAACATTTATAAAAAATTCCTTTTAAATATTGGTGAATGTTTAATGTTCTCAATGGACTATATAAATCAAATGTTTATCATTCTATTTGTGACTTTTCCATTTCATCAACTTTTTTATAGAGTTCCTAAAAACCAAAATCATTCTCCAGCTCTTGATTTTTTCCCACATTTAAAAAGGTTCTAGAATATTATAGTGTCAATATAGGTTCTACCCAAGCATCAGGTGATTCCCATGGCAAGTGGATACATTTAGAGGAAGTATTATTTCAGATTCTTCTTAGTGATCCCAATTAAACACCTATAAAAAAGCCTCATTAGGCTGGTTTAACTGGTGTATGTTATTTCATTCTTGTTATTCATTTATACTCATTCTAAATTTATAGATAGATTTTGGGATTTTTGATGTTTTGACATTTTTTACACTATGTTTGGATGTTATAAATCCCTTTAAAACCCTTTACTTTTCTCAAATGGTGTGTGAGGATTTATAAAACATCTCCTTCATATAGATTGGGTTAGATAAATACCCCCCAATGTATTCATCCATTTGGAATCAACAATAATTTTTTAAAATCTTGTTTGTGATAAAGCTCCTCTCTCTATATGTTGATAGTAATTCCATGTATGAAGACTGTGTACACATCTATTCCATGGGATAAAAACTACTCTTTCATTAGAATATTCCACAACTGAAAGTTGTTTCCAACAAAAAAAACATAACACCTTTTTAATTTATAACAGTTTTTATAACTTTCAAGAGATAGATAACTTTACCAGTATAAACCTACCTCTTCAATACTAATTGTTAGTTCAAAACAAGGATAATACACTGGGGGTGGGGGTGAGTGGGTGAATTATTATATGAATTTTTTTATATGATAGTTGGTAAAAATATTGTTCCACCATTAATATAAAAAATCTTCTCTCTCACACAATGAATATGAATCCTTAAATAAGTTAATAGATACACACTAAATTTTACTTGGTTCACCCCTATTGGGATATTCCCAAGGATTATACAATAATAATGTTCTAATTTACAAAATTTAACAATCAAACTACTTGTATTTATAATTTATAGTGTCCCCACTAACTTTACAATTTTACAAAATTTCATAGAAATAGAGAACTCCATACTCCACAAAAAATAACTCAATACTCTACCTGTAAACTTTATTTATTTTCTATAAACTGAGAAAAAACTTCACTCCTGATAGTTTATCAAACAACTCCTCTTTTCATTAAAGTGACGAGTCCTCACAAAATTTTTAGTGACACCAGATCCTTGAATGAAATCCTATTTTTTCTAGTAAAAATCGGATTTATTCCTTTTATCTTATTATTGTATGAAAAATTTATCCTTATTTCCCTATTTTTTTATTTTTATTTATGTTTTATTATACAGAAACCATCATATATTTCTTTCTAATAATAATCAAAGAAAATTATCTCTATGCCCATTTTATATTCCAATTTTTTGATACATAAAAAATAATTATTTGAAGAATAACATGAATTTGGAATTAATGCTTCTATAAAACAATATATGATTTTCATTTGACTATCTAACTGGACACACACACACACACATCTATTTAAAAATATAAATTAAATGATATTATAAATTCCAACATAAATCATGCATAAATATCACTTGATAATTTCCATAATTTTATCTATTCAAAAACTCCATGAATAATATAAAAAATTCAATTTAATTTCTTTAACATTCTTCTCATGCCACCTAACACAAGAACCTTCAAATCGTCCTTTCCATCATTTGGAGTGAACTACTTATTCTTACAAATTCTCAAGTTTATTTTTTAGTATTATATTTAAGATCTAGATAAATATTACATATCTCTATAATTTTACAAAAAATATTTGAAATATCAAGTTAATATTATGTATTGGAAAACTTAAGTTATATATTCTTTGAAAATTCTTAGTTAATATCACATTAGAGTTATTATACATGTATCTATGATAGATCTTACCTAACCAATTTTTCATTAATGTTAATATTTTTAAACCACTTTTCCATAATTCTATTCTTACATATATAGTATAACTCCTGAGTTATTCTTATATATTTACTCTACCATTTCTATGGAACTTTAATAAACCAATAGAAGTTATTCTTATTCATGGATTGTTATTCTTATTTATTCCCATATTTTGTCATAATTATTTTTCCCTCTCAATATTAATATTACGTATACATTTAAATTATCCATCCTCATCCAAACATATATAATCTTCATAAACTAAATTAAAAGTATTGACATGAGTCTTTTTAGAGGGTTTAAACCATAATTTATCAACAAACACAATGGAAAAAATTTTCCATTGATTTTTCTTACCATATCACATTTAATGATATACACTCATTAATATGAGATATTGAAAGGACCAGAGAGTGGTGGAAGAATTAGTAACAATTATTTTCAATATTATTTTTTCAAATAAGTGTTATAAAACATGATCTGACATTCCAGGATTTGGTTTCATCCATAGATCATGTGAAAATAATTTTATTTATGAATAAAGAAATAAAAATGTTACCTCGTAGAGTGAAATGATCTCAATGTCCTTTACTTTTATCTATATTTTCCTATATTAAAGGAACCAAATGAGGTACCTTCTTGATCATCCATACTTTCACTATAACTCATGGTATACTAATCTAATACCTTCTTATATAAATAATAGATAACTAAGAGCTTTATAAAATTCCTATGATTGTATGATGAATGAGCGACCGATTTATGTAGAGGAATCATCTTGATATTGTTCTTTCAATAATTTTCTCTATCTAGAACATGAGAGAGAAGGGGAGAGCACTCTAAATTCTTCAAAATAGGTTATACTTTTATTCATTACTAAAAATGATCTTATGTAGTTAGGTTTAACTATCAAAAATTTCTATTTGATCGCCAATGTGTTATAAACTTCATTATAGACCCTTCACCACATATATGGAATATTTAAAATAATCATAAACATAAAAAATATTTTATCACTCACTTTTAACACCCTAATTTGTCATGTGATAAAATAATATCTATTAAATCATGTCATTACCTCCCATAATTATTTAACAAACCTATAATGTGTATTATTAATTCAAAAATAAATTCTCATATGAACTTATTTAATATTTAAATAACATTTTAATATATTGAGAAAAAAAATAAATTATTATTATTCTAATTTTGAATAATATATAATTGATTTTATTAATTAATTTACTTTAAATATCCCTAACATGGATTTTCACTGGCCCATACATGTAGTCCCCACATCAACTTAAATTCCAATTCATAAGTATTGTTAGAAATTATGAATACATTTTTTGTGTGACACTTCATAACCTATATTAATAGTAGTGAGTCATACTTATAGATCAAGAGTGGTGTCTTGTAATAAGTCATTACCCATAAAGATATATAGATAATTTACATCTATCATAACATTCAATGAAGAGTTACTGTGTGATATAATCACATTATTACAAGATATCTTATAAAGTATGATACATAATTTATTTTTGTGAAGACCTGGACATATTTATATTTATAATAATAATAATTTTCTATTTATTATGATAAATAGTATTATTCTTGTTTTTTTGTTCCAAAACAAATGTTTGCAGAATAAAATAAGACACAATTTATTAAATAAAAACACTGAAACATTACATTATGATATGGTCAAAAGATGATAACTATCCTAGAATACCTACTGCAAGGCCTATCAAGATGACTGAAATAACACCAAACACAACAACTAGAACAAGTAAGTAGTGAACATCCTTTGAGTGTTTCACAATGAAAAACATTATGGAAAGTACTATAGAAACTGTAATAAGCATAAAGGGAATTAAAAGCATCATCCTCTTAGAACAATAAATGACCATGATCCTTGGAATACATTGAATGGGTATTTATATGGCTAAGTAGTCTTTGGGGTCCTATGTTGACCATTGGTTTTGGTAATGGTCATAAAATTTTAAAATTGTTGAGTATTTTAAGTATTTTAATTATTTTAAGTATTCTAAGTATTTAATGTATTTTAATTATTTTAAGTACCTTAAGTACTTTAAGTGTTTTGAATGTTTGAAAGTAAAATTTTTAGTTCATAAATGTGTCTTTTTAAGTAAATGTAAAATTTTAAAAGAATACCTCTTCATGTGTTAAACCAAATGTATTATTATTCAACTTCTAATAGAAATAAAATGTAATCTATTATATATATATATATGTTTCAAATGTTTTAAAATGACATTAATATTTTAAATTTATATCCTTGGTTAAATAATGAATTTTTTAAATTAAACTTGTATTTTATAGTTACATTTTGAAATTATAAATGAATACGGGCTTATAAAAATAATAATAATTAGAATTAGAATGTTTTTATAGGTAAATTAATATAAATGTGATGTTTTCTTAACTATACATATTTAATAAATTTATTGATAAAAAATTAGGGGAGTACCATTTCTGACCGAGGATAGCCTTGTCGGCTAAGCCCTCAAGGTTAGTGGAAATCTCACATAGAAAAAAGAAGTTATGCCTAAGCCAAACACATGAATAGAGAATGCTGAGCGTGCGTACAAACCTAGGTATAGGGCATAGTTAGGCGCGAGCAGGGGGTGTGCTAGGTCATGAAGTAACACAGGTGAGGGTGGGCCAGGGCTTATGTGGAGCCTTGTGTATAGGATCCCCTATGTGTGTGCTGGTTTAATTGGATTATGACTCGTACACCAATATTTATATAGCAGTTTTGAAACCTTGTAAGTTTTGATGTGGGATGGAAATTTTTCTTGTAGATCTAATCTGAGCCATTCAATCTCACCATGCGAGATCCTCACCATCCAAACTAGTCCAGCCTTCGAAACCCATCACCATGATTTCATGGCTCTGATTGTTCTATGCCCTTAGATTGGGATGCACTAAATCTCTACCATTTAACCTATTTAAAACCCATAGATCCCCCATGGTCGTCCGATCAAAGCCACAAAATAATATCATCCGTTCATCTATTTTTAAAACTGCTAAGCCACCGTAGCCATCTGATCATCCTGAGACGATCATAACTGTGTATTATTTTTCTTCTTCTTCTATTATTATTCTTCTTCCTCCTCACACCACACCAGTCAAAGTCGCACTCCTCCTCTCCTCCATTGCTCCTCTTCAACCCATGACCCTCAATCTTCAACCAAGGCCACTCTTTTTTTTCCATAGATCCAACCAGGTTGGTTTTATTATAATCTAAAAAAATATTACCATAAAGGTTTCAATTAAATATATTTATATTATGTCAATCAACCCAATTTATTGTCATACTTTAATAATTATCATCTTTTTTATATTTTGATTAAACAAATCACAAATTTCTTCATGTTTTCTTTATTTATATTTTTTATCTATACCTTAGTAGAGAAAAATATATATGAACAGTTTATATATATATATATATATATATTTTGCACACAAAAACCTAAGTTTTTTCTTCCTCTCAATGCTCCATCAACCACTGCTCAGCTCAACCGTACCTTAGAAGCTGGGTAAGGGTTTATTTAGTTTTTTTTTGATTAACCCATATATACATATATATGTATATACATTTATATATATAAATACAAAACCAATTCTATTTTATGTCTTTATAATGATGAATAATTGTATTTAAATGATTTTCTTTATTCATATAATTTATGTAAGGGTTATTTTATCTTTGATTTTGATATGAAAAACCACTATATACTCTTATGCATATATAAGGTTTTATATAATCTTCATATCCTAATTGTTGTGTCAATAAGGTTTTCCTTATGACTTTTCCATTCCTTCATGTAAGGGGGAGATTGTTGAGTCATTAAGGTTTCCTTATGACTTGACCATTCCTCTTGTTTTGAAAATCAGAAACACCTTATCTTAAGTAAAATTTCATTTTACCCTATATTTTACCCCTATAAGGAAAAATTTCCCCTCCCAAGGAAATTTATCCTTACCATGTTTCCATTGATAATATCATTTTATTTCTCTAAGTGTAAAATTTAGATTGAGACCAAAACCCCAAAATCATATAATACTTAGATATAAAGATTTCTATTTAAGACTCTGAATTCTGATTACAAACTCTCATAGAGATCAAATCCAAATTCTGGTTATGAACTCTCATGAATTTCAACTCCGAATTCTGGATACGAACATTCATAAAGTTCAACTCCGAATTCTGATTATGAACTTATGAAAAGGCCGACTATGAATTCTGATTATGAATTCTGGATACGAACTCTTCCAAGTTCTGACTCTGAATTATGATTACGAATTGTAGATATGAAATCTTCTGAGTTCTGACTCTGAATTCTAATTATGAATTCTAGTTATGAACTTCACCAAGTTCTAACTCTGAGTTCTCTAAATACAGACTCTGAACTCTTAATGAGTTCTGACTCCAAATTCTTAGGAAATCTGACTCTGAACATTGTATGTTCAGGTTCTGAATTCTTGTAAATAAAGACTCTGAATTTCTTTGCAATTCAGACTCCGAAACTCTACATAATTCAGGTTCCAAATTCCTAGAAAACAGAATCCGAATATCCTTTTATTATAGACTCCGAATTCATTCTTTCCTAGACTCTGAACTTTCAATTTTACTCACATTCTAAATATCAGATTTTGGTTATACTTACAGTCATTTTGTTATAAAATGATGTCGTGCTTTCAGTTATCAACTAACCATTGTTTGAGTTACACAAGTGAAGGTCTCTCCAAAATTCAATGAGAAATATGACCATTGGAGGAGGGAGCTGACCATTGGAACCGAGCCTATAAATATGAGCTCATTTGAGAAGAGCTCACAACTTTTTAACAGAACTTTGAAAACTGTTCTTACATGCTGTTGAAATGATTTTTAGAGAGAGAGTATCTTATAAACTCTCAAGATTTGTGCAGAAAGTTTTGAACTTCTCCTTCAAACTTTTCTTCGTAATGATTTGATTAGTGCATAGGTTCGATTTCCTTGAAATCAGAGAGTTTGGGTTGGGAATTCAGAGGTGCCGATTTACTTACAAATCGAGGGATTGAGGGGATAGCAAGAGAGATATCGATCTTCAGATTGAGGGCTTACCTGGGATTGGGTAAGATAGACTTTCTTGAAAGTATAAATCAAGGGACCTTTTATCCAGGGTTATTGGATACCCTCCTCTTTGGGTTAAAAGAGTTATTACTTGTTAATTGTAATATTTGGTTTTCCGCTGTGTATTTTAGTTATTGAGGAAATTATAACATTCTTATACTTCATTAAACTTGTAATATGTTTTTATAGTATTCTAGACACTTTAAGGTAGAATCTTAGTTGGTGTAAAATTTTGTTAAGTTTCATTTCGGGAATCACTTTTCTTGAATCAATCAAGATATTAGAGCTTAAGGGTTGTGTGAATTTTGGGTATGCAAAATTTCATTATGAATTTTTAAAGTATACAATTCACCCCCTATTTTATTTGTATATAGTTTTATATATTCGATACTACATTTGGTATTATAAAGTATATCATACCCAGACATACCATCTCAACACTAATCTATTTCAGGGTTTTCAAGTGATTATTATCGGTAATTAAGTGATGTTTTGATGCATATAATACTTGTAAAGGGTTTACTAAGAGTGGTTTTTTTTAGTTTCTAAACTCATACATATAAATATATATGTTTATACGGATATATATATATGTATGTATAAATTTTTAATCCTAATTTTATTAATTTTCATTTCTTTTAAAGATAATTAATTATTTTTAAAGGCGATCCCTTTCCTTTTAATTATTCATTTAATTCTGATTGCAAAACCTACACACAAAAATATATATAAGTTCCAAAAATACATTTATGCATGTCTTGATTAATTTTAAGATGTTTTGATGATATTTACCTTGTTATGTTTTTAAAGATACATTTTGATTTATTAAAAATGATTTATACGAAACACATGTAATCATATAAATAGGTAATCATTTTAAAAAATAAAAGATAAATGATTTGTACTATAATCATTTTCTAAGTCCTCGGTGTGCGAGGGATTAATTAACCAAGACAAGATGCTTTGAAAAGAAATACAAGTGTTTTTATTTCTACATGTTTTATATTTGAAATAAACTCTTGAATTGAATGTATCCAATAGATGTCTTAATTGATTATATGATCACAACTACAATTTTATATTGGAAAACAATAATAAAACCTAATTTTCTTATTGTGTGCCTAAAAATTTTAAAATAGGTCATCACTTTGTTATTAAAATTAATATTATATTCATGCATGTCAATTTACAATTTTAGGATAAATGGTTGGAATTATCTTTTGTTTAATATATATAGGTACTTGCGTAAACACATAAATAAATTTATAATTAACATAAAGTATTATCAAAACTTATAAAATGATAGTATATAATATAAGATCAAAAATGTAGAAGCTCTAATGCTAGTGGAGTGAGTTTAGATATTTTCTTAGGTTTTAATATCTAACATGAAATGAATACTTTACATTTAAAAATATTATATTTTAATTCATGATGAATCTACCACAATGAATACTATTAATTGTTAAAGTTTATGATTTAATTTGATTGAAACTTCTATTTATCAATGAATGATATAAAGATTAATGATAATTATCACAACTTAAAAAACATGTATTTTAGTATATAAATTGTTAATTTCCATGAAACAAGGGTTTTGAATTTATAAATTATTATTTTATGTGAAAAACAAAGTAATCTATTATTTTCTATACATCAGTTATCATTAAATTTACAAAAGTGTGTTTGTCTATTCATGTCATTGATAAATTTTTTATAGCCATAGCCTAAATTATAACTAACAAAACATTTAGTTTTTAGATTAATGTTTACATTTATTACTTGTATCACTTTATCTATGAATAGTAATTGCAAAATTAAATTTATCTCTTATGATAACTTATGATTAAGAATTTAATTATTCAAAGTGGAATGGGACACTTTGAATAAAAGACAAAATTTAATTATTCAAGGTGGTAAGGGAAAATTTGAATAAAATACATAATTTAATTATTCAAATTGGTATGGGATAATTTTAATACAAATCATAATTTAAATATTCAAAGTTATATGGGACACTTTGATTGAAAGACTTAATTTAATTTTTAACATTGGAATGGGGAACTTTGAATAAAATAAATTTAGACATATGATGAATGTATAAGACTTATTATGGGATGGGTGAGGATCTTTATAGTCTCTTGATACATCAGTAGGTCTCATGAGATAAAATAGGTCATGGAACGAGGCCTGGACAGAATGATTATGTATAGTCTTGGCACAAGACTTTAGAAAAATGTTATGATTATCATGCATTATTTATTCACTCATCATATAATTAGTATTTAACCACCCATGATATTATTTTACTAGCAGAATATCCTTGGTTAAAAATATTGAACTTATAATTATGTTAATAAATACACATATCATAATGATTTCAGTTCTTAGAAAATCTTTTATAAAGAAAGTTTATCATTTATTTTCAGAAATTTGATACGAATGTTGGAAAATTCATCTATAACCTCCTGAATTTTACTTTTATGTGATAATAGATTTATGATATTGTTTCTTGTGAAGTTATAAGAAAGTATTACTTCATGTTTTAATTAGTACCTTCACCCTTGCATGTCTCTATGAATTTAGTTTGATCAACTCCAGACTTATATGTATCATTCCATGCATTGTTTCACATGTATGCATATTCTAAAATGTGTTTTATTTATAGCCTTTAACTAAATATATAAATTCTTATGTATGATAAAAATGATGATGACGTACTATAAGAAATGTTGTTTCCTTTTAAGAAAGTGTTTTATAACTATTTTAAAAGGATGTTTTAAAAAATAGATTTTACTTATTAGTTTTAACACCCATTACTAGGAATTCATGTTATCACACAAAACATTTAATTTATTTTTATAAGATTAGTAGTTTTATCAGTTTTGAGTTATTCTATGTGGTTTTATCACTATGGAGTTTATCTCGTACAATTTTTAAGAAAATTATTAGTTGTATCTGGTTTTCCAGAACCTAGACTGAGAATATCCTCTGTAATGAGATGTGATGTGTAATTTTATCGACATATTTTTATAAAAAAAATAACACACCATGTTTTAGGAACTAACTCTAAGGTTCTGGGTCCATGGAGTTACATTTGGTATAAAACAATGGTCTAGAAAATTCTAGAAAATTTGAAAAAAAACTACAAAATTTAGTTATGCTTTATTACATAGAAAGTTTTCTTAAAATTTTCAGATGGAAGACAGAGACTCACAAACTAATCTATTATCCCTTCCAGATGATATACAAGAAATGATAATGTTAAAGTCATGTGAAGATGTATTTGATCATTCATAAACCTATGTTTGTCTGGAAAATGACTTTATCAAGTGTTCAACACCCCTAGTGTTCTCCAATTCTTCCGGGGGTCGGGTTTCATTTACTTCCTCATAGTGCATGCACAAATTTAATTCTATACATGAGAGGGGAATTATGTAGAGGGTATATTCAGATGTTTTACCATGTTTGAAAGGTATCTATATTTGAGTAATTTTTGGGAAGCTACTAAAGCGGGTGACCTCCACCCAACTTATCTATTTCAACTCTTAAACTTCAGTTCGTATGGGTGGCTTTATGGTTTTAAAATTTTAGAAAACAGGGTCATTCGGTTCTTATATATGAATCAATTTCTCTCTAATATATCTGAAATTTTAATCTCCCATTACTTTCAACTGAGGTCCGATCACTGCGTATATGAGTTTCACTCTAGCTGCTTGAGGTTCTTTTGGACCAATGAAATTGATGAATTTATAACTACCTTGGAAATCATGACAACAGAGAATCACTTACTCTAGTGGTACCGGTAAAGGTATAAATTGATTATTTTCCCATTTGTTTTTATTAATTAATAAAACCTGATATGTTTATGTATGGACATCGAGGTGGATGTCAAAATGTCTTTTTCGGTGAGTTCTGTGGGTACAATGGAATGGCGAGGGTACAATTCTTTTGATGGGGGAATAACGTGATTCCCCATACATATTTATATTTTTAATAATAAAAATTTTCTTGTTATTTTGATAAATGGTTTTATTATTGTTTTGTTTTGTTCCAAAACAAATGTTTGAAGAATAAAAAAAGTTACATTTTATTCAATAGAAACAATAAAACATTACATTGAGATAACGTCAAAATACCATAACTATCATATAATACCTACTGTAGGGCCTATTAAGATCATCAAAAGACCACCAAACACAACAACTAGGCCACGTGAGTGGTGAACATCCTTCAAGTCTATCACAATGAAAAAAATTGTGAAAGGTACTATGGAAATAGTAATATGCATTAAGGGAATACATAGAACTATACTCTTAGAACAAGAAATGACCATGATCAATGGAATACCTTGAAAGGGTATTTATACGACTAAGTAGCCGTTGAGATCTTAAGGTGACTGTTGGTTTTGGTAACAGTCATAAAATTTTATAACCATTGAGTATTTAAAGTAATTTGACTATTTCAAGTATTCTAATTATTTAAAGTATTGTAATTATTTTAAGTACCTTAAGTTATTTATAGATTTTGATTGTTTTAAAGTAAAATTTTTAGTTAATAAATGTGTGTTTTTAATTAAATGTAAATTTTTTAAAAAATATCTCTTCAGGTATTAAAATAAGTGTATTATTATATAAATTTTAATAGAAATAAAATAGAATTAATTATTTTATAATATATATTTGTTTCAAATATTTTAAAATGATTTAAATATTTTAAAGTTATATCCTTGGTTAAATAATGACATGGTTTTAATTAAAGTTGTATTTTATAGTTAGATTTTGAAATTATAAAGGAATAAAAACTTATGAGAAAATTAATATTCATAAATAGTATGTTTTTATATTGGAAAATTAATATATATGTGAGGTTTTATTAACTATATGTATTTAATAATTTTTCTGATAAAAAATTGGGTGAGTACCCCATCTGACTGAGGAAAACCTTGTAGGCCAAGCCCTTAGGGTCAGTGGGCATCTAACACAGACAACTAAAGTCAGGCCTAAGATAAGAACATCCATAGTGCATGCTGAGTGCGCACACAGATTCGTCTATAAGGCATGGTCAGGCGTGAGCATGGGGTGTGACATGCCATGCACCGGCGCGGGTGATGTAACACCCGAGACTTTTATGTTATATAAATCATCAAAGGAATCTTTTTCTACACAACACTTGCTTGGCTTGCTTTGCACGCAATCGCGACCTTCCTCGATAGCTTGCGTCGTACGCAATACCGAGTTTCACTAAACAACAATATGCTATTAAAACTAGCCGTTATGAATAGTAATAACCACTTTTTAAAATTTTATAAATTTTATTTTTCAAAATGGACTTCATTTTTGGACTCAGAATATCGAAATTAGCCTAGGGTGAAATTTTGGTATTTTTCTGAAAACTTTCAATTTTTGATGAATAGTGAAACCACTAAGTGGTAGGTTAAAAACTGAATTTTGCATAAAACTTAATTTTACCGCTTCTGTGAATGAAATTTCAAAAATCCGAGAGACACGGTTAATATCAAGGACTAAAATGTGGTTCAATGAGATGAAAATAATTTTTTGGTGAATAGTAACTTTTTACTTTTTTTACCGCGGTTAATAGTAAATAGGGTAACTAAGGGTAAATATGATATTAATATTACCCTAACACATGTCCTAATTCTATTGGACAAGTTTATCTCGACCAAAAACAAACTTAGGAATAAAATATGACCATTTAGGCCCACTTGGATTAGATTAGGACATTTATTATTAATTTATTTAAAGAAGGGTTAAAAGAGTTAAAATCAATGTATATTTACTAAAACATTTTTAATATGGGGTTATACATAAGATAAATTCGATTGTAAATATTCATTGGAAAGCTAAAAAGATTTCCTACATGATGGTATTTTATTTGTAATTTTTAGACATTAAATAATTTAATTTATTTATGACACAATGATGATGCAGTAATTATCTTATTAATGAAATATTGACATAATTGATGTTATAAACACCAAAATAAATGTAATTTGAGACTTTTTATGAATTACACTAATTTTATAGGTTACTATGATATATTAATGTTGATTTAATCAACTTGGTTCGAACATTTAATTCTGTTATGACTTTCCCAAAAATCATATATCAAATAGTGTCAAAATTGACACAAAATAGTTTTTAAATCAAATATTATATTATTAATTGTTATTGTATTCCTAAAAATCTAAGGTTCGGCCAAATGATTTAGATAAGGATATATATATTAATAATAAACAATTTTGGGTTCGTGTGGCATGTTATTGAAAGTGTATTAACCATATAGTGAAAGAAAACAAAAAGACATGATAAAAGTTAAATTATTTAACTTAGAGTTAAATCTAAATGATAAGGTTAAAATAATATCCTAAACTTGTCTAAATTCTATTGGTTGATAGGATTTAGACCCCTCCCCACCTTATCTTCGAAATAAGACCCTTTGGAACCATTATAAACCGATTTTGACTTTAATATAAAATAATATTTTGAGATATTCCTAAGGTGCCCCTCTCCTCCCTTATAAAAGGGCACCTCATCCCCCTCCTCCTCACACCAAATTGAGCACTCAAGCTCGGCCAACCCCTGCCATTTTCCCCTCTACACTTCCCTAGAATAGTCCTAGAGGTCCTGGTCTTCTCCAAAGACCACTCTTAGTTCCCTAAGTGGAGGATTCAAAGAGGCGTTCCAAAGAAGAGGTAATATCCATTACCGATCTTTTCAATTTCTTTCGTCTTCAACTTCTTCTTATTTAGTTGTTTCATGATAAAGTAATAACATCAGTATTACTTACATACTGATATGTTATTATAAATATGAAACATCCCTAATTCACCTTCTATCCATCCTACGGAAAAATGAAATCACCGCGCGTGCGTACGTACGGAATACCGTCTCCACGCCGTGGTGTAATCTATTTTCCACCATCACCTTACAAGGATGGGTATAATGGTGTAATGAGTAACTATATATGATTATTATTAAGTAATATTGATACTGAAATAATATATATATATACTCCAATACAATTCCACGATCATAGGAACGATATCATCACTCGTGCGTACGTACGGAATACCGTCTCCACGATGTGATGCGACTCGTTCTACATGATCTTCATTTCATAATGATTGTATAAATGAATTGAATGAATGAATATGGTATATAATACACTAATACCATTCTGGAAATGAATTATCTATAACCTAAAGATAAGAATAAGAATTTATTCGACAAAACACGCATAAGAACAAAAAGTTATAAAGACCCGAGTAACAAGTAACAATGAAATATTACTAACAAGAAGCTAATAATATGACCATATATGATCTCATATCAATATGTATGATTCTGGAATAAGTCAATAACATTATTTAAACCATTATACAGGAGCTTCGGACATGAACAAAGCAAATCGGACCTAAGGTAAGGGAAATATCACAATCTCATTTTTATCCGAGATTGTTTTTACTTTGGTAATTACTGGGGTGTATTTTATCATCCACATCCATGTTTCCTCAATATGTAATGTTATTTACATCCACCTACAATTGTTTAAATCCAATTTTACCCTTCGGTGAGTTTTTAGTAAGAGATATGAAAGGAATCTTTTGTCGTTTTTCATAAGAGGTAATTTTTGACTTTTCCGACAAAAGTACGAGAAGAATGTTTTTTTAAACGGCAAGAACAGATTTTTACGGTTTTATAAAGCCTTATTTTTATGAAGATTCCTCCAAAAGATTTCATGACTATTTTCAATAAAATATCTTTCTTTTAAAAATTTCATGATGTTTTGTGAAAAGAAATTGATTTTGAAGAAGAAAGGATATTTTCCTCAAGAATTCAATTCAAGTGTTTTATCAAAATTATTTTCCATCTAAGATAATAAAGGGTTCTGTTTCTATCCATATTTTTACACTGATTTGACTATGTTGTGATGGAATTATGTTTATGAATTCCTTTATCTTATATGAATGGTTTTATGATGTCATGTTGTTTAAGAATCCCATTTTTATTACATGGGTTATGCAATGATGTATGATTTATGATTCTGTGGCACACATAAGAAAGGATTCATTAAGAGATGGGTGGGACCTATATCTCCCTCCAATGCATTGGGTAATGATTTTATATCTCATGAGATAGACATGGCTGGAACGGAAGGTTATTTCGGTTCAGTGATACAGGACTGAAACGAGGAGTGAACTCGGTTCAGAAAGGGACTTTGTCCACTAAGATAGTCTTGGCAATGAGTCATGACTAACAAGAAATGATTTTCCATGATTATGTGTGCATGCCACAAAGATTCAAGTTTTATGTTATGATTATGGGGATCTCATTTTCACTTCTATGATTTATTTCATGTTAAGATATTATGATCTCTTTTGCAGGTTTTGATTTTCATAAAGATATGATATGATTTTTATTTCCTTTATTTGCCCTTGCTGAGCATTTGAGCTCACCCTTTTATGCTTTCTTTTCCCCAGGTCAGGAAGATGGATATTAAGTAGAATATGCTAAAAGGGACCCTAGATATGATGAAATAAATGGGAGACACTGTAGAAGATTTATGAACCAGTTGTTTATGTTTCCCAGTTTCTAAAGACACTATACCTATACGGTCCTTTGTGGTTTTGTCATATGTTGTAATAAGTGTGCTTCAATTTTGAAGTATTAACAATGTATGTAAAGTGTGGGTCGTTATAGTTGGTATCAGAGGAAAGGTATAGTCAACCTTTGGAAACTAGGATGTGAAAGCCTTAGTAAGAACCCTAAGGATAAGTCTAAGCATAAAACACAATCTTAGTGTTTTAGAAATGGCCTTGAATAACCTAGGATAAGACCTTAAGCATGAAAATTTTATTCTTGAATTATGTGGTTTCCTATTATAATTAGTGTTGCTCACACTATTCTTCTTGGTTTTAGTCAATGGCTGGAACCCGAAGGAACCGTGTTAATGCGGAATGTGATGGGCAATGCAATGATTGTCCCCCTGAGCAACCAAACGATATGGGAGCTGGAATGCAAAATCTTGTAGCCATGCTCACACAACTTTCTCAAGCTATGAATCATGCAGGATTTCCAAACGAACAAAGGAGGGAGCAACATTCTGTTGAATCCTTCATGAGGCAGCGTCCACCATCTTTCAGCGGGTCTACTGATCCATTAGTTGCTGAACAATGGATTAGTACTACTGAAAAGATATTTTCAGTTCTTCAATGTTCTGAGCATGATAAAGTCATCCTAGCAGTGTATCGTTTGGAAGGAGATGCGGATCAATGGTGGAATCTTGTTAAGAATACGAGGCAAAGGGATGAAATTGAGTCTATGGAATGGGACGAGTTCAAGAACTTATTTTTCAATAAGTACTTCCCTCGTATTCTCCGAACAAAGATGGAGAAAGAGTTCCTTGAACTGAAGCAAAGGGATGATGAATCTGTTAGTACCTATGAAGCAAATTTTACAAGACATGAAAGGTACGCTTCTGGTATTATTATCCAACCTGAGAGTAAGATCGATCGATTCTTTAGTGGCCTAAAACCAAGTCTTCGAAGGGCGTTAGCCATAAGGGACTTCAATAGCTACGAAGAAATCGTTCGATGTGCTCTCAAAGTCGAGATGGAGATTGGAGTAACCCATCAGTCACATGGGTTTGATAAGAAGAGGAAGATGGAATTCAAAGAAAAATCTAAAGAGCACACGGAAAAGAAGATGAACTTTCCCTTATGCTCAAAGTGTGGAAAGAAACATGGAGGGAGTTGTCTTAAAGGGACAAGTAAATGTTTTAAATGTGGAAAGGAAGGTCATCGGGCATTTGAATGCCGTGATAATGGGAAGAAGATGTCTAATGATGCAAACAAAGGAAGGGATACACAGAATGAACCTGCTACACTTCAATGTTTCAAGTGCAAGGAGATGGGGCATTATGCCAATCAATGCCCAAATCCAAGGGTTGATGATGATGGTCGACGTCAACAAACTCTTAAGGCTAAAGAAAAAGGAAAGTCACATGCAATTTCTATCAGCGATGTGGAGTACGATAACGATGTGGTGAAAGGTACACTTACCATCCACTCTAAAGTAGCAAATGTTTTATTTGATTCTGGATCCACCCACTCTTTTATTTCTGAAAAATTTTCTAAGGGTATCACCGTATTACCTCAACAATTAGATGTTGAGTTAGCTGTGACAACACCTAATGGCACATCAATCGCATCAGAAGTTTATAATTCTTCTCCGATCGAAGTTTGTGGGAAAGTGCTTCCTGCAAATCTTGTGATCCTTCCTTTAGTGGAATTTGATGTGATTCTTGGCATGGATTGGCTTTCTCTACATGGAGCTCATATCAATTGCCAAAGAAGGGAAGTCACATTTCATATTCCAGATCAACCTACGATCGTCTATCAATGCAAGGATGAACATAACCTTCCAGTGGAAATTTCTTCCATCTTATGGGTATTGATTCCACTAAATGAAGGTTATTTATCTCAAATAGTTGGTGAGAAACTCACGATTAAGAATATGCCCATTGTACGGGAGTTTGATGATGTCTTTCCGGAGGAATTACCGGGTCTTCCACCAAATCGTGAAGTTGAGTTTTCAATAGAACTCGTACCGGGTGCTTTGCCTATTTCAAAGACACCTTATAGAATGGCCCCAATTGAGTTGCAGGAATTGAAGAAGCAACTCCAAGAGAATCTTGATAAGGGATTCATACGCCCTAGTGCGTCACCTTGGGGAGCACCTGTTCTATTTGTTAAGAAGAAAGATGGATCAATGAGACTCTGCATTGATTATCGAGAACTTAACAAGATCACTATCAAGAACAAATATCCTCTCCCACGCATTGATGACTTATTTGACCAACTACGCGGAGCTCAATACTTTTCCAAGATTGATCTTCGTTCAGGGTATCATCAATTAAGGGTCAAAAGGGAGGATATACCAAAGACGGCTTTCCGTACAAGGTATGGACACTATGAATTTATAGTGATGCCATTTGGTCTTACTAATGCCCCTGCTATCTTCATGGATCTAATGAATAGAGTCTTTAGAGACTATCTTGATCAATTTGTGGTAGTCTTTATAGACGATATTCTTGTCTATTCAAAGAGCAAGGAAGAGCATGAAGATCACTTGAGAATTATATTAAAGACCCTGAGAAAAGAGAAGCTTTATGCCAAATTTACCAAGTGTGAATTTTGGCTTCAAAAAGTTGCATTTTTGGGTCATATAATCTCAAAAGAGGGGATATCTGTGGATCCAGCAAAAACAGAGGTTATCGAAAGATGGTCAAGACCAACAACAGTAACTGAGATCCGAAGTTTTCTTGGTTTGGCTGGATATTATCGACGTTTTGTAAAAGATTTTTCACGGTTATCTAATCCAATCACCAAGTTGACTCGGAAAGGAGTTAAGTTTGTCTGGACAGAGGAATGTGAAGAGAATTTCAAGGAGTTGAAAAGAAGGTTATCCAGTGCACCTGTGCTCACACTGCCTTGTAGTGGAGAAAGGTTTGTGATCTACAATGATGCATCCAAGAAGGGATTGGGGTGTGTTCTTATGCAAAATGATATGGTGATAGCTTATGCCTCACGACAGTTGAAAATCCATGAGCAAAATTACCCAACACATGATTTGGAGTTGGCTGCGGTAATCTTTGCATTAAAGATTTGGAGGCATTACCTTTATGGTGAAAGGTGTGATATTTATACTGATCATAAAAGTTTAAAGTATATTTTCACACAAAAGGAGCTGAATATGTGCCAAAGAAGATGGTTGGAGCTGATTAAGGATTATGACTGCTCAATCCATTACCACCCTGGGAAAGCAAACAAGGTGGCAGATGCATTAAGTCGACAAGACCATGCTAGTTTATCCATGATGAGGATCACAAAAGATCCAATATTTATGGATTTACAAAGGATGGATCTTAGAATTATAATGGAAGGGGAAAAATCTTATCTTTCTCAAATGAATGTTCAACCATCTATACATGTGAAGATTAAAGAGGCACAGAAAGAAGATGTCGAGTTACAAAAGAAGGTGAGAAATGTTCCTGAATTCAACCTTGATTGTGATGGGATAATAAAGTTCAGGAATCGGGTTTGTGTTCCTCCCATCCCCGAATTAAAGAAAGAGCTGCTGGATGAGGCTCATAGTTCTTCATTCTCTATTCATCCTGGAAGCACGAAGATGTATAGGGACCTGAAAGAGTACTTCTGGTGGGATGGCATGAAAAGAGATGTTGCTGAATATGTCTCTCGATGCTTGGTTTGTCAACAAGTTAAAGCTGAGAGACAGAAGTCTAAGGGGATGTTACAACCATTACCCATACCCGAATGGAAATGGGAAAACATCACTATGGACTTTGTCACAGGACTTCCTAAAACATCCAAAGGCAATAATGCTATCTGGGTCATAGTTGATCGTCTTACAAAGTCTGCACACTTCATTGCTATTAGAGAGGATTTCTCTCTAGATCAGCTTGCCAGAATATATGTAAAGGAAGTGGTAAGATTGCATGGAGTACCACTTTCTATTGTATCTGATCGAGATCCGAGATTTACCTCGAAGTTCTGGCGAAGTCTTCAGCATACTCTGGATACAGAGTTGAGTTTCAGCACTGCTTATCATCCCCAGACAGACGGTCAGTCTGAGAGAACAATTCAAACCCTAGAAGATATGTTGAGAGCTTGCTCTATGGATTTCAAAGGAGGTTGGGATCAACACCTACCTTTGGTGGAATTTTCTTATAATAATAGCTTTCACTCCAGTATTCAGATGGCTCCTTATGAAGCTCTCTATGGAAAGAAATGCAGGACTCCAACTTGCTGGGATGAAGTTGGGGAAAGAAAGCTATTAGGACCTGATCTCGTTGATGAAATGGCAGAAAAAGTCAGATCTATTCAACAACACATAAGAGCAGCTCAGAGTCGACAGAAAAGTTATGCCGACAACCGAAGAAAAGACCTAGAGTTTGAAGTGGGCGATAAAGTGTTCTTACGAATATCTCCCTGGAAGAGGGTTATGAGATTTGGAAAGAAGGGGAAGTTGAGCCCTAGATATATCGGTCCTTTCGAAATATTGGATCGTATTGGGAAGGTAGCTTACCGATTGGCGCTTCCACCGAATCTCTCTCAAGTTCACGATGTGTTTCATGTATCTCTCCTGAGAAAGTACATACCAGATCCTTCACATGTACTCAGCTCAGAAGTTGTACCACTGGAGCAAGATCTTTCTTATGAAGAACAGCCGATAGAGATTCTGGATCGTAGCGAAAAAGTCCTACGAAACAAGACCACTCGCTTGGTGAAAGTTTTATGGAGAAACCACCAACTTGAAGAAGCTACATGGGAGCTTGAGGATATGATGAGGGAGAAGTATCCTCATTTGTTTGTTGCAAAGTGACGAATTTCGAGGGCGAAATTCTTTTTAAGGGGGGTAGAATGTAACACCCGAGACTTTTATGTTATATAAATCATCAAAGGAATCTTTTTCTACACAACACTTGCTTGGCTTGCTTTGCACGCAATCGCGACCTTCCTCGATAGCTTGCGTCGTACGCAATACCGAGTTTCACTAAACAACAATATGCTATTAAAACTAGCCGTTATGAATAGTAATAACCACTTTTTAAAATTTTATAAATTTTATTTTTCAAAATGGACTTCATTTTTGGACTCAGAATATCGAAATTAGCCTAAGGTGAAATTTTGGTATTTTTCTGAAAACTTTCAATTTTTGATGAATAGTGAAACCACTAAGTGGTAGGTTAAAAACTGAATTTTGCATAAAACTTAATTTTACCGCTTCTGTGAATGGAATTTCAAAAATCCGAGAGACACGGTTAATATCAAGGACTAAAATGTGGTTCAATGAGATGAAAATAATTTTTTGGTGAATAGTAACTTTTTACTTTTTTTACCGCGGTTAATAGTAAATAGGGTAACTAAGGGTAAATATGATATTAATATTACCCTAACACATGTCCTAATTCTATTGGACAAGTTTATCTCGACCAAAAACAAACTTAGGAATAAAATATGGCCATTTAGGCCCACTTGGATTAGATTAGGACATTTATTATTAATTTATTTAAAGAAGGGTTAAAAGAGTTAAAATCAAAGTATATTTACTAAAACATTTTTAATATGGGGTTATACATAAGATAAATTCGATTTTAAATATTCATTAGAAAGCTAAAAAGATTTCCTACATGATGGTATTTTATTTGTAATTTTTAGACATTAAATAATTTAATTTATTTATGACACAATGATGATGCAGTAATTATCTTATTAATGAAATATTGACATAATTGATGTTATAAACACCAAAATAAATGTAATTTGAGACTTTTTATGAATTACACTAATTTTCTAGGTTACTATGATATATTAATGTTGATTTAATCAACTTGGTTCGAACATTTAATTCTGTTATGACTTTCCCAAAAATCATATATCAAATAGTGTCAAAATTGACACAAAATAGGTTTTAAATCAAATATTATATTATTAATTGTTATTGTATTCCTAAAAATCTAAGGTTCGGCCAAATGATTTATATAAGGATATATATATTAATAATAAACAATTTTGGGTTCGTGTGGCATGTTATTGAAAGTGTATTAACCATATAGTGAAAGAAAACAAAAAGACATGATAAAAGTTAAATTATTTAACTTAGAGTTAAATCTAAATGATAAGGTTAAAATAATATCCTAAACTTGTCTAAATTCTATTGGTTGATAGGATTTAGACCCCTCCCCACCTTATCTTCGAAATAAGACCCTTTGGAACCATTATAAACCGATTTTGACTTTAATATAAAATAATATTTTGAGATATTCCTAAGGTGCCCCTCTCCTCCCTTATAAAAGGGCACCTCATCCCCCTCCTCCTCACACCAAATTGAGCACTCAAGCTCGGCCAACCCCTGCCATTTCCCCCTCTCCACTTCCCTAGAATAGTCCTAGAGGTCCTGGTCTTCTCCAAAGACCACTCTTAGTTCCCTAAGTGGAGGATTCAAAGAGGCGTTCCAAAGAAGAGGTAATATCCATTACCGATCTTTTCAATTTCTTTCGTCTTCAACTTCTTCTTATTTAGTTGTTTCATGATAAAGTAATAACATCAGTATTACTTACATACTGATATGTTATTATAAATATGAAACATCCCTAATTCACCTTCTATCCATCCTACGGAAAAATGAAATCACCGCGCGTGCGTACGTACGGAATACCGTCTCCACGCCGTGGTGTAATCTATTTTCCACCATCACCTTACAAGGATGGGTATAATGGTGTAATGAGTAACTATATATGATTATTATTAAGTAATATTGATACTGAAATAATATATATATATACTCCAATACAATTCCACGATCATAGGAACGATATCATCACTCGTGCGTACGTACGGAATACCGTCTCCACGATGTGATGCGACTCGTTCTACATGATCTTCATTTCATAATGATTGTATAAATGAATTGAATGAATGAATATGGTATATAATACACTAATACCATTCTGGAAATGAATTATCTATAACCTAAAGATAAGAATAAGAATTTATTCGACAAAACACGCATAAGAACAAAAAGTTATAAAGACCCGAGTAACAAGTAACAATGAAATATTACTAACAAGAAGCTAATAATATGACCATATATGATCTCATATCAATATGTATGATTCTGGAATAAGTCAATAACATTATTTAAACCATTATACAGGAGCTTCGGACACGAACAAAGCAAATCGGACCTAAGGTAAGGGAAATATCACAATCTCATTTTTATCCGAGATTGTTTTTACTTTGGTAATTACTGGGGTGTATTTTATCATCCACATCCATGTTTCCTCAATATGTAATGTTATTTACATCCACCTACAATTGTTTAAATCCAATTTTACCCTTCGGTGAGTTTTTAGTAAGAGATATGAAAGGAATCTTTTGTCGTTTTTCATACGAGGTAATTTTTGACTTTTCCGACAAAAGTACGAGAAGAATGTTTTTTTAAACGGCAAGAACAGATTTTTACGGTTTTATAAAGCCTTATTTTTATGAAGATTCCTCCAAAAGATTTCGTGACTATTTTCAATAAAATATCTTTCTTTTAAAAATTTCATGATGTTTTGTGAAAAGAAATTGATTTTGAAGAAGAAAGGATATTTTCCTCAAGAATTCAATTCAAGTGTTTTATCAAAATTATTTTCCATCTAAGATAATAAAGGGTTCTGTTTCTATCCATATTTTTACACTGATTTGACTATGTTGTGATGGAATTATGTTTATGAATTCCTTTATCTTATATGAATGGTTTTATGATGTCATGTTGTTTAAGAATCCCATTTTTATTACATGGGTTATGCAATGATGTATGATTTATGATTCTGTGGCACACATAAGAAAGGATTCATTAAGAGATGGGTGGGACCTATATCTCCCTCCAATGCATTGGGTAATGATTTTATATCTCATGAGATAGACATGGCTGGAACGGAAGGTTATTTCGGTTCAGTGATACAGGACTGAAACGAGGAGTGAACTCGGTTCAGAAAGGGACTTTGTCCACTAAGATAGTCTTGGCAATGAGTCATGACTAACAAGAAATGATTTTCCATGATTATGTGTGCATGCCACAAAGATTCAAGTTTTATGTTATGATTATGGGGATCTCATTTTCACTTCTATGATTTATTTCATGTTAAGATATTATGATCTCTTTTGCAGGTTTTGATTTTCATAAAGATATGATATGATTTTTATTTCCTTTATTTGCCCTTGCTGAGCATTTGAGCTCACCCTTTTATGCTTTCTTTTCCCCAGGTCAGGAAGATGGATATTAAGTAGAATATGCTAAAAGGGACCCTAGATATGATGAAATAAATGGGAGACACTGTAGAAGATTTATGAACCAGTTGTTTATGTTTCCCAGTTTCTAAAGACACTATACCTATACGGTCCTTTGTGGTTTTGTCATATGTTGTAATAAGTGTGCTTCAATTTTGAAGTATTAACAATGTATGTAAAGTGTGGGTCGTTATAGGTGAGGGTAGGCCAAGGCCTGCGTAGAGCCTTGTGTGAGGAGCCCTTGTGTTTGTGCTGGTGTTATTGGGATATGGACAATACAAAGATCTTTATATAGAGGTCCTGAAACTGTGTAGATTTCAATGTGGGACAAAAAATTTTCTAGGAGATCTAATTTGAGTTGTTCGATCTCTCCACGTGATATCCTCACCATCCAAACTAGTCCAGCCTTTGAACCACATCATCGTAGTTTCATTGCCATGATTTTTCTGAGCCATTAGATTAGAACATGCTGAATATCGACCGTTAAACCTATGAAAAACTCACTGATCCACCATGACCATCCGATCAAATCCATGAAATAATTGCATCTGTTCATCTATTTTTAAATATGAAGAGCCACCGTAGCTGTCTGATCGGCCTGAAATGATCATAATCCTCCATTATTTTTATTCTTTTTCTTCCTCGTGCGACACCAGTCAATGTCACACTTCTTTCCTCCACTGCTTCTCTTCAACCTGTGACCCTATATCCCAATCCAAGGTCCCTCTTTTCATTTTCTCATAGATTTGACAAGGTCGGTTTTATTCTAATATGAATCAATGGATTCCATTATATGCTTTATTTAAATATAATTTTATTTCATCAATAAATCTTATTTATTTTCATCCATTACTAATTATCATATTTGTCATATTTTTATTAAGTAAGTCCGGGATTTCATCACGTTTTCTTTTTGTATATTTTATATCTAAACCTTAGTATATAAAAATATATAAAAATAATTTATATATACCCTTTTTGCACCCAAAACCGAATGGGTTTTATTCCTTTCAACCCTCCATTAACCTCTTCTTAGATCAACCCCACCTTAGAAGTCAGGTAAGGGTTTATTTAGTTTTGTGTTTGATTAACCCATATATACATATATGTGTATATACATTTATATATATAAATACCAAACCTATTCTGTTTTATGTTTTTTAAATGATGAATATATGTATTTAAATTATGTTCTTTATTCATATAATTCTTTTAAGGGTTATTTTAGCTTAGTTTTTATATGAAAAACCCCTATATAAACTTATTAGTATATACTGTTTTAAATAATCTTCAAATCCAAATCTATTTTAGGGCTTTAAAGTGATGATTATCAGTAATTAAATATTTTTTTGATGGATATAATACCTGTAAAGGGTTTACTAAGAGTGGGTTTTGAGTTTCTAAACTCGTATATATAAATATATATGCATATATAGTTATATATATATATATATATATATATATATTTAATCTTAATCCCATTAAGTTTCATTTCTTCTTCAGATAAGTAGTTATTTTTAAAGGTGATCCCTATCCTTATAATTATTCATTTAATTTTGATCAGAAAACCCACACACACACTTATATATATATAAGTACCCAAAGTACATATATGCATGTCTTGATTCATTTTAAGAAGTTTTGATGTTATTGACCTTATTATGTTTTGAAAGTTATATTTTGATTTGTTTAAAATGTTTTATACAATTCACATGTGATCATATCAATAGTTAATCATTTTTTAAAAAATAATAAATATAAGATATAGAATTTTCACTATAATTATTTTCTATGTCCTTGTTGTTTCAAGGAATAATTAATCCATCCAAGCCACTTTGAAAAAAAGAAAAGTGTTTATAATTCTACATATTTTATATTTGAAATCGACTCTTTAATTGAATGGTTCCAATACATGTATTAATTGATTATATGATCAAAAATACAATTTTATGTTGAAAAACAACAACAGAACCTTGTTTTGTTAATTGAGTGCCTAAAAAATTTAAAAGAGGTCATCACCTCGTTATTAAAATTAATATTTTATGCATGCATATCAATTTATAATTTTAGGATAAATGGTTAGAATTATCTTTTTTTCAATATATACATGTATATGCATAAACACATAAATATATGTATAATTAACATAAAGTATTATCAAAACATATTAAATGGGAGTATACAATGTTAGATCATAATTGTAAAACCTCTCATGCTAGTGAAGAGAGTTAAAATATTTTCTTCTGTCTTAATATCTCGAATGAAATTAATGTTTTAAATGTAGAAATATTATATTTTAATTCATGATGAATCTTCCATGATGAATACTATTAATTTTTAAAATCTTTGATTTAATTATATCGACACTTCTATTTAATAGTGTATGCTTTAAACATTAATGATAAGTATGTTAAATTCTAAAACCTATATTTTGTTAAAAAAATGTTCATTTACAAGAAACAAGTGTTTTGAATTTAAGAATTATTATTTTATGTGACAGAACTAGAAATATATTATTTTATGTGCAGAAGTTATCATTACATGTTCAAAAGTATTTCTATTTGTCAGTGCATGTCATTGCTAAATTTATTATAGCGATACCCTAAATTATAACTGAAAAACCATGTAGTTTTTAGATTAATTTTGACATTTATTTCATGTATCACTTTATTTATGAATAATAATTACAAAATAAAATTTATATCTTATGATAACATAAGGATTAATAATTTAATTATTCAAAGTCTTATGGGACACTTTGAATAAAAGACATAATTTAATTATTCAATGTGGCAAGGGATACTTTGAATAAGAGAAATAATTTATTTATTCAATGTATTATGTGACAATTGGAATAAAAGACATAATTTAATTATTCAAAGTGGTATGAGTTAATTTGAATAAATTAATTACTTTAATTATTAAAAGTGGTATGGGAAACTTTGAATAAAATACATTTAGACATACGAGGAGTGCATAAGACTTATTATGTGACTGGTGAGGCCTGCTATAGCCCCTCGATGCATCGGTAGGTCTCATAAGACAAACTAGGTCATGGAATGAGACCTTGACAGAATGATTATGTATGGTCTTGGCATGAGGCCTTGAAAAAATGTTTTGATTGTCCTGTATTATGAATTCACTCATTATTTGATTAGTATTTAACCAAACATGGGATTATTCAACTAGTAGAATATCTTTGGTTAAGAATATTTTACATATGATTATAGTAATAAATGTATATGGAATAATGATGTAAGTGATTATAAAATCATTTATAAATAATGTTTAGCATTTATTTTTAGAACTTTGGTAAAGAAGATGTAAAATTCATCTACAATTTCGTGAATTTAATTTTTATATGATAAGTGATTTATGATATTGTTTCTTGTTCAATTCTAAGCAAGTATTACGTCATGTGAAAATTAGTACCTACACCCTTTTAGGGAACTCTTAATTTAGTTTGACCAACTCCTCACTTATATGCAGCATTCCATGCATTTTTGTACAAGTATGCATATTCTAAAATGTGTTTTATTTTTTTCCTTTAAACAAATATATAAATTAGTATGTTTGAGAAAAATAATGATGACATACTATAATAAATATTTTTCCTTTTAAGAAAATGTTTTATAACTATTTTAAAATTATGTTTAAAAAAGGATTTTATTAATATGTTTATAACACCATACTGGTCATTCTTGTGCTCACCATTAATTTTTCATTTATTTTTACATGATTAGTAGGGTTTTCAGATTTAATTTATTCTATGTGGTGGAAGCACTATGGAGTTTATATCATACAATTTTGAATAAAAGTATCAGTTTTATCTAGTTTTTCAGAACCTAGACTAAGAAGATCCTCCATAATGAGATGTGATGTGTAATTTTATTAGAATATTTTTATAAAAAAATTACACACCATTTTTTAGTCACTAACGCCAGGATTATGGGGTCGGGGCATTACAATGTTATCATAATTGAATTATTTATTTATATTTATTTGGCTGTATTAGATAGAATTTATTTTGTTTACCTTGTTTATGGAGTTAGTCAAGGAACTACCATACCAGTCAAGTGGAAAAAGATGTCTTGTTTCTATAATTGAAAGTGATAAATCCTATCTTGATTATTAAAATAATGAAATATCCCTAATGAAGCCCCATAAAAAAGATACCTCACCAAAAACATAAACTATCATGGTTTTTATCATGCATTAATATACACAATAAAATTTTATACCCTGATAATGATTTTTTTTAAATAGGTTGAGGGGGAACCCTTATATGACCCAGATGTGTAGAGGAAGAGAGACCATATAATTACATGACCCATAGGCCACGAGGCACCAATCCATTCCAACTTAATTATGGATCAACTACACTGAAACAACCCCTCACAAAAACCTCTATGAGTCTGAAACCAACTCACCCCCTAATATGGAATTGACTTATAGTGACCTGTATAGAGATGCATTGTTCGATAATGTGTCTAAAATATCTCTACATTAATCCTATGTTCGATTAGCTCCACCTGGTGATTGATTTAATTTCTAACCCATCATCTTTGGGGTTGATCCGATGTAGGAGAACCCGATCTAATTTGAAGCCCAGAGGTCATCTGTCCCTATATCCCGAAGACATATTTTGTGGCTCGAAATACCTTTTAGGATAAATATTATTGATTCTAAAGTACACCACTATAGTAAAAGATAGAGTATATACACTTATATAGTGATATAATACTTCTATAGTCCCTATAAAAATTGACCCCCATATGAATTTGGACCCGATTTTGATGTTGGATTATGGGGAGTCCTTACCACTCAGGCCTACCCCGACATCCCTTGATAATAATCTCATGTTGATATATCAATAAAGATTATAACATATAGGAACATCTAATGACACACAAAATGTGTGATGTTTCTATAGCCGGGATATTCCTCGTGATATCCTCTACTCAAGATCACCAAGTACAAACTTCATGAGAAGAAGTATTAATTCTTTACATACCATAACACCTTATAATTAAACATCATCTATGTCTCATCAGTACGATTTATCAAGATCATAAGACATATATTTAATATTATTATCATAGTAATATGAGGTTATCATTATATCTGTTATATTCTATAACCTTTTGATAGAAAAAATAATCTCAGGAAATTATTAAATAAATAGTGTATTTAGAAGTAATAACACTATTATGGTAAGAAAAAATCCTACATAGCTCTATTTATACATGATATATAAATCAAAAAGTACTACTGAAGTTGGGTCTAAAGAAAAAACTTTTATAACAAAACCATATGAACTAGAGATAAATTGATAACCATCAACCTATTAGCTCTTATTTGATAAACATGCTTCTACTAAGTTATGGATATAGTCGTTAGGCCTTCCACATTTTCTTTCTTGAAAACACTTCTTTCTACAACTTCAACTCCATTAGTAAAATAACTCAAGAGATGATATCACTAAATTATATACCTTTTTACCTCAATCATAACCTTTATATATTGGATTTTACTATGAATATAACATTATTAAAATATTTATTATGATAATACTAAACATTTTTTGTACAATTAAAGGAATTTAAAAAATCACTGTAGATTTAAATTGTTTCTTTTTAGACATTATAAGCCATAGAATACTCTATATTTGTATATATGGATACTAATAAATTAAATGATATTGACTTTATAATTACATTAGTGTATCTATAATACTAGATTAATTTATATGTTGGATGACTAGTTTTATTTCCCCTTACAAACTATCTTTCCTTCCTCTCCATGTACGAGGAATTTATCCATTGTAATTTATTATGTTATATTGGATAGTTTAAAATAATTTATTTTATAGTAAAACTTGATTTTTTAATCTTTTAAATAATTCTTTATTCTTAAAAAAACACTAAAATCAGTTCATGTCAAGGAATATAAGACATATCCTAATATTGAGGTGTATGGTGTTCTACTCACCATTTTAATCTCCTTATATGCCTTAACAAAAAACATTAAAGGGATTTTTGCCACTTGAAATAGAATTTTATTCACATTAATTATTCCATAATGTATTTTCAATACATTTTCAATTTATTTACTGTGACCATAACACCCCGAGAAATTAAAAGAAGAAATTTATGGCTTCCATTACACACAATATCGAGTTTAGCTTGCATTACATGCAACAATCAGTTTAAAAAAATAACTCATATTGGGTTATATTAATGAAATTTATATATAATATTAAATAAAATGTTTTTAAATTCATCCAATTGATTATATTGGATGAAGATAAGAACAAATCCAATTTTGTGCCAAAAAACAGCATTTTTCTAACTACAGTTTTTCCCCTTTTAAAGGTGAACTTGTTTTAAATCTAAATTTTGACAATTTTAAAAAATTTATTTTAAAAAATAAAATTATTATTATAAATTGATGTGTCAAAATTATATTAGGATGTTTTTTTAGTATTTTTATGAGAATTTTCATTTCTGATGAATACTGAAAAATACTGAATTTTAATTGAAAATGATTTTTTATCTAAATAATTTATCAGGTAAAATTATATTTTGAGTTGGTTTTAAAGTAAAATTAGTTCAATTATACATATAATGATTCAATTTAGTTCATTAGAATCAATTTAATGTTGAAATTTTATATAATTTGTTTTAAACTTTTAATCTTTTTCTCTTTAAAAATCTGATTTCTGATCCCATCCATGAGATTAATTTTCAATTAAATTATTCCAATTCAATGAATTCAATTTAGAAAAGTGGAATAAATATTTGTAATAACAATAATAATTTATATTTTATAATAATTGCAAATTAAATTTTGACTAATGTTATTTTTGAAAATAATTAAAATTAATTACAGCAATTAAGGTAAAAATGAGTTTACTTAGTGGTTAAACTTAGAATATAAGGTGTAAAAATGACACCAAACTTGTCAAAAAACCATTTTATATAAACATATAGAAACATATAATATTAGTATATAAAGATATGAGTTTTGGGTGACTATTCCATGATCTTTACCCATATAATAAGTTAAATAACGAAAAGGAAAAATGCACCATTCTCTCTTTTAATTTCTATAAAATTTTGGGATAGGAAAAAACTGTATAGGTACAATTATAAATATTATTTTTAAAAATAAATGATTTATTTTTAACATAATTATTTATCTTTAGTTTTAATTTATTATTTAATTACATCAAATTCTTACAAAACAATAACCAATAGATTATTTAGTTAATTATTAAATAAAATAAATGATAATAAAAATATATAAATTGATGTAAATAGAATGAATTTTTTCATTCCATTATATTTTTAGATAGATATATCTTGATAAAATTTTGTGAGATTAATATATTTGAATTCAATTATTTTCTTGATATTTTTTTGAAATTAAAATTAAATAAATACTGTTAAGATTGACATTAATGTTATTTTATAATAAATGATATTTTATTAAATGATTTAAAATTACTAAAAAAATACTATATTATGTTAAGTGTTTTTTAAATGTTAATAAATATAAATTATGGTCCATTAAAAGTTCAATTTATCTTTTATAATGAACATTTTGGCCCCTAAATAATAAAAACCTTGTTGGCATAGTTAGGGTTAAAGGAGTGTTTTTTCGAGTTACATATGTTTATGTTAAATTTAATTTCAAATAGACATGATATTTTTATTTAATAATTTATAATTTATATTTAAAATATGTGGGATTAAATTTACTTATCATTATCATTTAAATTTATTCTTTATGGTTGAATTACATAGGTTAGAAAACAAGTTGCTTTAAAAAACCAAAATGAAGAAAATAAGGAATCTTAAGAGTTAAGAACAAAATGTAAAAAAATGTATTTATTTTATGTTGTAGAGGGTTTTATCAACCAAATTAACACCCCCTATATTATTATATAATTTTTTAGGCACATGAGTTAAGGGATACCTCCCAATAGTAAATACTCTTGAGTATTTAGAGGAATGCCACGCCTCCTCAACTATAAAATGACACTCATAGTCCCCACTTATTCACAACTCTAAAGACTTTTATGTCATCCACAACCATAAAAATATTCTTCCAAATTCCATCCCATTATCCTTGAATCATTATTTTGGGCATAAAGAAAACCTTCCAAAATTTTAGTGCAAACCTAAGGAGGATATCAGAATAAGAGGTCATGTTCTTCTAAAAGTGATTTTATTTTATTTCCTTCTAAACAAAATTAAATTATTTTTATACCATTATTATATAATAAAATAAGTATCCTTAATATAATTATATGTTTTTATATAAATTGGATGACCTATAACTACAAACGCTTCTATAAATGGGCTTAATAAATCATCATTCGTGTGTACGATGGACTGACGCCTCACGAAATGATGTCTTTTGTTTTTCTATTACCACCTATCATGGTTGAGAATAATGACTGACTTAATATTAATATATAATATTTATGATATTTATAACATAATAATACATATTTAGTCATTATATAGTATAAAAAATTTTATATTCCATTTTGTAAGGGATACGATAACATCGCTCGTGTGTACAGCGGATGACCGCCACACGAAGCAATGAGAAGTGTCTTTCATTAATGTGTTACATGGATGGTAATAAGGGTAAATATAATGAATATATATCATATACTTGAAATAATTATATTTATATAAATATAATATATTATTTTCTTATTACGATTTCAGAAACTGAAAAATTGATAACGTCATTCGTGGACGTCTGGACTATCGCATCCTCGAAGTGATGTCATTATTAGTTTTGATCAATAAATCACAATAATTATATATAATTATATATAATTAATATGGTATTTACTATATAATTTCCATTTTTGATAGATAAATGTTACGTACCTTCTTTCCATAATTATCATTTAAAAAATTGGAACGTTACCTATATGAACGAACGACATACCGTCTCCATGATCATAATAACGATTCAATTTTCATAACCAAATTTCATGATTTATTTTAAAATTATAATTGATGTGTAAATATGATAATTATTTCATGATTATTGTATTTTATATGTTTAAATAATTAAATTTTGACCATAGTCAACCTACCAAACTCGTTTTTGACACATTAGTAAAATATGGACAAAATATATGACTTAAACTTAATTTGTTAAGTAATTATATGTAACTTTTTTACAAGTGAAATAAACTTAATAATAAAATTTAAAAATTTTCTAAAGAAAGTAAATAATTAAAATAATTTTATTATTCAGTAAGATAAAAACAAGCATGACAAGTCAGACTGAAGGTAAGGGTTTTTTTTCTAATCTCCCTTTTATTTTTGTGAGACACATGCCATAATCACCACTTATTTTTGATCTGTGGTGTATATAATTACAAGTAATTTATTCTATTAATATTATATACAAATTTATCTGGATTTACATACTCATATTATGATCTCTAATTTATGGGGTTTATGGTTTTAAAGTTACCAAAGTTGTAAAAGATTCTTGTCACAATTTGCCTTCTCTGAGACTTATGTTGTATTATACCCCTATACTATATTATGAGGTGTAAAAAAATCTACTTTTTCATTTAATATCATGAATTTATTTAGTATTATGGTATTTTATGTTTCTTTTAGCGTATTCCTTTAATAGAAATTGTGATGCAACATTAAAAAAGTTGTAAGATCCTTCTGTTATAATCTCATCGCTTATCGGGATTGTGTATGACTAAATGTTCATTGTTTAATTCTTTTAATTACAATGAATTATCTTATCCTATATTTATTCATGATTATTACAAGTAATTGTACCCTTTTGACACTCTTTGGGGCTTAAATGTTTTGATAAGGAATTTTTACAAAAATTGAAGTTTATTTCTCTCTTTGGTAGGAAATCTGTGTTCTTTCAAAATAAAGATTTCAAAAAATGTTTTAATTTTTTTTAAAATGATATTTTAATATCAATATCAAGATAAGTTATTTTGAAAAAATTTATGTTTTAAAAAGTGTTTCAAAAAAGTTTTAAAACTTATTTTATATATTTCTATGGATGTTTTCAAAGAAAAGGATTTTCAAAATGTTTTATGTTTTAGAAAGTGTTTTTCAAAATGAAAATTATATTTTCAACAAGAAAATTTTTATGATATTTTAATGTTATTTAAATTAAACAATTTCAACAAAAATTATCATTACATATACCCTACTATGGATATTTTTTATTTAGAACATCCTCATTCTTTTATGGATAGATTAAGATTATTTCAATGAGATTATTATGGAACCCATTTCTTTTCAATGGGTTAACCATGTTTAAAATAAATTTTTATAGAACCCATTTATTTTACATGGTTTAATAATGTTATGATTGGGATAGTAGTTTTTTACTTAGAGCTTTTGATGAAATGAAAAAAATTTGTGTTAGAGTTTTAGTGGTATTTGGACATTTGGTAGATGGTTATATTATAAACCAATGACAGGTGGTTCCATGATAAACCAACAATAGGTGGGTCTTTTATTATCATATAAATAAAATATTTAAAAGTTATTTTTCATTTTATTTACATATTTGATTTTTTATGGGAGTTTTCCCGGTATTTTCGTGGAAATGGGGGGTTTTCAAAATTTGGGCCAAACCATGAGTCTATTTCCAAATTTAAAAATAAATTTTTTTATTTTATAACTCCATAATTTTTAAACATTTTACACCAATTATACTTTCCAATATGAATACATTGGTATATTAAAACCACCATATCAATTTTTACCCCATAAGAATCCATAAAAAAGATGGTTTTGGGTTTTTTATTATGGTGTTAGGTTATCCTGAAATCACATTTTCTTCTTTAAATATTTTTATAAATTATTTAATATCTCATTAAATTATTATGTTTTTTCAGTAATTACATTTCTCACCCAAGACCATTTAACAAAGGCGCTCCCCCATGCTCTCCTCCCCGTCTTGGGAGCTTATTTTCATAACAAATTTTGGCGAAAATTATCTGGATTTTACAAATCTCCCATATTTGAAGAGGTAAATTGATTCTTTAATAAATCCTTTAATTTTTACTCTTTTTCTCCCATTAAGGTTATTACATGACCTCATCATCCTTATTAAAACCTCACTTTCATTTATAGTTGTTTTGAAATTCAGATGCTGGGGTATTTGGGTCGTTTTATTCAAGATTTATTTGGGTAAGTGTTTCCATCTTCATTACATTCCTTCTCCTTAGGGTTTTCTCCCACTTTCAAGAACTTATAGAGTGTAAAAAAGTTATGGTTTATACCTAGGGTTTTATTTGGGGTCTTTTTGGTGAACTATTATGGTTTATGTTTCATTTTCACTTATTTATGGTAGTGTTGAGGTTTCACACCAAGATTCAAGGGTTTTGACTCAAAAGGTAGGTGATTCCATGTGTAACCATTTCTTGATGAGTTAGTTTGCTTATTTTACTGATTTTTAATGTTCCTAATTGGTAATGTGTGGTGAAAAAACTGTTTTGGATGGATTTGCTTTAGCATTTAATTCTATAGTTTCATTTTGATTTAAATTGGTAGTATTTCCATGTGAAATTCTTATGGTATTATTTTGGTTATTCACTAACATATAAAGTGGTTAATTAAATGTTGTTTTAGATATCAATTATTCCTTTTTTGGGTCTTGGTGTTATTTTGGGTTTTAAAGAGAGGGTTTTAATAGCTTTTACGTGTAAAACCTTGTTATACTTCTTGAGAGTATTTTATAGAAATGTGTGTTTTCATGTGTATCTTTTTTGGTGTTATTCGAGGTAATTTTATGACACTTGTGAGTGGTTGAAAAAATGTATCTAGGGCTGTTAATTCTGTTTTGGGTTGGTATTGGTGTGGTTTTGGCTTGGAAAGAGGGTTTTGAAATGGGTTTGATGTGCAAAGCTTGGGTATATCCTTAGAATTGTTATGTGAATGTTTTGAATGGTTTAATAATTTATGTAAGAGGTGAAACCATATTGAAAAACTATCCTGGTTTGTGTTTATTTTGAAATGGTCCATTTTAAATTTTAATGAGGTTGTTTTGAGATTTGTTCCATCTTGGAAATGTTTTATAAAATTGTTTAAAGGATTTACTAAAGTGTGAAAGAGATGTGAATGTGGTGTGGGCTGTTTTGTGAGGGAGTGATGTGAAAAATGAATTTTGTTGTGAAAGGAGTAATATGTGACATGAGTGTGGGATGTTGTGTTATTTTCAATATCTTGGAAATGTTTTATAAATTGTTTAATGTATTTTTATAAGTGTTAAAGAAATGTGAACAGTGTTGTGGGATCTTTTTGTGTGAGTTTGATTACAAAATCAATTTGAATAAAAGAGGGATGATGTGACTTGTGTGATGTGAATTTGGTATTTTTGGTGAATTTATGATGTGAAAGTGGCATATACATGCGAAAATTATATTTATTGTCTTGTTGAAATTTTTTTAGAACAAGGGGGGTTCCCAGGTATCTAGGTGGGTGGACGCGTACTAGTATGCTAGTGATCTTGTGGGGTTTGACCTCTATTTCACATAGCACGATTAACGCTTACAACAATAACTAGACTATGATGATGATTATGGGGGACCAATAGGTTATTGGTATTTTCCCTACTAGTGGCTCGTGCATGAGAACAAATATTTGTGATAGTAACTTTCATCGAGATACGAGGTGCTTGGGACCCATAGTGAGCTAGTTCCTTGGGGTTATTTCCCATTACTTGTGCTCATTAGTTACTTTTTTATTAACTTATGCATATGTTATGAATGTATAAAAAATTCAGCAGCTTTTTCATTTATTTTAAAAGTGCTGATTATTTAAATTATCCCACTTGAATTTTTTTTATTTAAAGTTACATATTTTAGAAATTGTAACTGGTATTTCATGTTTTGAAAACATGCATGCTTTTCATCTCTAAATGTTTATCACATGGAATATATTTGTGGTGGTATCATAATGGGATTTGGATCACACTCTACTTACCTCATTAGGTGTAAGTAGAGTTGGTGGTTTTTGTCCCTGGTTTGGGTATAGTTTTTAGTGCCAGTGGTTTGGGTTTTTAGCAGGTCCTTCGTGGTGCTGTCTTATAGAGATGGCTTGAGGGTGGTACCTAATTCCATGAGGATGGTTCTTGAGTTATAATTTTTGGTTTCACTCATTTTTCATAGTCATTTATAGTTGTTTTAAACCATATAATTCAGTTATGATATTTTGTAAAGGATGGTTTTATTTGAAAAATCCAGATTTGTTTTATTGGGTTTGTTTGTTGTTTTATGTTTATAAACTCTAGTAAATCGTTCCTAATTTTCATTTTATGATAACAGGGTACTTGATCAATCCCATGGGGATCATGAATTACATTAGGAACTTGTCTCGAACCATGTCATGTGTTGGTTTTGATCGCAACCAGATCTGGTTCGTGACAAAATGGTATCAAAGGAGGTTCAAGTTAACACTTTGAGTCATGTTATTTGGGGAGCAGTTGGGATTGTATTGAGTTAGGATTTTTGGGACATGGAATTCTGGTTATGGGTATTGTTCTTGATCACCACACCTTATAATGATATTCATGTCACCAGGAGAAGTCGGGACTTATCTGAGTCCTTTGGTTTTCTTGGTTTGATGATGATTAGGGGAAATGGAAAGAGAGTTGGGTTAAGGGTCTCAATGATCTCATAGGGTGTAAAAATCCATGTGGAGCCATGTATATATCCCTAGAACACTATCTATGATGGTGAAATGATTGGATTATGGACACCAACAATATGTCCATGTCACCCAATGAAACTAGTTTCCTCTCACATTGTCTTATTTCCTTTAGTTTGGAAATCTTGGATGTTTGGTTTTAAAGAAGAAATTCCATGGTTTTATGAAGCATAAATTTTATGTAAAATTATTTCCTAATATAGAGGGTAGGGTTTGATTTTTTAAATAATGGAACTCAAATCTTAGAATTTTTTTAAAGGGAACATCGTGTGTTTACACCTCTTTTGAAAGCATGAACTATGTTAAAGTTGGTTTTGAAAATGAATTTCCAATAGTGTTCTCTAAACTGTTGAATGGTGTTTTAATGGGATGAGATGTTTTAAAATTGACGTGAGTAACTTGAATTTGAGTTCTTATTTGAATGGTTTTGTTTTTATGAAATTTTTTGTAATATGTAAATGAGGATTTTGATTTGGTGGTTAGCAGTCTTAAGAAAAAAATTATGTATTGGTTAACTGTTTTGGTTTGGAAAAGTGGAATGGATTTTTGTTTTAACCTTTGGTACTTCCATGAGAAACCACATGAATGGGGTTATACAGAATGATGGATGGATAATGTAATAACTAGATGAGTGCCGGGATGGATATGAGGAGGGTGGTCGGTGGCACAAAAACATGCATGTGTGAGGCCCATGGGGTACCACTAGTGGATATGAAAACTGCTGAGACGTTTGTTTTCAAAGAAGTAATTTTAAAGGAAAATATGATGTCTTGATGAATAATTTGGGATGATGTGTTTTATGTGTTTTTTTGAAAATGTTAATGTTGTGGGATGTTTTGATTCCAAGAACCCCTCTTGTTTGAAATGTGATTTGGGTTAGTGTTCAGTCGGTAAACTGGGTTGAAGGGATGGTTAGTGGTATCTTCTGAGAAATGTTTTGGGATTCCTTTTCTGTGGTTCCATTCATGTGTTTGGATAAGGTTTTTGGGACGTTTTGATTGATGGACCATCTTGGTTGGGTCCTTGGGTTCTCTTGTTGGATAAGGTACACCCCCATTAATGGTTAGTGCACGACTGAAGCGAAACCCTGATTATTTCACCATTACAAAATCCTATAGTTGATAAATAAAAGGAATATTTTTATCAAGTAATGGAGGTTGATTTTTCACCATTTTCGTTCATTGATTTTTGGATCCTCTTGTAGTGTGAGAGTGCTCATGGAAGGTTGGAATAAACCTTAGTTTCTTAAGTTACCTGATTCATTGAAGGTAGAAGTGGTTGGGGGTTTTGGGTGTGCATTAGGGTCTGGATGGTGTAAAAGAGGGCCTCTGGGTCCTTTATAGTCTCTTCAAAGCAGGAGTTCACTTTAAACCACTAGTGTGGAAAATCTGGTCATGAGAGGCTATTATGGACACTTTATGGAATTGTGTGTTGTTTGGGGACTTGGAATAAGGTCCCTTTCCATGTATTGTTTCTATCAGTCACAATGGTCATGTTCGGTGATGCCTTGGGATGTCGTGGGCTCATTTGACTTTAAAGGTGAAAGTCATGCAATCCTCAGAGAGTCTCTATTATGTTGGGAGTATGTCTCCATTGGAAAAACATCAAAATCCTCCATTTTAGAGGAAGGTGATCATATGTGTCCTTTATATATGATATTTCTCATCCAAATAAACAAGGTGTGATGTGTGTGAATCTTATAATCCTTTATTTTACTGATATGTCAGGTTTGGGTAAGGTGAGTTGGGAATGTGTTATATCTTGGGAAACATTTCAAGGATTGCGGTGTAGTTGTTTATATCACTGGAAGAAGAAGTTCTGTTCAGGGGGTTTCCAAAGACTAACTATGAGGGCCATGATACTTCAATAACTTGAGCTCTGGCCATAGGTCCCGGTGAAAAGCTGGCGCATAGTCAGGGGAAATCTTAAGGTCGTTTAAACCCTTGTACAAAGTCCTATCCTCAGTATGAATGATAATAAGAGTTTAAACCACTAGTGTCATCATCTTGTTCCAGTTCTTTCCATTTGGTGGTGGAGGTGGGAGGACCTCATTTCCATATTGTAGCCTGAGTTCATATTTTACCACTTTGGTTTCCTTCATGTTTTTGGAGAAAAGATTGAAATTTGGGCTAGGCAGATTAATGCGCATTGTTTGCGCACAGTTAGTAGTAACTGTGCTCCAACCTAGAGAATCGGGTAATAAGAGATAGTAGTTATTGCACGCTCTCCACATATACGTTAGCCTTGTCCCATGTAACCATGCGAAGTTTCCCCTTTGGATAATATACTAAGAATTATTAGTGCACGGTTTTGCAAACCATGCAGACTAATCGTGTGACCGTACCAACTCTTTAAATTTTGGGGTATTTTTGGATCAGACCGAGCTAGTCAGTTTAGATGGTTGGTTCTTATAGTGGGGAGACCCACTATGGGCTCATGTATTTTTTTGGAATAATCTAATGAGATTCTACCCCTTATTCCGGGGACTCTGTTCGGGCCTCCCCCTGTCAGTGTCCCAATTCTGTTTGGGAAATTTTAAGTTGTCTCTTATGGTGGGGAGCTCATTTGTGTCTCCCAGTATCAGTAACTTGGTTTTTTTACTTGGTCTGGGCTTGGCTATAGTTAGTATTGTTCAGAGCTATCTAACTAGTAAAATCTTTTTTAGCTAAATGTTGGGATTAGAAGGCACCGAACGGTTCAGTTAAAGTTAGGTCAGTGTAACCTTGTTCGATGTTGTTGTTCATTTGGGTAAACTCTTGAGTCTTGTTCAGATGGTGTTTGAGGTGTTTTGTTTGGGATGAATTAGGAATGTGGTTGATCATTATAGAAAAGTGGAGTGTGTTTTGGATTGTGAGAGTATTCCTTCCTTGATTGATCAACTGGAGATATCGTAGCTTTTTCGGTGGTGGCGAAACATGGAAAATGAGTCCATTCTAGCCTTTCAGTTGGGTTTGGTTATTTCCTTTGGACTTGCTGTGGCTTTTTGAGGGTGGAAAGATTTATGTGGGGGATAATTGTAAAATACATGACATATTTTATAGTTAGTTTTTATTTAATTTCCATCCTTGATTTTTATGGGGGGTTTCCTTGCATTTTGGTGGAAATGGTGGGTTTTCAAAATTTTGGTCAAACCGTGTGCCCATTTCCATATTTAAAAATAATTTTTTTTAATTTATAAATCCTTCATTTTTTAACATTTTACACCCATTGAACTTCCCAATTGAAATAAAATTGTATATTAAAACCACAATATCAATTTTGACCCCATAGGAATCTATAATAATGATGGATTTGGGGTTTTTATTAAGGTTTTTGGTAAGCCTGAAAGCCGATTTCCTTGTTTAAATATTTTTATTAATTATTTAATAACTCATTAAATTGTTATGTTTTTTCAGTGACTACAAATCTCACCCAAGACCACTTACCCAAGGCAGTCACCATGCTCTCCAGCGCCTCATTGGATCTCATTTTAATCACGAATATGGGAGAAAAATCTCTGGATTTAACAAATCTCCCAGATTGGAAGAGGTATATTTATTCTTTCATAACTCCTTAAATTTTTACTATTTTTCTCCCATTCTAGTTCCTATATGTCCTCCACATCCTTATGCGATCCTGACTTTAATTTATGTTTGTTTTGATATTTATATACTAGTGTATTTGGGTCGTTTTATTCAAGAGTTATTTGGATAAGTGTTTCTCTCTTCATTTCCCTCCTTCTCCGTAGGATTTCCTCCATATTTCATGAATTTATAGAGAGTACAGAAGTTAGGGTTTATACCTAGAGTTTGATTTGGGGTCAGTTTGGTGAAATATTATGGTTTAGGGTTCTTTTTCACTTCTTTGTGGTGCGATGGAGGTGCAGTTGAGGTTTCACACTAATATTCAAGGGTTTTGACTCAAAAGGTAGGTGATTCCATGTGTAACCATTTCTTTATGAGTTAGTTTGATTGTTTTATAGATTTTTGACGTTTCTAATATGGTATGTGTGGTTTGAAAATTGTTTTTGTTGGATTTGGTTAAGCATTGAGTTCTATAGGTGCATTTTGATTTAAATTAGGTTTATTTCCATGTAAAACTCTTGGGGTATTATTTGGGTTATTCTCTAACAAATGAAAGTGGTTTAGAAAACATTGATTGAGCTGCTAATTATTCTTTTTTGGGGTCTTGGTGAAATTTATGGTTTTAAATATGGGTTTTAATGGGTTTTATGTGTAAAACCTTGTCACACTTCTTGTGACTAGTTTATGAAAATGTGTCTTTTCATGTGTATCTTTTTTGGTGTTATTGAAAGAAATTTTATGACACTTCTGAGTGGTTTAAAAAATATTTATATGGATTTTAATTCTGTTTTGGGTTGGTATTGGTGTGATTTTTTCTTGGAAATAGGGTTTTGAAATGGGTTTCATGTGAAAATATTGGGTATACTCCTTATAATTGTTCAATGAAAGTTTTGAATGGTTTAATGATTTATGTAAGAGGTAAAACCATACTAGAAAAATATATTGGTTTGTGTATATTTTGAAATTTTCCATTTTAAATATAAAAGGGGATATTTTGTGATTTGTGCCATCTTGGAAATGTTTTATAAATTTTTTTAAATGATTTACTAAAGTTTGAAAGAGATGTGAATGTGGTGTGCACTGTTTTGTGAGGGTGTGATATGAAAAAGGGGTTTTGTTCTGAAAAGAGTATTAGGTGACATTTTTATGAGATATTATTTTATTTTAAATATCTTGGAATGGTTTTATAAAATTGTTTAAATTATTTTTGGAACTTTTAATGAAATGTGAAAAGTGTTGTGAGCTATTTTGGTGTGAGTTTTATTTCAAAATAAATTTGAATAAAAAGGGGGATGATGTGACTTGTGTGATGTACATGTTGGAGGTTTAGTGAATGTGTGATGTGAAAGTGCTATATTAATGTGAAAATTATATTTCTTGGCTTTTTGAACTTGTTTGATCACAAGAGGGAAGCCCAGGTATCTTGGTGGGTTGATGTGTACAAGTATTCTAGTGATCCCATGGGGTTTGGCGTCAGTTTCACATTGAGAAATTGACACTTACAATACTAACTAAACCATGGTGATTATGATGGGGGACTAATAGGTTATGAATATGTTCCCTACTAGTGGCTCGTGCATGAGAACAAAAATTTGGGATGCTTACTTTCACTCAGATACGAGGTACTTGGGACCCCCAACGATCTAGTGCCTAGGGGTTATTTCCCATTGCATGTGCTCATTGGTTACTTTGTGATTACTATCGTCATATGGTATGATTGGATGAAAAATTTAGTAGCTTTGGAATTTATTTTAAAATTGTTGATTCTTTAAATTAACCCACATGAAAACTATTTTTATTTAAAGTTGTATCTTTTAGAAATTATAGCTAGCATTTCATGTTTTGAAAACATGCATGTTTTTCATCTCTAAATTTTTATCACACAAAATCTCTTAGTGGTGGTATCCTACTGGGTTTTTTCTCACACCCTACTTACACCATTGGTTGTAAGTAGACTTTGGTTTTTTTGTCATAGGTTTGGGTACAATTTTTAGTGCATGTGGTTTGGGTTTCTAGTAGGTTCTTCATGGTGATGTCTTGTGAAGATGGATTGAGGGCATTGCCTCCTTCCATGAGTATGGTTCTAGATCTGTCATTTTTAATTCTACTCATTTGTTAGAGAGTTTTATAGTTGTTTTAAACCATGTAATTCAGTTGTGACATTTTTTAATTGATGGTTTTATTTGAAAAATCCATATTTGTTTTATTGGGTTTGTCTATTGTTTTATGTCTATAAACTCGGGTAAATCATTCACAATTTTTATTTTATGATAAATAGGGACTTGTGCCAGCCCATTGGGATTGAGAATGACCTTAGGGCCTTGTCACAGACTGTGTCGAGTGCCAAGTTTTATGGTGACCAGATCTGGTTCATGACATTGATAGACCTCTAATGCATTGGGTAAGGAATTTGACTGTATGGTTATTCCATTTGTATGATTTATCAGAAGTGTGAAGTACAAATGATGTCCTAAGTTACGTACATGTTTTTTTTCATACTATGGGTTTGTAATGCTCATTTTGATCGATATTGATATTAAATGGCTCATGATTATTGATTATAATAACTCTTTACTTTTCCATGTTTTCATATTTTATGTTAAAATTATTTAGGCATATAAGTTCCTTTATGATTACCTCATACAGTTTGATTATGTCATTATACCATTTTGAGATTTTATGCTTATTTATGACATAAATTTTTAATTCTTATATTTACCCTTATTAAGCATTAGATATCACCCTTCTTATGTTTCCCTTTCCCAAGGTTATAAATAACGAGGTTGAAAATTTTATATATATAAATAATTTCAATAGGATAATGTTAATGACCTATCCTGAAATACGAAAATTTTGGTTAAATAGATGAAATGTTCACTTGATGATGTAGGAATTTTTTATATAGGAGTCCTTTTAATTATCAAAAACTATAAACCTTAATGGTCATGGAGAATACAGGTGATTAACATTTTCTTTTTGATGCTTTAAGGTTTTAATGGAAAAATTTGTGTCAAAAATATCAATATCATATCTAGAAATGTAATGTTCATGATTTCAGTACAAGATTTGGGAGTGTAGGTTATGGGCTATTATAGTTGGTATCAAAGGCCAGCTTAGATAAATTTTTATATTATGTTGTTATCATGTGATGATATGTTAAGATTTATTAATTCAATCATTGGCCTATCATGAGTTTAAAGATATAGACACCCCATTTGAGGGTTTTAATTTGTAAAAATCTTGAAGTTATTAAGAAAATTCATGGAGATTTTTTTTGGTTAAGGTATTGGTAACACCTAGGATGAACATGAAGAGTCATTTAAGTAGGAATTAATTTTCATGTTTAAAGAAAAAATGAAAAACTTTATGCTGGGTGATAACTTGTCACGTTTGGAAAGAAAGTGGGGGATTGAACCCATTAATAAAGGATGATAAGAGTTTCACACCTACCACTGGACTAAGTTATGTTCTAGTTAGTAAGAAAATTTTTAGGTAAATATTATGTTAATTATGAAAGAACATGGAATTTTATTTTAGGAATTATAGTTGATTTATCTTGGAATAATTTATGATCAGATCCTTCTAATCCTTAGGTTTTGAACTTAATATATAAATGTTTAGAGAATCTTAAGGATAACTATTTTGGAATGATTTAGTTTCATATCTGGATTTTACCAATGAATTTTTTGAGATTAATGTATCATATGAATGTTTATTTATTTTGGGAATTATCTTTCCACTTGCTATTCATTTTGGTTGTGGATAATGTTTAAAGAAAGTAGGAGTATCTTTTTATCACTTTTATTTTTATGTGTTGTTTAAATTTTGATTTATGTGAATTAAGAATGAAAAATTCATCTTGAATACTCATTATTTGTTGAGAAGATGAGAATGCTGTGGAAATTGAAAAAAGGATGAAATTATATTCATCTAGTAAGTATGTTTCCATATTCTATTAGTCTAGATGGTAATAAAATTACTCAAATCTAGGAAAATGATCCCAGAAAACAAAATTATATCGTATTATCAAAATCTATGATAATATCAAGGAAAGTTTTCATGCCTCTTTAGTTCATGGTTTTGAAATTGTTATATTTCTCTCGATCATTCACTTTATAGATATCAATGAGTTAGGTCACTATATATCCTTATTCGGGATTTAAAATTTTCTTCCATGCCCATATATTCAATTTCCACTAATGTTATCCTATATATGGATCTTTTTACATGTTTTTCCAGATGACCCTCGTACTTACCTTTCAATTGCATCAAGAAGATGTTTTAGTAACTCTTTTTATGATGCGGGTTTACAAAAAAAGTATATTAAAATGCCTAACTTTTGATTATCATGATAAATTTCAAGTTGTGAGGATGAAATTTTGGGGGGGGGGGGTGGGGGTGGGGTGGAGAATGTAACACCCTGAGAATTTAAAAGAAGATAATTATGACTTGCATTACACACAATATTGAGTTTAGCTTGTGTTACATGGTACATTGAGTTTAAACAAATAAATCTAGCTATATTAGATAAATTACATTTATATATTATATTAAATCATATGTTTTTACCTTTATCCAATATAATTGATAAAAATAAGATAAACAAATAATATTTTATGCATAAAATGTTGTATTTATCTAAGGGCAGTGCTTCCACCTTTTAATGGAACACTTATTTTAAAACTAAAATTTGACAATTTTATAAATTTTATTTGAAAAAACAAAATTATTATTAGAAATATAAATTTTAAATTTTTCTTAGGGTGAATTTTTGGTACTTTTCCGAGAAGTTTCATTTTTGATGAATAGGAAAAAAATACAAAATTTTAATTGAAAACCTACTTTTAATCTAAATATTTAAAATATTAAATTATAATTTTAATTATATTTAAAGTAAAAATATTAAATAATACATATATTAATCAAATTAAGTTCATTATAGTCAATTTTATATTGAAATTGGATATAAAAACTTTGTGAACTTTTGGAAAATTTCACTTTAAAAACCCACTTCCTCATCCCATTTGTGAGATAAATTTTAAATTATAATTTGACACTTATGAGAATTTAATATGAAAAAGTGGATTGACTATTTGGAATAATAATAATGTATATTATATAATAATTTCAACTTAACTTTTTACCCAAGTGATTAGTGAAAACAATTAAAATTAATTACTGCGAGTATGGTAAAAACGAGTTTACTTGGTGGTTAAACTTAGAATATAAGGTGTAAAATTGAACCAAAACATGTCCTAAACCAACTTTATGGACCTATTTTAACCCTTATGGTATTATTATATAATTTATGAGTTTTTGGGACACTATTAAATTAAAGTTACCCATATAATAAGTTATATAAAGAAATAGACAAAAATGTACCTTTTTCCTTTTAATTTATATAATGATTTAAGGGTAGGAAAAAACTATATAGGTTCAGTTATAAATATTATTTTTGAATATAAATGAGTTATTGTTTTAATAACTATTTATATTTATGTTTTATAGATAATATAATTACATTAAATTCTTAAGAAATGCTAATAAATGGATTATTTAGTTAATAATTAAACAAAATAAATGATACTAAAATATAAAAAGTGAGGTATATATAATGAATTTTTTTGATATGTTATTTTTATAGATTAATATATCATGATAAAAAAATTTAAATTATGATATTTTAATTACATAATTATCTTGATACTTTTTTAAAATTCAAATTAAATAAATAATTCCAAAATTTACATTAATTTTATTTTATAATAAATGATATTTTGTTAAATGATTTAAAATTACTAAAAATATAGTATTATATAATTTTTTTAATGTTTATAAATATAAAATATTATCCACTAATGAACCAAATAATCTTTTATAATTAATATATTTGTCCTGAAATACTAAAATCATTATTGGAACAGTTAGACTTAAAGTAGGGGTTTTGTGCATCACATGCGCTTTTGTAAAATTTAATTTACAAAACACATGATATTTTTATTTTATAATTTGGATTTAATATTTAAAATCAATGAGATTAAATTTTATTATAATAATAATTTTAATTTATTCTTAATGGATGAATTACATTGTTTATAAAACTAGTTACCTTAATGAAAAACCAAAATGAAAAAATAAGGAAACTTAAGAGTTAGAGAACGAAATTTTAAAAAATTGTATTTATTTTATGTTTTGTAGGTTTTTATAGTCCAAATAATACATACCATACATTTTTTTTATGCACATGAGGTAAGAGATACCACCCAATCATAAATAATCGTGATTATTTTCAAGAATGTGTCCTCTACAACTATAAAATGGAACTCACTCTCCCCACTTCTTTACACCTCCCAAGACTTTTTGATCATACAATACCTAACCATATAACTTCCCAAATTCCATACCCTAATAATTTAAGCCTTATATTGGTCATAAATTAATCATTTCAAGGTTTTAGTTCAAACCTAAGGAGGATACCCAAAGAAGAGGTAATGTTCTTCTAAAAGTGTTTTTATTTTATTTCCTTCTCCACCTCCATTAATTATTCTTATACAATGATTATATTATAAACCAGTTTAATAAATACAATTAGATGTTTTTATTTTAATGTTATGAACTACACACACACACACATCCATTAAATTGGTTACAAAATCACTATTCTTTGGTACGATAGACTATCGCCTCACGAAATGATGTCGTTCGTTTTTCCATTACCACCTATCATGGTTGGGAATAATTATGGTCATACTATATATATATATTAAATTTATTGTATTTATAAAATAATAATACCTATGGGGTCATTATATCATACACACCCTTTTTATGTTCCATTCTATAAAGGATACAATAACATTGCTTGTGTGTGTGACAGACTACCATTTCACGAAGCGGTGTAATTAATTTTCCAATAATGTGTAATATGAAAGGTAATATGGGTAAATATAATTAATATATATGATATAAATGAATTAGATATGATATTAATCACATAATTATATTTCCATAAATATAATATATCATTTTCTTTTTTCTATTTCACACATTGAAAAAGTGATAACATCATTCATGGATGTTTACACTACCACCTCCTCGAAGCGATGTGATTAGTATTGTTCATCACCAAATCAAAAGAATTATATATATAAGTATATATAATTAATATTTTATTTATGATATAATTTTTATCCTATAAATATTAATGTTTCTTATCTCCAATATATATTGATCATTGAAAAATGAGATCATTACTCAAGTGTACATACTACCTACCGTCTCCATGATCGTATAGTTGGTTAATTTTTGGTAAAAATACTTCATTATTAATTTTAAATGTATGATTGATGGATAAAAAATATAATTTTTTCATTATTATTATTCTTGATATTTTTTAATAGTTACCTTTTGACTATAGTCAACCATCCAAAGTTATTTTTGACAAATTAGCTGAATATAGTCTAAACATACAACTTAAACTTAATCAATTATGTAATTGTATATAAATTTCTTATAAGTTAAATAAATGTATTAATAAACTTTTAAAAGGTTATAAAGAAACCAAATAATTAACATAATTTTATTATTCTTGAAGATAAAAAATAAGCATGAAGAATCAGACTCAAGATAATGTTTTTTTATCGTCTCACTTTTAATTCTACGGGATACATGCCATACTCACCACATATTATTATTATCTGGTGTATATTAATAACATTAATTTATTTTATTATAATTATACCTATTTTTATTGGTATTTTCAAATCTTTTTTTATGAAATCTCTTTCGTGGGGTTTACTGTTTCAAATTTACCAAAGTGGTAATTTATTTTTATCGTAATTTTCATTCATTGAGACTTATGTTGTATTATGAACCTATATTATTTTATGAGGATTATATAGATAAACTTTTTCATATAATGTGATGAATTTATTTATACATATGTAATTTTAATTTTATTTTCATGTAATAATTTCAGGGGGATCGTGATTCAAAGTTATAAAAGTGGTAAGAGTCTTTTGTTATAATCTCATCGTTTATCAAGACTGTGCAGGATTAAGTCTCTGATATTTTATTCTTATAATTCTCATGAATCCAATTATTCTATGGTTATTAATGATACTTACATGTATTTTTACCATTTTTTACACTCTTTGTTACTTAAAATGTTTGTGAAATTGTTTTTAAGAACAACTGACTTCATTTTTCATTTTGGTTAAAAACCTATGTTCTTTCAAGAAAATGTTTTCAAAATGTTTTTAAATGAAATTTTAATCTAATATTAATTTTAAATTATTTTAAAAATGTTTTATGTTTTAAAAAGTGTTTTATATTATTTTAAATAACACTTTTTATTTGTTTCTAAGCCTATTTTCAAAGAGAAGGGTTCTCAATATTTGTTTGTTTTAAAAAGTGTTTTTAAAAATGAAAAGGAAATTTTTCTCATGAATGTTTTTATTGATATGTTAATGGTATTTAAATTAATTAATTTCAAAAACCTTTTTTACTTATCCCTTTATTGCGGATATTTTGTATTAATACCATCTTTATTATTTTTTGGATGGATTAATATTTATTTAAAGAGATTTTTATGGCACCCATTTATTTTTACACAGGTTAACCATATTTCATAGTGATTATTTCAGAAACTATTTCTTCAATATAAGATAATCATGTTATTAGTTTGATAATTTTTGTTCCCATATGAATAAATGAAAGCTTTTATGTGTTATATCTTCTTAATGGTACTTGAACATTCGATAGGTGGTTATGTTATAAACCAATGATGGGTTGTTCTGTGATATCACTCTAATGAATTGGGTATGAAATTCAACTATATGGTAATTCTATTTGTAAGAGTGATTGGAATTTTTAATTTGAAATGATGTACCATGTAACCTAGATGTTTTATTTATGATTTATATTGGTTTATAATGATTCTCCCTATCGAGATTGATATCACATGGCTCATTATTATGGATTTTGATAACTCTTTCTTTTTCAGTGTTTTCATATCAGATGATCCATGTATTTATGGGTATGAGTTCCTTAATGATTCAGTCATTCACATCAATTATTTCATCATACCCTTATTAAATTTTTGATGATTTATGATATTCAATTGTTAATGATTATCACTACCCTTATTGAGCATTTTAGACAACCCTTAAAATATTTCCTTTTCTCTAGGTTATAAAGAACAAGGTTAAATGATTTATGTATATAAAGGACTTCACAAGGATGATGCTGATAACCTATTTTAAAATAATAAAATATGGGTTAAATGGAATAAAATTTCATTTAACAACTTGGATATTTTTTATATAGGAGTTTTATTAATTCTATAAAATTATAAAGCTAAAAGGTCATCAATAATGTAAGCAATCTAACATTTATTTTTCATTTTGTAAGGTTTTTATGGAAAATGTTTCATCACAAATATCAACATCATATCCCAGATATGTGAAGTTCATGATTTCAGTATAAGATACAAGAGTGCGGGTCTAGGGATATTATAACGAATTGGTCTATGTAACCTATAGATCAGTCTCAATATATATTATTCCCCAGAATATGGGTTTTTAATTTACATCCTTATTAGGAGAATATTTTTCAACTTAGTATTAACTGAATATACGACTAATATATTTTTACACATGTTATTATAATATTTTCTTATAAAACATTAGGACTCCCATTAACCCCTTGAAAACATATGGCATAATAATCATTCCAGTATTTTATGTCTACTTTTATCCAAAAATTAATCATTGTATATATCATGGAAAATGAATTTGTAATATTGAATTTAAATGAATTTTAAAATCCCTATTTGTGAAAAGGTTCCATCATAGAAAATGTATTTTCTTATCCTAAACCTTTAACAAAAAATATTTCTTTATATGTACTCTCTATATAGCCCATGTCTAGATCTCTCTTGAATACCCATTTATACCAAATAGGTTTTATATCACTTGTAGATACTAAAAAATATTAAAATTATTTAGGAACATTAATTCATTTTATTTTTCTTGTTGAAATTTAATTTTTAACTTATTTTACACTTACTATTTTTACAGGATAATAATGTATTATTCTCAAGAAATAATATATCACCTAACTCAATGATTTTAAAACCAATTATATTTTGTTTTATATTTCCCATGTAGAATGTGTTTTTGAAAATTTACTTTTCCCATGAGCTCTAATGGATATTTTTCCTTTGATAACTACCTACGGATCTTGATCCTTGATTTTACCAAAGTCTATATTCCTCCCATAATCAATAGAAGTTATGTGTATTCTCTTATTGAAATACAATCTTTCACTTGACTATTTTTTTCTATCATAGGGATTAATATAACATAATTAGTAAAACTAAAGATAATTAATTTATATAAACTTTTTTATTTCTTGATTCAATATTGTTTCTTAACCTATCCTTAATAATATATTTACATCTTAACACAATAATTTGTGACACAATTGATTTATCTTATATTATAACTTATATGATATCGATTTTTCATTATAGTTGGTATAAGGTTATGTGTCAACATGATATTTTCCAAACACATGTCAAAAGGAAAAATAAGGGACTTTAAATACTTATTAGACTAATAATAAATATCACCCTGATAAAAGGGGTAATTCTTCCTTTTACTTACATAAATATTCCAATGTATATATGAAAATTTGCGTTTAGAGATAATATCCACTCTAAATTTAATTATTGACGAATATTTCATTAATATATACTTTGAATCACCCACCCAAAGAATATGTTATATTTAAAAAAATATAATTCAATAATTCCTTTTATGTTCCTTAAACTTATTAAAGGAATTTCATGCAGTACATGAATTTTCCTCCTTATTCTTATTAAAATCGTTTATGTGTTTCTTTATGAACTATATAAAGGATTTTTTGGCTTAATCACCTTTAATACTAAAAGGTGTACTGGTTTATATACCTATTAATCAAAAATAAAAATTCATTAAGAGTTATAATTTAAAAGATCCTAAAAACCCTACTTGATATATCTGTGAAATTTTATTCTAGTTTTACTTTGATCAAGTACAATTTTACCACAACTGTCTATTAATTGATTCTTGTATTCAATATTTATCATTAATATCCAACATTTGATATCTATGATTTAAATATAATTAAAATATTAATTTGATATAGTATACTATAAAATAGGTATTTTAAAAATGAAATAATTCTCATTATGTCTAAACTCAAAATTGAGATTATGTTTTTGGTAATGAATTTTACATTAATAATAGTTTACAAATAAGAAAATACCTTTATTGGTAATTTGAATTTATGATCATATCTAGATGATGTAGTAGTCATGCACCATAAAAAACTTAAATATCCACTTCATTATTTTAATCTATATAATCTTCCTAGGTTTTTTATTTAAATATAAATGTTTGAGTAAAAATTAAATCTGATTCCGAAAAATTGAAATTAAAATATTATGTTTACTGATGAATATACCTTACATAAAATATCCTTTCTAAATTATCCAAAATTCATTACAATCCCTCTTTTTGTGATCTTTATCGACACATGAAATTATAATAGCCTCATATTCATCACCCTCCATCTTTATCTTTGGTTTAAAGAAGATCATTGCAAAGATTCCTTTGGCATTGTAATTACCAAAAGAATTTTTGTGATTCATTTCTTATTATTCACCATAAGGATAAATTTTTTTTCTTTTATATCCAAATCACTTAGTGAACATTATATAAAAGATATTTAAGAGACTTTTTACATATTATTAATTTTATAGTTTTGAATGAATCTAGAGTAGTTGAGCGATAAAGATGAAATAATGAGATGTATCAAAAGTAAATTATTCAACTTCAGTCCCAACTAAACCAATTAATAAATATAATATATCATATTGACAACATGAGGTATATCCTATAATATATTTTTATACTTACATATGTGAAGTGAAATTATAATCTCATCCATTTATTTATTCACATTCTTCACAAAAATCTCTTAGAAATGATAAAACATAGTGTAACCTTTAATGTCCTCATATTAATTCCAAAAACCACTAGAAACTAATGATAAAATTATTATATAAACATAAAATTAATTATCTACGAGTCTCCTATGGGTTTATTTTTCACCCTCACTTTCTTCATGAGGTGTCTCATCAGGTAGTGAGGAATCTAACACATGAAATTTCCCTTCATGCGATAGTACTATGTGAAAGCACCTATAAAACAATGTAAAATTTTTTTCTGTGAGGAAATGTGTATTATTCAATATATAACACTATTATTTTTTTAGACCTCCCTACTTTTTTATATAAAATCATTATAGTTAATATTTACCTTTGTCTTTACTGTAGTCTGTTTAGACATTATAAATTTATTAATCTTAAATGTATCACTCTATTTTTTTTAAATCATAGTATCCCTCAACCACTAGATTTATAATACTCTATTTATTGAGTATTCTAGTGTCATGGATCCTTAAAACTATATTTATAGACTACAGTATAGAATCACTACTACTTTGAGTTTCTAAGGTAGGCTTTTTTCTAGACAACCATATAAACTCATAATACCTTGATTTGTTGATTATAATCCCATATACTATGATTCATAAACTTGGATTTAATCCCTAAATAACTCTCAAATTTCCCCAAGTTATCGATGTATACTTCTGTGATTCCAATTTTACTTAAGGAAAACCATCGATTTTCTTTGAACTCCCACACAGAGGGAGGAAACCTCAACTATGGCCAATGAGAAACGTAAACTATGGTTTTATTATGAATTAATTTATATAAGGTGTTTATGACTTAATATTTAATTTAAGGGATTTTTTGTTCTTTTATTTACATGGAAAATAAAAATATGATTCTATTTATCATGGTTATTACTATGTGATTTCATTTATAATTTTAACCATGCATAAATTGAAATCATTCATTTCATGTTTATTCATTTTATCCATATATTCAGGTAAACTATTATATGTGATTATTTATAAACAATAAACTCACAAATAATTATTCATGCATGATAAAATAACTAATTAGACTAGATCTTGAGATATCATTTAATGGTTGATCCATCGAGTGGATAATGGATTAACTAATATCCTAGGTAAATTCCTTGAGTCTCCTTTATATTACCCATTCAAATTTTTATTCTTGTAATCGCCCATGCATCAGTTCTTGTTTAGATTAAAACAAAAAATCATCTAAAATTATATCATCATAAACACCTATATTATTTAAATTGTATAATCACAAGAAAATTATGGGAACTTGGGTTTCAGAAATTATATTTAATTATTCACATAGGGATACACATACCTTTATACAAATAAAATTCAATATATGATTTATATATAATCAAATAATAAATTTAAATATATATTTTTTACATCTTAATAAATAAATAAATAAATAAATTAAATAAAAAAACATATAAACATGCATGGGTTTGCTATGAGCTCCTGATCAATTAATAGAATTCATGATTTCATAATAAACAATAAATAATAACACACATAATTTATGATGAAACATGATATCTAAAAATAAAAATGGAGAAAGTGTTTGAGAGTGAAAATAGATTAGTGTGGATCTCACATACTAGTAAATGAGTGAGGACATATAAAAATTACCCATTGTGGACAAGTGGAATCACCCTTAGAATTTATTTTATTCACTAAAATTTATCACAAGGGAATTTAAATAATTAAAATACCAATTAAATAACATTAAATATTACTTTATATGTCTCATTTATCCTTCATTTTTCTTAAATTCTAGAAGCATAAATATAATTTCTTTTTTCTAGTTTTTTTGGTTCTCTTTGGGCCTTAATTGGGCCCTATGAGGCTTAAAAGGAGTCTGGTCAGTCATGTTAGACTTATTAGGTTAAGTATAATAGAAATTGGACAAACCTAGGTTGAGATAACCTAAATAGTGTTGGTTATGCTTTTTTTGGGTCGATTCTCTATGGGGAGGTTAATGGGTTATTCTTGCATTAATGGGAGGTGGTTCGCAGCATGAACCAATACATTTAAAAAAAAAATACAAATATTCTCCAATTAAGGTGCAAGTCACTACCCCTGGATAATGGGGGTTTTAGGTGTGGTAATGGAGGGAGGAACTGACTGATTTCTCTTTTTATTGTTTTTTTTAAATATTAAACCACCTTGTGTAATTTCCACCACTTATTTTACACATTCTGTGTGCATGATTCTATGAGCGGAGACTCCCACTATTACTTTTTTTTAATTTAATTTTTAAATTTGAAAAAGAAGAAAAATATTTCTTCATATGGAAATTTCTCAGTCATATTATATCTAATCAATTAATAGTTTTGGCATTGTGAGAGTTTTGATGACCTATATTTGAATTCTAGTGGATTTAATCACAATCTTGACAAATATTTTTTTATTATTTTTATGATACAACATAAAAGAAGATGAGTACTATTGAATCATTTTTACCCAATATTTTAAATTTTTTGGATTAGACTAACTTTATGCCACCAGATTCAACATATCAGGGCCTGTTTTAAGAAGAGAACCCCTAAGAATCCTAACTCTATCTAATAAAATGAATGAAAAAACCAAGTGATAAAGTGATCAATATAAAGAAGTACATATGGTCACTTCGGACTTTAAAATAAGATGTTACACAACATTACCAAAAAGAGATTTTGTCTTATAATATCATCCTACAAGTAATGCGCATTGGAACTAGGATGAGATGCATCCTTATCACCACAAGAAATTGTATTATATCACTTCACAATAAAATAAAATAAAATAGATTTACATGGTTCAAAAAAAATTATTATATCTATGGGAGAAGACTGGAAACATATTTTAATTCAGGAGATACAAATCTATACAATACTCACACTAATTTTCTCTCTATCATAAACTCTCTCAAATATTTAAGTTAGAAGCTGTTTTTATTTAATATAAAGACCATAAAAATAGTACTACACACTTACATAGCTTTAGAGATGGTCCATAAACCCTCGTTATAAAGGTATATGTCTATATATCCATTTTAATGAAAGTACAAGATCCATTGTTAGCCTCTTGTTAACTTAAGTAAATTTAGATAAAATATTACAAAAACTGATAGAACTTCCAATAACCTATCACCTTGAAACAACCTATGCATCGAATTTACTTTCTCAATGAACAAAATATATGAGAAATCTAATTGGTAATATATGTTTGATCATTGAATACTCACTATAAAAACCATATATCTAATGAATCTATGTTTAATAATTTTGTTTCTTTCGATTATCACATTCAAATGAACATATAATTGGGGATAAACATCATCCCAAATTCTATGAAATAACACAGAAGAAAACATACCTGTATGATCTATCTAGTGATCTCAAACTGATCATATCCATCAAGAATGCTAAGTTTGATGATTCTGAAGAAGTTACATAAACCCAAAAAAATATCACTACAAATTAACTCATAATTTCTTCCTTCTTCTATATTCTAATTGATATTATCCTATATTCCATTACTATAGATCCATCCACACTATTTGATCATCCAAGTCCTTATGAGGCTTAATATTAGCTCATAATTTCTTAGATAATCACATTTTTAAACATTTCCATAGGATTATGATTCCTAAAAAACTTTTTATGGACCAACACATTATCCTCTAGCATACTTCATATGAAGTGATACTTCAGGTCAAATTGTTTTTTTTATTTCATAAAATACTGGGTTACAAGGAAGATTAATGAAACTATGACTATCACAGAATAACATCCCACTTTTTAATCCCTTTTTGAGTTCCAGGAGAAATTATATCAACCATATCAAATATTTTTCTACTCTAATAGTAGTAACATACACTAATTTTATTGTAGAGAAATTGAACACTTGTTTCAACTGAGTAATTCAAATTATCATTGTTCAAAAAAATTAAATAAAAAACCTATAGTACTTTTCTATGAGTTAATGTCTCTAAAAAATCTACATATAAAAAACTTTTCAACTGATCATCCTCACTAATCCATAGAGCTTCACCCTCTAGTCCTTTCATGTATAATAAAATCAATTTAACATCTTTCAAATGATTCCTTCTATGATTTGACATGAAATGACTAATAAATCCCACTCTAAAAGAAAAAACAGTTCAAGTAAAAACCCTTTATTTTGTAAAATTTCCTTTAACAAAATAAAAATGAACATTCCCCATGTCCAAACATCTTTACCGTTGATAAGACTTCATATTTAGTAAATTTGAAATTTCTTATGAGGGGGTTTGAGATAGGTTTATGAACAAACATCCCAAATCTTTTGGTGAATTTCTTATTATATGCATTTAAGGATAAATCAAAGAACCATATTTCCTATTTCTCATAATTCAAATCCCCATGATCTTCTTAGCTTTTCCAAGGTTATTTATCTCAAAACTTTTAGAAACCTTCCTCTTATGTTCCCTAAACTGATGAAACTCCATACTAGCAATTGAAATATCATTTATATATATAAAAATATGAGATATGTCCCATCATCCCATTACCTTATGTAATAACAGTGATTAGAATCATGTAAAATAAAAATTTCCTCAAAGATGAATGTGTTGAACTTCTTATTCCACTATCTAGGATATTTCTTCAAGCCATACATACTTTATTTAAATATTCAGTCCAAATCATCCTTTTGACAAACATTATACCCCTTGGTCTGAACTCGGTAAATATATTCCTCAAAATATCCTTGAAAAAAAATCTATTTTTACATACATTCTCTTTAAGTGTAGATCATAAGACATAATATTTCTATGAATTGTCTAAATAGTTGTGTAATTTACCACTGGTGAGAAAATCTAAGAAATTTTTATTCCTTCATTTCACCCAAAACATTTCATGACCAACTTTTATTTGTATATCTTACTTCTATAAAAATCCTATTTCAATTGAAAAACCAATTTTTTTCTAAATCTATCTTTCCTTAAGGTAGCTTAGCCCACTCCCAATTACTGTTGAGATTTTAGGAACTCATTTCCTCTTCCATAGAAGATCACCACTGTTTGGAGATTCTAATAGTAGCTTCTACCATCATACTTCTTGGTTCCCCTTTGTCCACTATAAGTAAGAAAACCATGTTATCTTTAAACTTCTAAAAACATTCTTTATATGTGTGGATCTCCTCAACACAATCTTATTTTCATCCATTTGAACCACTATATTTGGTAGTCTTTTTTCCACTAATGTTTTTCTAATCATTATTTCTCTAATATCTATATATCGAAACTTTCACAAACTAATAATGGTCTTTTTTATCATCCCTTATCTGGTAGCCTAACTATTAGAGAACGAGACATTAATTTCCTCAAACTAATTATTTTATGGAAGCAACCATTTCATCACCTTGAATTTCTATAGATAAATTGTTCTTAACATTCCTCTCAGCTAAGTTTTTACCTCTCTATAATAGATATTCATTGAAAAAAATCTCATATATAAATTAATTGTTTCGTTTTTCATTATACCATAGAAAATAGAAAAGTTTATCATCACTATTTCTAATATAAAAACACACTTTGTATTTTTCTTTTAACTTATCTCTATCTTTATCATAGATATGATCATATGTGAAACATCGAAATATTTTGAAATGATTTACCACAACTCATTTTCTATACCAATGTTCCTCAGTATGTTTCTATCCCATAACTTAAGATAGACTTATATTCACCAAGTAAGCTATTGTATTCAAATACTCTTCCCAAATTCTCTTAGACATTCTAAAGTGAACCCTCACACTCTAATAATTACCTATTATAGTCTAATTTATTCATTAATCTATTACATTTTATTGTGGAGTACCATGAAAAATATTCCCATGTCAAAATACCTTATTTTTATAGAAGTTAAAAATGTTGTGTTTGGTGTATTCCCTTCCATTTTCTATCTATAGATATTTCAACTTTATTTGACACTATTTCTCAACAAAAAATTTTCACTGAATAAAATCCCAAAATACATCCTATTTATTTTTCAAAAAAGTATAAATAGACCTTGAAATTATCATCATCAATGAAGGTTACAAATTACCGAGCTCCTAAATTCAAGTGAACATAGTCTAGAATCAAAATACCAGACTAAAGAGGTTCTAAATTTTTATTCCTTGGATTTATTCCATATATTTTAAAAGAAAATATCTACTATTTTCCTAACATACAACTCCCACATATTCAAAGGTCCATGTGATTGATTTAAGGTTTTTAATTTACTAATAGAACTTTCATATTCTTCTAATTGATGTGATCAAACCTATAATTCCATATTATTAGACCATTAAATGTATTCATTCTAATATATTCCACTTCATCACATTATTCAATAAGGTACGTGGTACCATTCTTAAATTTGTAAGCAATGAACCTAAAACATCTACTGATCATGTAAACTCAATTAATTTTTTTCCCTAAAAGCTAAATCATTAAGTTATCCCATTGATATGAGGTTCTTTCAAAAACCTAGAGTATATCTAACATCTTGTTTCAATACACTTCCACTTTTCATTCTAATATTAACATAACCTTTCCCAAATATATCCATAGCTTCATCATCTACTAGATGAAATTTTCCCAAGATTAAAATTTTATAATAAACCATGAACCCTTTCTCACTAGTTGAATTAGATGATTCCCCTATGTCAATAACCCATGAATCCTTTGGAATGTTGTTACTCAATAATAAGCTGGATCCTCCACCCATTGTATAGAAAAAGTTTTTTTGTTTGGAAGTGGAAGCCTATAACAGATTCCTACACTCTTTCTTGATATGTTCGTTATTCCCACATAACCAATATGTTGCCCTTGAACCTATTGACTTATATAAACTCCTTAAATGAAACTTATCCAATAAATATTTATTTTTCATTATGGTCTATTTGATGAGCTGACTATCCATACCAAGTATCCTTGAGAGAAATTATGGGTGGTGTTTGGACTTTGTTTCACCTGAACTCCTCATTCAAGGTCATATTTTGAATATCATAAAATATAATATATTCTTTCCCATTATATTTACTCACCATGGTCACCATGTAATCCCAGCTCTCTGTAAGTGATGAAATAAGAGTCAAATCCTAAAAATCATCTCATAATGTCACCTTCACATATTTGAGCTACCAAAATATCATATTGAAGTCAATCACATAATCAATTTGATACCTTCTGTACAATAACTTTATGTTTAACATAATTCACATCATGAAAAATCAGTTAAGATATATTTTATTTTTATACATTCTAGATAACTCTTTTATAACCTTTTCTTTATTTTTAATCTCTATAATGTTGAACGCAACATTCCATGTATGTGACATCCTAACCAAGGCTAAAACTAGCCTATCCACATAACCCCATTCCAATTTTTCCACTATTTCTAAGAACTTACTTGAAAACGAATCATAAATATATTTTTTACATTGAAATATATTATAATCACATTATCCAAAATGAAATTTCAGTTTTATCATACTTATTGATATATACTTTACCTTCCTCTAAATTCATTATTTTGATAATTGTATATCAACTAAAATAAAGAAATTCAAATCTAGGGGTAAAACTATTGAATGATGTGAGTGAATCAAAAAAATAGATCCTTTTATAATAATTTTTGGAGGATAAAATCCCAGAGCAGTATCACTCATTATAATCAACCCAATAGATAGGCCTGATGCGACAACGTTCACCAGACAAAAGCCTATCTAATGTTTATATTCTTTATAGAAAAATTATCCAAAATATTACACCGTAAAGAGTATTTGATAACTTACTCTTATGGGTAATGTTCACTAGAACTAGTATGATATTCAAATACTCATCACAAAAAACTCCATGATCACACTTCACACACAAAACAAAACAAAACAATACAAATCTTATAAAAAAGTTTTACATGGTTCAGAAAAAGTCAAACATCCATAAGAGAACACTAAAAAATGTATTTCAATTTAGGAGATACAAATGATTATAAAACTCTCACCCAAATTATCTCGAACTTAAAAATTATTAGATTGTTAAGTCATAAACTCCTTGTTTATTTTATATAAGGATCACACAAATAGTACAAAACTATAATATAGATTTATAGCTGGGCCACCAACCCTCTTTATAGAGGTATTTTTCCAATAATAAAGTTCCAAAAACCTCCAAGATTAATGTTTATCCTCACTTTGACTAGTTCAACATTCAATACACTATTATAACACCCAATGAGACTTCCAATAGTTGGTTATCGTGGAATAACCCATGCATTGAGTCTCCTTTCTCTGTGAACACTATCTATTAGAACTATGAATGATGATCTCTATCTGATCATTGAAGCCTCATCATAGAAACAATATATCCAATAAATCTAAATTTGATCATATCTGTTTAATGATAAATTTATAATGGAAGTTTCACCAGGGACAAACCTCACCCCAAAAATTCTGAAACTATACAGTAGGAAACACACCCATTACATCTTTCTAATGATCTAGGTGTAATCATTTCCATTTGGAATGCTCAGTCTGTTGACATTAAATAAGTTCTATAAACCCAATATGATATAGGTTCATCCATAGATCATGTGATAATAATTTTAAGAAAAAATAATGAAATCAAAATAGTACAATGTTGAATGATACAATCCTGGTTTACTCTACTCATCTTTGGATCACTATATCTTGAAGGAACCAACCAAGGAACCCCTAAGATCTTTAATAAGTTCAATATATATCCTTTCACATCTATCAATATCCTTCAGGTGATAACATCATAGAACTTAGATATTTATAACATACTTTTGGTTGTGTGAATAATAAGTGATCGGTTCATGAAGAGGAAACGACATGATCTTGTTCTTCCTTTTCAATTCACTCTCTATAACCTAAAAGACATTGGGATACCACTTAAAATTATTAACAATGGTACAACATAATATTCGTCAATCTAAAATGATCTTAAATGGTTATTTTTAACTCTCTAAAATTTCTCTTTGGCCCAAGAATAGTCATAACCTTAATTTTAGACCCCTCACTGCATATATGATATATTTAAACTTTCCATAAGCATCATAAATATTTTTTCAATCACTTTTAACACTCTAATGTTCCACTTGATTAAATATAAACCTTTAAATTGGATTATTACCTCCTATAATTATTTAACAAATTCTAAAAATTTAATATTCATTCAACAAATAATTTCTTATATTCACTTATTTAATATTTAAATAACATATGAATAACTTGAGAAATAAACTAAATAATAATTATTGTAACCTTTAATAACATATACTAAAATTAATTAAATAATTTACTTAATATTTTTTCACATCTGGATGTTTATCTACCCACACATATAGGGCTCACATTATCCTAACATCCAATTCATCTAAATTGGTGGAAGATATGGGTACACTTTATGTGTAACCCTCTAAGTTCTAGGTCGTAATTAGGTAAATAGAAATAAAATTATGGGGAAATTTTATTGTATTAAAATAATGAGAGTAACTTAAAATATATTACAATGTTTAGTGTAATAATGGATAATAGTCTAAGCATAAACACAAGGTATATTGAGAGTGAAGAGTGAAGAGTTAATTAAATAAAGTAAATAGAGATCACAAGATATTTATAATATTTTAGATGCACATAATTTTAGTTATAATCTTCACATTCTAATTTCTAAGAGTATAAATATACACTATAATAAATTATTTTATGGGTAAAGACTAATCCAAGCCTATTATAAAGGTAGAAAAAACCAAACAAAATCTTTTAAATGGGTACACTCAGAACCCATATTTTCTATAGAGTCTCCCCAACCATGTGTTTTTTTAATTGGTTCAAGAATAACTTATGGAACTATTTTTTGAAAAGGTATCAAAACTAATAAACACTTTTTAATGGTGGTATAAAAATGTGCGAATGATGTTATAGTGTATACAACTATATTATAAAGAAATAAAATAATCAAACCCATGGTTATTTTAAATAAGGTTCTTGTGTAGAAATAATGACCCTAAGACCTTTGAAGAAGTAATGTAATGAAATGAAATTGGGAGAACTAGTAATGATTTATTAAAATGAAAAATAATTTTTAAAACAATTTTATTTGCAACATTTTACAAGTTTTTTAATTGTAACAAGTTGTGTATAGTCGGGGTTATCTCTATCTCCCACTACCTATATTCCTTGGATTTTAAGAAATATTATCCAATTCATAAATTCGTTGATAATATATATAAAAATCTCTATAATATTAATCAAAAATATTATTAGGTTTATATCATAAAATATCACAACAGTTTGTAAACAATGATCGGAACAATTCAAATAATAAGAGAATAAAATTGTTACCATAATTATGTAATATTCTATAATAATAACCAATACTCATTTTTTATGATTCTCTCTAGAAATTTTTCTTTTAGACTCATTTCAACGACTTTGAATTATTCTTGAAATAATATTTGAAATATCTACATATTAGTATGTATTTAATCATTTTGAAAAATCCTTAAAAATATTATCATACAGATTCAGTAATTTGAATTTTTAATCTATTTTCATAAAATAATCATGTAGTATCTTAATGATATGTTCTATTCAATAAAATCTCATAAAATTACTTAATAATAAGTTTTGTATTTTATAATATCATTAGGGTACTTCATAACGATATGTTTATCCATGAAACATAGATTTATGATAATACCTATCTGTATGTTTCTTGTAACATAGTCTCACAGTGTATCTCGATATGTTGTTTCTATAGTATCCCATAGACATGACCGTCACATTCATATAAGTTAAAAAAATTATTTAATTTTAATAAATTCCAAGGACCATTTATGATTATATTTTTATAAAAGTTTATCAAAAAATTAACAAATAAAACCCATGTTCTTTATATCAGTTGGATAGTTTCCCCCATATATATGAAACTACTCAATCCTTAATGATTCTTCAACATATCTTATAAATTATACACATTATAAACTCTTCTATACATTTTATACTTTTCTAATATTCATAACATGTGTAAATGGTAACAATAAAAATAAGTGAGCTCAGAGGTTTAGTAAGGTTAAATATAGGTGTTAACAATAAAGTATCATAATTGAGAAATTGATGAGTATATGGGAATAATCATAATATATAAGAAACCTATTCCAAAAAAATCATGTATCTTAAATCATGGCATAAAGCTTGTCTTAATATGATACATGAATAAAAAACATGTAGAAACATGATTCAATAAACATGATTCATGTTACTATAACATAGAAATGAGGAAAAATATAAAAATGTTGAACATATTTCAAATGTTACACACACATTAGTATAGGTAAACTTTTTTTTGATGAGCTAGACCATCAGTTACCATAATTTCAAGCATCTAAAATGTACTCATGAATAATTATTTAATGAGATATAAAATTTTAATGAATGAATTGGAGGGAAATATAGGATCCCACTTGTATATCATCCACAACTATGTATGCCACTTGAAAATCGTTCACCTATCACATTATAAATAACCTATGGTAATAAATCTAGTTTCATAGCACTTTAAAATGAAAATCATTTTCTTTTTTATAGCATAAAGAACACATGGAATGAAAATGAGTTTCATTTAACACATCATAAAAAACCATAGAAATTAAATGGGTTTCATATATATTTCAAATGGATTCACATAATTAAAACATTAATAATTTCAAAAATAATCAAAACATGATAAACCCATGGAAAATAAATGGGTGTCTAACAACATCAATTATATTTATATTTATATATTATTCAATCTATATAATAAAACAAATGGTATTTAAATCATATAGATGAAGGGTACATGGTTAAAAAAATAATTTCACTAACTAACATATGTATGAAACCCAGGTGAATACTCTTTAATCCTAGGAAGGAAATGAATAGTTTTAAAAATTTAAAAACTTAGGAAGACAACTCATATTTATATATAGTGGATACTTAAGAAAGACAAAGGCAATGGTGGATCATTCATCTAAAATAGTGGTACATTACATAATAAATACAAGGAAATATGGGGGATAGTACTATTTTAATAATATCCTTGATCAATTATAAGATATGTTAAAGAATAATTAATTTGATGAAAAACACTTTTTTGAAGTAAAAAAACCACTTTTTAAATAAGAAATATTTTTGATATTCTGAAACAATTTTAAAATAAATATTCTATAAAACAAGGGAAAAAATAATTTATTTTAGAAAACATGAAAATATATAGATAATTTTTCACATAAAATACAAATGTAGGTATAATAATGTGTTTACATGAAAATGATAAAACTAGAATGTTTTCACATTTTGACAAAATAACCCAAATATAAAAAGTTAAAATTTATTTAAAAAATATAAAAGAAGACAATGTAGTATAAACTGAGCTTAATTGATTATTAAAGTAAAGATAGGGGAAATTTTAAAATCATCCATTGAATATGGATATGAAAAAAATATAAGTATCCAATCAATAATAAAAGGCCACTTCAGTTTTATATACAAGAAACACTTTGGGTAAAATATGAGACAAGTGGAAATGAAATTTGTAAGGGAAATGTGTAAACACATAAATATAAAATGAAAATAGTGAGGGGTTTTAGAAAGAAATTTAATTCCCTAGATATAATATCTTCATATAAAATATTAATTTTAAAATGATATTGAAAACAAAACCCTTATGATTTGAGTAACATTTTAATAAAAATCCCTTTAAACTTCAATATCTTTTGAATAAAAGTAAATTAAAATAAATTAAATTTAAATAAAGTAAATAATATGGATATTCAAAGCCTATGAGTATTGTAAAAAAATAATTATTCATTAATCACACCATATCAAAGGTATAATGGGACACATTAAGAAATATGTCGCAGGAAATTTAATTTGAGACAAAGAACCCATTACTTCAATTCCCACTTAGTTAAAATTCAGTATAACCACATGTATAACAAAAGAAAATATATTATTCACCCATTTTAGAACACTTTTCATATATATAAATCTTTATAAGATTTATTTATAGTTTTTCTCTATATTTATATCATCTTGTCATTATTTATTTTTGATATCATGTGGGAGTAATATTGATCGTTTTTAACTAGTTTCATAATAGATGTATCATTATTCATTATTATCCAAAAGTAATTAATTCCCATATCATATTGTTTATATAAATTGATTTTTTATAATTATTCTTAATTTTATAATTTCATTATATGTTAGTTTCTTTTACAATCATTAAAGATGAATTTTACGATGAGAATGTTTTGATGATTCTTAGTGATCAAATTGTGTTTTCTTAAATAATGAGTTAATATTTTATATTGACATTGCAGAAAAAATCATAATTAAATTTTTTTAGATTATATTACTAGAAATAAATTTCCTATATTCATTCATGATATAAATTTATACAATTATTCATGTATGTGTTTAAACCGACCAAAACAAGAACACACCATAATAAATGGATTATTATAAAGTGTTTTGGATGTAATATCAACATAACAGAAGAATAATGATCATATATAGTGATTAAAAGTATTTAATATAATAATTAAAAATAATTATAATAATAATATAACTTATATAAAGTTATTTCATAGTACGAAGTTTTTCTCTCTCTCTTTGAATCCTCTTTTAGACGGTTAAATTTAACAAAGTTGTTTATTGCTCATATTGCTAATAGGTTATCCAAATTTTTTATAGAACCTTAATTATTTCATTAAAATCATATTTATACCTTAAAAACATTCTCCTGACCATCCATTTAAGGTATTTTTAAAAAGAAAAATAGAAATTAGTCATTCTATGGAGGCGGTAGTCCACACATACACATGGATAATGATTTCATTTTCCATAAAAAACGGAAAATGGGTAATATGGTTTATAATTTAAGAATATAAAATATTTAATAAATATTATATATATATATATATGTATTAAATTACCTATTAGTATAATCCTTGTAAGGAGGTGAGATAAAATGAGACACATTGTGTCGTGGAGGTGGTAGTCTGCACAACACATGAATGGCGGTTTTATTTTTCTTAATAGAAAAGGGAAATGTGGATAATGATTGTAACATAATTATTATAACATAACATTATAACAATTATACCAATGTTATAATTTTAATATGTTTTAATGTAATTTTTGAAAGAATAAGGGAATATAAAAAATAGAAATGATAAAGGTGATGTTATAAATTTATACCTCACTTCATGGATTTTATCATTTTAAAAGGGGGTTAAGAATTTTAGGGATGGTATACGGATAAGAAAATATACTATTAAATTTTTTTATGAATGTTTAGGAGTGTTTTCTTATATTTTTTGCCCAAACTAATTTGATTGGGGTGTGAAGGTAAGTGATGAGAAGGGTGCCCTTTGTATAAGTGAAAACTATGTTATTTCAGTAAATACCCAAATAATTTTAATAATGAGAAGTAACTATTAATGAAATTGGATAAAAATTGGTAAATAATGGATAAAATAACAGATTAGGATGATACATTCCTCAACCACCCAGTACCACACAAGATTTAAATATTTTTGTTGTCTTTCACTTTTGGTTAAAACTCGTTTCCACCTTTTATTTTTATTGAGGTAACTAGTATTTACCAAAGTTATTTTACATTTAGGAATGATAATAAATTAATCCTTATTAAAAAATATAAACCTAAAAATTCTAAATTTTTAATAAATTTAATTTTATTAATTTTCTAGAAGTGGTAAGAATTAATTTTAAAATACTAAATGTATAATGTTATAAAAATATTTTTTTGAAAAATATAACTTAAGTTATAAAATGTAAAAGATGGGTTTATAAAATAAAAAATAACATTTATAAAACTATATATTTACCTATAAAATACATATTTGGTCTTATAAAAAAGATTCATGGGTTTCCAATTGATACTTATATACTAACTATTTCATAAAAGACATGTTATTTATAAAAATGGTATTTTTCACTATTCACCTGAAAATCAATCTTTTTAGAAAAATACCAAAATTTCACCTTATTTTTATATTTAAATTCTAAATCAAAAAACAAAGTATTCTTTTTCAAATTAGATTCCTATAATTTTCTATAAAATAATAAAATATAATGGGAAACTATTTTTATAAGAAAAAAAAGTTCAAAGTGTTAACCATTATTATTCTTATTTCATATCGATTACTAATAACATTACTTTTATTATATTATATATTATTTACATAAATAATATATCATATACTTATATTATTTAAATAAGGAACATAAAAATAATTTTTTAGAAAAAAATATTTCTAAGAATATATTGTTCTTACTAATATATCAATGCATTAATTAATAAACATCCATTTTTATTTCAAAGTTAAAATGAAAAATGTGTAAAATAAATGTTATAAAAAACTTAATAAATTAATAATTAAACAATTATGTCATCCAAATTTCTTTTTTTACATAGCCCCTTAAGATCTCACTATAAGATCTAATATTAAGGTAAAATCTAGTGGCGGTTGAGGGTGTTGTTTCCACTATCATAGATCTCTTGGTGATTTATATGTGCTTGAATTTCATTCGCATATGATTTCAATCATACGTTTTTGTTCTTGTTAAAATTTTAATTGGTCTAGGGAAAACCCCACTGAAGCTATATCGTTCCCAAGAGCAGTTAAATAAGCTTCATAAGGAAGACTTTCCCAACTCGATTACATTTTATTCCTCTTTATATTTCATAATATGGTTACTTTATTATACACCCTCGAATTTAATGAAAATATTATAATAATTAAATCTTATCTTAATATACCATGTTTTCATTTTAGTTCATTTTTTTGTGTAGAATAATATATTAACATAATATTAATTTGAGGAAAATATATAATGAAATATCATATCATTACACTTTAACCACCTAAGTAAATTGAATCTTAGAAATTTTAATTATTACTCACTTAAAATATAAAGGATTCTGTGAATATTAATCTAATTTCCAATGATATTTCATTCACACTATTTTGGGTTTGTCTTTTGGACATATATTTTTACTCATAATTTGAATATGAACCATGTTGATTTTTTCTTTATCCATTTTTACTAAATATTCCAATAATTATTTTTTAGAAGGTATTTTATAGTCATAAATGTACTAATAAGTGATCATTGGTATACTTTTAGAAGTAATTTCCCAAAATTGGAATTTATCATTGTCAATAGGGCCAATTTATACCTAATATAAAATCAAATTTGATTAATAAAAGAAGAAAATGATTTTAGAGGAAACAAACTCCTATAAAAATATATTAGATACGAGTTATATACATGGTAATAAATTGTTTTTATTAATAATTAAACATCTACCCATCATGGTAGAGTTTAAATGTCCTTATAAAACATTCTTGGTATAAATAAGTGGTTTGAATTAGATAACAATACAAAAATCGATATTTATTGAGTGGATTGTTAGTGTTCCTGTAACACCCCGGGTAAATAAAGAATATAACATCGTTATATTTATCCATGTTTGTGAATCAAATATTAATATGAATTTAAAGGGGACGCTATGCTCGATGGCGTACCCAACACGCAACAACGTGTTTCTTGGGAATCTTACGTTGCACTCTAATAATAAAATAATATTATTTTATATGGTAGTTAATATGTAGCCGTTTTATTGGCGGTAATGGATAGAAATAACTAAAATATTATTATAAATGTTTTTAAATGTTTTTACATTTATCCAATAAAAGATAAAGGCTAAAAATAAGGAAAGAATTCAATTTTAGGCGTATATGCCCTGGTTTTCACTAAAGGGTCACTTATCGCCTTTTGATGGCAACCCGTCATTAAATATAGTTTTTATCACTCTTATACATTCTTTTGGACCAAATAAAACTCTTCTTTAGAATCGGAACATCAAATTTTACTTTGTGTAAATTTTTGGTATTTTTCCGATAAAGTTCATTTTTTTAATGAATAGTGTAAAATGTTGTATTTTAATTCAAAACCTATTTTTAATATAATTTATTTATATGATTAGATTATCTTTTGAATTGGTTTTAAATTGAAATTAGAAAATATTTTTACCATTAAATCCAATAGTGGTCGTTGGAATTAATTTCACTTTGAAATCAAACTTAAACTAGTGTCAATCTTTTGATACTTATTGTTTCATAAAAACACGCTATTTACTCTGACATTGGGAATTAATTATTAAATTAATTAATGTGACTTATATGTTTTGAATTTTTTAAAATAGACTTCATTTTTGAATTCGGAATATCAAATATAGCTTAGGGTGAATTTTTGAGATTTTTCTGAAAAACTTCAATTTTTGATGAATAGTGAAACCACTAAGTGGTACTTATAAAAACTGATTTTTCGTTTAAATTAAATTTTACCACTTCTGTGTTTTGAATTTCAAAAATCCGACATACATGGTTTTCATTAAGAAGTAAAATGTGGTTCAATGGGATAAAAATAATTTTTTGGTGAATAGTAACTTATTAAGTTTTTAATCGCGATTAGAGATAATTAGTGTAATTTAAGGCAAAAATGATATTATAATAAATTGAAAATACCTAGACACATGTCCTACCCTCATTGGATGTGTCATGGCCGACCAATAAAATCCATGGGTCAACTTGGGGACCCCATTGGGCCACTTTGGTTGGAAAATGACATAAATACCTTTTATTTAATGTTAATGTAAAAAATGGCACAAACATGATATGTTTTACTAAAAAAAATTTTAAATGGGGTTATACAAGTCAGATTTTTGATTATAAATAGTCATTGGAAATATAAAAAGATTTCCTACATCATATTATTTTTATTATAATTTTTAGACATTAAATAAATTAAATTCGTTATGACATAATAATGATCCAGTGATGACATCATTATTTGACGATTTAAATAAAATGGAAAGATAATCTAAAATCTATGACCTACACATGTCCAAAACTTATTGTATGGGTGGATTTAGAACCCTTATCACCTTATCCACGAATTATATCAATGTGGGACCTTTTAAAACCGAAACACATTTTCAAATAAAGTAATATTTCTTACATTCCAAAAGTGCCCCTCCTCTCCTCTTATAAAAGGCCCCCACCTCTACCTCATTTCACACACTCCTCAAGCCATTGGCTCGGCCAACCCCTGCCCATTTACTCTCTCCACATACCTCTCCTCATACTAGTGGATTCCCTTTGGGAAGAATCCTTTCAAAGGAAGCCTTTAGGATCAAATCAAAAGGAGTTACACTTTTAAAGGTAATTCATTCTCTCATGTTCATTTGTTTTATTTTACTTCTCCAACCCCCTAAACTCTTTTTATTTACTTATTTTGTAACAACACCAGTATCTTCAATATACTAGGATGTTGTTATAAGATTTATTCGAGCTACACTCTCACAAAACTACATAAAATGGTTAAAGAACATACGGTTTCCGTGGATGGTGAAATTCTGCCTCCCAAAACGATGATTGTTCAATACTCATTTAACACCTTCAAAGGTGGCCATTATGATGTCACTATTTTTATATATGATATATAATATGTTTATATTTTCCTTAAGCTTCTGTTTTTTTTCATTTTGGGCATACCTTTATGGTTTCCATTATGGGTAAACGCGATATCTTCATTTAAGGAAGTGCGGACTACCGCCCCCTCAAAGTGATTTGATTCCTTAAATACCATATGTGGGACGTATAAAGGATGGAACTAAGATATTATATATGATATTATACTGGAATTATAATATACCTTTATATCATTATTATTCCATTCTATAAAATACAATATAGAAATGAAAGTAGCGTTCATGCGTACGTACGGGTTACCGTCTCCATGAACGGTGCATTTCATTTCTTACCTCAAAATGTTTATGTAATGTTATAAATGCATAAAGTACTTGATATATATTACATATATGATATCTAAATCATGAATACAATTCTGGATATAATAAACATTTGGCCACACAAACAACATGTAATTGTAAGAAGTCCACTTTCGACTTAAGAAAAATTTATCAGCAAAACAAATATTATCAACTTAAATGTTTACATAATGTTTATGACATGGTAATAAGTGATATAAAAGGAATAATGAACTTGAAAAAGGTTCTTAAGGAAGTATAAATTAACTCAAGTTTATTATTCAGGAGATTAAAGAACGATCGAGTCAAGTCGGACCCGAGGTAAGGGATTCTACTCCTCTCTTTCTTTTTAAGTACACACTTTTATGTCATTCCTTTTAAAGCTCATCTTTCTTGTTATTGGGATGATCTTCTATATTAAACTTACTGCAATTTTTATGTTCATGTGATTAGAGACCCTATTCTCTCTCATCAATCCATTTTGGATGTTTTGAGTGGCACCGTTAGGCTGCCGAACTTTCGTAAGAGATCTAACCTCTCTCTTTCTTTTTAAGTACTCTCCTTTATGTCACTTCTTTTAAGATCCTATTTGTAATGTTGGGGGATGTTCTTTTATATTCCTCTTTCTGTACATTTTATTTTAATGTGATGAGATACCCTATTTGATCTCACCAATCCATATTTGGAAGTTTTATGTGGCACCGTTAGGCTTCCGAGTTTTTGTAAGGGATTTTTCATCTCACTTTTATTCCCGTGAGATTTATGCTACATTTTCCACAAATTCCATTGAGTGGTGTATGTACTGCCCATTATTCTACTCTTTGTGTAATATAATTTCGTTTTTGAGTATTTACATCAATGATCTATTGTCCTTCTTTCATGGGGTGTATGGTTTGAAAGATACCCAAGTCGGTAAGGGAACCTTTCACCCTCCTCTTTTTTTAAAAGACTTCTTTTGTTGGGTCCTTTAATTTACATATTGTTATGTTGGGATATGTTCTCATATATCCTTATTGATGTAAATTTTATGTCCAAGTGATTAGATACACTTTTTATCTCTCATCAACTCATTTTGATGTGATGCCCTTAGGCTGTCAAGGGAACTTTTTAACCCAATTTCGATTTATTTGGGTTCAACATGTAGTCATTGAATATGTCATCCATTGAATATGTGTGAATGTACTTTTATTGTTTTACACTTAATATCCACTTATATTTGGTGTATTCATATTTGTCACACATATTTTTGAGATTGATTTGTCCTTAATTTAAGGATACCTTATTTATAAGGGATTTCGTCACATTTGACATTTCTATTGAGGGTTCATTGTTGTTATGCACCAATTCACTCTTATATGGTGTATATACTGTCCTTTGGAGTATTATATCATGAATCCATTTATTCTCATGATATTATAATGTTCTGACTAAATGTTATTCCTCAATTATTGTATCCAAGTGTCTCTAATTTTAGTAAAACCCCTCTAACCAAAATATCGATTAAAATGTTTTAATTATTTGTTCTTCTTAATATCCATGTTTTCGAAATGGTTTTAAGGATTTATTTATATGGATATTAATGGTTTAAAATTTTAAGCTTCAAGGTGGTATCAGACACTTTGATTCAAAAATCTCTTTATTAAATGTTTTAAATGGTTTTGGAAATGGTTTCTTTTTGAATGGATTCATTATTTCAATATACTAAAATGTTATATTGTGATTGCAATGTGGAAATGTAATGTTTCCTTTATGCATGTTTTATGTGACACATTTATGTTATGGTTCTTGGGCATTGTTATGAAAACGGGTGGTTCCGTGATAAACTAAGGGCGGGTGAGCCCGATATAGCTCTCCAATGCATTGGGTAACGCGAAGGAGTGAAACGTTAAGGTTTCTCCAAAGAGATTTAGGGAATATACTATGATGGGTATTTCGAACATAACCAAGAGGGTTACTCCCTACGTAAGAATGTTATGAATGCCTCAAGTTACCTTTATGTCTTATGTTTTCTATGATTTATTCATGATTTGATATGCCTATGGTTTATGGGTAAAGTATGATTTCATTCTTATGTATACATGTACTCATGTTTCCTTTCCATATTTTTATATCCCTTACTGAGCTTTTTATGCTCATCCCAAGTTTTTGAAATGTTTTTCTCAGGTCAAGGGAAGGGTACATGATGTGATGATAGTGTCAAGGATGTGTCAAGAAAGAATCCGTGTTTTATTTTAAATATGTTTCCGTTGATGGGAAGAATGAATACTGTCTTTTATGTAACCACTTTGTTTAAATGTGGAATGTAATGAAAGTTTCATGATCTAATTCTCTAAAACACTAAACCTGAAAAGATCCTCAATGTGTAATCTTGTAATAACTCAATATTAAGTAAGGTTTAAGGCTGGGGTCTTATAGTTGGTATCCAAGGTCGGTTTAGATAACTTTAGAGGTTAGGGTATTCTCTAAGCATAAGTGACATTACCATAATGGTTAGGATTCCAGAAAGAGTCCTATTTTTAGATAAAGTGAATGAGTAAGTATATATTAGTGTTTATCTTCTTCAATAGTACATGATGGTTATGTTGATATACTCACACTGACCTTTTTGGTTTTAGTAAATGGCTGGATCTAGCAGGCACCAAAGTGACAATGGGTTTGAAGGAAACTGTGGTGGTTCTCTGATTAAGAGACTGGATGAGATGGGGGATTCAATGAGGAATCTCATGGTTCTTCTAAACCAACTATCAAGGAGTCATGATCAACCACTTCAACCTTGGTGATTTCTCTAATGCATCATGTACGAGATGGCCAACTCGATGTGGAAATTTAGGTAATAATTATTCAGGTAACCATTAGGGTTTATATTATCCTTACTTTTGAGGTAATTATGGGTTATTATATGTTATGATGGAAAATGAAAGGAATGAGATATACTTGAGGTTAAAATATGTTATGATAATCTTTGAAGATTTTATCTCATTTCGGGGAATTTTTTAAGAATTATATAGTTTTGGAAAAAGGACAACACGCAGACCGTGTGAATACCCGTCGCGTCGGACAAAGCTGTGGGAATCGAACCCACAACCGAAGTGCGACTCGTATTTATTTCCTACCAATGGACTACGTGAAGTCCCTAGTTAGTTTGATTGATTCTTTCTAGTTATATGATTTTATCAATTAAGAGTAAGTTGATTATGGGTTATTTATGAAAATGATTAACCTATCATGGAGGATATGTGATTAGGTTAATTACTTTTCAATACGAGACTTTAGGAGCAACTGATGTTGTTTTGAGATAAATGTTATGATTTAACTTGGAAGACTATGTGACTAAATCCTTCAAATATTTGGGTTTCGATATTATATTGGTTTACTTTGAATAATTTTATGGACAAATTGTTTATCAGATGGTCCTCGTTGAACTTTGGGTTTTGTTGGACAAATTTTGGAGATTAAGCATAGATTTTCTTTTTAAAGGGGTATCCTTTTCTGGATTATCTGATCTTGTAGTAACCTTTTTGGTTTTAGTTTTGGTTAAGGTTTGAAGACATGGGAATTGTATAGTTCTTTTTTTTGGATTAGGTTCTCCTCTAAGAAGTTGTTTATAGTACTCTTAATGCGAACAAGTCTTTTTAAATACACGTCTTTTGGAAAAAAAGATGAGTTTGATTAAGGAATCTAGTAAAAGTTAAAAGTCAACAAGATAAGTGATTATGTTTCCTTATGAATAAATTCCTCAATAAAAAGTAACACAAAACAAAAATTTTGTCTATTAACTTTTCATACTGGGGAACCCAACACTGTTTAACCCATCACAAGTTTGTGATTTTCTTATTGTTAACTTTCTCCTAAACATGTTTTCTATCACTCTCCATCAGAACATGACCCTATGTTTTCTCCTCCATGTCCATATTTTTCTACATGGAATCCTAGTATGGGTTAACTCGGGTGACCTATGTGCTTATCTTTCTTTATTTTAAAGTGGTTGTTTTACCGACTCTTGATCCGATGTGGGACATTCAAGGATGTTTCCAAGCCCAATTTTAAAAATTGCGAGGACGCAAATCCCAAAAGGGGGGAAGGATGTAACACCCCGGGTAAATAATGAATATAACATCTTTATATTTATCCATGTTTGTGAATCAAATATTAATATGAATTTAAAGGGGACGCTATGCTCGATGGCGTACCCAACACGCAACAACGAGTTTCTTGGGAATCTTACGTTGCACTCTAATAATAAAATAATATTATTTTATATGGTAGTTAACATGTAGCCGTTGTATTGGTGGGAATGGATATAAATAACTAAAATATGATTATAAATGTTTTTAAATGTTTTTACATTTATCCAATAAAAGGTAAAGGCTAAAAATATGGAAAGAATTCAATTTTAGGCGTATATGCCCTGGTTTTCACTAAAGGGTCATTTATCGCCTTTTGATGGAGACCCATCATTAAATATAGTTTTGATCACTCTTATACATTCTTTTGGACCAAATAAAACTCTTCTTTAGAATTGGGACATCAAATTTTACTTTGTGTAAATTTTTTGTATTTTTCCGATAAAGTTCATTTTTTAATGAATAGTGTAAAATGTTGGATTTTAATTCAAAACCTCTTTTTAATCTAATTTATTTATATTATTAGATTATATTTTGAATTCGTTTTAAAGTGAAATTATAAAATATTTTTACCATTAAATCCAATAGTGGTCGTTGGAATTAATTTCAATTTGAAATCGGACTTAAACTAGTGTCAATCTTTTGATACTTATTGTTTCATAAAAACACGCTATTTGCTCTAACAGCGGGAATTAATTATTAAATTAATTAATGTGACTTAAATGTTTTTAAGTTTGTAAAATAGACTTCATTTTCGAATTCGGAATATCAAATATAGCTTAGGGTGAATTTTTGGGATTTTTCTGAAAAACCTCAATTTTTGATGAATAGTGAAACCACTAAGTGGTACTAATAAAAACTGATTTTTCGTTTAAATTAAATTTTACCACTTCTGTGTTTTGAATTTCAAAAATCTGACATACATGGTTGTCATTAAGAAGTAAAATGTGGTTCAATGGGATAAAAATAATTTTTTGGTGAATAGTAACTTATTATGTTTTTAATCGCGATTAGAGGTAATTAGTGCAATTTAAGGCAAAAATGATATTATAATAAAATGAAAATACCGATACACATGTCCTACCCTCATTGGATGTGTCATGGCCGACCAAGAAAAGCCATGAGTAAACTTAGGGACCCCATTGGGACACTTTGGTTGGAAAATGACATAAATACCTTTTATTTAATGTTAATGTAAAAAATGGCACAAACATGATATGTTTTACTAAATATTTTTTTAAATGGGGTTATACAAGTGAGATATTTGATTATAAATAGTCATTGGAAAGATAAAAATATTTCCTACATCATAGTATTTTTTTTATAATTTTTAGACATTAAATAAATTAAATTAGTTATGACATAATAATGATGTAGCGATGACATCATTATTTGACGATTTAAATAAAATGGAACGATAATGTAAAATATATGACCTACACATGTCCAAAACTTATTGTATGGGTGGATTTCGAACCCTTATCACCTTATCCACGAATTATATCAATGTGGGACCTTTTAAAACTGAAACACATTTTCAAATAAAGTAATATTTCTTACATTCCAAAAGTGCCCCTTCTCTCCTCTTATAAAAGGCCCCCACCTCTACCTCATTTCACACACTCCTCAAGACTTTGGCTCGGACAACCCCTGCCCATTTACTCTCTCCACATCCCTCTACTCATCCTATTGGATTACCTTTGGGCATAATCCTTTCAAAGAAAGCCTTTAGGCTCAAATCAAAAGGAGTTACACTTTTAAAGGTAATTCATTCTCTCATGTTCATTTGTTTTATTTTACTTCTCCAACCCCCTAAACTCTTTTTATTTACTTATTTTGTAACTCACCAGTATCTTAAATATACTAGGATGTTGTTATAAGATTTATTCGAGCTACACTCTCACACAACTACATCAAATGGTCAAAGAACGTACGGTTCCATGGATGGCGAAATTCTGCCTCCCGAAACGATGATTGTTCAATACTCATTTAACTCCTTCAAAGGTGGCCATTATGATGTCACTATTTTTATATATGATATATAATATGTTTATGTTTTCCTTAAGATTCTGTTTTTTTTCATTTTGGGCATACCTTTATGGTTTCCCTTATGGGTAAACGCGATATCTTCATTTAAGGAAGTGCGGACTACATCCCCCTCAAAGTGATTTGATTCGTTAAATACCATATGTGGGACGTATAAAGGATGGAACTATGATATTATATATGATATTATACTGGAATTATAATATACCTTTATATCATTATTATTCCATTCTATAAAATACAAAATAGAAATGAAAGTAGCGTTCATGCGTACGTACGGCTTACCGTCTCCATGAACGGTGCATTTCATTTCTTACCTCTAAATGATTATGTAATGTTATAAATGCATAAATTTACTTGATATATATGAAATATATGATATATACATCATGAATACAATTCTGTATATAATAAACATTTGGCCACACAAACAACATGTAATTGTAAGAAGTCCACTTTCGACCTAAGAACCAAATATCGGAAAAACAAATATTATTAACTTAAATGATTACATAATGTTTATGACATGGTAATAAGTGATATAGAGGAATAATGAACTTGAAAAAGGTTCTTAAGGAAGTATAAATTAACTCAAGTTTATTATTCAGGAGATTAAAGAACGATCGAGTCAAGTCGGACCCGAGGTAAGGGATCCTACTCCTCTCTTTCTTTTTAAGTACACACTTTTATGTCATTCCTTTTAAAGCTCATATTTCTTGTTATTGGGATGATATTTTATATTACACTTACTGTAATTTTTATGTTCATGTGATGAGAGACTCTATTCTCTCTCATCAATCCATTTTGGAAGTTTTGAGTGGCACCGTTAGGCTATCGAACTTTCGTATGAGATCTAACCTCTCTCTTTCTTTTTAAGTACTCTCCTTTATGTCACATCTTTTAAGATCCTCTTTGTAATGTTGGGGGATGTTCTTTTATATTCCTCTTGCTGTAAATTTTATTTTAATGTGATGAGATACCATATTTGATCTCATCAATCCATATTCGGAAGTTTTATGTGGCGCCGTTAGGCAGCCGAGTTTTCGTAAGGGATTTTTCATCTCACTTTTATTCCCGTGAGATTTATGCTACATTTTCTACAAATTCCATTGAGTGGTGTATGTACTGCCCATTATTCTACTCTTTGTGTAATATAATTTCGTTTATGAGTATTTACATCAATGATCTATTGTCCTTCTTTCATGGGGTGTATGTTTTGAAAGATACCCAAGTCGGTAAGGGAACCTTTCACCCTCCTCTTTTTTTAAAAGACTTCTTTTGTTGGGTCTTTTAATTTACATATTGTTATGTTGGGATATGTTCTCATATATCCTTATTGATTTACATTCTATGTCCAAGTGATGAGATACACTTTTTATCTCTCATCAACTCATTTTGATGTGATGCCGTTAGGCAGTCAAGGGAACTTTTTAACCCAATTTCGATTTCTTTGGGTTCAACATGTAGTCATTGAATATGTCATCCATTGAATATGTGTGAATGTACTTTTATTGTTTTACAGTTAATATCCACTTATATTGGGTGTATTCATATTTGTCACACATATTTTTGAGATTGATTTGTCCTTAATTTAAGGATACCTTCTTTATAAGGGATTTCGTCACATTTGACATTTCTATTGAGGGTTCATTGTTGTTATGCACCAATTCACACTTATATGATTTATATACTATCCTTTGGAGTATTATATCATGAATCCATCTATTCTCATGATATTATAAAGTTCTGACTAAATGTTATTCCTCAATTATTGTATTCAAGTGTCTCTAATTTTGGTAAAACCCCTTTAACCAAAATATCATTTTAAATGTTTTAATTATTTGTTCTTATTAATATCCATGTTTTCAAAATGGTTTTACGGATTTATTTATATGGATATTAATGGTTTAAAATTTTAAGCTTCAAGGTGGTATGTGACACTTTGATTCAAAAATCTCTTTATTAAATGTTTTAAATGGTTTTGGAAATTGTTTCTTTTTGAATGGATTCATTATTTCAATATACTAAAATGTTATATTGTGATTGAAATGTGGAAATGTTATGTTTCCTTTATGCATGTTTTATGTGACACATTTATGTTATGGTTCTTGGGCATTGTTATGAAAACGGGTGGTTCCGTGATAAACTAAGGGCGGGTGAGCCCGATATAGCTCTCCAATGCATTGGGTAACGCGAAGGAGTGAAACGTTAAGGTATCTCCGAAGATATTTAGGGAATATACTGTGATGGGTATTCCAAACGTAATCAAGAGGGTTACTCCCTACGTAAGAATGTTATGAATGCCTCAAGTTACCTTTATGTCTTATGTTTTCTATGATTTATTCATGATTTTATATGCCTATGGTTTATGGGTAAAGTATGATTTCATTCTTATGTATACATGTACTCATGTTTCCTTTCCATATTTTTATATCCCTTACTAAGCTTTTTATGCTCATCCCAAGTTTTTGAAATGTTTTTCTCAGGTCAAGGGAAGGGTACATGATGTGATGATAGTGTCAAGGATGTGTCAAGAAAGAATCCATGTTTTATTTTAAATATGTTTTCGTTGATGGGAAGAATGAATACTGTCTTTTATGTAACCACTTTGTTTAAATGTGGAATGTAATGCAAGTTTCATGATCTAATTCTCTAAAACACTAAACCTAAAAATATTCTCAATGTGTAATCTTGTAATAACTCAAGATTAAGTAAGGTATAAGGATGGGGTCTTATAGTTGGTATTAAAGGTCGGTTTAGATAACTTTAGAGGTTAGGGTATTCTCTAAGCATAAGTGACATTACCATAATGGTTAGGATTTCAGAAAGAGTCCTATTTTTAGATAAAGTGAATGAGTAAGTATATCTTAGTGTTTATCTTCCTCATTAGTATATGATGGTTATGTTGATATACTCACACTGACCTTTTTGGTTTTAGTAAATGGCTGGATCTAGCAGGCACCAAAGTTACAATGGGTTTGAAGGAAACTATGGTGGTTCTCTGATTAAGAGACTGGATGAGATGGGGGATTCAATGAGGAATCTCATGGTTCTTCTAAACCAACTATCAAGGAGTCATGATCAACCACTTCAACCTTGGTGAGTTCTCTAATGCATCATGTACGAGATGGCCAACTCGATGTGGAAATTCAGGTAATAATTATTAAGGTAACCATTAGGGTTTATATGATCCTTACATTTGAGGTAATTATGGGTTATTATATGTTATGATGGAAAATGAAAGGCATGAGATATACTTGAGGTTAAAATATGTTATGATCATCTTTGAAGATTTTATGTCATTTCGAGGAATGTTTTAAGAATTATATAGTTTTGGAAAAAGGACAACACGCAGACCGTGTGACTACCCGTCGTGTCGGACAAAGTTGTGGGAATCGAACCCACAACCAAAGTGCGACTGGTATTTATTGCCTACCACTGGAATACGTGAAGTCCCTGGTTAGTTTGACTGATTCTTTCTAGTTATATGATTTTATCAATTAAGAGTAAGTTGATTTTGGGTTATTTATGAAAATGATTAACCTATCATGGAGGATATGTGATTAGGTTAATTACTTTTCAATACGAGACTTTAGGAGCAACTGATGTTGTTTGGAGATAAATGTTATGATTTAACTTGGAAGACTATGTGACTAAATCCTTCAAATATTTGGGTTTCAATCTTATATTGGTTTACTTTGAAGAATTTTATGGACAAATTGTTTATCAGATGGTCCTCGTTGAACTTTGGGTTTTGTTGGACAAATTTTGGAGGTTAAGCATAGATTTTCTTTTTAAAGGGGTATCCTTTTCTAGATTATCTGATCTTGTAGTAACCTTTTTGGTTTTAGTTTTGGTTAAGGTTTGAAGACATGGGAATTGTATAGTTCTTTTTTTGTGGATTAGGTTCTCCTTTAAGAAGTTTTTTATAGTACTCTTAATGCGAACAAGTCTTCCTAAATACACGTCTTTTGGAAAAAAAGATGAGTTTGATTAAGGAATCTAGTAAATGATGAAAGTCAACATGATAAGTGATTATGTTTCCTTATGAATAAATTCCTCAATAAAAAGTAACACAAAACAAAAATATTGTCTATTAACGTTTCCTACTGGGGAACCCAACACTGTTTAACCCATCACAAGTTTGTGATTTTCTTATTGTTAACTTTCTCCTAAACATGTTTTCTATCACTCTCCATCAGAACATGACCCTATGTTTTCTCCTCCATGTACATGTTTTTCTACATGGAATCCTAGTATGGGTTAACTCGGGTGACCTCTATGCTTATCTTTCTTTATTTTAAAGTGGTTGTTTTACCGACTCTTGTTCCGATGTGGTACTTTCAAGGATGTTTCCAAGCCCAATTTTAAAAATTGTGAGGACGCAATTCCCCAAAGGGGGGAAGGATGTAACACCCCGGGTAAATAAAGAATATAACATCTTTATATTTATCCATGTTTGTGAATCAAATATTAATATGAATTTAAAGGGGACACTATGCTCGATGGTGTACCCAACACGCAACAACGAGTTTCTTGGGAATCTTACGTTGCACTCTAATAATAAAATAATATTATTTTATATGGTAGTTAACATGTAGCTATTGTATTGGAGGGAATGGATAGAAATAACTAAAATATGATTATAAATGTTTTTAAATGTTTTTACATTTGTCCAATAAAAGATAAAGGCTAAAAATATGGAAAGAATTCAATTTTAGGCGTATATGCCCTGGTTTTCACTAAAGGGTCACTTATCGCCTTTTGATGGAGACCCGTCATTAAATATAGTTTTGATCACTCTTATACATTATTTTGGACAAAATAAAACTCTTCTTTAGAATCGGGACATCAAATTTTAATTTGTGTAAATTTTTGGTATTTTTCCGATAAAGTTCATTTTTTTAATGAATAGTGTAAAATGTTGTATTTTAATTCAAAACCTCTTTTAAATATAATTTATTTATATGATTATATTATCTTTTGAATTGGTTTTAAAGTGAAATTAGAAAATATTCTTACCATTAAATCCAATAGTGGTCGTTGGAATTAATTTCACTTTGAAATCGGACTTAAACTAGTGCCAATCTTTTGATACTTATTGTTTCATAAAAACACGCTATTTGCTCTGACAGCGGGAATTAATTATTAAATTAATTAATGTGACTTATATTTTTTGAATTTTGTAAAATAGACTTCATTTTTAAATTCGGAATATCAAATATAGCTTAGGGTGAATTTTTGGGATTTTTCTGAAAAACATCAATTTTTGATGAATAGTGAAACCACTAAGTGGTACTTATAAAAACTGATTTTTCGTTTAAATTAAATTTTACCACTTCTGTGTTTTGAATTTCAAAAATCCGACATACATGGTTTTCATTAAGAAGTAAAATGTGGTTCAATGGGATAAAAATAATTTTTTGGTGAATAGTAACTTATTAAGTTTTTAATCGCGATTAGAGGTAATTATTGCAATTTAAGGCAAAAATGATATTATAATAAAATGAAAATACCTAGACACATGTCATACCCTAATTGGATGTGTCATGGCCAACCATGAAAAGCCATGGGTCAACTTGGGGACCCCATTGGTCCACTTTGGTTGGAAAATGACATAAATACCTTTTATTTAATGTTAATGTAAAAAATGGCACAAACATGATATGTTTTAATAAAATAATTTTTAAATGGGGTTATACAAGTCAGATTTTTGATTATAAATAGTCATTGGAAATATAAAAAGATTTCATACATCATAGTATTTTTTTTATAATTTTTAGACAATATATAAATAAAATTAGGTATGACATAATAATGATGCAGTGATGACATCATTATTTGACGATTTAAATAAAATGGAAAGATAATGTAAACTCTATGACCTACACATGTCCAAAACTTATTGGATGGGTGTATTTAGAGCCCTTATCACCTTATCCACGAATTATATCAATGTGGGACCTTTTAAAACCGAAACACATTTTCAAATAAAGTAATATTTCTTACATTCCAATAGTGCTCTTCCTCTCCTCTTATAAAAGGCCCCCACCTCTACCTCATTTCACACACTCCTCAAGCCTTTGGCTCAGCCAAACCCTGCCCATTTAATCTCTCCACATCCCTCTCCTCATCCTAGTGGATTCCCTTTGGGCATAATCCTTTCAAAGGAATCCTTTAGGCTCAAATAAATAGGAGTTACACTTTTAAAGGTAATTCATTCTCTCATGTTCATTTGTTTTATTTTACTTCTCCAACCCCCTAAAATATTTTTATTTACTTATTTTGTAACAACACCAGTATCTTAAATATAATAGGATGTTGTTATAAGATTTATTCGAGCTACACTCTCACACAACTACATCAAATGGTTAAAGTACATACGGTTTCCGTGGATGGCGAAATTCTGCCTCCCGAAACGATGATTGTTCAATACTCATTTAACACCTTCAAAGGTGTCCATTATGATGTCACTATTTTTATATATAATATATAATATGTTTATTTTTTCCTTAATCTTCTGTTTTTTTTTCATTTTGGGCATACCTTTATGGTTTCCATTATGGGTAAATGTGATATCTTCATTTAAGGAAGTGCGGACTACCGCCCCCTCAAAGTGATTTGATTCGTTAAATACCATATGTGGGACGTATAAAAGATGGAACTATGATATTATATATGATATTATATATGATATTATACTGGAATTATAATATACCTTTATGTCATTATTATTCCATTCTATAAAATACAAAATAGAAATGAATGTAGCGTTCATGCGTACGTACGACTTACCGTCTCCATGAACGGTGCATTTCATTTCTTACCTCTAAATGATTATGTAATGTTATAAATGCATACATGTACTTGATATATATGAAATATATGATATCTACATCACGAATACAATTCTGGATATAATAAACATTTGGACAGACAAACAACATGCAATTGTAAGAAGTCCACTTTCGACTTAAGAACCAAATATCGGCAAAACAAATATTATTAACTTAAATGATTACATAATGTTTATGACATGGTAATAAGTGATATAAAATGAATAATGAACTTAAAAAAGGTTCTTAAGGAAGTATAAATTTACTCAAGTTTATTATTCAGGAGATTAAAGAACGATCGAGTCAAGTCGGACCCGAGGTAAGGGATCCTACTCCTCTCTTTCTTTTTAAGTACACACTTTTATGTCATTCCTTTTAAAGCTCATCTTTCTTGTTATTGGGATGATATTTTATATTACACTTACTGTAATTTTTATGTTCATGTGATGAGAGACCCTATTTTCTCTCATCAATCCATTTTGGAAGTTTTGAGTGGCGCTGTTAGGCTGTCGAACTTTCGTAAAAGATCTAACCTCTCTCTTTCTTTTTATGTACTCTCCTTTATGTCACTTCTTTTAAGATCATCTTTTTAATGTTGGGGGATGTTCTTTTATATTCCTCTTTATGTAAATTTTATTTTAATGTGATGATATACCCTATTTTATCTCATCAATCCATATTCGGAAGTTTTATGTGGCGCCGTTAGGCTGCCGAGTTTTCGTAAGGGATTTTTCATCTCACTTTTATTCCCGTGAGATTTATGCTACATTTTCCACAAATTCCATTGAGTGGTGTATGTACTACCCATTATTCTACTCTTTGTGTAATATACTTTCGTTTATGAGTATTTACATCAATGATCTATTGTCCTTCTTTCATGGGGTGTATGTTTTGAAAGATACCCAAGTCGGTAAGGGAACCTTTCACCCTCCTCTTTTTTTAAAAGACTTCTTTTGTTGGGTATTTTAATTTACATATTGTTATGTTGGGATATGTTCTCATATATCCTTATTGATGTAAATTTTATGTCCAAGTGATGAGATACACTTTTTATCTCTCATCAACTCATTTTGATGTGATGTCGTTAGGCTGTCAAGGGAACTTTTTAACCCAATTTCGATTTCTTTGGGCTCAACATGTAGTCATTGAATATGTCATCCATTGAATATGTGTGAATGTAATTTTATTGTTTTACACTTAATATCCACTTATAATGGGTGTATTAATATTTTTCACACATATTTTTGAGATTGATTTGTCCTTAATTTAAGGATACCTTCTTTATAAGGGATTTCATCACATTTGACATTTCTATTGAGGGTTCATTGATGTTATGAACCAATTAACTCTTATATGGTGTATATACTGTCCTTTGGAGTATTATATCATGAATACATTTATTCTCATGATATTATAAAGTTCTGACTAAATTTTATTCCTGAATTATTGTATTCAAGTGTCTCTAATTTTGGTAAAACCCCTTTAACCAAAATATCGTTTTAAATGTTTTAAATATCTGTTCTTATTAATATCCATGTTTTCAAAATTGTTTTAAGGATTTATTTATATGGATATTAATGGTTTAAAATTTGAAGCTTCAAGGTGTTATGGGACACTTTGATTTAAAAATCTCTTTATTAAATGTTTTAAATGGTTTTGGAAATGGTATCTTTTTGAATGGATTCATTATTTCAATATACTAAAATGTTTTATTGTGATTGAAATGTGGAAATGTTATGTTTCCTTTATGAATGTTTTATATGACAGATTTATGTTATGGTTCTTGGGCATTGTTATGAAAACGGTTGGTTCCGTGATAAACTAAGGGCGGGTGAGCCCGATATAGCTCTCCAATGCATTGGGTAACGCGAAGGAGTGAAACGTTAAGGTTTCTACGAAGATATTTAGGGAATATACTATGATGTGTATTCCAAACGTAACCAAGAGGGTTACTCCCTACGTAAGAATGTTATGAATGCCTCAAGTTACCTTTATGTCTTTTGTTTTTTATGATTTATTCATGATTTGATATACCTATGGTTTATGGGTAAAGTATGATTTCATTCTTATGTATACATGTACTCATGTCTCCTTTCCATATTTTTATATCCCTTACTGAGCTTTTTATGCTCATCCCATGTTTTTGAAATGTTTTTCTCTGGTCAAGGGAAGGGTACATGATGTGATGATAGTGTCAAGGATGTGTCAAGAAAGAATCCATGTTTTATTTTAAATATGTTTCCATTGATGGGAAGAATGAATATTGTCTTTTATGTAACCACTTTGTTTAAATGTGGAATGTAATGCAAGTTTCATGATCTAATTCTCTAAAACTCTAAACCTGAAAAGATCCTAAATGTGTAATCTTGTAATAACTCAAGATTATGTAAGGTTTAAGGCTGGGGTCTTATAGTTCCTCACTCCAAATTATATTCCCAACTCACTTACATAGCTTTGATTTTATTGGAAATCCCTTGTCTTAGTTGTTTCTGGTGTCTATAATCCTTTTTAGCCATGATATTAGAATGTTAACTTGTATAATATCTATGTTCCTGAAATTTAAGATAGTTAACTACTGGTGTTACATTAGGATAAAATCCTTTTACATTCATCATTTCTACTGATCACTTCACTTTTTCTAAATAATTAGTTTCTCCATGCCTTCATTTTTAACACCTAAAATATCTCTCAGTTCCTTTATGACATTAATGATGGAAATTTTTACCACATTTTGGACATGAAGGGATTTTTAAATTATTTATTTCATCATATTCATCACCCAAACCTTTTTGAGATTATAATCATCTCTTCTTTTGTGTGTTTGGAAGATATACTAAGTTTACATTGTCAACCATAATTACTGATATCTGAATTTCCATATTCAGAAGATTTTTCACTCCAGTTATTCTCATGTTAGGTTGCTCATTAGGATAATATCTTCATTTTCCATGGCATATGGTTTTAAATTAGTTCCATTAGGATTCAAAAATTACAAAAAATAAAATTATTTAATCATGAGTGATTAATAATTAATACAAAAATTGAATTAACGTAGGATAATTACATGAAAAAATAAACCTTTAAATATCTAACTTTTCAAAATTATTACGTTAGCTTTTAGTTAAACGAAAATCAATTTCCTTTCAATTTAGGTTCCTTTAGGTTTGGTTATATTTTTGTTCTTCTTCTAATTCATTAACATATTAAATACATTATAATGGATTTTAAAGAAAATTTTATTAAACAAATAATATCTCATGGGAGTGTCAAACCAGGTGTTTCGCTATGCCTCTTTTTCATCAACCAACTGATGATTAAGTTAATAAATAATATTCCATTTTCTAGTTTATTACCCCTATGTATATATTTTAACGAGTTTAAATCCACTGTTAGTATCTAGATAGGGGAGTTTTTTTCTAGAAAACCACACAATCTCTACATTACTAAAATTTTAGGATGTTATCCTAAAATAAGACTTATCTTGTAACACCCTAAGTTTTAATAAATTATTATTTTTCAATAAATTAAAAATATTGATTTATTTATTTCAAATAAACACTGATTTACTATTTTTATAAACAACAAACAAATTTTATATTGTGGTACATGCAATACTGAGTCCCTTCAATTTCTTTCTTTACATGAAATACTTAGTTTTACCATACTACAAAATACTATTAATGTTATTACTAAAATATTACTATAGTTTTCACCTATCCATTTTAATGGTGGGTGGGAAAAGGATTAAATAAATTATCAAAATATTTTTTATTCAAATTTATGAAATGAATTACTGGAAACCAATTAATTAGAAATGAAAGTATGAACTATTTTATAGTTAAAAAATTCATTTTTAAAAAAAAGATTTTTCTATGAAATTTTTTTATCTCAATAAATTAGTGAAAGATAATTTTGTTGAAATATTTTAATTAAAATTATATATTATATATTAAAAAAATTATTTAAAATTCATCTTACGTTTTTTCTATTTAAGAGATAATAATAAATCTAATTTTAGAAATAAAAAGTTGTATTTTTCTAAAAGGCAGTTTTTTCGCCTTTTAATAGAGCACTTGTTTAAAAAAATTAAATTTACACTTTTATGAATTTTATATTACAAAATAAAATTAATTTATTAAATTTTAATTTCAAAATTATCTTAGGTAAAATTTTTGGTGTTTATCCGGAGTAGTTTCATTTTTTGATGAAAAGTGAAAATTACTGAATTTTAATTGAAAACTGACATTTCATTTAAATAAGTAATAATGTTAAATTATTTTTATAATCACTTTTAAAGTATAATTAGTTCAATTAAACATATATTAATCAAATTAATTTCATTTTAATAATTTCTATAATGAATTTAATTATTAAATTGTAGTGAAATTTTAAACATTTTCACCTAAAAAATCTATTGTTTTGTCCCGTCTGCAGGATTAATTTTAAATTAATTTATCACACTTCTATGAATTGAATTTATAAAAAAGGATTAAATATTTTTAATAATAATAATTTTCAATTATTTATAATACTATCTCAAATTTGACCAAAAGTATTAGTGAAAGAAGTTATAATTAATCCTGATGATTTAGTGAGAAACAAGTTTACCAAGGGACTAAAATTTGAAATTAAGGAAAAAAATGAAATATAAATTTTTATAAAACACATTTTATTGAAATATTTATAGCATTAAACAAAAATATATATTTTTTGTTAATAAATCTTATTTTCAATTATAAACGTGGGTTTACCTAACTTCTTTTCAAAAAAAGCCAAGTGTGCCCTATCCCTCACTTATAAAAGGTCAAAAACACTTCTCCTATATTTACACCTTAAAACTACTTAGTTTAAAACAAGAAATAGAAAAATAGCTCCCAAAATTCCCTAAATCATTTTTAGAATCCTTCTGAAAAAATCCATCCAAGGAAGTCCTTTGGTTAAAATCCAAAGAAGATACCTGAAGAAGAAGAAATATTCATCAACAAACATTTTTGATTTATTTCATTCTAAAACCCATTAAATTGTTTTTATATCATGATTATATAATAACCAAGGAACATTAAATATAACGATATGTTTTTATGTTAAGTTTAAAACCTAAAAATTCACAGACTCCCATCAAATGGTATACATAATCATCATTTGTGTGTACGAAGGACTAGCACCTCGTGCACTGACATCCTTCATTTTTTAGATTAAAACCATTAAAGGTATAGAATAATGATGGAATTATAGTTTATATACTTTATTTGTTAATTTAATTATCTTATTATTGTTTTGTAATTTTTATATCAAACAGACATTTATGATTTTCATTTTGTAGGAATAAAAAAATGTCGTTCTTATGTACAACAGACTACCGCCCCACGAAGTGATGTGATTCATTTACATTTTTTCATGGAATGTATTAAAAATGAGTTTAATAGAAATTTGTTATATATATGAACTAATAATTATAGTATAATAATAATAATAATTATATATATATATAATTAATTTACTTTTATTTCATTATTTGTGATAAGAAAATGGAAATAACATTATGCGTACATACAACCTATCATCTCCATGAATGATGTATTTCATTTAATACTTATATATTTTATAGATTATTATAAATAATTATATAATGAATATATATGATATTTATATCATGGTTTACATTCTATAAATTATTAAATCATTATCTAACCAAGATAAATAAGAATAAAAAGTCAAAATATGTACGAAAAACAGAGCAGTTATTACCCAAAACATAACTTAAACATGGAATTGTTATTAAAATGGTAATATAAAGTAATAAGTAAATGATATATGATATTATATATATGAATATTTTTATTTTAAATTTTCTTAATAAACTAATATTTATTATAGAAGATTTTGGAATGTGTATGACAGAGGGAAAGACTTAAGGTAATGGATTTTTGTCTCACTTTTATTTTCTACGAGACACAAACCCTGTTCACCACTTATTAATTTTTTGAGATGTATATAATTCCCATGGATTTATTTTAGGATTCATATATTGAGAATTATTTTTATTTACAATTCAATTTAATAATCTCTCTTTCACGAGGTTTACAGTTCAAGAGTTACCAAATCAGTAAGGCAATTTTGTCTCAATTTGCCTTCTTTGACACACATGTTATGTTTTCACCTATACTATTTTAAGAGGTGTAAAAAATGAAAATATAACATGTTTTATCTTGAATATTATTATTTTCATGACATATTAATCTTCATTTAATGTTATTAATTCATTTTTATTATGATTGAAAGTTACCAAAGGGGTAAGAGTCTATTACTACAGCCTCATCGTTTATAAGGACTATTTTTTATTATCCTTCCATTGATGAAATATTATGATACATATCTATATAATTATTTATAATTTTATTATCCTCTATTTATTATATATATATTCATGTAATGGTACCATTTTCTTACTCTTTAGTACATAAAATAATTACAAAAAAATTTATTAACAAAAACCAATTTTATTTCTCTCTTGGGTTGGAAAAATATTTTCTCATAAATACACGTTTTATAATTATGTTTTAAAAAAATTTGATATATTATCGAATTTATTAAAATATTTTTTACCTATGTTTTAACTTTTTGTAACATGGTTTTAAAATAAATCTTTTTTCCATATTCTGATCACGAAACTTTTATAAACATTTTACAGTGTAAAATAAATGTTTGAAATATATAGATTTATTTGGAGTCAAGACTATCATTTCTTTGAAGATTCATTTGAAATTTTACAAGATTTTTTGACACAATTTTTTCCTAATATTCTAGATATTATTATTTTTTCAATTGGTTTTAAAATAAAAATGTTTTCATAAATGTATTATATTTTAAAAATAATTTTCAAATTAGAAAGGAAATTTTACTCAATAAATTTTTTAAAATAAGTTTAAAGAATAATTTATAAGTTTTCAAAGTTGTTTTTGTAGAGAAATATTTTAAAATTGTTTTTTTTGTTTTAAAAAGTTATTTTCAAATAATGGTTATTTTCCTTACTAAATACTTGAGGTGGTATTTCAAAATCCTTCTCCATATAAGATGAATTCATTTGATATAGTTTATGATATACTAGGGATATGATCTATGTAAACCATTATTATTATTTATTTGAATGGTTTATGTTTAAGATGGGAAGTTATTTATGAAACCTGTTTCCCTTCCAAACGATCTACCAAGTTAAAATGCTTGTGAAACCAAATTCTTTTCATGAGATATGTTATGATGAAATGATTATTAAACCTATATATTTTATAAGGGTTATGATATGGTGAAATATTTATGATACACATTTCATTTAGTGGGTTATGATATGATGAATGTTAATGATCTTGTGGAATACATATGTATCATTTCATTATGTGACAGGTGGGATCTATATCCCTGTTCAATGCATTGGTTAATTATGGATATATAAAGAGTATATATGTTATGTGTGAAAATGATTACTTGTTTATAATGTTATAAATAACCTTCTTATATGTTCAAAATGTTATGCGTGAACCTGATTACCTGTTCACAATGTTATGCATAGATTTGTCCTTCATATTCACAATGATATGCGTGGACCTAGTTTCATGTCTATAAGTTTATGTGAGGTCATGATTTCATTTCCTTAACATAATGAGTGAACCTATTTCTATTTTTATAATTTCATAGTGTAATAAGATGATGTGTATTCCAAAAGTCTATACCTTAGGCCAACGTTATTCTCTCATGACTCATGTTCTTTGATTCCATTATTATTCATGTCTTATGATCTTTCCATATTTATTCCATGAATCACATGTATGTTCTTTGATATGCAGGGTATGATCATTAAATGTTATTATCATGTTATCATATATTTATGTTCATGTTATGATTCGGTATCTCCTTTATTTACCCTTACCAAATGTCTGAGATAACCCTTTCTTATGTTTCAATTCCCAAGGTTATGAATAAATGATTAAAGTAGGAGTACTAAAGGGTATGATATTTGTGGAAAAAATTTAATACTTTTCACCAAGTTAGAATATTATGTTCTAGGTTTCCAAAGACACTAAAATATTACTATCCTTAGGCATGTACTTTCTTAATGTGTTGAATATTCAAATAAAAATATGTAGTATCCATGTATATTATAATTGGGAATCTACAGTTGATATCAACGGAAATGTTCAGTCAATATTAAGAAAATAAGATGAGAAAAATTTATTTATATCACAAGGTATATTTCTAAGGATATATTTAGGGACGTTTTTAAGGATAAGTCTATGGATGAGTTAAAGTATAGGAAAATTTCCTAGAATTTTGGTAATGGAAAAAGAAAGGGGTTTCCTAGAAATAAATCACTCTATGGATACTATAAGTGGATGTGGAATTGGAATAGATGTACCTAGGGGTAACAACGCCCAAAAAACATATTTATCTAGACTTTATTGAGACCCTGTTCACGACAATAGGACTTGCTGCACACCTAGTTTAAAACTCTTATAGGATATGCTTTGGAAACTCTTAAACTCTCTATGAATCATCAGGAAGGATTTAAAAATAATATGACTATGACTGAACTTTTATAAACCTAATGTGTCATATATTAAATAAGGTGTCATGATTTAGACATCCTATAAGTGATTCTTTCTCTTAAGTTTTTGGTTTCCCACTACGATTAGTGTTTCTGCCATTGTATTTTTGGTTTTAGTAAATTGAGGTAACCATAAAGAACTAGGTTAACATTGAATGTGATGGACAATTTTTTCAATGATTATCCAAATGGGATGATGACTAGATTAAATAATTTTGTGTTTATTCCTAATCAATTATCACAAAAAAATTATTAACAATGTGTACCTCAACAAAACCTCTAACTCACCAAACAAGAGAAGGAAAGAGTTATTAGTGACTTTGGGTAATGGAGACCATGGAGGAAGGAATACTCAATTTAATTTATGTCAAGAATGTGTAAAGAAACACCTAAGTGGATTTATTCTATGAAAAATAATACGTTTTGACTGTGGGAAATAAGTAAACAAATAAAGTAACATCAAAGGTAAAATAAAAATTTCAATTAACGCAATGGATGAGAATAATGAACTCCCTAAGATAAAATTGACTATTAAATGAATGAAATATTGAATAAATGGGAACTATTAAAATAAGTTACCTAAAGGGAAATATTATAAATAGAATAAATAAGGAGGTAATAATAATGGTTATATTATTGACGATGAAGAGACTATAAATGAAATGAAAAAGGAAAGAAGTGTGAAAGAATTAGATGATGAAACTTATATTATTGTTTTAGAATGAAGTGAGATGAATGAAGTATTTATGTATTGGAATTAAAATATTATATTATATGAAGTAAAATATATATGTGGATTTCTCAGTATAATTTCTTCATTAAGGATTTTAAATAATATGTTGAATGGTACTAATTCCCTGGAAAATTTATTTAATGAAAATGTTTTATTTTATGTAAAACAAATGATTAAGGGAAAATAACAGTAAATATGACCTTGATGTTAAGAAAATGGTTCTTAGTTAAGAAAAATATATTATTTATATTGATATAGTAAATAAGATTGTATTTATGAACTCAGAACTGATTATGGATTTATTGACAAAGTGGATTATATTATCATTGATAGAGTTTATAGAATATATGATTAATGGAATATATATAAAAATCTATGTTTATGTGATGAATGAATAATTATTCATATTTTTAGTATGTTTTTATGGTAATTTAGGTCATTACCATGTTTCAAGAGAATACATGTTGAAGGTATTCCCATATTTGGGTGTTAACAATCAAGTAAAACATTATGATATATGGAGTATCACTATTATGACGATTCTGAAAAATTTAGTTACATTCTTTATATTGTTTTTAATTTTCATATTTTAGAAGGGTAAAAAGGTAATCTATTTATGAAAAGGTTTATGTTTAACTTTGAATAAGATTTTAGGGATTAATGTATTACATCACCAAATGATAAATTTTTTTTTATGATAACTAATGATAAACAAAATGAATTATCATTATATTAATGGATCTCATGAGATGTTATTGCTTTATGCATAAAAATTTCACCGTAATTTATTGTAGTAAGATATGAAGAACAAATTTATCAAGGAACAATAAAATGGTGATATTGTGACTATTAAATTTTAAGAAATCAACTATGTATTTCTTCGTATGAAAATTATTCAACTTTAGTAAAAGGTTCTTGAAATGAAATTTTTTCTTGATATCATCATTTTAATGATATTAATGACCTTTTTAATGCATATATTATAAGACCCCAGCCTTAAACCTTACTTAATCTTGAGTTATTACAAGATTACACATTGAGGATCTTTTCAGGTTTAGAGTTTTATAGAATTAGATCATGAAACTTGCATTACATTCCACATTTAAACTAAGTGGTTACATAAAAGACAGTACTCATTCTTCCCATCAACAGAAACATATTTAAAATAATACATGGATTCTTTCTTGACATATCCTTGACACTATCATCACATCATGTACCTTTCCATTGACCTGTGAAAAACATTTCAAAAACTTGGGATGAGCATAAAAATCTCAGTAAGGGTTATAAAAATATGGAAAGGAAACATGAGTTCATATATACAAAAGAATGAAATCATACTTTACCCATAAAACATAGGCACTTTAACATACCTCCTCAAACCATGAATAAATCATAGAAATCATAAGACATAAAGGTAACTTGAGGCATTCATAACATTCTTACGTAGGGAGTAACCCTCTTGGTTATGTTTGGAATACCCATCACAATATATTCCCTAAATCTCTTCGGAGAAACCTAAACGTTTCACTCCTTCGCGTTACCCAATGCATTGGAGAGCTATATCGGGCTCACCTGCCCTTAGTTTATCACGGAACCACCCGTTTTCATAACAATGCCCAAGAACCATAACATAAATGTATCACAAAAAACATTCATAAAGGAAACATAACATTTCCATATTTCAATCACAATATAACATTTTAGTATATTGAAATAATGAATCCATTCAAAAAGAAACCATTTCCAAAACCATTTAAAACATTTAATAAAGAGATTTTTGAATCAAAGTGTCCCATACCACCTTGAAGATTTTAAAGTTTTAAACCATTAATATCCATATAAATAAAACCTTAAAACCATTTTGAAAACAAGGAAATTAATAAGAACAAATAATTAAAACATTTAAAGTGATATTTTGGTTAAAGGGTTTTACCAAAATTAGAGACACTTGAATACAATAATTGAGGAATAACATTTAGTCAGAACTTTATAATATCATGAGAATAAATGGATTCATGATATAATACTCCAAAGGATAGTATATACACCATATAAGAGTGAATTGGTGTATAACACCAATGAACTCTCAATAGAAATGTCAAATGTGATGAAATCCATTATAAAGAAGGTATCCTTAAATTAAGGACAAATCAATCTCAAAATTATGTGTGAAAAATATAAATACACCCAATTTAAGTGGATATTAAGTGTAAAACAATAAAAGGTCATTCACACATATTCAAAGGATGACATATTCAATGACTACATGTTGAACCCAAAGAAATCGAAATTGGGTAAAAAAGTTCCCTTGACAGCCTAACGACATCACATAAAAATGAGTTGATGGGAGATAAAAAGTGTATCTAATCACTTGGAAATAAAATTTACATAAATAAGGATATATGAGAACATATCCCAACATAACAATATGTAAATTAAAAGACCCAACAAAAGAAGTCTTTTAAAAAAGGGGAGGGTGAAAGGTTCCCTTACCGACTTCGGTATCTTTCAAAACATACACCCCATGAAAGAAGGACAATAGATCATTGATGTAAATAATCATAAAAGAAGGTATATTACACAAAGAGTAGAATAATGGGCAGTACATACACCACTCAATGGAATTTGTGGCAAATGTAGCATAAATCTCACGGGAATAAAAGTGAGATGAAAAATCCCTTACGAAAACTCGGCAGCCTAACAGCGCCACATAAAACTTCCGAAAATGGATTGCTGAGATCAAATAGGGTATCTCATCACATTAAAATAAAATTTAAAGAAATAGGAATATAAAAGAACATCCCCCATCATAACAAATAGGAGCTTAAAAGAAGTGACATAAAGGAGAGTACTTAAAGAGAAAGAGAGAGGTTAGATCTCTTACGAAAATTCGGCAGCCTAACGGCGCCACTCAAAACTTCCAAAATGGATTGATGAGATAGAATAGGGTATCTCATCACATGAACATAAAAATTACAGTAAGAGTATTATAAAAGAATATCCCAATGACAAGAAAGATGAGCTTTAAAAGGAATGACCTCAAAGAGTGTACTTAAAAAGAACGAGAGGAGTAAGATCCCTTACCTCGGGTCCAACTTGACTCGATCGTTATTTAACGTCCTGAATAATAATCTTGAGTTAATTTCTACTTGTTTAAGAACATTTTTCAAGCTTATTATTCCTTTTATATCACTTATTTCCATGTTATAAACATTATGTAATCATTAAGTTATTAATGATTGTTTTGTCGATATTTGGTTCATAAGTTGAAAGTGGACTTCTTACAATTACATGTTGTTCGTGTGGTCAAAGTTTCATTATAACCAGAATGACATTCCTGATTTGGATATCATATATATCATATATATCCAGAAAATACATGTATTTATAATATCACATAATAATTTGGAGGAAATAAATTAAATGCACCGTTCATGGAGACGGTAAGCCGTACGTATGCATGAACGCTACTTTCATTTCTATGTCGTATTAATGGAATTAAAACTATATGAGAGGTATGTATATTTTAATTCTAGAATTATATTAATCATTTAGATTTATCATACATCATATATATCCATTATATATATGTACTTATAATAGTACATAATATTTTGAGATAAGAAATAAAATGTACCATTCATGGAGACGGTAAGCCGTACGTACGCATAAACACTACTTCCATTTCTATTTCATATTTAATGGAATTAAAACATAATGATACATAATATTTTTTTAATTCCAGTATGGTATCATATATAATATCATTAAATATACCCTTTATACGTACCACATATGGTAATAACGAATCAAATCACTTTGAGGGGGCGGTAGTCCGCACTTCCTTAAATGAAGATATCACGTTTACCCATAATGGAAACCATAAAGGTATGCACAGAATGTAAAATACAGAAGATTAAGGAAAAAATAAACATATTATATATCATATATAAATATAGTGTCATCTTAATGGCCACCTTTGAAGGTGTTAGAATAATGTTGAACAATCATCGTTTCGGGAGGAAAAAATTCTCCATCCACAGAAACAGTATGTTCTTTAACCATTAGATGTAGGTGTGTGAAAGTGTAGCTCGAATAATTCTTATAACAACATCCTAGTATATTGATGATATTGGATATGTTACAAAAGAAATGAATAAAAAGAGTTTAGGGGGTTGGAGAAGAAAAATAAAACAAAAGGACTCAAGTGAAGACATTACCTTAAAATCGGGTAACTCCCTTTGGTTTGAGCTCAAAGGCTTCCTTGGGAAGACTTCGGCCCAAAGTGAGGCTCCAAGGAGTAAGATAGGCAAGTGGATAGACAAAATTGGAAGGTGTTGGCCGAGACAAAGGCTTTGGGAGTGTGGATAAGGAGGTAGAGGTGGGGGCCTTTTATAAGAGGAGAGGAGGGGCACTCTTGGAAAGTAAGCAAATGATACTTTATATGAAAATGGTATTCGGATTTAAGAGGTCCCACATTGATGTGTTTCTAGGATAAGGTGATAAGGGTTCTAAATCCACTCATACAATAGGTTTTTTACATGTGTAGGTCTTAGATATTACATTATATTTCCATTTTATTTAAATCGTTAAATAATGAGGTCATCGTTGCATCATCATGATGTCATAAATAATTTAATTTATTTAATGTCTAAAAATTATAAAACAAATACTATGATGTAGGAAATATTATTATCTTTCCAATTAATATATATAGTAAAAAATATGATTTGTATAACCCCATGTAAAATTGTTTTAGTAAAACATTTCATGTTTGTCTCATTTTTACTTTAACTTTAAATAAAAAGATATTAATGTCATTTTCCAACCAAAGTGGCTTCATGGGGTCCCCAAGTTGACCCATGGGTTGTCTTGGTCGGCCATGACACATACAATTAGGTTAGGACATGTTTCAAGTTCATTTCATATTATTAAAACATTATTTTTACCTTAAACTACACTAATTACCTCTAATTGCGATTAAAAACTTAATAAGTTACTATTCACAAAAAAATTATTTTTATCCCATTGAACCACATTTTACTTATTAATGACAACCATTTATGTCAGATTTTTGAATTTCAAAACACAATGATGGAAAAATTTCATTTAAACGGAAAAATCACTTTTTATAAGTACCACTTAGTGTTTTCACTATTAATCAAAAATTGATGTTTTTCAGAAAAATCCCGAAAATTCACCCTAAACTATATTTGATATTCCAAATTCAAAAATGAAGACTATTTTAAAAAATTCAAATCATATAAGTCACAATAATTTATTTAATAATTAATTCCCGATGTCATAGCAAATAGCGTGTTTTTATGAAACAATAAGTACCAAAAGATTGACACTAGTTTAAGTCTGATTTCAAAGTGAAATTAATTTCAACGACCACTATTGGATTTCATGGTAAAAATATATTCTAATTTCACATTAAAACCAATTAAAAAGATAATCTAATCATATAAATAAATTAGATTAAAAAGAGGCTTCGAATTAAAATACAACATTTTACACTATTCATTAAAAAAATGAACTTTATCAGAAAGATACCAAAAATTTACAAAAAGTAAATTTTGATGTCCCAATTCTTAATAAGAGTTTTATTTGGTCCAAAAGGATGTATAAGAGTGAAAAAAACTATATTTAATGACGGTTTGCCATCAAAAGGCGATAAGTGAACCTTTAGTGAAAACTAGGGCATATACGCCTAAAATTGAATTCTTTCCGTATTTTAAGCCTTTATCTTTTATTGGTTATATGTAAAAACATTTAAAAACATATATAATAATATTTTAGTTATTTCTATCCATTCCCGCCAATACAACGGCTACATGTTAACTACCATTTAAAATAATATTATTTTATTATTATAGTGCAACGTAAGATTCCCAAGAAACTTGTTGTTGCGTGTTGGGTACGCCATCGCGCATAGCGTCCCCTTTAAATTCATATTAATATTTTATTCACAAATATGGATAAATATGAAAATGTCATATTCTTTATTTACCTAGGGTGTTACATCCTTCCCCCCTTTTGGGAATTGCGTCCTCACAATTTTTAAAATTGGGCTTGGTAACATCCTTGAAAGTCCCACATCGGAACAAGAGTTGGTAAAACAATCACTTTAAAAGAATGGGAGAGAAGTACAAATGTCACCTAAGTTAACCCATACTAGGATTCCAAGTATGAAAATATGGACATGGAGGAAAAAACAAAGGGTCATGTTCTGATGGAGAGTGATAGAAAACATGTTTAGGGGAAAGTTAACCATGAGAAAATCACAAACTTGTGATGGGTTAAATGGTATTAGATTCCCCTGTAGGAAAAGTTAATAGACAACATTTTTGTTTTGTGTTACTTTTTATTGAGGAATTTATTCATAAGTAGACATAATCACTTATCATGTTGACTTTCAACTTTTACTAGATTCCGTAATCAAACTCATATTTTTTTTCCAAAAGACGAGTGTTTAGGGAGACTTGTTCGCATTGAGAGTCCTATAATCAACTTCTAGAGAATCACCTAATCCGCAATAGAGAACTATATACTTCCCATGTCTTTATACTTTAACCAAAAACAAAACCAAAAAGGTTAGTACAAGGTCAGATAATCCAGAAAAGGATAACCCATTAAAAAGTAAATCTATGCTTAATCTCCAAAATTTGTCCAACAAAACCCAAAGTTCAATGAAGACCATTAGATAAAAAATTTGTCCATAAAATTATTCAAAGTAAACCAAACTAAGATTGAAACCCAAATATTTGAAGTATTTAGTCACATAGTCTTCCAAGTTAAATCATAACATTTATCTCCAAACAACATCAGTTGCTCCTAAAGTATCATATTGAAAAGTAGTTAACCTAATCACATACCATCCATGATAGATTAATCATTTTCATAAATAACCCAAAATAAACATACTATTAATTCATAAAATCATATAACTGAATAGAATCAGTCAAACTAACCATGGACTTCACGTAGTCCAGTGGTAGGCGATAAATACCAGTCGCACTTTGGTTGTGGGTTCGATTCCCAAAGCTTTGTCCGACGTGACGGGTTGTCACACGGTCTGCGTGTTTTCCTTTTTCCAAAACTATATAATTCTCAAATCATTCCCCAAAAAGGGATAAAATCATCAAAAATAACCATAACATAATTTAACCTCAATTTTATCTCATGCCATTCACTTCCATCATAACATATAGTAACCCATAATTACCTCAAAAGTAAGGATCATATAAACTCTAATGGTTACCTTTATAATTATTACCTGAACTTCCACATCGATTGGTCATCTCATACATGATGCATTAAAGATCATACCAAGGTTCAAGTGGTTGATCATGACCCATTGATAGTTGGTTTAGAACAACCACGAGTTTCCTCATTGAATCCCCCATTTTATCTAGTATCTTAATCATAGAACCACCACAGTTTCCTTCAAACCTATTGTCTCTTTGGTGCCTGCTGGATCCATCCATTCACCAAAAATAGAAATGTCAGTGTGAGTATATCAACAAAACCATCATGTACTAATGTGGAAGGTAAACACTAAGATATACATACTCATTCACTTTATTTAAAACTAGGACTCTTTCTGAAATCCTAACCATTATGGTAATGTCACTTGTGCTTAGAGAATACCATAACCTCTAAAGTTATATAAACCGACCTCTGATACCAACTATAAGACCCCAGCCTTAAACCTTACTTAATCTTGAGTTATTACAAGATTACACATTGAGGATCTTTTCAGGTTTAGAGTTTTAGAGAATTAGATCATGAAACTTGCATTACATTCCACATTTAAACTAAGTGGTTACATAAAAGACAGTACTTATTCTTCCCATCAACGGAAACATATTTAAAATAATACATGGTTTCTTTCTTGACACATCCTTGACACTATCATCACATCATGTACCTTTCCCTTGACCTGTGAAAAACATTTCAAAAACTTGGGATGAGAATAAAAAGCTCAGTAAGGGTTATAAAAATATGGAAAGGAAACATGAGTTCATATATACAAAAGAATGAAATCATACTTTACCCATAAAACATAGGCACTTTAACATACCTCATCAAACCATGAATAAATCATATAAATCATAAGACATAAAGGTAACATGAGGCATTCATAACATTATTATGTAGGGAGTAACCCTCTTGGTTAGGTTTGGAATACCCATCACAGTTTATTCCCTAAATCTCTTCGGAGAAACCTTAACGTTTCACTCATTCACGTTACCCAATGCATTGGAGAGCTATATCGGGCTCACCCGCCCTTAGTTTATCATGGAACCACCCATTTTCATAACAATTCCCAAGAACCATAACATAAATGTATCACAAAAAACATGCAAAAAGGAAACATAACATTTCCACATTTCAATCACAATATAACATTTTAGTATATTGAAATAATGAATCCGTTCAAAAAGAAACCATTTCCAAAACCATTTAAAACATTTAATAAAGAGATTTTTGAATCAAAGTGTCCCATACCACCTTGAATCTTTTAAAATTTTAAACCATTAATATCCATAAAAATAAATCCTTAAAACCATTTTGAAAACATGGATATTAATAAGAACAAATAATTAAAACATTTATAGCGATATTTTGGTTAAAGGGGTTTTAATAAAATTAAAGACACTTGAATACAATAATTGAGGAATAACATTTAGTCAGAAATTTATAATATCATGAGAATAAATGGATTCATGATATAATACTCCAAAGGACAGTATATACACCATATAAGTGTGAATTGGTGTATAACAACAATGAACTCTCAATAGAAATGTCAAATGTGATGAAACCCCTTATAAAGAAGGTATCCTTAAATTAAGGACAAATCAATCTCAAAATTATCTGTGACAAATATAAATACACCCAATATAAGTTTATATTAAGTGTAAAACAATAAAATGTCATTCAAACATATTCAAAGGATGACATATTCAATGACTACATGTTCAACCCAAAGAAATCGAAATTGGGTTAAAAAGTTCCCTTGACAGCCTAACAGCATCACATCAAAATGAGGTGATGAGAGATAAAAAGTGTATCTCATCACCTGGACATAAAATTTACATCAATAAGGATATATGAGAACGTATCCCAACATAACAATATGTCAATTAAAAGACCCAACAAAAGAAGTCTTTTAAAAAAGAGGAGGGTGAAAGGTTCCCTTACCGACTTGGGTATCTTTCAAAACATACACCCCATGAAAGAAGGACAATAGATCATTGATGTAAATACTCATAAACGAAAGTATATTACAGAAAGAGTAGAATAATGGGAAGTACATACACCACTCAATGGAATTTGTGGCAAATGTAGCATAAATCTCATGGTAATAAAAGTGAGATGAAAAATCCCTTACGAAAACTCGGCAGCCTAACAGCGCCACATAAAACTTCCGAAAATGGATTAATGAGATCAAATAGGGTATCTCACCACATTAAAATAAAATGTACAGAAAGAGGAATATAAAAGAACATCCCCCATCATAACAAATAGGAGATTAAAATAAGTGACATAATGGAGAGTACTTAAAGAGAAAGAGAGAGGTTAGATCTCTTACGAAAATTCGACAGCCTAACGGCGCCACTCAAAACTTCCAAAATGGATTGATGAGAGAGAATAGGGTATCTCATCACATGAACATAAAAATTACAGTAATATTAGTATAAATGAATATCCCAATAACAAGAAATATGAGCTTTAAAACGAATGACATCAAAGAGTGTACATAAAAAGAAAGAGAGGAGTAAGATCCCTTACCTTGGGTCCGACTTGACTCGATTGTTATTTAACGTCCTGAATAATAAACTTGAGTTCATTTATACTTGATTAAGAACCTTTTTCAAGATTATTATTCCTTTTATATCACTTATTTCTATGTTATAAACATTATGTAATCATTAATTTTATAATGATTGTTTTGTCGATATTTGGTTCATAAGTCAAAAGTGGACTTCTTACAATTACATGTTGTTCGTGTGGTCAAAGGTTCTTTATATCCAGAATTACATTCCTAATTTGGATATCATATATATCATATATATCCAGAATATACATGTATTTATAATATCACATAATCATTTGGAGGAAGGAAATGAAATTCACCGTTCATGGAGACGGTAAGCCGTACGTACGCATGAACGCTACTTTCATTTCTATGTCGTATTAATGGAATTAAAAATATATGAGAGGTATGTATATTTTAATTCCAGAATTATATTAATAATTTAGATGTATCATACATCATATATATCCATTATATATATGTACTTGTAATAGTACATAATATTTTGAGATAAGAAATGAAATGTACCGTTCATGGAGACGGTAAACCGTACGTACGCATGAACGCTACTTCCATTTCTATTTCATATTTAATGGAATTAAAACATAAGGATACATAAAATTATTTTAATTCCAGTATGGTATCATATATAATATCATTAAATATACCCTTTATACGTACCACATATGGTAATAATGAATCAAATCACTTTGAGGGGGCGGTAGTCCGCACTTCCTTAAATGAAGATATCACGTTTACCAATAATGGAAACCATAAAGGTATACCCAAAATGTAAAATACAGAAGCTTAAAAAAACATAAAAATATTATATATCATATATAAATATAGTGTCATATTAATGGCCACCTTTAAAGGTGTTAGAATAATGTTGAACAATCATCGTTTCGGTAGGCAGAAATTCGCCGTCCACAGAAACAGTATGTTCTTTAACCATTAGATGTAGGTGTGTGAAAGTGTAGCTCGAATACTTATTATAACAAAATCATAGTATATTTATTATACTTGATATCTTACAAAAGAAATGAATAAAAAGACTTTAGGGGGTTGGAGAAGAAAAATAAAACAAAAGGACTCAAGTGAAGACATTACCTTAAAATCGGGTAACTCTCTTTGGTTTGAGCTCAAAGGCTTCCTTGGGAAGACTTCTGCCCAAAGTGAGGCTTCAAGGAGTAATAGAGGGAAGTGGAGAGACAAAATGGGCAGGGGTGGCCGAGCCAAAGGCTTTGGGAGTGTGGGTATGGAGGTAGAGGTGGGGGCCTTTTATAAGAGGAGAGGAGGGGAACTCTTGGAAAGTAGGCAAATGTTACTTTATTTGAAAATGGTATTCGGATTTAAGAGGTCCCAAATTGATGTGTTTCGAGGCTAAGGTGATAAGAGTTCTCAATACACTCATACAATAGGTTTTGGACATGTTTAGGTCTTAGATATTACTTTATATTTCCATTTTATTTAAATCGTTAAATAATGAGGTCATCGCTGCATCATCATGATGTCATAAATAATTTAATTTATTTAGTGTCTAAAAATTATAAAAAAAATACTATGATGTAGGAAATCTTATTATCTTTCCAATTAATATTTATAGTCAAAAATATGATTTGTATAACCCCATGTAAATGTTTTTTAGTAAAACATTTCATGTTTGTCTCATTTTTACTTTAACTTTAAATAAAAAGATATTAATGTCATTTTCCAACCAAAGTGGCTTCATGGGGTCCCCAAGTTGACCCATGGGTTGTATTGGTCGTACATGACACATCCAATGAGGTTATGACATGGGTCAAGTTCATTTAATATTATTAAAACATTATTTTTACCTTAAACTACACTAATTACCTCTAATCGCGATTAAACACTTAATAAGTTACTATTCACCAAAAAATTATTTTTATCCCATTAAACCACATTTTACTTCTTAATGAAAACCATGTATGTCAGATTTTTTAAATTCAAAACACAATGATGGAAAAATTTCATTTAAACGGAAAAATCAGTTTTTATAAATACCACTTAGTGGTTTCACTATTCATCAAAAATTGAAGTTTTTCAGAAAAATCCCAAAAATTCACCCTAAAATATATTTGATATTACGAATTCAAAAATGAAGTATATTTTACAAAATTCAAATCATATAAGTCACATTAATTTATTTAATAATTAATTCCCGCCGTCATAGCAAATAGCGTGTTTTTATTAAACAATAAGTATCAAAAGATTGACACTAGTTTAAGTCTGATTTCAAACTGAAATTAATTCCAAAGACCACTATTGGATTTAATGGTAAAAATATATTCTAATTTAACTTTAAAACCAATTCAAAAGATAATCTAATCATATAAATAAATTATATTAAAAAGAGGTTTCTAATTAAAATACAACATTTTACACTATTCATTAAAAAAATGAACTTTATCAGAAAGATACCAAAAATTTACACAAAGTAAATTTTGATGTCCCAATTCTTAAGAAGAGTTTTATTTGGTCCAAAAGGATGTATAATATTGAACAAAACTATATTTAATGATGGTTCGCCATCAAAAGGCGATAAGTGAACCTTTAGTGAAAACTAGGGCATATACGCCTAAAATTGAATTCTTTCCATATTTTAAGCCTTTATCTTTTATTGGATATATGTAAAAACATTTAGAAAACATATATAATAATATTTTAGTTATTTATATCCATTCCCACCAATACAACGGCTACATGTTAACTACCATTTAAAATAATATTATTTTATTATTAGAGTGCAACGTAAGATTCCCAAGAAACTCGTTGTTTCGTGTTGGGTACGCCATCGAGCATAGCGTCCAATTTTAAGTCATATTAATATTTTATTCACAAATATTGATAAATATGAAAATGTCATATTCTTTATTTACCTGGGGTGTTACATATATGATTTAAAGAGTTGTGGTTTTTAACCTTATCTGGATCAAAAAACTCATCTGATTAATGTCCTTTATCACTATCCATCAATATTTGGGTGTTATTTTCCCCTTCTATGTCTATGTTTTCACCTTCCAACTATTGTATCATATATGGACTCCTACTTATGAGTTTGGGTAATTATTATGCCTAAAAATTTCCATTTGAAATTATTTTTTAGAATTTATTTTTATGATGTGGGTTTTTAGTAAATGAATTTTCAATTATTAGAACATTGATGACCGAGATGAATTTCAAGGGAAAAATTCATTTTAAGGGGGGGGGGGAGGGTAGTATGTAACACCCCATATTTATATAAATTATTTTTTTCTAATAATTATAATTATTTGATGGCTTGAATTTTACATTACATTAAGATATGATTTTGATACACACAATACCAACTTTTACTTGCAGTAAAAACAATATTGACCCCCTTTAATTGTCAACATTACACACAATACCTAGTTTTATAAAACAAAAAAATAATATTAATATTATTATTAAAGTATTATTATTAAAATATTATTATAGTTATCACATAGCAATTGGAATGGTGGGTATGAAAAGGATTAACTAAATTATAAAAATATATTTTATTAATTTTTATAAAATTAATTCATTGGAAACTAATTAATTAAAAATGAAACTAATAACTATTTCAAAATAATGAAATCCCTTTGTTGAAAAACTATTTTTCTATGCACAAACACATTTTATCTCAAAACATTAAAAGAAACACTTTTAGTGAATAGTATTAAGGATATATATATATATTATATTCATTAAAATATTTAAAATTAATATTATGTGTTTTCTATAAAAGAGATAAGAATAAATCCAATTTTATGAATAAAAGATTTATTTTTCTAAAATGGCGTTTTATAAGCTTTTAATGGTGCACTTATTTTAAAACTAATTTATTATAATTTTATAAATTTTATTTGATAATATAAACATAATTTTTGAAATTGAAATATCAATTTTTTTAGGATGAATTATTTGTATTTTTCTAAGAAGTTTTATTTTTTATTAACAGTAAAAAATACTATCAGAATAATGACAATTTTATTAATAAACTGGATAAGTAGCAAAGAGAAAAAATAAAACAATTCATGGTGGTATGATGTATTGAAATATTGGGGAATATCATTGAATAATATTCACACTCATTGGGAAAGAATCCCATACTATCAAAAGAGTAAAAATTATTGTCATGATCAGTCTTAGATATATGAAAATCTACTATATGATTCCCTTCTCCCCATTTTTTGAAGAAATTGGACCCTATCTATGATAAAATGCTAACACTGACATATGTGGTGATTATTTTTTAAGGGATGGAAAAATGGAGTCCATATTTGGAATAAAAATAATTTATAACGACTAATAAGGAGAAATTAATTTTTTACCAAATGGATTCGTGAAATAAGTTAAAATTAATCTCGATGATTAAGAAAAAAACGAGTTTACCAATGGTCTAAACTATAAAATTAAGGGGAAAAATGGCATATAAAATTTTAAAAAACCCATTGGATGGACATATTTATATCATTACACCTACATGATCTAATTTTTTGTGTTATTGAATCATCTTGTTAGGTAAATCATGGGATCACCTAAACTCTTTCAAAAATGCCAAGTGTGTCCACTACCTCACTTATAAAATTCCACCACTTCTTCCCCTATATTTAAACCATAAAGCAACATAGGTTCCACTAAGACCAAACCATATATATCCAAATATTCCCTCTTTCATCCCAAAATAATTTCTTTTTGTAGAAATACAACAAAAAAAGTTATTTGGTGCAAACCAAAAGGAGATACCTCGAGAAGAGGTCACAATCATCGTCAAATGTCGTTGTTTTATTTATTCCTCAAAACCATTAAATTGATTTTATATCATGATTATAAAATAAAATTAATATCTTAAATAAAATAATATGTTGTTATGTTAAAGGAAAAACCTAATAATTAACACACTTCCATAAAATGGGATATGAAATCATTATTCGTGTGTATATAAGACTACCACATCACAAACTGATGTCATTCATTTTTCCATTACCACATTTCAAGGATTGGAATAATGATGTATTTATATCTTATATATTGTACTTATGATATTTATGATGTTATTATGAATATTTAATTATTATATCACACATACATTCATGATTTTTAATTTTTGGGATTATGATAACATTGTTCTTATGTACGATGAACTACCGCCTTGCGAAGCGATGTTATTCATTCACATTTTGCATAGAATACATTAAAGAATAATTTTATATAAATATTTGATATATATGAAATAATAATGATATTTTAATGATAATATATCCATATGTATATATCATTTACTTTTATTTCTTTCAATTTGATAAGAAAATAGAAATAACATCCATGAGTATATATGACCTGCCACCCCTATGAATGATGTGTTTAATTTCCAATTTATATATTTTATAGATTATTATAAATAAATAAATAATGAATATATATTATATCTATATCATGTTTTAAATTCTTAAAATGAAAAAGTCATGATCTATTCAAATGGACCAATAATAACATGTCAAAACATGTATGAAAAACAAAGCAGTTATTACACGAAACATAACTCAAACATGGAATTATTATTTAATGGGTGATATAATGTCATATGTAAATAATATGTGATATTAAATACATGTATATGGTTATGTGATTGTTTTATAATAAACTTATATTAATTATATTTGAGTTTTGAATGAGTATGACGGAAGTTAAGACTTAATGTTAGAGATTTTCATCTCACTTTTATTTTCTGTGAGACACAAGCCAGGTTCTCAAATTATTTATTATTTGTGGTGTGTATAATAACCATGAATTTAATTTATTATTTATATAATAATAATTATTTTTATATACATATCCATTTTAGTATTTCTATTTTGTGTTTTTTACGATTCAAGAGTTATAGAATTGGTAAGGGAATTTTGTCTTAATTTTCCATCCTTGAGACACAAGTTATATTATTCACCTATAATTTTTTAAGAGTTGAATAAAATGAACCTTTAACATGTTATATAGTGAATATTCTTATTTTAATGATATTTAAATTTTCATTTAATGTTATTATTTGTTTGTTATTATGATTCAATGTTTCTAAAGTTGTAAGAGTTTATTTCTAAAATCTCACAATTTATCAGAATTTTTTTTATTATGCTTCCATTGATGATATATTATTATTCATATCTCAATTATTCTCATGAAAGTTCTTATAATATGTTTATTTAGGTTATATTCATGTAATTTTACCATTTTACCACTCTTTGGAACTTTGAATAATTAAAAATAAAATTTAAAAAAAGTTGACATTATTTCTTTGTTTTCCAAAAAACAGTTTTCTCCAAAACATATATTTTCTAAAAATGTTTTAAAAAATGTTATAATATTATCCTAATATTTTTAAAGGGAATTTTACCCATGTTTTACCTTAAAAATGGATTTAAAAGTAATATTCATGTCATCTTTTGATCAATGCAGATTTCTAATCCTTTTATGGTGCAAAAGGAATGTTCAAAAAGTTTGGATTTGTCCACCACGATGACCATAATTTATTTAAAGCTTACTTTACAGGTTTAAAACATTATTTTTAGATAATTCTTTTCATAATATTTTGTAAATTCATTAGTTTTAAATTGGTTATCAAAGAAAAAGGTTTTCAAAATTATTTTATGTTTTAAAAATCATTTTTAAGGTGGAATAGATATTTTCTGCAAGAAATGTTTTAAATGATTTTTCAATATAAATTTATAAGTTATCAAAGTGGTTTCCAAGGAAAATTATTTTGAAAATGGTTTATGTTTTAAAATTTTTTTTAAAAGAAAGGTTATTTTCCTTATAAAATTCTCCTAGTGATATTTCAAAATCATTCTCCATCTAAGATGAAGTACTTTGATATAGATTATTCTTTAATGGGGAAATAATTTAAGGAAAAAATTATTATTCTTTCTTTTAATGGTTTAAGTTTAAGTTTATTTTTTATGAAACCATTTTCTCTTACATTGGATATACCATGTTAAAATGATTATGAAACCCACTTCTTTTGATGGGTTATGGTATGATGAAATGATTATGAAACCTATATATTTTCCATAGGTTATGATATGATGAAATGTTTATCATACCCATTTCATTTCATATGTTAAAATATGATGAATGTTTATAATTTAATGGCACACATATGTATGATTTCATTATTTGATGGGTGGGACCTATATCTCCCTCCAATTCATTGGGTAATGACGGATAACTCTTGTGTATATTTGTTATATGTGAACCTGATTACATATTAATAATGTAATGTGTGAATCTGATTACATGTTTATAATGTTATGAATGAACTGAATTACATGTGCCCATTTTTATGAATGTACCTATCTATTTTGTTCAAAATGACATTCTAGAACCAATTTTCATGTCCTTAAGTTTATTTGAGGGAATATTTCATGTCCTTAACTTAATGAGTGACCTTGTTTCTATTTATACATGTTTATAATGTTATAAGATGATGTGTATTCCCCATGTGTATGTTTTATAACAATGTTATTATATCATGAATCATGTTATTTGATTCCATTATGATTCATGTCTTATGATTTGATCATATTTATGCCATGACTCCTGTGTATGATTTTTGATATATAGTGCACGATATTAAAAACTTATGATCATGTTCTTATACCCTTATGTTAATTTTATAATTATGTATCTATTTTATTTACCCTTAATGTTTATCTAACCCCACCCTTTATAATGTTTCATTTCCATAGGTTATGAATAGAAAGGCTTTAAGTAGTTTCATTAAATGGGAAGTTCTTTAGGGAATATTACATATTTTTCACTAAGTTATAAGACTGAGTTCCATGTTTTCAAAGAAACTAAACTATTATAGTCTTAGATAATGTACTTTTTTATGTACTAAATATTATTCTAAAAAATGTAATATCCAAGTATATTAATTATAGGTTTTTATATACCCGTTAAAATCATCCATATGTTTTTCACTAAATTTCTCTTATAATACCCAGAATACCACCTCAACTGACCTAAAGGGTTATTTATAACTTTTAAATTATAGTCAAACTTAAACAACATTTCACTAAATTTATAACTCAAACTTTATCCTTGACTGATATCATTTTAATATCCAAAATTTATATAAACCCTGCTCTGATACCAACTTTAATATCCCACTGACATTACTTTCTTATCTACAAAACTTATATGAAATATTTTATTATAATATATTCTTAAGACCTTATTGGTTTATATTTTATAGAATTAGGATAAAAAATTAAATAAAAAAACCATGTTTTTTATATCAATTGGATCTGTTCCCTTTATATGAAAAACAACTCAATCCATAATGAGACTTCAATATATTCCACAAATTCTTGAGATAAGCAACTCTTCTATTAATTTCATACTTTTCCAATAATAATTACCTATAAAAATAAAAACATAATAAATGTCTAGTCTAATCTTCTTAGTAAGGATATCTATATGTGATAACAATAAAATATTATAATTGAGTACAGGATGAGTATATGGGTATACATAGGATATATAATAAACTTATCCCCTAGAGAGTGTGAATTATAAATTATGGAACAAGGATTGTCTTAACACAATTCGTAAATCTAAATAATGTGGAAACATGATTTAATAAAAATTATTTATGAGGTTATAACATAGTGATGATAAAATGAATAAAAATATATGGAATAAACAATAATATAGGGAAACATTACTTTCACAAGCCACACCATCATTTACCACTCACATAATAAATTACAGTGTACTCCTAAATACTTATCTCATGATATATAAACTTTTAAAAAATTAATTGGAGGTTGATATAGGACCCCACCAATAATTCATCCATACTTACACGTGCCAATGGAAAATAATTAATTTATTACATCATAAATAAAGCATGGAAATAGAGTGGGTTCCATAAAACATTAAAATGATAATAATTAACTTCTTATAGAATAAATAACCCACAGAAATAAAATGGGTTTCATTCAACACATCAGAAAGATCCAATAGACATAAAAAGGAGTTTTTTCCTTTTCAAAAGGATTTATATAAGTAAATTATTAATAATTACATAAATAATCATAACATGATAAACCCATGGTAAATAAATGGGTATCCAAAGATATCTAGTAACTTTATAGGTAAATACTATTCATTCAAGATAATAAAGCATATGGTATTTAGACCATAAAGGAAATGAGAATAAAATTAATATAATAATTTTTTGTATAGAACCTAGGTGAACACTATTAAATCATAAGAAGAAAATTCAGAGTATTATAGAGGAATAATTTTTGAAGATAACAAATATTTATATAGATTTGATGATTAAGAAAGACAAAGTTAGTAATAGATAACTTCAGAAAATGAGGGGGACATTAAAATATCCAACTAGAGAAAGAATTTAGATGGTATTGTTTATAGAATTTCCTTGAATGAGAATAATATATGTCATTGAATAATGAATTAGATAAAAAATAATTTTATATGGTCTTAGAAAAACCACATTAGAAAAAATAAATATAATTGATATTTTGAAATAATTTTAAAAGAAATATTTTATAAAAATAGGATACAAATAATTTATTTACAGACTTTGAAAACATAGAGATAATTATTAATATAAAATTATATAGGCAACATAATAACATGTTCACACATACATATTAAAAAGAGAATATTTTCACATTTTTACAAAAACAACTCATATAGGAAAAATTGAAATATATTATAAAATATTAAAATAATGTCAAGTAGTATAAATGACCTTAATAAATTATTTAATAGTATAGAAGGATACTTAAAAAATCATACAATGAATACATATATGTAAAAAGGGATGTTCTTGATGGAGACGAAGAGACGATGTTTGTTTCACCTACAAGGAAAAATTCAGGTGAAATATGAGTCGAGGGGAAATGAAATTTTAATGGGAATTTTAATACCCCATGAATATAAAATGAAAATTATGAAGGTTATCATAAATAATAAACATTATATATATGTATTATATTTCAAAAACAATCTTCATTTGAAAATAATTTTGGCAATTAAACCTTCACAGTTTGATTAAAATTTTAATCAAAACCCATTTCAAATTTGGTATCATTTAAATCAAATTAATTTTTAAGAAAGTACAATATATGGATCCTAAAACCCCATGATTATGGTAAAATAAATTCATTACATAGTATTCAAATCATATTAATGGTATCATGGTGTTCATCAAGGAATATGCCTCAAAAAATTAAATTTTATACAAAGAACCTCTTTCCTCAATTTTTTATTATTTTAAATGCACTCTAACATACCATATGAAAAAGAAAATATATAAATCACCCATTCAAGAACATTTTTGATAAATTTAACACTTTATAAAAATCATTTATAATTATTCTCTATAAGTATATTAGTTATTTATTATGTATTTTTGATATCCAATGTGACTTATCTAGATCATTTTGAACTGGTTTCATAATTGCAGTACTATTATTAATTATTATCCAAAAGGTCAAAATTATATATTATAAAAGGTACCATAATTTATCTTTTACAAATATTTATATTGTTATAATTTCATTCTATGGTATTTTAGGTAATGATCCTTAAAAATGAATTTTTTGATGAGCATGATTTGATAGTTCTAAGAAAATAAAGTGTGTTTTATTAAATAATGATTTAAATTTTTGTATTAACATTCTAGAACGACAAAATAAATATTTAATTATATATATAAATATTTACCAGAAATTATATTATCATATTCAAACATGATATAAATATATATTATTGTTTACGTAGGTGGTTAAACCGATCCAAACATGGAAATACCATAATTAAGTGTTGTTTATATAGTGATTTGGTTGTAATATCATTATAATAGAAGAATAATGATAATATATAGTGGTTATTAGTGTGTTATATTATAATAATAAGGAATTATAATAGTAAAATAACCTATATGAAGTTATTTTATAGTATGAATAAATCATTTTCTGGATCATAAAATTCTATTTGGAATGATTGAATTTACCACGATTGTTTTTCCCATATTATTAATTGGTTGTATAATTTATTTTTTAAAAAAATTTAATAATCTTATAAAATTTATATTTCTACATTAAAAACATTCTAATTAACATTCATGTAAAGTGGTTATGAAAAGAAAAATGAAAATCAATTATTCACTAGAGGTAATAGTCTATAGGAACATGTTGATGATGATTTCATTTTACATAGAATAGGAAAAATGAGTAACATGGTTTATAATTTAAGAATATAAAATATATCATAAATATTATAATTATATATTAAATTTAATATTATTACCATTATCTTAAAAAAGTGAAATAAAATGAAACATGTCGCGATGTGGAGGAACTAGTCTACATAACACCTGAATGATGGTTTCATTTTTCATAATAGAAATGGGAAAAGGGTTAATTGATTATAACACACTTATAATAAAATACTAGTATAATAATGATACTAATGTTATGATTATAATATGGTGTAATGAAATTTTATTAAAATAAGGGAACATATAGAAATAGAAATGAGAAAGGTGCAGTTAAAAATACATACCTCACCTCTTAGATTATATCCTTTACCTAGGGGGATAAGCCTTTGAGGGTTGGTATTTTGAGGAGAAAAAAACCTATTTAAGGTGAATAATAATTTTTAAAAGATATTATTTTAGTTTCCTATCTAAAATAAGTGCTTTTTGGTGTGAGAGTAAGTGAGGAGAGAAGTTTCTTCTATATAAATGAAAAGGAATGTCATTTTTGTAAATACCAAATGCTTTTAAATAATGAGAAGTTACTCACATGGAAATAATATCCAAAATAGAGAAATAATGTATTGGAAAAGGTATAAGGTTGATCAAGGACTAAAATACCCATTATCATATATGTTTAAAACATGTGTTTGGTCTTTCTATCTTACTTAAACCATTTTAACTAGTTTTCAGAGAAGAAATTGATCCTTTATATATGAAAGTAAATTGGTCCATATTAAATAATTTAGATCTAATGATTAATTTTTTTTAATATATTCTATTATATTAATTATATTAAAGTGATAAAATTAATTTTAAAATATTAATTATATGATCTATTGAAAACAATTGTTTTGAAAAATATAACGTAAGTTCTAAGATGTAAAATATGGGTTTGTAAATTAAAACAAAAATTTTAAAAATATAAAATCACTTATAAAATACATATGTGGTGTTATAAAATGTTTTATAAATCTTCAATTCATACCTATATACGAATAATGTAATAAAATTCATGTTATTTGTAAAAATGATATTTTTCATTATTCACCTAAAAATTAATATTTTTAGGAAAAAATCCAGCAATTTCATCTTAAAATAATATTGGAATTATAAATAAAAAAATAAATTATATTATATCAAATTATATTTCTATATTTTTCTATAAAATCATAAAATATAATGTGAAACTATTTTTGAATGAAAATAACTTTTTATAATATTAACAATTATTATTATTATTTCCTATCAATTATGAATCAAATTAGTGTAATTATATTATATATTATTTATAAAATAAAAAAAATATTTATTTTATTTAAATAAGAGACATAAAAGTCATTTTTATAAAATATACATTTTTATGAATTTAATTATCATGCTATTTTTATCAATGCATTAGTAAACAAGCATTTGTTTTCTTTTAAAATAAAAATATAAAAAAACCTATAAAATATATGCAATTCATAATTTTTTACATTAATAATCACTTGATTATATCACCCTAATTTCTAGTTACAATCCCTCTAAAGATATGTGCATAAGATCAAAGTAAAAGGTAAGATATTGTGAAAATCGAGAGTAGTGATTATGGAAGCATAGTTCCTATGGAAATTTACAAGAGCTTGAATTTATCTTATATATAATTTTTCTCATATCGCTGATATTCAATTTGGTCTTGGAATTGTTCTATGGAAAACCATTGTGAAGCTACCAACTTCAATATCTTGGATAAATGAGTTTCATAAGGGAAAATTCCACTAACCGATTCCATTTCTATCCTCCATAGATTTCAAAATATGGTTACTTTATTTTATACCTTCTAATTTAATGGATATATTATTACAATAAAATTTTATCATAACATTTAAATATTTTATTTAATTTTGGTGTTTCATATTGAACATGAAATTTACATAATATTTATTTAAGGAAAATATAGAGTGAAATATCAAGATGTTATAGTTTCCACAATATCATATCCTCACATAACTTTGGGATAATCCACCAACATTAATGTAATGATAATATTTAATGATGAATAAAAGATAATTGTATTCTATGGCTCAGATAAACACTTCTAAAAAACTAATTAAAATATTTTTAGAATAGAATAATAATTTTCGACCCATTAAACTAATGAGAACCAACTAGAATAACCTTTGGTAGATTGAAATATTAAAATAATAAAGAAATAAAGGATAAAAAAATGAAATTATTGGATCAATTTCATAACTTCATCAGGATCATTTAGAATACATTATTGTAAATATAACCTCAAGACCCAACTTGATAGACCATTCTAGCGGTGTGTTCATGTAAAAATTAAACACAATATCCATTCTACAAAAAACAGAATATAGAGTTCCAACTTAATAATTTTTTCTTCATGATTAAATATGTTCTGATTCAGATCATAACTAATGATATAAAGATATCAGAATCTCATTTATAAAGAATAAGAGTATATTTCTTTAAGTCTTCAATCACTTTGACAAAATTATATAACATTAAATATGTAAGATTAAAATATTTTGAATGTAAGAGTCAAGTACAAACATAAGAGTAAATATACAATAAAAAGTGTAAATATAAAAATTTAAGAAAAAATATATAAATGTAAGAGTAAATACTTAAGAAAAATTATAAACAACCAAATCATAGGAGTCAAAATAAAAAATGTAAGGGTCATTTTCTTAACAAAAAAAAATAATAAAAAATAATATATTATGGGGGTAAGAATCAATTAGCATTGTATCTAATACATAGATAAATATACTAAATATTGATATTAGAAACATAATAATTCAACAATAAATAATAATTATAATAAAAAAACATAAAAAATAAATAGTCTTTAAAAAATGACTCCATAATCCTTTATCCCTCTCACATAGAATATGAGAATAATATAATAAATAATAATCAATAATAATGAAGAGATGATAGAGTTATGAAATTATTTAAAATAAATAAATAAAGTGGAAAGGATCCACTCATGTTTCTCCCCATTTTTATATTTATAAAACTAAATATCATAAACTAGAAAAAAAATCTGACCAATTTTGTAAGGATAAAAAAGGTAAGGATTAGTTAAAAACCAAACAACACCATATAAAACTAAAACCCCTATATAAAACAATAACAAATAAAAAGTATATAATCATGTGTTAAAAATTAAGAAATATTAATCATGAAATTTTCATTAGAAATATCAACATATAAATAAAAATTTCCATAAACACATGTAAAATAATTCTATAAATTAATTGACAAATAAATAAATAAAACTATAAAAATCCCCCTTAATAAAAGATTCCTATCTCTTTAATAATTCTAATATAAAATGCTTTAAACAAATCTTATTATAAAAAAATAAACAAAACTAAGATCCACAAAAAAAGTAAATATTCTTCATATAAATACATGGAATATCCATGTAATTTTTTTAATTAATTGGGAATTTTATGAGTCCACGAAAATTGATGTCGTGTGATTCTGAGGCCCCGAGTGCCCGAAATGAATTCCTAAAAAAAATTTCTGGTACATTCAGTAAATATGCAAGCGGGTTTTTTCTAACTTTTGAACTGGTGCTTGGAATTGAAATCCGAGGGCACCTTTGAACTCGCAGTGCTGGTAATCACTTAAGGAGACTTTCACCTTGACCACAGTAGGTCGAGGGTGGAAGTTAGTTTGTCTTTTATTTCTGAAAAAATAAAAATAAAATAAAATAGTGTAACATTTTATTTTTATTTTATTTTGAAACTCCCATGTGGATGTTTCTCAGGTGGGGACCACCTGAACTACACCTCCCTTGAGAGGTTATTGTGGTGGGGACAACCTGAGTATAAACCCCCTTGAACTCCCCTTTAATGGGAGAAATCCCCAAACATCCTATTAAATGTGTGGGGGCCTCTTCAACTCCTACAACATTTATTATGACAACTCAGTTAATTAATTAAGCCTTTTTGAATTTATGCCAATGAACTAAATAGACAACATAATCTATTATGTTGGCTACTTGGCATTTTTTGTGGAATTAGGAGAAAGGAGCCTAGGGAGAAAGATCACCAACGAAGAATGCCATCTTCGACTCCGAATTCTTCCATGGGAAATTCGTTGATGAGGAACGTCTTCAACGTCAACAAACCAATGATAAAGGAAAGACCAACATCACTAATGTCTATCTTTTCCCAACAATATCTTCTCCTTCCCTACGAATAATCTTCAACGAATCAAATGAACAAGGTACGGAGGGTGTTTGAATTATTTTCCTTTACTCGTTCTTATTATTCTAGTGATTCAAGTAATATAGCCTCTTTCAACCACTCTAATATAGAGAGTGTGGAAAAAATAAACGTGGTTTTTCCTCTTTGAATTTATTGGGATAATTCTTGTGTTCTTCACGATGGAGGAGGATGACTATCAACTACGACAAAGGTGACAAAGGAGACGAAGGAATTGAGGCTGCCTCGCAGAGACCACCACCCATGCCCTCCGAACCCTATCGCACTCCACCCCTGGTGGCCTCCTCACCCCCACGACATGCTACGGCCACAGCCTCTGTGCCCCACGACACCCCGCTTCCTTGGCCTACCGCGCCACCCCACAACCTCACTGCATCACCCCATGGCTTACCGCGACGCCCCGCGGTCTAGTCACGCCACCCTGAGGCCTTCTGTGCTGCCCAGTGGCCTAGCCACACCACCTGCGGCCCTCCGAGCCACCCCGCAGCCTCCTCCCTTCTGGATGAGCTGCCTAGTGGACTCACACCCTCATAGTAGAGCCACCCCAAATGATCACGACACTCTTTGAGGTCAAGCCACCATGCGGCCTCTTGCCACCCGTGGCCAAGCCGCCCTCCACCCTCGCGGCACCCTCCGTGGTCGAGTCGCCCCGCGACCTCACTCCCCCCCTTGAATGAGCTACCTCATAGCCCTCATGGTCTGCCAGACTGCCCAATCGGTCGGGCCACCCAGCGGGCTGGGTTGAACCCACCAGGCCGGACCGCCCAGCGGGCCGAGTCGACCCAGACCGGGTCAGACCGGACCCAGACCCACTTCAACCCATTTACTCATTTTCAACCATATCTTTGGCACCGGGCATCCGATTGACAAACTTCCAGCGACAATGGAAACTTTGGAGTGAGAAAGTACCATTGGTATACCCCAATATAGATTTGGCTAATGTTAGGAAATAGTCAGGTTGGATCGAGCACGAATCCAACCGGGCCCTTGGGACTAAAAGGCTAATAACTTATAGACCGGGTGTCCGATTGATGCACCGTCTGTTGAATTGAGACCCCTATGATGTGGAGGTCCTTTGTGATACATATTCATGAGACTTAATGGTAGTTGGAGTGTCATCTAGTAGCTTGTGGAGAGGATTCTCCTAGAGAAGAGCGAGCATAGTAAGGGAACCCAGTAGCTAGCTGTGGAAGAATGTAGAGCGATCCTTTGTGGGTCATAACTTAGAGAGATCCTATGTTGGTTAGCACCTAGCGATCCTATGTGGGTTATCACCTATCGATATTGTGTGGGAAATCACCTTGGGATCCTGTTTGGGTCAGCAACTAGCGATCCTGTGTGGGTTAGCACCTTGCGATCCTGTGTGGGTTAGAACCTAGTGATCTTGCGTGGGTCAGCACCGAGCGATCCTGTGTGGGTCTTCCTCTTAACAGAGTAAGATGATTTAGTGGTTACATATAATCATCTCTACTACTGTACAGAAGTTATACCTAGAATGATCTGAGTTCATACTTGTGTGGTACATTCTTTCGTGGTAATACCTTGGAGGTATTCTTCTATGTGGCGTACCTATGTGGTACTTGACTTTGTGGTTTTCCTTTCTTTTTAGAACATTTGAGCTTTGGGCTATTGGTTTGGACCCTATGTTTCATCGTGATTAAAATGGGTATACATGATAACTTATGTATATGTATGGGTATATACCTAAGTAGGGTTGACAGTTGACTTTATGCTTTGAGATTTATCTTTTGTAGATTTTGTGAGACCTTGAGGGTCTTGGGGTCCCTACTGAGTATCGTTATACTCACCCTTGCATGGTATATACCCAAACCTTGTTGTGTTTGGTGCATATGAAAGACAACGTTGATCTCAGCTGAGGATACCAGGACTAGACGATGCCGGGTGGTGGACCATAAAACATGACGGTACGTAGCGGTGACAGACGGACATGGAGTGCTGAGGAGCTGATCTGTACCTACCCTTCAGGTATGAACATTGAAGGATGAAGCAATATCTCTTTTCCTTTTCCTTTCAGTTGTATTTTAGTTGTAATTGTATCTTTATAGTTGGGATTGTATTTTCAGCCCCTTTTACTTTCAACACTCATTTTGTTATATAGTTTACTTGTGTTTGTATCTTGCGGTGTGCTTGGTTGAGTGTGTTTACAGGATATAAAATCAATTCATTTCTAGTTATAGGTAATACGCCTTTTAGTGTTAGTCACCATCCCCTGGCCTATAGAAGGCGGTCTTGGGGTAGTCACGACATAGGTCTTGGGGGACGAGTCATGGTAAATTGGTATTAGAGGAGTCGGTTCTACCGTAGAACATACGACTATGATCTTTATTTTTAACGGAAATAGTGTTAAGAGTAGTGAGTGTGGTTATCAGTTTAGGGAATCCATTGTTGGTACGTCGACCTGTGTATCCATACAACAAGACCCTAATTTATGATTTCTGAACTAGTGTACAAAAACATTGATTGTGCCTGTGTTTTGAAGAGTTTCCTTGGTGATCTCTTTGAGTCATCTTAATAGGTATAAATTTTTAACCGTGGCGCACCTATTTGTTTTCAATATGCCTCCACGAAGATAGCCAGCTAGGGTTCTGAGAGTTGTACACAATGATAGCTCACCGAATGATGAGGCGACGATGTAGAGCCCTCTTACAGTAGAGGTAATAGTGGAGGCACCATCGGTACCATTACCCGTTTGGCCATCGATGCCACCAGCCCTAACATTAGAGAGTACATGCCGCTTGAACATGTTTCACGAGTTCCAATGCTAGATGCCACCTTAGTTCAGGGAAGAGACAGACCCACAGGTGGTTGAGGATTGGTTGGAGGCTATAGTGAGAGTCTTCTGACTGGTAGGGACACCAGCTGATCTCATGGTGATTCTTTCCGCCAACCTTCTACAGGAAGTAGCAGGCGGATGGTGGATATTGATGCTCTATGTTTATGATAAGGTGACGCTTCTCTGGGTAGACTTCAAGATCCTGTTTTAGGAAGAGTTTGTCCCAGCGACTCTTCACGCAGTGCAAATTCAGGCACTACTTCATCTTCAACAAGACAACATGATTGTGGCTTATTACTTAGAGAGGTTCACTGACCTCTCACGCTACTCTATAGATATGGTCTGGGACCCATTATCCAGGTCTCGGACCTTCGAGCAGGGACTCAGGTGGGAGATCAGGACTTCGATGATCTCACTCTGCATCCCGATGCAGGAAAGGGTGTTAGAGTGAGCCCTCTTAGTGGAAAGTTTTCTTGCTGAGAAGTCACCAGCAATGAGACCCACCCCCATACATCATATAGAAGAGTCTTCCGCATCTGGCAGCAGAAAGATGTAATAGAGGTCCAAGATGACTAGAACTCTAGGTGGACGACTGCATGATTCAGAGTTAGTTGTGCAGGGCACTTGAGGCAGAGCTGGTCATGCTCGGAGTGGGTAGTGTTATGCATGCGGCAGGCAGGGTCACATGGCTCATTACTATCCGAATTGCTGTATGGATGATCATCATATGGTCAAAGGACTACCCAGGTAAAGACAAAGGTTTGACTGTGGAGGTCCGCAGGGAGCAGGTGAACATGAAAGGGGAGATGGTCTTGCAGTTGGTGGTGGGTGACAATTCGAGATGTTACTGCCACCACCACCAGGTGGTCCACCCTGACAACAGGGAATAAGAGGGCATGGGTGATCTCAGTTCCAGGTAAATGAGGCCAACGACCATGGAGCTCTGGAGATGATATGAGGTATGATCTGTGTCTACTCTACCATAGCTGAAATACTTATAGACACAGGTTCCAGTCATTATTTTATTTCCACTGCCCTCGTTCAGAGGTTGAAGATTCTGAAGGAGCCATTGGCTCGATCCTTACAGCTTGATACTCCTACAAGATCAGATTCGATGATTACGCACTGGTTCCAGTAGTGTGAGCTTACTCTAGGAGGTGAGAGCTTTGGGTGGGATCTCCTAGTAGCAGCGTCGAGGCCTTACAATGTCATCTTGGGTATGGAATGGTTATCTACAATCCATTCATAGATAGAGTATATTAGGCACAATGTGCAGTGTGTCCACATAAATGGGACCAGGTTTACCTTCACTAGTGAGAAGGGAGACTTTGTAGAATAGGATGGACATACCCAGAGGAGAGTGCAACCGATTAATCATCAGTTGGCTAGAATTAACCTCAGATCAGTTGATGTAGAGAGTCTAAGTTATCCTGTAGTGGTGGACCAGTACGCAGATGTCTTCCCTGATGATGTTTTAGGTCTACCTCCTCATAGAGAGGTGGACTTTTACATTGGCTTGTACCCCAGGACGATACCGATATCTACACCAGCGTATCAGATGGCTCCCGTAGAGCTTTGTGAGCTGCATGTATAACTAGAGGACTTGTAGGGGAATTCAACCGAGTGTTTCTCCAGGGGCATCCTCAATTTTGTTTTCCAGGAAGGCATATGGGAGCTTGAGGATTTGTGTTGACCTTCTACACCTGAACCAGGTGACCATGAAGAACAAGTACCCACTCCAAAGGATTTAAGACCTCTTCGTTCAGCTAAAGAGAGCATGGGGGTTCTCGAAGATAGACCTCATATTAAGATATCACCAGATTTGAGTACGAGACGTGGATGTGCAGAAGATGACTTTTAGATGTCGGTACAACCACTATGAGTTCATGGTTATGCCATTAAGCATAGACAATGCTCCAGCAGTGTTCATGGGACTCATGAATAGGATGTTTCAGCCATAACTTGATCACTTTGTAGTAGTCTTCATCGATGACATTATTGTCTACTTGACTACTTAGGAGGAGCATGCCTATCATTTGAGGGTAGTACTAGACACACTCAGAGAGCACATGCTTTATGGTAAGCTCTCGAAGTGCCAGTTCTGGATCCAAGAGGTTCACTTTCTGGTATATGTCATATTGGAGGCTGGAGTTTCAGTGGACCCAGTGAAGATTAAGGTGGTACATTCTTGGGAGCCACCCAGGAGTGTGACAGAGGTATGGAGTATCCTGGGTTTGGCTGGATACTACCAGAGATTTGTGCCATATTTCTCTAGAGTTGCATCACCTATATTATCATTGATGAAGAAGGGGTAACCCTTCATGTGTTTGGAGAGATTCCAGCAGAGTTTTCAGGAGCTGAGGCAGAGGCTGACTAGTGGACCCCATCTTGAGGCTTCCAGAGGAGGGTGTAGGGTACGTAGTCTACTATGATGCATCAGGGAACAGGCTCAGATGTGTCCAAATACAGTAGTGAGTGGTGATCGCATATGGTTCTCGACAACTGAGACAACATGAGCATAACTATGCTACCCATGACCTGGAGTTAACAACAGTGGTCTTCACCTTGAAGATTTGGCGGCACTATCTTATGGGAGAATGTTTTACAGTCTACGCGGATCACAAGAGTATCATGTATTCTTATCTCAGAAGGACCTGAACCTGAGATAGTGATATTGGCTTAAGTTCCTCTTGGATTATGACATCAAGATAGTCTATACTCTTGGGAAGGGGAATTGTTTAGCAGATGCACTCGGTAGGAGGACCGGTATATAGCTGCTAGGCGAGGCGATGGAGGAGCTGACCGCTTTGCAGATATCCTTTGTGGATAGAGATGAAGAAGCTTTTATTCAGTCTCTTACAGTCACTCCCCCACTTCTTCAGTGAGTCAGGGAGGCACAGCGAGAGGACACTGACTGTGAGACACGACGTGCTCAGATATCTATAGAATAGCGACCTGATGGATTTTCTAAAGTTGGGGAGCACGTCATCCTCTTTAGAGGACATACCATGGTACCAGTGTCACATCAGGAGGAAGTTACGAGGGTGTTCCACACATCCCCTATAGAGGTTCATCTAGGAGTGGAGAATATTTACCAGGATCTATGACAATAGAACTAGTGACTGGGAATGAAGAAAGCAGTAGAAGAGTTAGTTTCTCAGTGCCTCACTTGTTAGAAAGCGAAGGCGGAGAATCAGGTACCCGCATGCTTGGTTCATCCTTTAGAGGTCCTAGAGTGGAAGTGGGATGGGATATCTATGGACTTCATGATAGGACTTCCATGTACATCTTGGGGACATGACTCGATTTGTGTGATCATCGACAGACTCACCAAGTCGGCCCACTTTCTACCGATCAGAGAGAAGGGTTTAGTAGAGATCTTGGGACGCCTTTATGTAAAGTAGATTGTGTAGACAAATGGAGTACCCTCAATGATAGTCTCTTACCATGATTTGCATTTTACTTCCCGGCTTTGGAAGGGGTTGTAGGAGGCTTTCGGGATGCAGCTTCGTTTGAGCACCGCCTTCCATCCTCAGACAAATGGTCAGACTGAGCAGACCATTCAGACCCTCAAGGACATGCTACGTGTTTGCGTCCTCAACTTTGGTCATAAATGGGAGGATTAATTACCTTTGGTGGGGTTTCCATATGACAACAGCTATCACTCCACCATTGGGATGGCACCTTTAGAGGCGTTGTATGGGTAACCATGCAGATCACCTTTGTGATGGACTGACCCAGGGTAGTCAGCACTTGTTGGACCAGAGATGGTATGAGCTACTAAAAAGAAGGTGCAGATCATCTAGGAGCATATGAAGACTATACATGGTAGGTGGAAGTCATATGCCTATAGGAGATGGAGACCTCTAGAGTTCGAGGATTGCGACCACGTCTTTCTACGGGTCTCAACTCGATGAGGTTAGCATAGATTTGGCCGAGGCAACAAGTTATCTTCGAGGTTGCTCGGACCCTTTCAGGTCCTCAGTAAAGTTTGATAGGTGGCTTACCACTTAGATCTTCCACCTCAGTTGCACAGGGTGCACAACATCCTCCATGTATCCCAGCTGAGGAGATACGTGCATGACCCTTCTCTCATTATCGACCATGGCGAGTTGGACATCAACGATGGGGTGAATTTTACTAAGGTTCCAGTAGATATTGACGATCGACAGGAGCAGGTCCTTCATGGATGGTTGAGACCTCTGGTGTACATTTTTTGGAAGCACGAGAACCTCTAAGAGAGCACATGGGAGCGGGAGGCTTAGATGCATGATCAATACCCCCACTTGTTTCCTTAGTTTGAGTTTTGTCTTATGGGGACGTAAATCCCTGAGGTGGGGAGAATGTAAAGACCAAGAATTTCCATGTATTTTTTTCTTTAATTAAATAGAATTTTTTCGAGTCCACAAAAATTGACGGCACATGATTCCGGGGCCCGAAGTGACTGAAATTAATTTATGAACTTTTGTTTCAGGTACGTTCAGTAAACATGCGAGTGGGTTTTTTATAACATTTGAAGCTATGCTCAGAATTGAAATACAAAGGCACCATTGAATTTTCAGCGCTGATATTTACTTAAGGAGACCTTCACCTAGACCAAAGTAGGTCGAGGGTGGATGTTAGTTTTTCACTTATTTGTTAAAGAATAAAAATAAAATAAAATGGTGTAACATTTTTTTTATTTTATTTTGAAACTCCCATGTGGATGTTTTATAGGTGGGGGCCACCTGAACTAAACCTCCCTTGAGAGGTTTTGGTGGTGGGGACCACCCGAGTATAAACCCCCCTTGAACTCCCCTTTAATGGGAGAAATCCTCAAAATTCCTATTATATGTGGGGGAGCCTCTTCAACTCCTCCAACATTTATTATGCCAACTCAGTTAATTAATTAAGCCTCTTTGAATTTATTCCAAAAAAATAAATACACAAAATAATCTATTATGTTGACTACATGGCATTTTTTGTGGAATTTGGAGGAAGGATCCTTGGGAGAAAGCTCTCGAATGAAGAAGGCCAATGAAGAATGTCGTCTTCGACTCTGGCTTCTTCCACGAGACATTCATTGATGAGTAATGTCTTCAACGTCAACGAACCGATGATCGAGGAAATAACGACATCACCAATTTCCATATTTTACCAATGAAATCATCTCCTTCCCTGTGGAAAATCTTCAATGAATCAAACGAATGAGGTAGCGAGGGTGTTTGAATTATTTTCCTTTACTCGTTCTTGTTATTCTTGTGATTCATGTAATATAGCTGCCTGATACCGCTCTAATGAGGAGAGTGCATGCCAAACAAACATGGATTGTCCTCTCTAAATTTATAGGGATAATTCTTGTGTTATTAGTGATGGAGGAGGAAGACTATCAAATGCGATGAATGCGATGAAGGCATCGGCGCTGCCCTGTGACCACCACCACTTGTGGCCTCTACACCCCGCAGCTCTCCGCCACCCGCGGCCTCCTGCCCCTCGGGGCTCTGTGCCTATCGGGGCTCTGTGGCATGCCGCCTCCGCAGCCTCTGCATCCCGCGACGATCTACCACCCACAGCCTCCGCGCCACCGCGCAGCCTCGTCGGGCCACCCCGTGGCCTCGCCGTGCCGCTCTAGGGCCTCTCTGCGCCGCCTGTGACCCTCTGAGCCGCCCCATGGCTTCCGCCCTCTCGGCCGAGCCTCCCTGTGACCTCGCACCCTCATGGAACCACCCACGACTGAGCCACCCCACACCCTCATGAACCCTCCATGACTGATCCGCCCTGAGGCCTCGCACCGCCCATGGCCGAGCCACACCGTGCCCTCACGACACCATCTTATTCCAAGCCGCCCTGCGGCCTCGCGCCTCCCAGGGCCGAGCCGCCTAATTGCTGTCATGACCCTCACAGCCTTCCAGAAAACCCAAAATGGGCCGAGTCACCCAGTGGTCTGGGCCAAACCCAAAATGCCAAACCTCCCAGTGGGCTGGGTCGTCCCAGACCGGGTTAGACCGGGTCTTTCCGACCAGGTCAGACCAGACCCAGACCCACTTCGACCCATTTATGCATGTTCGACCATATCATTGGAACTGGGACTCTGATTGACGAAACTCTAACAGAAATAGAAACCTTGGAGTGAGATGGTCCCTTTGGTATACCCCACAATGGATTTGGATAATGATGGTAAATGGTCAAGTTGGATCGAGCACGAATCCAACCGGTCCCTTAGGAATAAAAGGCTAATAACTTACAGACCAGGCATCCAATTGATGCATCATATATTATGTTGGGACCCCTATGATGTGGTAGTCCTTTGGGATACTTCTTCATGAGACTTCGTGGAAGTTGGAGTATCGACCAGTAGCTTGTGGAGTGGATCCTCCCAGAGACGAGCCAACATAATGCGAGAACCCCGTAGCTGGATATGACATGAAGATTGTAAAGCGATCCTATGTGGGTTAGAACTTAGAGAAATCCTGTGTAGATCAGCACATTGCAATCCCATGTGGGTCAACACCTAGCGATCTTATGTGGGTCAGCACCTTGCGATACTGTGTGGGTCAGCACCTAGAGATCCTGTGTGGGTCAACACCTTGCGATCCTATGTGGGTCAGCACCTAGCGATCCTATGTGGGTCAGCACCGAGTGATCCTTTGCGGGTGAGCACCTTACGATCCTATATGGGTCAACACCTAGCGATCTTGTGTGGGTCAAAACCAAGATATCTTGTGTGGGTCTACCTTTTAACAGAGTAAGATGATTCAGTGGTTACATCTAATCATCTCTACTACTATACATAAGTTATACCTAGAATGAGCTGAGTTTGTACCCGTGTGGTACTTTCCTTCAAGGTAATACCTTGGGGGTATTCTTATGTGTGGCATACCTGTGTGGTACTTGCCTTTGTGGTTTTCCTTCCTTTGTGGAACCGTTGAGCTTTGGCCTATTAGGTCGGACCTTGTGTTTCCTCATGATTGAAATCGGTATACTTGATAAATTAGGTATATGTATGAGCATATACCTAAGTAGGGTTGACAGTTGACTTCATGCTTTGAGATTTATCCTTTGTGGATTTTGTGAGACCTTGAGGGTCTTGGGGTCCCTACTAAGTATCATTATACTCACCCCTTCAAAGGATATGCCCTGACCTTGTTGTGTTTGGTGAAGACGACAGACAACGTTGATCGAGGGTGAGGATACTAGGACAGAACGGTGCCCGTTGGTGGAACATACGACATGACGGTACGTAGAGGAGACAGACAAACGTTGAGTGATGAGGAGGTGATCTATACCTACCCTTTAGGTAGGAACCTCGGAGGATGACCCAATTGCTATTTTCCTTTTCCTTTCAGTTTTATTTAATTTTTACTTGTATCTTTACAGTTGGGCTTGTATTTACGGACCATTTTATTTTCTACACTCTTTTTGTTATATAGATTACTTGTGTTTGTATCTAGCTATGTGCTTAGTAGATTGTGTTTATAGTATATAATGTCAATGCCTTCCTAGTTATAGGGAATATACCTTTTGGTTCTAGTCGCCAGCCCCTGTCCTATGGAAGCCGGGTGTGGGGTACTCACGACATGGGTCCCAGGGGACGGGTGGTGACTCATCAAATCATAATAATTTTTTTTAAAGATTTATAAAACATTTGAAATGAATTAAAAATCCCAAACACTTTATGTACATGACATTAAACCAAATAATAAAACAATAAACAAAAAATCATCTAAAATATTGAAAAATTAATGGAATAGTTCTTATACTATATGAAAATATAATAAAAAAATAATGGTATTCATGTTGGGCATCCCAAAAATTTTACTTAGTCATATAAACATTCTTATTTATAATTTAATTTAAATAAGATCCTTTAGAAAACTATATTGTATATGGTTTAGGTAGTTTAGCATTGAAATAATATTTCGATAGAAAATCATTCTTTTGGCCTAGATTTTGAAAAACTTATAAATAATAATTAGATTCACAATGGTAAAATTATCCACACTTATAACAATTAATAGAACAATACCACCCTTTTTAATATTAATGAAGTTGTTTTTGTATAACTTTGGAAATTTTTCCTTATCGCCATGAAATTTTCTATTATTCTTTGGTCTAGTAATCTTTTTCAATATTATAAATTCATATACAATTTCTATTCCTGTTGTAATATTATATAATGATTCATTTAATATTTCTACATTAAAGTTAAGATTCCCATACTCCTTTTGTACAACTTCTAGATCATTCCAGATTTTTTATTTAGTGCTTGGACCAGTATTTTTCAATATTCCATTCTATGTATTTACCTTAGTCATATCATCCAACATATCTTTGAATTACTAATTATTCTCATTATCATTCTTGGAAATAGAATATTTTAACATTTTATTTTCTAAATTGAGATTATTTTATCCTTATCAAGCTTATTTATTATTTAAAAAAATGTTTGTACATGGTTATTTTCTTATCAATTACTTCATTACAATTGTTAAAAATCTAATTTAACTCATTATGTTGGCCTTTTTTAAATCTAGAACCATTATAGAAATCAGAATCATAATAAAAAATATCACAAAACATACCGATGTCATCTATTAAACAAAGGTTTTCAATATCCTTTTACATTTTAGATTCTTCACTCAAATCAAAATATTCTGTGAAAATCCATCCTACAACCAAATATTTATTCTTTTTTGGCCTTAATATTTCATTTTCTTTTTTTAATCTCAGAAACTCATATTTGGTATATGAAAAACTCTTGCAATAATAATATCAAGTATCAGAATATGGATTACCATTCTTTATTTTCCTTCTAAAATATTTTATTTTCATATTTTCCACTTATCCATGACAGCTTATATTTTCTTGATAAGTGATTATATATATTATCACTCCATGACTTAAATCATCACCATTATAACTATTTTAAGAACTTGTACTCTATCTTAAAGAATTATTATATATATATCTTTAGTTGATTTAAATGAAATTACCACATTTCTATCATTATCTTAATTGTTAATTTTTATCAAATGTACCCCTACTGTAATAAGGATCCTCTAATCTCATCCATGGTATATTTATCAATTTCATTTATTTATCTAATTATTACTTTCTTTGAATGATGATTCCTATATAGTTCTCAAATAATTATTTTAATCTACACTTCATTCTGCATTATCTCACCATGAGTAGTCATACTCTTCACAATCTTAGTAAACTTATAATATATCTCACCAATACATTAAATTTGAAACATCCTAAATACTTTAAATTATTCCTTTTGTATTCCAAGATCAATTCACTATAATTTTTTAATTCCTTAATGAGTGAATTTTAAAGTACACTAGATTAAAGAATATATTTTATATATAAAAACATTTTTGTAAACACTTCTAATAAGATAATGATAAATATAATTCATAATTTTATAACTAAAAACATATTTAATAGAATCATTACTGACCAATGTATCAAGATCAAATTACGGATATTTTTTAGGTCTAGGATATAGGTTAGCAATATAAATAAATCCAAAATAGATAATTCTTTGATACTAATTATTAAGGTTTCAATGATAAATCACTATAGGAAAACTCTTAAGGGGTATGATTTGATACCAATTATTATGTCCAAACATAGTTGATGGAAAATAAAAGTGGAAGGTTGAATTAATTTCTGTTAAATAATCATATTAGATTAAACTATAGAAAAATATTTAGTGGAATAATGTATAAAAATAATTTCATAAAAAAGTTGTAGTGATAGTGAAGAGTGGAGGAAGTAATGTAAACAGAGAGAATAAGACATTTATAGTAGTTTGGATCCAAATTATCATACATATAATCTTCACACTATTAACCCTTTGAATATAGAAATCCACTATAATAAATTTTTTTTAGGTTCTGACCAGTACTAACATATCATAGAACAAATCTATAACAACCTTTGAAGAAGGTGTAGATAGAGCCCAAGATTTCTAAGGAAGATCCATAACATAGTATTTTTTTTGTTGGTTCAAGAACAACCTTTGAATTTTTTTTGGATAGGCAATAGAACCAAGAGATACCTTTTAGTGTTATTATAACTATGTGTGAATGATGTTATAATTAATAAAACTATAATAAAAATAAATAAAAAAAATTAAACTAATGGATGTTGTAAATGATATACTGTTATAGAAATAGTGATCCAAATACCTTTTAAGAAGTGATGAGATGATGCATATTTAGTCAATCTATAATTTCTTCAGTAAATATAATTTGTTTTTAAAATAATTATCTTTACAATATTTTAGCGCTTATTAAATTGTAACAAGTTGTATATAGTTTGTGTCATCTCTATCTCCCACTACTTGTATAATATGACTTATATAAAGATTCTCCAACGGTGAAATACTTTAGTAATCCCCATGAAAATCTTTATAATAGTTAATATTAATATTATGAAGGTGTATCTATATATCTCACAATCTTATATAAACAATGGTTAGAAAATCTCAAAAAATAAATTAATAAAATAATTACTATATTTTTTCAATGTTTAATTACAAAGAATATCATTTAAAACTTCTACAAAAATATCTATGAAAATCGTTCTTGAATACTCATTCAAAGAATTTGAATAATTCTTGAAAACTAGATTCAAAATATATCTTCAGTAATATATATTTAGTCACATTGTAAATTCCATTAAATATAAGGATATAGATTCAATCATTTTAATTTTGAATATAGTTTCTTGAAATATATAGGTAGAATTTTAAAATACCATTCTCTTAAATGTAGTTTCATGAATGTACTCAAAAATATGTTCTTTCATGTAAAATATCTTTTAGGTACTTCTTAACAATATGTTCAACCATTTAACATATATTTACGATATAATTAGTAATAATTTTCTTATAACATAGTCTCACTATAACGCCCCAAGCTCACTCTTCCGGACTCGGCACAACAAAATGCTGTGTAAATTTGTTTTTTATAAAAGTGACAAAACAATTACACAACACTTTAAAGAAAATAGGACCTTTTACCGGTCTAGGTTCTGGAGTATTAGACAAAACATTACATTTATCATAGTTTTAAACAATAATAATTAAATTTTCCACTACGCTTCCACGCGCGCTAACTCCATAAGCAACAACATCTATGATATTCTCCTAAGATACCTAAAAATAATTTTAAAATAAAAGGGTGAGTGTTCAATTGCCCAGTAAGGGGTTTTGAAAACCTTTTGCTAAATCCCTTTTAAAAATATCACTTTGATAATACATTTGAAAATTTTTTATTTTTAAATTTATTTGTAAAACAACTTTTAAAAAATGATGTAATGCTTTTGAAAAATAATTATACTTTAAAAACATTTTTAAACGAATCCAATTATTTTCTTTGAAAATATTAAGTAAACTTCATTAAAACAAAACATCATTTTTAGGAAACTTAATTCATTGAAGGTTGTCATGGGCCTACCCACTTAACGAAGGATGGGTTCACTCCCCAATGACCGTATATTTTTACAATGAACAATCACCCATATTTTTTCAAAAACATTTAAAGTTTGATTTACATATATATATATATACTAGTATTGCTCACTGGAGTTTTTACCTTTAAACATGTCAATGCATATAAATAATCATTTACACTAATATCCATCTGTAAGTATATATATATATGTGTGAATTTTTATTGAAAAACACTTGTGAGTATTGATTCCCAAAAACTCATGTCACTTGGCATGTACATAAACACCGGCATAACCGATCTTCCATTGAAAAATAATAAAAAGAGATATCAATGTTTTTGTTTTCATGAATAAATGACTTAAACCATTCTTTTAATTCAAAATCATAAAATAATAATGAGCATGCACCGAAGATTATAAATGATATATTTTTAATATTTCATTCATGAGTAAAATTATAAATTAAAACATGTACATGACAACTTAATATTATAACCTGTCTATAAACATTTCATCCAATTCATTTCATTGTAAAATTTGTCCAACGTTCAGGAAAATGTGTACATACATATATATGAATATTCTTGTATGAAGTTTCATAAATGATCATTGATATATGGCTATAAACTTGGTTTTTATGACTTGTATGTCACATAATAAAATTAAGCTATTCTTAATTTATTAATTCATATGTGAATTGTTACTTGACTATTAAAATATTTAAAACAATTATATATATTTTCACATCATGAAGGTATATATATATATATATTATTCACTTGAATTTATATGTGATTTCCCTTCTAATATAAATTTTATTTACACAAATAGAATCATAAATTTAAAATAATTAAATTGTTCTAAAAATTATAGAACGGTTTAATAAACCTTATCAAAATATGTCCAAAACTACAAACATGTTGATTTTGGTTTAAGAGAACAATAAAAGAAACTTTTGTAGTAATAATTTTCCAATACCCAAAACCACAAAATATAAACCATATTATTTAAAAAAAAGAAAATCTGCCTTGAAATAAAAGAAAAAGAAGAATAATAATTTATTACTATGATGATTTAAAAGTGTAGAAAAATCCCCGTTACATACAAACCCATAAAATTAAAATCATGATAAACAAATAGTCACTTAAAACGTTATACTAAACCAAATTGTAACATAATTTTGATAAACATAAACATGAATGATTTAATTGAATAAATCAATTACAATTGAAAATTAAAGAAGAGAGGTTTTTGAAAACAAAATTAAACTATCTCTTACAGAAATAAAATTTCAAAATAAATAAATATTGGAAATAAATGTTTCACACTTACACAAACAATAATATGGGAATGCATAGAAAGTGATTTTGAAAATACATAATCCCTTACGGAAATAAGATTTCTAAATAATCAAAAGCTTGAAAATAAATATTTACCCTTACCTCTAATGGAACATTAACAGACCATTGATAGAACACAAAATACTTCGGCTGGAGAATAGTTTTTTTGAAGAGCAACAACACCCACTCAAGGTATTCAAAGAACATGCGATACTCAAATATGAAGGGTGGATATGAATCACTAGTATTCTATTTATAGACTTAGGAGGAATTTTTTTAAATTTCGTTCAGCTTTCATGACAAGATGATATATATATATATTATTGTCTTTATCCATTGAATACATTAATTAGAAGAAGACAAGAAAACCAATTTATAAATTTTTTATTTCCATCTTGCTTGATAGATGGGATGGATTCCAATACCATCAGAGCTGAATAAATATTTAAACATTCAATTTGAGAAGAATTCTTCAAAGAAGAATCTAGATTGGGTTGAAATCAAGCAGTGAAAACAACCAAAACATTAAAAAAAACATGAATATGTGGTGTCAAAAGACTTCTTATCAAGAAATATTGTACTCGAATATAAAATATATATATTGTTGCAACTGATTGAAACAGATGAATCCAAAATTAATATTTAGCTAGAATTATTGACAACATGATATCTTCATTAAACATATTATGCATAAAACTAGAAAATGACAACTATAGGTCCATAGATATCAATTGCCATGAAATTAAACAAAGAAAAACCAGCAATACGATGAACCTACATTTAAGAACAAATCTAGTTCGGGATTTTGGATCACAAAAACAAGTAGAACACACCTACTTGCAGATCTAGATGATGCGAAATAGATCTCCGAATATGAATCCTAAAATTCATTTTGAAACCCAAATGGTGAAATAAAACTGACCTTCATAAATCTCATCGGTGGTCAAACCTCTCACCGTTGACATCAAACTCCTACAAAAGTCTTCAACCTCGCACGAATTTGTCTAATTCAAAACTGAATATTGAACACTTCTTCTTCGAAGCCTAACATCAATCAGTCTCCTATCTCCCTCAGCGTCGGCTCATGAATCATCCGAAGAAGATGAAACCATTGCTTGAACTGTCTAGACTCCTGAAGGATGATTCTCCTGGAACGAAGCTCACGGCTTCGAATTCTTCCTCAGCGCGACTCTCTACCTTCGAACGAAATCCTCAAACACATTTTCTTCTTCTATTTTTATTTATTTCGATTATCATTTAAATTGTTTTTATTACACCATATATATATATATATCATATCCTTTCGTCGTTAAATATATATATACTTACATTTATAATTAGTTTTTTATTCTATTTAATCTTAAAATTAAAATAGTAATATTATAATTGCATTAATTTTCATAAGTACATATACAAAAATAAAAAAAATTCATACATATATTTATATATCGAACATAATAATGATTTTCATTTAAAAAAAATGTCATTTATTAAATAATAATTATTTTATAAAAGCATCATTTATAATTTAATGTGTTAATTTATATATATCAATTAAACAATCATTTCATCATCAATTTTATTAAAACATATCATTATATATTTATTCATAATAATTTCAAATTTAAAAAGAAAAGAGGTACTTAATCAAAATTCATTTTGTAAATTTTCATTATATGAATTTAATATTTATTAAAAAATTTATTAAACATACTATTGAATTAAGAAAATACTAAATACATATTTTATTTAGAATTCGGGGTGTTACATTCTCCCCCCGTTAAATGAATTGCACCCTCGCAATTGTTTCTTCGGACCTAAGAAAATTCTGAATTTTCATCTTCAAAATTAATGAATTTCTAAGGGGACATAACTATCCAAAAAAAATTCCAACACATAGAAAATTTTTCCTCAAAAGACAACATCTAATCTCTAAAGTTGTCTAGAACCTCCCTCTGATACCAATTATAACGCCTTGAGCCCACTCTTCCGGACTCGGCACAACAAAATGCTGTGTAAATTTGTTTTTTATAAAAGTGACAAAACAATCACACAACACTTTAAAGAAATGAGGACCTCTTACCGGTCTAGGTTCTGGAGTATTAGACAAAACATTACATTTATCATAGTTTTAAACAATAATAATAAAATTTTCCACTATGCTTCCATGCATGCTAACTCCATAAGCGACAACATCTACGATAATATCATATGATACCAGAAAATCATTTTAAAATAAAAGGGTGAGCGTTCAATTTCCCAATAAGGTGTTTTGAATTTTTTTTGATAAATACCTTTTAAAAATATCACTTTGATAATACATTTTAAAAATTTATATTTGTAAATTTATTTGTAAAAAAACTTTTACAAAATAATGTAATGCTTTTGAAAAATAATTATACATTAAAAAGATTTTTAAACGAATCCAGTGATTTTCTTTGAAAATATTAAGCAAACTTCATTAAAACAAAACATCATTTTGAGGAAACTTAATTAATTGAAGGCTATCATGGGCCTACCCACTTAACGAAGGATGGGTTCACTCCCTAACGACCTTCTATTTTTACAACGAACAAGTGCCCACATTTTTTTCGAAAACATTTAATGTTTTCTTTATATATATATATACTAGTATTGCACACTGAAGTTTTTACCTTTAAACATGTAAATGAATTTAAATAATCATTTACACTAATATCCATATGTAAGTATATATATATATATGTGAATTTTTATTGAAAAACACTTGTGAGTATTGATTCCCAAAAACTCATGTCACTTGGCATGTACATAAACACAAGCATACCCAATATTCCATTGATAAATAATAAAAAGAGATATCAATGTTTTTATTTTCTTGAATAAATTACTTAAACCATTCTTTTAATTCGAAATCATAAAATAATAATGAGCATGCACCGAATATTATAAATGATATATTTTTAATATTTCATTCGTGAGTAAAATTATAAATATAAACATGTACAAGAAAACTTATAATTATAACATGTCTATAAACGTTTCATCCAATTCATTTCTTTGTAAAATTTATCCAACGTTCATGAATTTGTGTACATACCTATATATGTATATGCTTGTATGATGTTTCATAAACGATCATCGATATATGTCTATAACCTTGATTTTTATGACTTGTATGTGACATAATAAAATTATGATATTCTTAATTTATTAATTCATATGTGAATTATTACTTGACTATTAAAATATTTAAAATAATTATATATATTTTCACATCATGATGGTATATATATATATATATTATTCACTTGATTTTATATGAGATTTCACTTCTAAAATTAATTTTATTTATACAAATAGAATTGTAAATTTAAAATAATTAAATTGTTCTAAAAATTATAGAACGATTTACTAATGATTATCAAAATATGTCCAAAACTAAAAACATGTTGATTTTGGTTTAATAGAAACATTAAAGAAACTTTGGTAGAAATAAATTGCCAACACCCAAAACCACAATATATAAACCATATTATTTAACAAAAGAAAATCTTCCTTGAAATAAAATAAAAAGAAGAAAAATAATCTATTACTATGATGATTTAAAAGTGTAGAAAAATCCCCCTTACACAAAAACCCATAAAATTAAAATCGTGATAAAAAAATAGTCACTTAACCCTTTATACTAACCCAAATTTGAACAAAATTTTGATAAACAAAAACATGAATGATTTAATTGAATAAATCAATTACAGTTAAAAATTAATGAAGAGAGGTTTTTGAAAAAAAGATTAAACTATCTATTATAGAAATAAAATTTCAAAATAAATAAATATTGGAAATAAATGGTTTACACTTACACAAACAATAATATGGGAATGAATAGAAAGTAATTTTGAAAATACATAATCCCTTACATAAATTAGATTTCAAAATAATAAAAATATTGAAAATAAATATTTCCCCCTTACCTCTAATGGAACATTAACAGACCATTGATAGAACAAAAAAGGCTTTGGCCAGAGAATAGTTTTTTTAAGAGAAACAATACCAACTCAAGGTATGAAAATAACATGCGATTCTCAAATATAACGGGTGGATATGAATCACTAGTATTCTATTTATAGACTTATAAGGAATTATTTTATAATTTCATTATGCTTGCATGACAAGCTGATATATATATATTATTTTCTTCATTCATTGTATACATTAATTAGAAGAAGACAAGAAAAACAATTGATACATTTTTTATTTCCATCTGGATTGATAGATGAGATGGATTCCAGTACCATCGAAGATAAATCCATATTTAAACATTCAATTTGAGAAGAATTCGTCAAAGACAAATCTAGATTGGGTTGAAATCAAGCAGTGAAAACAACAAAAACATTAAAAAAACATGAATATGTGGTGTCAAAAGACTGTTAGTCGAGAAATATTGTACTCGAATAGAAAATATATATATATTGTTGCAACTGATTGAAACAGATGATTCCAAAATTAATATTCAACTAGAATTATTGACAACACGATATCTTCATTAAACATATTATTCATAAAACTGGAAAATGACAAATATAGGTCCATAGATATCGATTGGCGTGAAATTAAGCAATGAAAAACTAGTAATAAGATGAAACTACATTTAAGAACAAATCTAGTTCGGGATTTTGGATAAAAAAACAAGTAGAACAAGCCTACTTGCAGATCTAGATGATGCGAAACAGATCTCCAAATCTGAACCCTAAAATTCATTTGGAAACCCTAAACGCGAAACAGAACTAACCTTCAGAAAGCTCATCGGTGGTCTAACCTCTCCCTGTTGACATAAAACTCCTACGAAAGTCTTCAACCTCACATGAATTGGTCTGATGAAAAACCAAATATTGAAAACTTATTCTTCGAAGCCAAACACCAATCAGTCTCGCATCTCCCTCAGCATCGGCTCGTGAATCATCCAATGAAGATGAAACCATTGCATGAACCGTCTAGACTCCTGAAGGATGATTCTCCCGGAACGAAGCTCACGACTTTGGATTTTTCCTTAGGGTGACTCTCTACCTTTGAACAAAATCCTAAAACACATTTTTTTTTCTATTTTTATTTATTTCTATTATCTTTTAATTTTTTTTATTACACCATATATATATATATATATATCATATCCTTTCATCATTAAATATATATCTATATACTTACATTTATAAAAAGTTTTTTTATTCTATTTAATATTAAACTTAAAATAGTAATATTATAATAACATTAATATTCATAAGTTCATATACAAAAACAAAAAAAAATCATACATATATTTATATATTGAACATAATAATGATTTTCATTTAAAAAAAATGTCATCTATAAAATAATACTTATTTTATAAAAGCATAATTTATAATTTAATGTGTTAATTTATATATATCAATTAAAAAATAATTTCATCAGCAATTGTATTAAAACATATCTTTATATATTTATTCACAATAAATTCACTTTTAAAACAAAAGTGGTATTTAATCAAAATTCATTTTGTAAATTTTCATTATATGAATTTTATATTTATTAACAAATTTATTAAACATACTATTGAATTAAGAAAATACTAAATAAATCTTTTATTTACAATTCGGGGTGTTACACTCGTAGTGAATCCTAATATTCCATTTCAAAAATATCACACCCTCATATAACTTTTAGATAATACGTTGGATTCAACGAAATGTTAAACTTCAATAAATAAAGAAAAATATTTACATTATATAACTCATTAAATCCTATAATAAACACTTCTAAACAACTATTAAAAACATTTTTTGAATATTAGAATAATTTACTATATATTATAATAATGAGAAAAAACTAGTATAACCTGTACTAGATCAAAATATAAACAATAAAGAAATAGAGTTTAGAAACACTGATATCATTTCCTTAATGTTATAAAATCATGTTTATGCATTAGAATACATTTGTATCAACATAAAATAGAGATATAACTTGACATATCATTCAAGTGGTTATGGAATGTGAATCACAAACACAACATCCATTATTTTAAGAACATAATGTAAAGATCCAACTTAAGAATGCATTATTCATGATAACTTAAACTATATATTCATATCATAACCATTGATATAATAATATCATAATATCAAGTATAAATCATAAGAGAAAACTCCTACAGGTCTTCTACAATTTGAAAATATTATATAATATTCCATATATAAGATTAAAATTTTTAAAATGTAAGATTCAACTATAAACATAAGCGTAAATATAAAAATGTAAGAGTAAATTTAATAATGTAAGAGTAAATACATAGGAAAAATTATGAACTATCAAATCATAAGAGTCAAAAAAATATAATCATCATTTAATTAAAAAACAAAATATAAAGGTAAATATTATGTATATAAGATTAAATTACCACTATATCCAATACTTAAAAAACTCTACTCAATACATGATACTTGGAACATAATAACTCTAAAATAAATAATAATGATAATAAAACATTTGAATTAATAAATAATCTTCAAATAGTGACTAATAATCCTTGATTCCTTCTAACATAGAATGTGATAATAATAGAATAAGTCATAAACAATAATAAAGAAGAGATGAGATATATATGTATTTATCTAATAATAATTTCAAGTGTATAAGATCCACTCAACACTAGTCCCATATCTTGATAGTGCAGATTTATACTCATAAACAAATAGTGGTACCTAGAAACACTTCATTGACCTTAAATAGATACGTTTAAGATATTTATATGGAAATCTCATATGAAAACTTACTATGTAATTTAATATTTTGGTCACATGATATCATATAAAGTAGGATTCATAGTTTGTTTTATTATCATTTAATGATTTATTTGTATTTGTTCACTACATTGGATGTATATATCATTATTTACCATGTCCATGGATTAATTCAAGGCTCTACCATCCCAATCATGTTTCCAAATATATATTATTATTATAACTAGAAGTAAAAAACATTATTTTTAAAATTTATTAATGTCATACTACCAATGAAACACATGATGAAATCTTCCTCCCCATAAAAATAATTTTTCATAGTTTTTTCATGCATCAAAGCATGTGATCAAATGATATACCATGACGATGATTTCAAGTCAAGAGACCAAAAACCTTTTCATAGATATGAACATCCAAAGACACCTAAAACACGTGAGGTATTTATGGGTTATTAAGAAATCATTGCAACAACATAGTTAATGATATAATATATTATTCTTATATTAATTATTAATAATTAGATAGTTATATTTATAATAAATATATTATGGAATTTTTAATTCAAAAAGAAAATATATTTAATTAAACACCTTTATTATAATGTTTATTTAAAAGATTAATTTATAAATTTTAAAAATTTTAATTTGAAAATATTAATATAATTTTTGAAATTATAATATCAAAATTTTCTTTGGGTTATTTTTTTTTTGATTTTTCATAAAATATTGATTTTTAATGAATAATGAAAAATAACGGTTTAAAAAAAACTTATTTATTGTAAATAACTTAATTTAAAAAATATTTTGAATATGATTTAAAATAAAATATTTATTATTTATTAATATTTAATCAAATATATTGATTTTTATATATCTTGATATTGTTTTTTATTTTAAGTTTGTTTTTGGGTTTTAAAAACGGTTTCTTTCTAAAAACTGTTTTAACATGAATAAAATGTATCCCTTTTAATTAAATAAAATAATACCTAATTGGGAATATTTTAAATTAAATTTATTGATTATATATTATTAAATATAGATTTATTTTCATGTAGTTATTATTATTATATATAGAGTTATTATAAAATCATTTTTTTCACACAAATACTCATCTTGAAAACCTTCTTTTTCATTGTGACTACAAGTTTTATTTTAAATTAAATATTTCACTTATTTGAATTAAATTTAGTAAAATTGATTCCATATTTGAATCAGAATAATTTATATTTTCTAATAATATCAACTTATTTTTTTGACTAGAATGAATTGTGAAAATACTAAAATTAACAACTGCAGTTAAGGTGAAAATGGATTTACGAGGGGGTTTCACTGAAAATACAAGAGAAAAATAACCTAAAAACTAGTATAAAATTTATTAGATAAAAATATTTTAGCTATATAAATTATTATATCAATAATGGCCCATTTTTGGATCCTTGTGACATGAAAGAACATTATTGGAATTCAATATTTTCAAAAATTACAAGTGTGACACTCACCTCACTTATAAAAGGCCAGCAACTCTCCTCCTATATTCACACATTCAAAATCCATTTGTTTGGACAATAACTATACCAATAAATTTTATAATTCCATCATTTCATCCTAGAGGCCTTATTTTTTATATTAATGTAACCAAGGATGGACTTTGGTGAAAACCAAAAGAAGTCACCCAAAGAAGAGACAACGTTCTTCAGGGATACTTTTTATTTTATTTATTCATAAACCTAATAAAATTATTATTAAAACATGATTATCTAATAAAATCGTTATATTAAATATATTTATAAGTAATTATATTAATGGAACATCCTAAATCTTTCTCCTCTCCCATAAAATGGTTGATGAAACCATCATTTATATGTACGACAGACTACCTCCTCACGAACTGATGTTATTCATTTTTTCATTACCACCACTCACAGTTGTGTATTAAGATGGATATAAAGTATATAAATTAGATTTATAACATAATTATACATCTTGAGTAATTGTATCATATATAAATTTTTTAATTTCCATTTCATAGGGGATACGATAACGTCACTCTTTTGCACGATAGACTACCGCCAAGTGAAGCGATGTGATTCATTTTTTTGTATCTCTATGCATAGAATGTAATAAGGTTAAATATATGAAATATATGTGATATAAATTAAAAAATTAGTATATTAATTAAATATTTATCATTATTAACATATAATATATCATTTTATTTTTTTCCTTTTCATTCACTAAAAAAGTGATAAAGTCATTTTTGTATGTGTGGACTACCTCTTTCACGAAGCAACGTGACTATATTTTCATTAACACACCGCATATATAATATATATAAGTATATTTAAATAAATAATATGTCATATATTATATTATTATAAATACTAAATTATAAATTATTACATACCTTTTTTCTATAACGATTGTTGAAAATGGAAATATAACTCACACATACATACAACATATCATTTCCATGATTTAATGATACTTCATTTCTCAAAACCATATTTCTAGTTTGGTATTAAAACTATAATTTATGTATAAATATGATAATTATTTTTTGATAATTATTTTTTATATGTTTAAATAATGACCACTTTGACCAAAGTCATCCTACCAAAGTCATTTTTGGCACATAAGCCAAATATTATCAAAACATTTGATGTAAACTTAATAGATTAAGAAATAATATATAACATTGTATTAAGTGAAAAAAATTGTAAACAAGAATAATGATTTAAATCTAGTTAAAAAATAACAAAATTTTATTTTTCATGAAGGTAAAGAACATACATGATAATTTAGACTCAAGGTAAGGGATTTTGTCTCAATTTACTTTATTTGAGGCATATTTTGATGTTTTGAACCTATATTATTTTACAAGATATATATATAGACCAATTAAAATTTTATATCATAAATTCATCTATTCTCATATTATTTAATTTTTTGTTTAATTTTATCCTTTCATGGGGCTGATGATTCAAATATTTCCAAGGTGATAAGGGACTTTTCTTTAAAAAATATTCTCTTGATGATTTCCTTCCAACTATTCCTCTACCTTGTCCATTTTTTTAAATTGATTTTAAGAAAGTTTTTATGGATATTAAAGATATATAAATTAAATTTTATATCTCTTTTAATTTATATTAATGGTCTTCAAAATGAATATTTTTATGTGTTTTATATGAAATATTTAAAAAATGACAAAATGAATGTTCTATACAATAACAATGAATTTTATGACACCATTAATATTAATTGAGTTCAATATTACTTTCAAATATTTCATTTTTTATTAAAATAAGCAATAATTTTGTCTATTTTTTGGTATTTTGGTAATAAAAATGGGTTTCTAAAGGGTAAAATTATTTTGGTATTGAAAATTGGTTTTTAAAAGAAAAACATATTTTGATATCAAAAAGTGATTTTCTTATAGGTTTAAAAGAGTTTTTAAAATTTTTTATGATGAAAAAGTGAAAGAACAATTTTTTTATCTATTATATAGTACTTGGCCATAATAAAAGAGAAATGGTTTCACCCAGATTGTATTCGGTGAGACCTTTAGAACTTATATGATGAGTGTACCCAAATATATACTGGTTAGCCTATTTTATATTAAATTATTTGGGTTCCCAAACACAACTAAAATTAACAGATTAATGGTCATTTTCTTTATTCGAAAGAAGGATGGATTAACTAAAGGATTTTTCTTATGAATTTAACTAGGCTCTTGTTACTTTTGGCACATGTTTAAAATAGTTTATGAGTGGATACTCTAAGTTAGTGAAAATGGTTTTTAATGTAATTATATATTTTAAGGATTCATTTGAGGAAAAATTGTGTGTGCGTTTTTCTCATTCAAAAATGTTATATTTCATATGATCAAAGAAAAATAAAGATAAAGGTAAATGTTATATGAGTTTCCATGTTTTCACTGGACTAAATGTCTCTTTATTTTTATATCCCCTATTAAGCTCTTTGTGCTTATCCCATGTTTTTAAAATGTTTTTAATTGGATTTAAATATAAATTAAGGGAAATAAAGTATTCAACATAAAATTCATGAAGAATTTCTATGAAAATAAATGATGATTTATTTTAAAAGTTTTATAATATGGAAAAAATAGATACCAATATGAAGTGTCCACTTACTATTATTTGGTTTTGTAGTAAATGAATTATAACCTAATTCTATAAAACCATTTTTGTGAAATGATCCTAAAATGGAAGAGAATTAATTACTGACATAAAACTCAATATTATGTAATTTTTAAAGTTGGGTCCCTATAGTTAGTATTATAGGATGGTTTAGATAACTTTATAAGTTAGGATAAAGTTAATATCATTATCTTGATAGATTTTTCCATATGGATAAGTTGATATGATATATAATTTTAAGATTGTCAAGTTATTTCGTCAAAACTATATATGTTCAAAATGGTTTTCCATAGAGTAAATATGGAATTTTTAGTGGGAAGACAATGAGATTAAAATATCCTTCCAAATCAGCATCCTGAGATAGTTGGAATAGGAATAGAAAAATTTATTGTATTGATGGATTAGTGGACACAAGTTATAAATGGTGGTGGTATCCATTCTAGAGAGGAACTTGAACTACCACAAAAGAACTTGTCTATTGAGGAGAATTTCATGAGGTAAAATACCTCATCATTAAGTGGATTATATAACCATATGGTAGCCAAGAGATGTATCAATTATCTGGAGAAGATATTTGATGTCATGGGATATACAAAATGTCAAAAGGTAACTCTTTCAATTTTTTATTTTGAAAGTGAAGTTGATCGATCTAGGTATTTGGTTAAGAATACCAGAGAGAAAGATGAACTTGATTCTATGGAATGAGAAACATTTAAGCATATTTTCCTTGATAAATATTTCCCAAAGGTTGTTCAAACCCATATGGAAAACAATTCTTGGAATTGAGATAAAAAGATGAATCCTCTGTAGCTGCATAAGTGAAAAAATTCACAATATTGTCTGGGTATGTTCCAAATTTTATTTAGGAAATTGATTGTAAAATTAATAGATTTTTCTTAGGGTTGAAACCTTGTTTATGAAGATCATTGGCTGTATGGGAATTTAAAAGTTACGAGAAAGTGGATTTCTGTGTAGATAATGTTTAGAATGAGTTTACTGTAAAAAATTATTAAAATTAGACATTCATCAAAGCAATGTAAAAATAAGCCTCGCGTTGCATGCCTCTATTACATTTTAAATCAATTTTGGTCAAAAAAGGTGAGAAAAAAGGGATGAAAGTTGTTTCCTTAGGAAATCGTGGAGATCTTATTAATAAGGTTTATGAAATGAATATTTCTAGTACTTATAATAATTATCTCACCCATGCTAATCTCTTAGGATTCCTAGAGGCAGTTCATAATTCTTAGTCTAACAATTAGAATAATAAGCTTCTTAATATGTCTAATATTTCTGCTATTAAGACCCCAAAATTATTTCATGATGAGGAAAAGAGGGATCACTTGTATTTTTGCGATACTTCACATGAGGATTATAAAAAATATTATCAGATTGAGAATGATTTCTTGCAATATAGTGCTAAAAAGGTGAAAAAACCAATGGTTGATTCGGTTGGTTTCATCACTCTAACTACCATAAGACTCAAAATCACATATATTACTCTAAAATTGAGAGAAATTTTATCACATGATTATAAGAGGCCTATAGTAACATTAAAATAATTACCCCCATAGACTATGGTATTTGAACATGTGATTTCATCTGTTGATGATGTTTATTTGAAAGAAAAAGATAATTATGATGATTATGATCCTGCTATGATGGATTCGTATAAAATTGAGGAGAAATTAGAATTCACGAAGGAATTATGCTCCTAGATGGAAGATATTGATACAATTTTTTCTATTAATATAAAAATGGTGATATGTTTTCTGAGACCTACCTTCAAATCAGAAAGAGTATGCTTATTAAAGTATTGTAGAATTTAAAAAAAATCTATATTTCAACTGTAGGGAAATTCTATTAAAATGACCCATCATTATTTTATTCTTTTATTGGATGGGTTTTTTATAATATATGTGTTTATTAATGTCCTTTTCTTTGTTGTTTTACCTTGAAGATTATTTTGAGCACTTTGAAGCTTTCTAACATGAGATTTCTGTAAAAAGTTTGTTCCATCCAATTTGGATGGGAGTTCAGTCAACCATGGATTTTTTTGGACTTTGTACTGGGAGATGGTCAAACATGGAGATGTTAATATTTTTATTTTTTATTTGAATAATATATAAGTGTTTTGGATTTATATTTTTCAATCAATGTTTAGTTACTTAATAGTTTGAAGAATAAACATTACTGTGGTGATTTTTCTTAGAATCTTCTTGATGTTTTTTAATGGTTTCTTAAAATTCTATTGTTCTTTTCTGACTACCATGTGATTCCTTAAATTTTATGCTACAAACCTTGAAGGAAATCATCTGTCAGTCTTTTTTTCTTGTCCTACTTTTGGCTATTTTTGTCATTTTCTTCGGTATAGTCTTTCAGTTGGGTTTCTTAAACATGCTATGATATGTGTTATTTATGGCTATTAGAGCATTAATATCGAGAAATGACCCTGTTTTATTTTTTGAATGGTATTTGAGGTTCTATTTGATCTAGATCGGCAACATTAAATTTTAGGAATTTGGTTACATTTTCGCTGTTTCATACTCTATATCTTATGATAAATTTATGGTAGTGCTTATTTTATTTCATCTCAAAGAAATTAGATACTTTTTCAGTGTTTTGAATTGTTGGATTCTATAGAATTCTTATACAACTATGGACTGCAATGAAATGGAAATATTCAATGAGGCAATGATGATCATAAAAAATATTGATGATGTTGATGCATGTTTTCCTACTCAATTTTTCTATGCTTTCTCTTATTGGGTATATTCCATTTTAATGTTTGTCATTCTCAGTTAAACTATTATTGTTTCATGATCATTTTACTACATGTAATCATTGTACTATGTTTTTTTAATAAATTCTTATGAAGTGTTAGTTGGGTTTTAAATTCACACATCAATATTCTCAAAATAATAGTGTGTTGACCTTTCCTACAAATCTTATTGAATTATCCATAGTACAGTATGCTATCATTTTGGTTATGTATCGGAATTTAATTTATCATGTTAATATATATTTCATAACCATGAAAGTGTTGATCAATTATTTCATGCCTTTGATAACATACCACGAAGACGATGAATTCATTTTAGATGGCAGTAAATTTTACCTAGCTCATATTGTTGAGAAGAAACAAACTATTCAAATATATGATTTTTCAGTAGTTAATTAATACATGAATTTTTTTCTAGATGATTTTATTGGTGTTATTCTTAACCGTGAGGTTGAGTTTAATATTTACTTATTTCATAATTCAAAGCCTATTTATATACCCCCTTATCAAATTTCTCAAGTGTAACTTTTAAAATTAAAAAATAAATTGCAGGATTTATTAGATAAAGGTTACATTTGACCTAGAACATCACCATGATGGGGTAATTTATTGTTTGTTAAAATGAAATATGGTTTAATGAGTCTTTTCATTGATTATACTTGATAGAATAATAACACTATTAAAAATAAGTATCATTTTCCTCATATTGATGAGTTTTTTTATTAGCTCCTAGGAGAATAGTATTTTTAAAAGGTTGATCTAAGTACTGGGTACCATCAGCTAAAGATTTAAGAGGGTGAAAATATATTGAAAAAATTTCAGACTAGATATGGGCTCTATGAGTTTTTAGCCATGCCTTTTGGGTTTTCCAATTCACATATTTTATTTATAGACCTTATGAATAATGTTTTTAATGGGTTATTTGAAAATTTTGTGGTTGTATTTTTTGATGGAATTTTTTATATATTTTATAAGATAAAAGGAACATGAAACACACCTATGGATTTTTTTAAATAAATTAAAAGAAAAGAAACTATATGAGAAATTTAGTAATTGGGAGTTTTGGTGGAAACAAATCTCTTTTCATGGAAATATTATATCTAAAGATGTAATAACTATTGAACATGAAAAAATGGTTTTTGAATAATTTCCAATAGAAACAAATATCCTAGTGATTTGTATTTTTCTTATATTAATGGGTTACTACTAATGGTTTGTTCCAAAAATTTCTCAGTTATTGATCCCACAGACTATTTTTACTCAAATAGAGTGAAATTTATCTCAAAAAAAGAATGTGATGATTTTTTGGGAACTAAAAAGAAGATTAGTGAATGATATAGTTTTGTCCCTGCCTTCCAAAAATTGAAATCTCATCATCTGTAATGGGTCTTCATTAAAAGGACTTCGTTGTGTCCTAATGAAAAATAATGAGGTAAATTATTATGCTTCATGTCATTAGAAACCTCATGAGTTGAATTACCCTATTCATGATATGGAATTATCTAATGTTGGTTTTTATTTAAAAATATAATGGAATTATTTGTAAGGAGTAAAGTGTGAAATATATTCTTATTAAAAATTAATAAAGAATATATCCACACAGAATTATTTTAAAATGAGACATAGAATATGACTAGAACTGTTTAAGGAATATGGTGGCCTAATTAATTACCATATTGGAAAATCACACAATGTGGTTGATGCGTTGAGTCAAAAAAAATAATGTTACATTAACCATGATACATTTGGATTGGGACCCTTTACTTATTGAATTGATAAAATTTAGACTAGAATTTGTGGATGTAAGGAAATATCTTATTTTTTTAGGTTCCAATACAACCAAATTTGTCAGAAATTATGAAATCTTAGAAGGAGGATCAATATTTATAGGAAAGGTAGAATTCATAATGAAGGGTAGGTTTATAATTTTAATATTTTTTAAAAATGTTTTTTATGATTTGGAATAAGATTATGTGTGAATTTTGATTCCCAATTGAGGAAGGACTTATTGAGTGAAGATCATATAACTCTATTTTCCATTTATCAAGGTAGCACTATGATATACAAATACATTTGACAGTATCACTAGAGGGATGAAATAAATAGAGATAATCCTGAATTTACCAAGAAGTGTTTGACTTGTCACTAGGTTAAATAAGAATGAAAATTACTGAAGGTTATTCTTTAAAATTTTCCATTGATGGTGTATAAATTGGAAAATATATCCACGGTAATAATGAAATTTGGGTTATTGTTGATCGTTTAAATAAATATGTACATTTCCTTACAATTTGAGATAAAATTCCTTTAAACAATATTTGTTGACTACAGCTAAATTATAAAGTCTGGTTATATAGAGTTCCTCTCTTCATTGTATTATACTACGATCCTAGCTTCACAATTAATTTTTGGGAGGGAATTCCAAAGTCATTGGGTACTTAATTAAATTTCAGTATGACTTTTCAATCTAAATATAATAAAAATTATAAGTAAAAAATTCATTTTGGAGATATAATTCATTCATGTTAAATGGATTAAAAATGATATTGGGATCAACATATTTCTTTGGTTAATATTTCTTATAGTGATAGTGTTCATTCCAGCATAAAGATGGCACCATTTGATGCATTATATATAAAAATTTGGTGAACAACATGTGTTTTTGATGACATAGGAGAAAATAAGTTTATGGGAGTATAATTAGGTGAGGAAATTTATAAGAACGTGTGGTTGATTTAACAACATATGAGGATGGATCATAGCAGGCAGAAATGTTATGTAGATAATCGAAGAAAATATCTTTCTTTTGAGGTTAGTGATCACGACTTTATCAATGTTTCCCCATAGAAAAGTGTTATAATTTTTGGTAATAAGGGGAATATATGTCCATTGTTCATTAGAACATATTAAATCCTAGAGAAATTTGGATCAGTTTCTTACCTAGTGTCCTCACCTCCCAGTTTATCTTAGGCACCCGAGATATTTCATGTTTCAGTGCGAAAGAAATATGTACCAGATTCATCTCATTTTTTGTTATTTGAAGAAGTTTAACTATAAGGGTGTAATTATTATGATGAATGTACAATTTATATTCTTGAAAATATAAATCAAGTTTTTTAGAATAAGGTTATTTACTAGGTTATGGTTTTATGGAAAACCCATATGGTTGATGAGGCCACATGGATATCTGAATATACTATGAGGGAAAAATATCCCCACTTATATAAAAAGTGAATAGAATTCTGAGGGATAAATTTTATAAAGGGGGTAAGAATCTAGAAATCTAGTTAATGATAGAATAAATCATTTTCACATTTATTAATATGAATTGTTTAGTAATATTCATTATATAAATATTATGTAATTTCTAAATCAAAAATGAAATTATTTTAATTAAATACATTTTTATAAAGTTTAATTTAAAAGTTTAATTTCTATATTTTATTATTTGAATTTTAAAATATGAATATAATTTTTGAAATCATAATATTAAAACTTAATTTGAGTGAAATTTTTGGATTTTCAAATAATATTTATTTTTCAATGAATTGTGAAAAATAATTTTTTTTTTGAAAAAAAATGTTATTTGTTTTCAATAATTTAAGTTATAATATTTTTTTATACGAATTAAATTAACATAAGTATTATTTATTTATATTTAATCCACATAAGTAATTTTGAAAAAGAAATTATATTGGTTTTTAGTATAAGTTGTTTTTGGTTTTAGAAAATGGGATTTTTCAAAAAAACTGATTCAAATTGCACAATATTTATCCATTTTAATTAATTAATATATTACCAAATATGGAACAATTTAAATTAAATGTATAGATTATATATCATTGAATATTAATTCATTTTTATAAAATGATTATTACTCAATGAGTTAATATAAAAACATCTTGTTTTAAAAAAAAACTCTACCTGAAAACCTTCTTTTCATCGCATTGGTGGGTTTTATTTTAAATTAAAATTTTCCACTCATGTATATTAAATTTTTTAATATTTATTAAATATTTTTAATTATAATAATTTATATTTTCTGAAAATTTCATCCGAATGTTTTACTAAAAGGAATAGTGAAAAAAGTAAAAGTTAATTATCATGGTTAAGGTTAAAATTAATTTACCGGGGTTTAAATAAAAATAGAAGAGATAAAATAAACTAAAAAATTATCTAAAATATATTTGATGGATATATTCAGACCTTATACCTTATATTCTTGGGAGTAGACCATTATTGGATTGTTTTACATGAAACAAACATGGATGGAATCCATTCTTTTTAAAAATTACAAGTGTGTTACTCACCTCACTTATAAAAGGCCACACACTCTCCTACTCTATTAACACCTTAAAAAACCATTGATTATATAAATAAAAACTAAAATAACTTCTCTATTTACATACTTTCATCCTATAATCTTTATTTTGGGCATAAATCTAAGCAGGTAAGTCCTTTGGTGAAAACCAAACGAAGCTACTTGAAGAAGAGGTAAATTTTATCAACAAGCATTTTTATTTTATTTATTCCATCAAATGGGATACAAAATCATCATTCGTGTGTATGGAGGACTACCTCCTCACGATTCGATGTAATTTTTTCCTTTAACACCTATTATTGTTGGGTATGATTCAGGATAATATATATATATATATATATAGTATTTATAATATAATTATTCCTCTTGAGTCATTTTATCATATATACCATTCCACATTACATTTAGAAGGGGGTGTGATAGTGCAATCATGTGTACGATGGACTACCACCTCACAAAGTAATGTAATCTGTTCTCCACTAACTCTTTAAAAGGTAGGTAATAAGGGTAAATATAATGAATATATGTGATATAAATGACATAATTATAATATTAATGAAATATTTATCATTCATAAATGATTATATATCAATTTATTTTTTACCTTTTTACTCACTAAAAAAGTGATAACCTCATTCATGTACGTGTGGAATACCACCTTCATGAAGAGATGTGACTCTATTTTTATCACCAATCCACTTTTATGATATATATAAGTAAATTTTAAAAAATAAAATTGCATATATCATATTATTATCATTTTTGAAGGATAAAATATTACTTACCTCCTTTTTATAACAATCATAAGAAATAGAATCCTTACTCATACGCACGTACGACCTACTATTTTCATGATCTTAATTTACTTCACTTCTCAAAAACATAATCTATTTCTAGTCTTAAAAGTATAATTTATATATCAATACTATAATTATTATATGATTATTATTCTATATATGATTAAATAATGAACTATTTCACCATAATCAACATAACAAATTCATTTGTTATACATAAGCTAAATATCATTAAAACATTCAAAAAACATAATTTATTTAGTAATCATGTATAATATGGTAAATAATTAGATAAAATTAAAAATAATAAATAAAATAATTAACATAATTTTATTATTAAGGAAGATAAACAACATACGTGATGAGTCAAACTCAAGGTAAAGTACTTTATTTCGATTTCCTTTTATAGAGGAATATTATGATTTTATGCACCTATATTATTTTACGAGGTGTATATAAAGATCCTTTGAAATTTTGTATTTGGTGTTTCATTTTTATCGTGATATTTAATGTTTTTTTTAATTTTATCCATTCATGGGTATTTTGATTCAAATATTTCCAAGGTGATAAGGGGGTTTCATTAAAAAAACTTATTTTAATGATTTCTTTCTAACAATTAATCTTCTATATCTATGTCTTTAAACTGATTTTATTAAAACAAAATTTGTGAAAAAAAGATTTAAAATGTAAATTTTATGTCACTTTTACTTTTTTCAATGGGTTTCAAAAGGAATATTTTACATGTTTTATACAGAACGTTTTGAGAAACATTAAAAGGAATGTTTAATATGGTGACAATGACTTTTTATCCACCATTATCATTACTTGATTTCTATATTCCTTTACTATATTTCCTTTTTTATTCAAGAATAAAACCATTTTTCTTTTTTTGGGTATTTTGGTAATGAAAATTGTTTATCAAAGGAAAACAGTATTTTGGAAATAAAAATGGACTTTCATAAGAAAAGGGTAGTTTGATATCAAAAATTAGTTTTCTTAATATTTAATAGATTTTTTCAAATGTTTTATGATGAAAAAGTTAATGAATAAATTTTTTTATTCATGATATGATACCTAAGCATTACACATGAGAAATGTGGGTTCCCAGATAGCGTAGGGTGAGCTCTCTATAGTTTATATAATGAGTGCACCCAAATAGTAATGGGTGAGTCTATTATAAATTAACTGATGGGTGAATATAGATAGTTGTCCAATTCATTGGGTAAATTTCCATTTATTAATAGGAAATAAAAATAGAGATATCCAAGTTTTTCTCCTCTGAATTTAACCTGTATCTAGTTACTCCTGACATGGGTTTAATATGAGTTATGAATGTGGTGCTCTAAGTTATTAAAAATGGGTTTTCATTGATTTCTATATTTTTATGAATTCCTTTGAGAAATATTACATGTGTTTTCATGAGAAACTGTTTTATTTAATATGCTTAAATAATTTTCAAGATAAAGGTAAATGTTATATGACTTTTCATGTTCTCACTAGACTAACAATTCTTTCTTTTTATTTCCACTACTATCCTTTTTGTGCTCATCAAACATTTATAAAATATTTTTCATAGTTTTTAAGTACGGGTAAGGTAAAAGAATTAGTCATGTTGAAATACATAAATATTTTTCGTGAAAAAATTTCATAATTTATTTTAAAAAGTTTTATTTTATTAGAAAAATGTATACCAATCAGAAGTGTCCACTTTATATTATATGGTTTTTAATGTATATATTATGACCTAATTCTCTAAAACACTAAACTTTAAAATATCCTTATAGTGAAATAAAGTAAATTTTTAACTAAAAACAAGATTATGTAATATTTAATGCTGAGTTCTTATACTCGTGATCTTTTTTTCTCAAGACCACCAAGTGTGAAATTCATGAAAAGAACTCTTGATGCCTATGATCTCTTAATACCTGATAATTAGACATCATCCATTTCTTATAACAATGATGTATCTATACCTATGATATATATCTATGATTACAATTATTGTATCTCAAGGATATCATTATAGTTGGAAACTAATATAACCATTTTATATAACAAATAATCCAACGAAATTACCATAAAAATAGTGTATTTAGGAGTAATACACAATTATGGTAAGAATAAATAATTCATAACTAACTTTATACATGAAACAGTAATTTATAAGTACCACTCGGGTTAGGTCAAGGGAACACACTTTTACAATATATATCACTATTTATTATGCTATAGTGATATGGATTTTCCCTCATAATATACAACATTATAGGGTATATCACTATTTTAAATATAGATTTTCGTTAATTTTCAATTATTAAATGAAATAATAACTTATAAAATGTATATAAATTATAAATAAATCATTTTAATTTTTTTATTAAATTTATTGAGGTTCAAAAAATTGTATTTTAATAATGATATGTTCATAATTTAATTATTAAATATTTAAATAAATTTGAATTATTTATATTAATGAATTATTTTGAAAATATTTAGACTATTAAAATGTTTTGGTAGATGATATTTACATTTAAATGTGCTTTAAATAAATTTTTTAAGTCAATACTAGATATATATTTGGTGTATGAAATAAATATGTAAATTAATATAGTATATATAATATTTAAATAATATCAATTTTCAGATAATCAGTTTTAAATTTTCATATTTATTTAAAATGTGAATAGTTTGTTTTTTATATCCTAGATATTAAATACAAAGGACCTATTTTGTATACTAATAGACCTAATTAATTTCATTATTATTTTGGTTTGAATTTTTGTCAACCATTGATTTGAGAAAAAGAAACTAGTGAATAAAAAATTCTGACACCCTTTTAACTAGTGGAGAAGAAGGGTTTTTTATAGGTGAATATTTATCATGAAGGTGAATACATTTGGATTGAATGGGAAGAGTAAAAAATTTATTTTCTTGGATTATGAGATGTCATAAAGCATTATATATTTAGCTTGAGTGAGTGAAAAAACTCACTCTGTTACATAGGAGTGTTATTTTTATTAGAAACATAAGTGTAACAAGAGGATACCTTGTATTGATAGGGTGGATGTATGTGATATTGTACATATTGATGATAGAGGTATGCATATTAAAAATAGTTTTTAATATTTTTGGTGAATATAACCTTATTGAAGTAAATTTTATGTTAAATAAAGAAACATAGTATTAAACATATTTCTATATCTAGTTAAGTGCGTATTGGATATGGATTGTATGGTTAAAGGCCACTCAAGAAGATGAAAGCAAATATTTCGATGGATGTGTCTATGTGTTAAATGAAAAAGGTATTAGATATGTTAGTTTATCTTGTTGGTAATATTCTCTTATTATGCCACATGAGGTTAAATGAACATTATCAAAGATTATTAAACACATAATTATGGAAGAAAGATATTGATATGTGATTATATGAACTACTAAACATTGATGAATAAATGGAAAAAGATAATTAATACTCAGTATAATATTTAGAAGCAATATAGTAAGTTTTTATGGATTATAATTTCATACGATAAAAAACATGAACTTTTATTTGATTATCACGACTCATTACTCACTAAATTAAGGGATAATATAGAGTGACATTGAATTATAAAAACCAACATCAAGGGGGTTTTGTTGTATAAGGTTACATTGGGGTATTACTATACACATAAAAAAGTTTAAATAGATAGATTCTATCCAAAAATTTTAGTCACAATAATTGATTTGTATTAATTAAAAATTTTGTTTTATTAACTATCATATTAGGATTTTAAGATATATTATCATTTATTTCATAATGCCTTATTTTTAGTGAATAATGTATTATGGATATCACATGTAGAAATAAAGGGAATACACTGGTCATGGTGAGTGTTAAGGGTTGTTACAAGTAGAAATTACTAGATGTGGGTGTAGTAGAATATGAAATGCACCTACCATAGTCTATAATAATTTCTATAAACTATGACATGGTAGGTGACAAGAAAAATATCCATTAAATTTTAGTTCAAATGAAGACCTAAGATGTATAACAGACACTAATAGGGTTATATCATCGTCCATTTTTCTACTGTAAATGGAATTTTATCTACATCACCCATTTTGATATATATAGTTCTAAATTATTATCCTCTATCATATTGGTTCATCATTTTCATGTTTTGGTTTCTTATTATATTCGTCCAGAATATTAGTTATGGTTTATTAAAGAGTTTAAAAAAGAGTTACTTTATACATGAATAGATCTTATAGTTTAGTTTAATATAGAACCATTGATGAAAAATAACATGATTTTGGTAATTTGATATAAGTTATTATAGATGGTGGGTTTGATGGTTTGGTAAAAAATTATAAATTTTTAGTTAATTAATTATGATAATAATAATGGGGAATAAAAAACAAGTTGATTTCTTAAAGGGTTTTAGAACATCTTGGATAACAGAAAAAGTGTGTGTGATGCATGAAATAATGTAAGAACTGTTATAATAATTATAGAGGATGGAGTGTGAGAAGAAATATAGTTGAATAAAAATTGAGCATATGATAAAAATAATAGAGGTACATTACAAATATTATATTAATTATATGAGAGGCAATATATAAATAAATATGTATAGAATTAAATTAATGGGAAGAGTATATATCCTATATATTTTAATTCTTTGTGAAGAAGAGAAGGATTGGGAGTTTTATTTCACTATTATGTACCCACAAAATTGTGTAAAACAGACAGTAATCTAACTCAGTGAAGGGGAAAACTACAACAAGGTATTGTGAACCGCTATATGAGGGTGATATCCACTACTAAAAGAATTGGCAATATCCATGGTCCTTGAATAATACTATAACCCTTTATGACCATGGATATAGGTTATATCTATGTTTATGTTACTAATGTAGGATATTTATATTTTAATAGACCTTAGGGATATATAAAATTTAATGTTTAACTAGATCCATGCCTCACTTACAACTAGAGTTTTTTTCCAATGGCTATAATGATTTCTAGAAATAAATTCTTTTGAGGTGTTTCAATACAAAGTCTCCAAGATTATACACAACAATTATTACCACTCTGATATAACACTCATTTGTTATATATATATACATAACACATTGAGATTTTGAATTATATATTCTTTAAATAATAGGGTGTTTAATAACTTTATTCGCTTGAAATAGTATACCAAAATGAAACCCAAAACATTTTGTAACTACTAAAATGAAACCATTTAATTTGAAGGTATAAATAGAGATAACCATATTATGTAATATATGACAAAATAAAATGATGTTCATTTTTAATACTAACTCATTGATAATATTCAATTACTATTGTAACAAAACAGATAAGACCATTTTATACAAAAAATGTTTCTAATATGAAATTAAATTTTTAAAAATTTTATTTCAAGAAATTAAATATATTTTATATTAAATATATTAAAACCAGTCTAATTAATTATTAATATTAAATTAGAATATGAAAAATTAATAATTTTAAAATTTTTCTTCACATAAAAATATTTATCATTATATAAAATTAATTTATTTAAATGATAAATTCTCAAATTTATAAATTTAATTTTAACAAATTAACTCAATTTATTATAAAAATATTATCTGAGAGCGAATTTTGGGGCGTTTTCTGAAATATTTAGTTTTAGGTGAATAATGAAAAAATATAGCTTATAATTATATCATAGTATTTATAGCACATCATACACTAAGTATGACTCTATAAAATATAAACTACTTTTTATGATTTTTAAGTACTAAAATTACTAATTTAAAAAATACTATTTGAAATGTTAAAAACCCATGTTTTTTTTTATTGGGACATAAGTAATATTTTATTCAAATGAATTTTGTTTTTCATCATTTATTTGAATTGAATATTCACAAGATGGAATTAGGTTTTTGATTACTTTGAAAGAGAAAAAAATTATTTATTTGATAATAAACCAATTAATTTCATTTAAATAAATAAAATTGTTAATTTCCTCATAAACAAAACATATATGCATAAAAATATACAAATTATAAAAATGGATTTTTATGCGATATATTCACTAATGTTAAAAATATTTTTTATAGATAGAAATATTATTTGATGAAATGGATTTCATATTTTCAATTTTTAGGTCTAAATTATTTAATAAGTTCGTTTTATACTAAGAAATTAAAAGAAAATTATTGTGAGAAAACTTCATTACCTTGGTAAAAAGCAAAAAATGGAAAAAATGAAAAATCTCAAAGTAATATAATTAGAAACATGTTTAAAACATGCTTGGATATGGATGGATGATGGATTATTTATCTTAACTCATACCAATCCATTATTTCCAAATTTTTTCTACTCTCCGTTTGAAACATGGACTCTCTTTATGTTAAGAAGTAATATTTTAAAAATTTACACTCCTCTCACTTATAAATGGATCCATCATCACTCCACTTCTCCTTAGATAAAAATAAATTATTTTCAACACAAAATCTACTAAAATACCTCCTCAACACTATTATCCAATTCGAAGAGGTTTTTATATTCTCAAAATACCAACCTTCAAAGTATAAATCCTTTTTGAAAAGGTGTTTTCCAAGGAGTGGGGTAAAAAATTATAATTTCCCCTTTCCCATTTTATTTATTTTCATTATTATTCCACCTCCTTAAGATATATTTTTTCCATTATAAAATAATGTCATAAATATTACTCATATACTGAAATTTTATTAAGATGATGTAATAATCATCAGTTAACCTATACCTATTACTTAAAAAAAATAATAAGTTGTCTTGCGTATTTGCGGACTTTCGTCTCCATGAATAACATGGTTGAATTTTCATCACCAATTTACAAGGAATTATAATTTTTTTTTATTTTATATGTTAATATCATTTTTATAGCATTATTAATATTTTAAAAGATAATCAATTCCCTTCATTCCTTTCGTTCTATGGATAATGAACGAGTCAATCTTGCCTACATAATTCATCAATATAATAAAATATAAATAATATAAATATACTTCTTTAACAATGATCTAATAAATAAATCACTCCATAATCGTTCTCGTCAATTAATAATAGTATGTTATAGTTTTGTTCATTTTAACTACACACATGAACCGTGCTATAAATTTTTCTCATGGATGACTGTGGGAACTTAAATAATGGTGATATTTGACAATAATAAACAAATTATTTTTCATTTATTTTTTTAAATGTTTATATTAATATTTTTCTTATTATTAATATAACACCTTTGTTGGTTAAAAATTTTCAAAATAATCTCACTATCGAATTCTTCATTATGAGTAATAACTGATAAACTTATGGAATTACAATATAAATTTATAAATATTAATTTAAAATATATTAAAATACATTTAATCATCATGTAATGAAGAAAATTGAATATATAAACAATAATCAATATCTCCATTATGAAACTAGTACTAAACAACCAATCAAAACTAAAAATCCCGATTATGAAAATAAAATATAACTAACCAATATATTTGTAATATATGATTATAAATGAAGTTTAAAAATGGTTATAGTTATAAATAAATTTGTTAAATATATGATTGATATTTTTTTTTATTATATAGTAGTTTAGATCACATTTGACCAAGTGGAATTAAAAGTATTTGTTTTCAATCAAAAATTCCTTTATTTGAGACATGTTTTGTATTATACAGATAAATTTATTTAAATGGTGTGAATAATTAATATTTTATATATTAAATAATGAATAAAAGTTTATTTATTCTATTTAATATTCAATTTCAATCTCTATATTTTAAAGGATTTTGATTGAAAATTTACATAAGCTATAAGGGATTTTGATAACTCAAATCACATTTCATTGAGTTATAATGCCTCTTCTTGAACTTATTAAATTAATACATGGTTTCTTCATCCCAAATATTTTGTTTCATATTAACGTATATTCCAATTCAATGTAAAATTAATTTTTTTACTTTAAATATTTTACCATGATGAATTTATTACTAAAAAGTGTATCATTGTTAAGAGTAATTCCCATTATCATAAATGATGGTTCCAATATTATCTCCACATTTTCCATTTCCTCCAATGTTTTTCTTTATATTTGGAACCCCAATTATGTTTTATCTTATGTGATATTCACATTTACCTTTATTCCCATGTTTAAAGGAAGTTCCATTATCCCTTTTTTATGTTCTGGCATTCAAAAAGGTATTTTCAAAATGTTAATAAATATTTCCATGTTACATTCATCTTGTTATATTTTACTCCAAATTTACTAAAGGAAAAATTTGTGTTATTTTCAAGTCTATATTTTTTTGGGATTATTTTAAAAATATATTTGTAAAAATTGGTTTTCATGTTACCTCTTCTAAAATAACTTTGGGAATTAACTTTTAATATCCCCTTTTTAAGGAATTGTTGAAAATGTTTTGTAAAAGCACTTTTACCATTTTAATTTTATTTTCATATTTATGTTAGAGGATTTATATAATATGATAAACTCCCACATGGTAGATTCAATAAAAGGTGATAAAAAGGGCGATTCCTTTGCGATTCCTTGTGAATCCTGTGTTGCTGTTGATGTCGAATTTTCTCCAAACTATACCGATGCATCTTTCCTACCTCTGATATCACAAAACTCATTTCAATATTAAAGGGAATATTATATTTAACATTTCCCAAAATGATATGGATACCATTTTCTCATATATCTAGTTTCTTCTTATTTGTAAGTTCTCTTATTATCGTTATTTTCTTAAATTTTATTTGAGAACATTCAAAATTATTGGTTTTTCATGTTTTGATCTAAGACAAATCTATTCCAAGAATCTATATATTAATTTCTTTTTTAAATAATATTATTATAATTTTTGTTTTTGAGGGTTTCAATTTTTTTGAGTATCTCCATGAAGATTATGAAATTGTCTCTTGACTTTGAAACATCAATTATGCCTCCCATTGTCTTGATATGGTTTGGGTTTTCTGGTTTTCTAAGGAACATATTCAAGTGAGATTACCTTTTTCCATTTATATTCTGGTTAGTGTTATTATTTAAATGGACTCAAAACTACTTAAATTTCTCCCCCTATATTCCTTGGATCTACAATGAGGTGGATTTATCAAAGCCAATGAATTATGAGATTTAGATTTAAAATGGAGAATATGGTTTCTAGAAGAACATTTTTTTATGAAAATATCCCTTAATATTTTATGAATTGTTTTAAATTTGGATGACTATCTAAAATTTTGAGTAATATAATACATCATTTCCTCCCTGAAGGTTGACTCCCCACTAAGGAAAAACGATAACATAGTGAAAGAAGGGATGAAATAAGATCTAGATTCCACCTATAAGGTCTTTGTACCCCATGTACTAATCTCTAATGAATTTTTTCCAACCAACCAGACACAAAATATTAGACTTTATGGATGTGATTCCTTTCTAGTGGCTGTTATCACTTTAACAGATCCACGGGGTAATAAATCCTCAATAAGCCGAAGGTATGTGATTGGTTTGGTTGAATCTTCTTAGGTGATAATACTATAGTACATAGTGAGGATGATGAAGAATTAAATGACTCTATCAAGACCATTCAATCTAATAAATACAATCAAGAAGGAAATGGAAAAGTCTAACAAATTGTTGAGTATTTTTAAATTCGAGTTTCAAAAATTAGACAAATCCAATTGTTGACTCAATTGAATTTATCACTACACAGAAGAGAAATACTCATAATTGTATTGATTAGTATAAATTTGAAATATATGTTAACATTATATACTTAGTTATACAATTAGAGGAAAATATAATCCCTTCTCAAGAAGAGGGGAGAAGGGAGGTTGAAAATATTAATGTTAACCCCTTAAATTAATATGATACTATTACCACATATGATGGAGTTGAGTCTGAATCATCTATTGATTTTAGTAGCAATGAAGATAAATATGTGGATCCCAAGATGAATAATACTTGTAAGATATTGTATGAATTATGGGAGGATTTAGAATCTAGGATTATAGAACAAGATAATATTATTTATTATAAAAATACAGATAGAGAAATCCCGATAGGGGATTATCTTCAAATCAATGAACATATGTTCTCCAAGATAAAAAATGAGTTTTAATACAATCATAATTTTAATTTTAGAGATATTCCATAGATATGATTCTCTTATTGTGTTCTTAGTGTATTTTTTAAATTTTATCACTAAATCTACATTGTGTATCTATATTTAGTTAATCAACACATGTGGTGTTTATTGGTTGTTTATTAGCCCAAAAAAAGTGGATGATCAAGAAAGGGGATTTTGAAAGAACAATTCATTTATAAAACTATATTTGGTTCGCATGAATATCCAAGAATATAATTATCATTTTTAGTACATTTTTTTATGATCTAGAGGATATCTTTTTATGGAGTTGCATTGAGCTACATTTCCAACTTCATGTTAGATTAGTTCTGTATTTAATATGGATATGGATTGGTATTATGAAGTGGTTATTACATTTGGATCAGTTGAATATGAATTGGTTGATATTGTAGCCCTCTCTAACTAATTTATATATTCTTACCTAGAATATAATGATTGATTTTAGATTCTCTCTTACAAGATGTTTATATACTCTCCAGATTACTGAAGGTGGTTAGAGGATGATGAGAATTCTTGTTTAAATGATCACAGGGGGTATACTATGTTGCATATTTTTCTTTCTCAAGTTGAGATTCTATTTTTTAACTATTTGTAGAACCATATATTTCTTATAGATTATTCAATACATTATTTTATTATATAATTTGTTGTATAGATGGTTCTATTAAATCATATTCTTGTGATCTTTTACTTTTTTTATGATGGGGATTTTATATGAGATCAAGAAAAATGTTCATGTTTCAAAATTATAATGGATACAATTTCCTATCCATTGAATGCAAATTACCTATTAATGGGATGATAAAGAACATTTCTTTCTAGGTTTATAATGAAGGTTGAATAATATTAAAAGGAAAATAATTCTTCTCTTTATTCTTAACATTATACATTGATTATTTTTCTTGTATTTTGATATGGTTTAAGCTCATTACACCTCCTGTATTAGCTTTAACCAAATATTTCATTAATAATTTTTTGGTTGTATGAGTTGGGAAACCAACACATATCTTATACCATTCCCATCCGATTTATGTAAATATGTTTTTCCCTTCTTAGGAGTTATGTTTCATATATTACCTTCTGAATCCCCTCATACTATTTTTTTAGGGTATTAAACACCAAGGAATCTATTACTACTTTTTTCTTTACCAAATCATCTATTGTGTGTAGGCATGGATTTCTTATAATTCCATTTCTATGTGAATACCATATTTTTAATATCTTTTTAATGGAATAAATGTAGATACACATACATTTATTTCTTTAAGAAAATTATGTGAAATAATATACATAATTACTCAATAAATTGTTAGTTTGAGGGATGCTTACATAAAAATATATTCCATTAATTTATTAAGGAAATTATTGAACTAAATATAAACAATTACTTATATACTATGGTAGTTTGAGGTATTATTACATAAAAATATATTCCATTAATTGATTGTGGTTCTTATTAACATAACCATTAACCAATTACTCTATATGATGTTATTTTTAGGGATTCTAGCATAAAAATATATTCCATTTATTCATTGAGGAAATGTTTCCAATATGCATTCTTTTTATTTAAATATAAATGATTGTTTAATTACAAAGGAAATATATTTATGTACTATATAGTTTATTCACCATTTTATATAATGAATGAATTAGAGTTAATTAGTTAAGGTTGATCCACATAATATCTCCTTAATGCATTAATAGGTCTTATGAGGCAAACTAGGATATATATTTGGTGACTTCCTCCACATTTATTTTGATGTCCTGGTTGTGGCCTTGAAATCAAGTAGGTGTCTTAGCATAAGGACTTGATGATATGTAATGTCTTATCACAAGGCCTTGAAAATTATGACATTATGTAACCCATCACTATGAAAACAGTTATTATTATCCATGTGTTTATTTATATTGTTAGCCATGGATTTGTTTTAAGCTCATTTGATTTGTTATATAATATTATTTTATTATCATTTATTTAATGACATATTTTTTACACCTTTTTAATTATGTGATATATTCTTGAATATTTTTCCATTACTTATTGTTTGAGATCTCCCTTCTAATGTCTCCATTTCTAGAGGTTGTGAAGAAAAACATTACACAAGATATGATTAGAAGAATATCATTTATAGATAATTAATTCGAGATACTGAAGATTTATTATGGATTAATTTTTTCCTATAGTAGTGAGAAAAAATTATTTTAGATGAGCATAACATGAAATTATTTATTTAATGATTTGTTATATTTATTTATTAATATTAAACTAAACGGTCATGGGAATATATGTATTATTTTTTTTATAAATCATGTAATTTTGATATAGTTATATTTAGTATATTATTTTTTATATATGTGCAAGGTTTAAATAACTTTATAGGATAAGATGTTATTGGTTGAGGATAATTTAATAGTCGAAATGTCATCAAGGTTTGATAAGTTAATTTTGATTATAATTTCAATGGTATAGATAACCCTTTAGGTTGGTTGTAGAGATATTGAATACTTTATGTTTTTTCAAGATTAGGATGAGAGAGCATTAATGAAAAACATAGGGATAAGTCTAAGTATTAGAAAAGATCTTAAAATTTTAGTAAAGTAGATATAATGTGGATTCCTAGAAATTAAATCCATATCTAGAATCTAGAATGTGGATGTGGATGTCTAAAATATTAATCTAGGTTAATCACCCTGAGAAGACTAGTTGAGTATAAACTCAATATACACATATTTCATGATGAGTGGGACTATGATTGCACACATATATAGACACTCCCATGGGATATTATTTGTTTGATCACATTTTCTTTACAAACCATGATGAAGGATTTGACAATATAAAAGTATTTTGGTCAGATAACCTATTAGAAAATGATAATGTATAATTTATATTAAAACCTATAAATTCATATGTTATGGAATTTATTAATTGATGTGTCATTTTGTGGATAATGGGTAATTACAATTTTGGGAGCACAAATTTCAATGACTTTCAGTTTTATAATATTTTAATAAAGTTTATTTTAATTTGGGAAATTTATTTTTTAGGATTAAGAGAATTAAAGAACCAGTAAAAAATCATAGGTTGAACTAATCATGATATTACATGATCTAAAATTAATGTAAGATGACATGATGGTGTCATATAGCAGGACACCATGATAATAATTTTTTCCCAATTATATTATGATGCTAATTTTTTCCCCTGAAGTTATCTATTTTGGGTTTTAGTAATAGATTGATATAGGATGAACTAAGTAATTAATAGATACAATTGAAAATGTGGCCATGGTGTTAATGAGAATTTTTTTATATGAGTAGGAATGAGAAATAATGTGATTATTCTAAACTAGCTATCAATAATTATGATTAATTATATGAACATATTTTAATTACAAAACACACCAAATAATATAAAGATGGTGTTTAATGGATGTTATAGTGAAAATGATCCTGAAAGAAAGGGACTCAATTTCTTAAATCTCAAAATTGAGGGAAGAAGCACCTAGGGTAATATCCCAAAAGACTTGGGAAATGCTTCATGTGTGGTAAATGTGAACATAGAGAAAATAGTTCCAAAGTAAAAATAAATTAATTGGTTAACATGATGGAGGAAAAATATGTGTTTTATAGTCATACATAAGATATTGAGGTCAACACCTCATTTTAAATTTTATCTTGAGTTATGTCAATCTTTTAGACAACCTTAACTAATTTTATTAGTGAGGTATGATTAATAATTTTGGGAACTCCATTTATTTAAGTGGGGAGGATGTCAGAACACAATATTTTAAATTATAATTAAATTTAAAACATAATCTATTCAAAAAATTTATTGACATGAAATAATAAATGAAAACTAACTATAGAACATTATATAACCCTTAAAATGTAACTATTGAATATCTAATACCCTTTTACCGGATGATCAATGAAATTAGTGATGAAGTAGATTTTTTTTGGTGGATGGTTTTTTTTAGAACTAGGATTCAAGATGATATTATGATTGTTAAAATCCATAAAATGTGTTTTTGTTTATGGTTTATGGTTTGGTTGATGTCTCGAGGGTTTAGGTGAATGTTAGAGGAGTGGTTGGGCCCTATGCCACTAAAAAAGTGTAGTAGTGGGGTTTCATCATGTGAAAGGTCCATTAACACCCTTAAAGGGTTTCATGGTGGTGCTTTATAGGTGTTCAAGTTGTGAAAGAGGGATATATAAGGGATAATTGGGGCACTGCTCAAAGAATCATGGGGTGAACCCTATATTCATTCCATGATATAGTGATGGTAGTTTTTTTTATTTTAAAAGGGGGGATCAACCACTATATCTTTTGAATCAGGAAGTTTCTTGGGGAGGGGCTTATGGGGGAAACATACCCCCCCTCATTAAACCTCCATCATTCTTTATTTAGGGTGGTTTTGGGTGTGATTTTATGGAGTTTTAAGTTATGATTTCCCATTCATCCCTCAATTTCCCCCCTTGGTTGTCAGCTGATTTCAACACTAACCATTTTAGGGATTTTAGCACATTCCACCATTTCCTGGTAGAATCTACTATTTATGAGCGATATATTTCATACCATTTATAGAGGAGATCGTAAGACACTTCTTACATGTCACTGAACAGATTTTCAATAAAGATACATCATAGTTTGTATTTACAAAGTATTTTATCCATAAATTAAATTATTTGACCAAGGAATCAAAATTTATAATTGGGTATTTTACATTTCATAGTATTGAGGGTGTTTTTAGAGTGGGATAACCCTATCACTCATGTTATTTGTGTGATGAGGTTAACTTGTGATATTTTAGGAATTTATTCCTATTTAAATTATTTTTAAAAATAATAGTATTTAATTAATTAAAAATAATTTTATTATAATTAATTAAATTAATGATATAGATATGAGACTGAGCCATATATAGACTTTATGTTTCTAGATGAACATTAATGAGATCTAGTGAGAGTTTCTATGATACACTAAAAATAGGAAAAGATACTTTTTGAGGTAGGTTTTTTGGAATATTAACTGTTATGGTAATGCGTATTATTTATTGTTTTGTGTGATGTGAGGTAGATCCAGCTATGCTAGTTGATCAATTTATATTAAATAATCTGTTTAATTAAAATGAGACACCTTTACAATAACCCCTCTTAAAGAGGGGAATGACTATGTATGCCTTTGGGAATATGAGATCCCATGAGGGGTGTTTATTAAATTTTATTAATGTAGGGTAATGACCATAGTAGTAGGATCCCTTAGATAACTCTAGGAAGATGTTAGTAATGAGACAAGATAGATGGACTTGGGGTTATCCATGAAAACTCCATGTTAAGAATTAGATCTTTCTTGATAATTGAGATGAGTGTGGGGTGATCACTCTTCCCTGTTAGTGTAAGAGCACTCAGGGGATGAATATTGGGTAGTTTGATGATAGGTAGGGTGTTTAGGATGACCATTGAATTACATGGGTATTGAGAAGGTCTGTGAGACCTATACATAGTGAGGTTCTTTCAGGAAATTAATATGAGGATTGTAAGGATATTATGATACATTTAGGATCTCTAGGGATGATATTCTCATTAAGTGATGGGTGTTAAAATGAGAGGTAAATGTTAAGAAAAAGGACCCATTGGGGGTGTCCTAACTATGAAGACACATACGGGAACTCAATGGGAATGAACTAGAGATTTTACCCTAGTGAGTGTGTAAATATTTGTAAGGGGTATTAAGGAGTGTGATTGTCACCTTAGATCTTGAATCAACGGTTTGTCCTATTACACATATAGTGATCATAAGTCTTTCACTTAAGAGGTTAACCATGTTTATATGAGACATAAATAGGTAGATGGTAATCCTTGATGATACGTTCATATGAGATGTTATGGGACAAAATACCCCCACTTACAAGATTCATGATAAACATGTAACAGTCATGATTACTTATTGATGTTGGGAGATATTTCCTGATGACTATGGAACACTTGGGATATCACCAGGGGTTTGGTGATGACACCTGATGATACTGAATCTCACAGTATTACCTCCTTGGGGTCAACGATGATTTCTGATAACTATGGAATACTTAGGATTACCTCAATGGTTTTTATGATGATTTATAATGATTATCGATAGCATAGGATTACCTCTTAGGGATTGGTTATGATGTCTGATGTTATTGTATCTCTTAAGATTACCTTAAAGGGATCTATGATGATACCAAATACTACTGAATTTCATGGTACTTACTCATAAGAATCATCCATAGACATGATATTTGTTTTAATGGTAGGATTTCATAATTAGAGACACTCTAAAATAGGCTGAAGGAGGTTTTGGTCTATCCTAGGAGTTACAAAGGACCTGAGGATTGACAATGGTTATTTATTTATGCATCCACACAATGTTTTATTTATATTCTGATCACATCACATGAAAATGATCTTCATTTACTAGTTATGTATGCGACAACATTGGAGGTGACCTACTAAGTTATACTCAAACCCTTCTTGGGTGGACATGACACTTGGGTACTCGAGTAGACCACACTTATTGCAAGTTCATATTGGGGAGAGGCTTGATATATCATGATCAAGTGAGATAGCTTTGATGGGATTAAAGATATGAATAAGGTGAGGCGTGGGGATGTATTATATTATATTTTATATTTGTTTTAATATTTGTTTCATGTTTTTATGTGGTTTTCCAAGTGGGTGACTAGTGAGTCTATATGAAAATATGATTTCAAATCCATTTATTATTACTAAAGGATTTATTTGTTGCTTATGATTATTTTACTCTATTGATGATGTTTGGTTATTTATTTATTATTTAAATCTCTTATATGGTGGTATAATATTCTCACTTTACTACACTAGACCCCCACTTCTATTTGGAAACTTTTCTCATATGTGGATGCATTCCTGAGGTCCCATAAATATCCTATTAAGTCACTAGTTATATTTTATCAGAGTGGGGGATTTACAAAGTGGTATAAAAGATTATTTTAATGATATAATCGAAAGTATTAGATTTTTATTTTGTGTCAATATTTTGGGGAGTTGGTGGAAAGTTTTCATAGGGATGTTCTAAGGATTGTGATAATCTTCAAACTTGTGAATCTCAGACACCATTTCCAGTGGAAAGTTTAGGTTTCCTAGGTATTGGGATTGATGTTATTTGTTTTATTTGTTATATTTTGTTTCATTCACATAGTGTGAGAGACATGGGTTTTCTTATATTTATGACTAATATGGTTTTCTGATCTCAGACCATTGGTAATAGGATAGTTATTGAATTTTGGATCTTGTTTTGATGGAATGAAGATAGTGTGAATGTAATATATTAGAATATATAATTCACATATAATTAACATTATTATATTTGATTGATATCTCTAATGATGATGGTTCATTTATTTAATGTTTTAGTTACAAATTATATGGTTTTTTACCATATAATTTGGAATTAAATTCTACTTTACTAGACCAAAATATATTTTATTCTGATGATAGGTCATATAGATCCATTTCAAGATGCTCTATGATGATGATGAATATGCAGTTTCTCTTATAAAGGATTTATAGTGCTCTAGGTAGGTAAATAATGGAATTTTATGTGTTGAGAAACAACTCATTGTGGGTGATCATAATATTTTCTCTAGAAATAAAATATTTTTATTTATTTAATGTGATAGTAACAGTATATATGGTGTTTTACTATATAGATTGGTAAGATGTAATTCTTAACCAAACCCTATAACCGTGATATTATAAACAAATATAATGGTAGGGATATATTATTATTATCATAAATATATATATGATAAAAAATTATAATATGGACCTTGATGGGGAGACTCCCATATGCGGTGGCCTGTTGAGGATTAACTTGAGATCATGAGTCTCAAGGAGTAAGTCCTTTATGTAGATTCTCAATGATAATTGGTGTCCTAGTAGTCAGGTGAGTGGGAACATGATGAATGTTATATATGCGATACCCTAGAATGTTTATTTTGGATTCAAGTTCCTAAGTGATATTTGATACATGAATATATAGGGTTATAATGAGATTTGACCTATGGGTCAGGCGGGAGAGCCTAGTGTTTGAGATAATACTCAAGATGTTAATGATCAGGTTTATATAGACGAGATAAGATGTATTACATAAATTGGTAAATTGAGTGAGGGTTTTTCTAGGCTTGTGGGTTCCCTATACATAGTAAGAATGTGTAGATTATTTGTTTTATGAGATCGATGCATCTGAGGTTCTACCAGGTATAGGATAGTGGCATGGTGATACCATAGTTATTATGAAAATAGATGGAATAGATGGGTTACATACCTTGAGATCACTGCACTATGGTTAAATATATGGTAAATAAATACATTTTCATTTTATTTTATGAAGGAAATCATCTCACATTTTAATTATTTGGTATCAAGTTTTCATTTTTAAGGGATTGATTAGTGTGACCCTTAAACCTATGTATTTTGTATGCATTCCTTAGTGGTACATAGATAGAGCATGGTCGAATGTTTTTAGTCATGGAATGATTCTTAGTTTTTAGGTGATCGCATTTCCCCCCTCAAAATATAGGGGATGTCATGTTTTTGGAAGATGAGTTCCATGGGTGATTCTGGTTAGACAAGATTGACTTGTCGTAGAACGTGGCTAGTTTCTAGGAATATGATCCAAGTTAAGAAGAGATATGCCTCATGGGATCATGATTTAGGTTATGAAACTATGTAGTATGATAAAATAAATTTGTTTCTTATGGATGAGATATATAAAGCACACATTTTATACACATATTACTACCAAATTATGATTTGGTTAGTCGCCATGTGGGGGTTGAGGACAGATGGTTTTAATGAAATAATGCGATAATGGTTTCCTGAGACTTATTATGAAATGAGAAATGTATGTCCATAGTAGATGTGAAATTAGAAATGGATTTAGTTTAGATTAATGGCGTAATATCATGAGATTTTGAAAGAACACAATGTTCTATAGTGTATACAACACACAACACCAAGCTTAAACGAACCGTGAAATATTATTATTTAAATCTTATGGTTATATCCTAGACATTAAATTGATAGATATGAATAGTATTATACATAATATAATATATATATAATGGTATTACTCAATATAAATTTATTTATTATTTATTAGGGAAGAAAAACTAATTTTTTCAGTAAATAAATTTTATGCTTTAAAAATATGTTTTCATCAAAAATGGTTTTTATTGATTTTTTGTGAAAAAACATTATATTTAATTTTTTGTACTTATATGAATTTTTTTTAAAAAAATATGTCATTTTTTAATTCAGAATTTCGAAATTATCTTAAGATAAAATATTTAAGTTTTTTTGAAAAGTTTTATTTTTCAATGAATAGTGAAAAATACTAATTTTTATTGGAAACTATATATATATTTTTTAAAGTATTGTTAAATTAAAATAATATTTTTTTAGTTTTTTTAATTGAATTTTTTAATTTATATTAAAATTTATCAATTTATTGTGTTTTTAATGAATTTTATTCTTGAATTTTGTATACACAAATATTTTATACTTAAAATACTTATTTTTATAAAAAACTATTTTTCATCGCATTTTACATTTTAATCATAAATTATTATCATCCTATTCTAGAAACATGATATTAAAAAAATAGATTATATATTTTTAATTAGGAAATCAAAATTTGGTAAGTAATCCACCTTTATTTATGGTCATTATAAATAGTAACCATAATATGTTTTTGTACCATAGTAAACATAAAATGGGTTAATTATGGATAAAACTAATGTGATGGGTTTTAAAATTCATTAAAAAAACTTGAATTTATCTAATTTTATTAGTATCTTTTATTCATAATCATTCAAAATTAGAAAATATTACCTCTTTTCACATTTATATTTTATTTTGTTCTTTACAATATTTAAGTAAAAGATAAAGTAAAAAAATGACAATATCATGTTTTTGATATTTTTAATATTTTGTGAAGTGGATACATTTTTTTATTATATTATAAATTGTTAATTTAAATATAAATTATTTTTTATCCAAGTAATTAATTTTTATTTTTTAGTGATGAAATAATTTTCTCAAAATTCTTATGAAACATCAGCACTCTACTTGTGCATGTAATAGAAAAATAAAGTAAATGATTTTAAAAACACTAAAATTAATATTTTTTGGTTGATTTATAGTGTTTCAAATATTTTATATTTAAATATAACATATTATATAGGTTATTAATTATTCTATTGTAATTTATTTTCTCTCATGTTGTTTTCAGAATCAAATTACATAAATAATTCCAAAAAAATAAAATTAATGATATTTTATAATAAAATTTATTTTATTAAATGACTTAAAATTTAAAAAACTCATAACTTTATAATAGTGAACGAAAAATGGTTTAAAATATCAACCATATTCCATTTAGGGGTCATTTTTATTTTTATAGTAACTTTCTTGACCCATAAATTGTGAAAAACAATTATATTACTGTAATTTTTAAAAGGGTAAATGGGGGGGGGGAACAAGATAAGGGAAAAAACATAATGTAAACTTGTCAAAATTTCTTTTGAATATATTATTTAGTTCCATAATAATCACATGTTATACTTTTATTAATTTGGAGCAACATGAAAATGAAAATTAATTTTTATTAACTTAATACCATAGGCAATTCCCAGAGTGCCCCTCCCCTCACTTAGAAAAAGGATTCTCCTCTCAAATCCCATTCACAACTCAAAAGACTTTTGGTTCAACCATTATCTACAAAAATACATTCCTCGCATACTTCAATATGTTCAAGAATTTATTTTTTGATAAGAAAAAAACTAGGAAGGCTTTAGGTATAAACCTAAAGAGGTTTTCTGAAGAAGGGTTGTAACCCTTAACCAAGATTTTTCATATGATTTCTTCTTCTATCTCAATAAAATATTATTAAACCATGACTAAATGATATACCCATTATATTTAATATATTAATATTTTATTATTTTACTTTAATAACCAATATCTGTCTCTTTTTCCATCAAATAGGAAATAAAACCATCATTCATGTGTACAGTGAACTACCCTCAAGAAAACTAGTGTAATCTATTTTCCATAACAACCTCTCAAGACTAGTTATAATGATTTATTTAATATATATATATATATATATGATATTAATTTCATATTTATCAATTTTAAAGATAATATATCACATACATTCTTACCATTACATCCATTGAAATTTATTAACACCGTTCATGCATACGTGTGGATTACCACTTCAATGAAGTGACATGATTCGTTTTTCCAGGCCATATCTCATTGATGATTTATATAATTGTATTTCAAGGAATAATATTATATTTATGATATAACAATAATTATTTAATGATAAATAATAATTATCTTATTTCTATCATGTTTATTGAAAAATGGAAACATTAATCATGCATACGTACAACCTACCATTTTCTAGATTCTAACAAAATTAATTCTCAACAAAAATAATTCATGTTTGATTTGAAAAGTATAATTTATATATATAAATAATAATTATTTCAGGATTATAATTATATAGATTATGAAATATTCACCTCTTTGACCAAATTCATCCTACAAAAGTCATTTTTTTACGATCCGAATATCACCAAAACATCAGACATGAACTTAATTGATTAAGTAATTGATCTGAAACTTATAATAAAATAAATGGAAAAACAAACATGAAAAATTATCTTAAAAAATTAAAAAATTTAATTTTTTTTATTATTATGGAATATAATGAACGTACATGTTGAGTTAGATTTGAGGTAAGGGACACTTTACCTTAAAATCCTTATTTTAAATGTTTCAAAGATTTATTTAATAAATATTTTTCTTCGATGTAAATATTCTTAAAATTATTTTATTAATGTATTTATATTTAAATTAATGAATTATATAGGATACTTTCTACATTCTTACAATGTTTTATAAAAGGAGTCTTTTTACAGATTATTTTGACTTTCATTAGAAAAAGAAAAATGATTTTTCTATTTTAAGGTATATTGATTCAATGGATTTTACTTCCACATCAATCATTATTTTATATTCAGATTAATTTATAATATTAATTGTTTTATACAAATAAAAACCCTCATTTCCTTTATTAAGAGTGCTTTATTTTTAAAATTGGGATTTAAAGGAAAGAGATACATCAATATTGGAAAATGTTTTATTTATGGGTTTAAAAGACCTTTTTATGTGTTTTGAAAGCTATTATATGTTTCTTTAGTTTTATATTCTTTAGAAAGTTTTTATTTTGAGGGCGTAGTCTGATATTTCTCATGATGATGGGTGATCTTGATATAGCTCATGATGATGGGTGAGCCTGATATAGCTCATGCTGATGGGTGAGACTAATATAAATCTATAATACATAGGGTAATTATTATGTTCTACATAGAGTTATATTGGATGTGACTATATTGGTTATTCCACATGTAAGGGTTATTATAAGGGTTATATGAATGTGATGTCCCAAGGAACCTATAGGAATTTTTTATTCTTTTACATGAGTTTTCATGGAAATCATTAGATTTGAAATGGTTAAGTTAATGATATTTTGTTTTATGATAATGGTTATTCCATTTTAGGGTAAATAAATATGTTTTTAATAAAATGTTTATTAGGGGTTGTAATTTTCTCAATGAAACCCTCATAGTTATTATTTTAATTTTTTTATTTTCTTATAATGTTTTTTCTAAAAAAATATTGGCAATAAAGATGATTTCATGTGCAAGTAACTGATTATTTGATCTCAAAGTTTATCATGTTAAAGGAAAACACTGTTTTATTATCTCATGGATTTAAAATTGAATAAATAGTTTAATTATTCTTTTTATCTCAATTTTTGAGATTTTCTTACACATCTTACATTTTTAACTATTTTCACAGGGTTTAATGATGAGTTGGAACAAAAAAGATGTCAATTTGAATATCATAAAAAAACATGAAATAAAATGTGTTTTATTTTAAAAATTTTTGTATTGCAAAAAAATGGATACTAATAGGAAGTTTCTAACATGTAATATATGTATTTATTATGTAAGATTTATGAAAAAATTCTCAATAAGTATAAAAATAAAAGGATCAAAAAAATGTAAGAAAGTGAATTGTTTTCTAAAGATTTAATTAAAGGATTGTTTAAGAACAATACCGTATAGTTTCTATCATATATAGGTTTAGATTAATTTGTAGATTATGATTTTTAATGTGAGGTTATATTTTATTATAGGGATACCATCATGGATTTATAATTTTAAGATTCATCATATGTTGAAACGTTTTGACACAAATTTTGATGTTTTAAGTGACATTGTTTCAAGATGATTAAGTGTATTTTTGGGGAATTTTATGGTAATTCATCCCTTAGGTTAAGTACGTGTTCAAGTGAAAAAGCTATTTTAGGGACAATGATTTTATATTCTATTTACATTAGTTTTAATCTCTTAGTAACTTTTAAGGTTAAGATGATCTTTTATGTTGATATAATTATGTTTAATCAGAGTAAAGGGTTATTACATATTGATAATATATGATTTACTTCATATATAACTATTGGTATTGGAATGTGATTTTATAACTATGTAATTAATGTTAATTTTGAAGAAGTTCACTATTTTGGGGAAATTATATGATTAATGTAAATAGAAATACTTTGGGATATGATCAGATTTTTATTTGAGGAGTAGAGGATTAATTATATTATATAAATATATTTGATTTTATTTTGTAATTATGATGATTAGGGATATTTATGGAAATTATTATCCCTTTTTAGAGATTATATGATTTGGGCATATACATTTTGGGTATACAAATTTATGTGTGACTAATATTGATAAGAGATTAATTTTAAATTAATCATGAAAGAACATGTGATAAAATTATTCTTAATTATGGGTCTTAAAATTGGATGAGATCATTTTAAATGGTTTTATGTTTATTTGTTTATTTAATGACCTATGTTGATCTTTGGGTGTTATTTTGAGGCTTTGAATATTAATGTTGTATTTCATCACATGAAGGTTTATTAATTTTAGGAATCATCTAACCTTGTGATAACAATTTTGGTTTTAGTTAATACCTAATATATAGAAGGAATAAATTATTATCCCTTCTCTTAATTATGTGATATATTGTCAGTTTATTTTAGTTCTTTTGGTATGAAAACATTATCTGGAACACTCATCATTGGTTTAAAAATATGACATTATGGTGGAAAATGATTAAAGGATGAACTTATACTTGTCAAGTATGTTTATTTAATTATGTTATTATTCTAGATGGTAATAGAATTTCTTAATTCCAGGTAAAGGATCATGAATATATTTTATTCTATTAAATTTATTTCTGATGAATCAATGGTATTTTTACACCTCGTTGATTTATGGTTTTTGGGTGATTAATTTTTTCACAATCATTTAATTTCAATGTATAATTTCACTTGTCATTATTATTTGGACATTACCTTTTCCTCCATGCCCATATTTTCACTTCTGACTAATGTTATTATATTAGAAAACATATTTCTTTATTCAATATTACCATCATATTTTATTTCCCACTTTTAAAAAGGATATTTTATTAACCATTTTTATAATACAAGATTTCAATAAAGGTATATTAAAATATCAAGACATATATTACCAAGCCCGAGATAAAATTTTGAGGATGAAACTTATTAAAGGGTGTGGGGGAATATAAGATCCAGAGATTTTAATTGAATATTATATTAAAAAAAGTATACAACATGAAACACTGAGATTAAATTAGAAGTTAAATATTATTATTTTAATGTTATAGTTATGATGTAGTTGTTAAATTGATAGGTATGAATAAGATTGACCACATTATGAAATATATATGAAGGTCATAATCAACATAAATGTATGGATTATTTATTAGTAAATAAGAATTCAATTTCTCAGTTAATTAATTGTATTCTATAAAAATATTTTTCTTCCAAATGGGTTTTATTTCTTTGTATGAGTGAGTATTATAATTAATTTATGGAACTTTTATATTTTTTGTAAAGACAAAAACTTTATCAATGGTATGGATCATTGTTTTTTTGGTTTAAATTAATTATTTTTGACCTTTTAATTGTACTTAATAGAGTAACATATATCATGAGGGTTTTTAGGGATTTCTTTGAGATCAGGGCCCCAAAAGTTGGAGAAAGATACTGGGACACACTGATAGTAGAAACCATACAGACCAACCCACATGATTTCTTCTTAATGTGCAGGGAATTTTATAAGATTTAAAGGAGCCACATGGTTTTTTATAGTCATACAATATTATGCACAAACCCATGAAAGATTGTAGAGTTAGAGTGAAAGTGTATTCAAAGACATCTTGTTCACGGTTAACCAACCCATGCACCAAGATCATGCAAGTTCCCTCTTTAGACAGAGTTTGGTGCACGGTTGGTGAATAGTTTAGAAAACAGTGTAGCCAAACCATGTGACCTTGTGTTGGAGAGTGATTTTATAGTTATTCCCCTGAAATGTGTTTAACATAAACCCTTCCTCCTCCCTTCATTTCCTGTTGATGTACACCCCTCTTCTCCTCCCATGGAGCTCTCCCTTTTCCAAATATATGGATTTTGATTACTCCTCCATTTTTTCTCTAATTGAAACTCCATATATCAAATTGTATCTGAATTGGTTAAAACTTAAATCCTCTTCCTTCATATATTAGCTTATCTTCCCATCTCTTGATATATTTTGGTGCAATCTCATTCACCTGATTTTCAGGGAGTTGGTATGTTTCTTCTATTTATTCTGGTCTACTTCAAATATAAAGCTGATATTTGATGAGGATTTATCTATGGCCATAATGTATGTGTTATAGAACTATTTCCCAACTTTTTTGTTGTTTCACAGTGTTGATATAAAATTCCACATGCTAGAAACTTATATGCAATATTTTGAATTGAATTCTTTATCCTTTTTTTAAATTATTCAATCTTTAGATACTCTTATAGATCATATCAACTAGTTAGAGGATTCAAAACATCTAACATCCATCCCAAAGGTGTGCCAAATTTAATTTACCACTTTTATATAATTTATTAAATATAAAAAACAGACTCCATATTTAGTTTTTCTTAGAAATGGTATTTTCCTCTCTTATATAATTATCTATTTGATAAAACACCTTCTAGGTATTTAGATTGACCAATAAATTTAATTTCCTTAACTAAATAAATTAAATAATTTTTTTTAATTTTTTTTGGAAATGGGTGGAAGGGCCAAACCTCTTGTTTTATAATTTTGAACTTGATTCATATGATTCCTAAACCCTTAAATATTTTTTCTAAACAGTTATAAATACATTGGAGGTAATCTCTCATGTTTATTATTATTATTCATATTCCATCATTATGGGATATTGAAAAATGGTTAAGGGACTTGTTTAGCATAAATTTTCACTTTAGCTTTTATTGGCTGTTGAGAATGATTCTCACACTATTATACATCTATTTAGAAGACGATCATAACTCTCGACATTCTAGTGATTTGGGAGTTGGGAATGATAACTCATCCCACCATCTCAAAAGAAAATAAAGATGTCTTGTATTATTAATACACATATTTTCATGAATTTATTTTTAAAAATTAATTGGGAAAATTTTGAGACCAGGTGCTGAGACGGTGTGATATTATGAGGCCTAGTATGCCCGAAATGATTCATTGAATAATGTATAGTTTTTAATTAAAACAAATGGGTGATTTATCACTGAAATAAAATAACTTATAAATAGGTTCTCGAATCAAAAATCTGAGGGTACTTTTTCATTTAGAATAACAACACCTTATGGAAGACCTAATCTCAAACGACTCGGGTCGAGGGTGAAAGTTAGTATTTAGACATGAATGTCATTAAAATACTTAATAAAAATATTTTATTGAACATTATGTGTTGACGAAATTTTATTTTTCCTTTTTAATAATCCATCTTAGAGGACTTCATATTTAGCACTATAACCCTAGAATTCCCCCAAGTTAAGGAGAAGGGTGCTCTCTCCTGATGAAGAATGCTGCTGGATTGAGGATCAATGGAAACATAGACCTCTGTTCTACATCAAAGACTAATCCAATCATTATGGTAGGGTGTATAACTCATTGTGATTAATTTTCAATTTCTTAAAATCAAACAAAAAATAGACCAACCCATAGAGATGTTTATTTGAGCTTCAATCCTTCTTGTGGGAGGGATAATTGTTGCGGGATTAAAGGGAAAAAATCTTGGAGATTATTCTGATGTCTCTTTATTTATGATTATGCTAGCATGAATGGATCTTGGCCGACATGAACAAGGCCAAGATCCATTGTTCGAGTGTTTTATGTGAACTTTCTATCCATGTTATTGGTGTTCCTCACCATTGGACACTCATGGTCACAATGCAATTTACCAAGAGGCTCCGAATGCAATCAGAATACCGACTAAAGAAGTTCTATCAAGGAAGATCATGGCCCATGGCAGTGAAGGCTGCAATGAGAGGATCATAAAAGTGGATCAGTTTTAAAAAATGGGGCACTGTAGAAGTGGTGGTGACCCATAGAAACAAGGCCTCCAACGACCACACAAGGTGGCACCCAATAGAACGTGGCGGTGGATAGACCATGTAGGCAGCACAGTTAGACCACGTTGGGACTGAGGTGGTGGGAGTAGTGGGTGACAGAAGTCGCAAGCAGTGAATGAAGGGTTGAAGTGGAGTAGAGATGTGGCTGAAAGTTATGTTAGAGGGACCCATGATGGAGACGTGGGTGCATGCAGGGAAGGAAGATTAGCCGCATTTATCGAAAATAGGTGGCCAGGGCGGGCCACATCCGGCATGTACACAGTTCCCCACTCATAGTGGGCCACATCGTGGAAGTTGGACCACTATAATAACCCAGCAGGTGATACCCCATGGCTGAGCGGGTCGGGTCCATCCTGCCTATGGGGCCGAGCCCAGCGGGCCGAGCTGGTTTGGGATTGCCCGAACCTGGTTGTTCTGGGTCATGTCGGTCGGGCCGGGTCGGTCTGGGTCAGGTAATCCATATGGGGTCAGGCCGAGTCAGGTCGGCCAGTATGGGTCGAGTCGGACCTGGTCCATACCGACCCCTTTTTACTAAATTGGACATATCTTTCTCCCAGACCAAGAATTATACAATTTAAATCTTGTGGCCAACTATGACTATATAATCTTTTTGACTATGTGACTTAGGGGCCAAATTAACCCTTGATGATCTATGCACCATAGACACTCTATGTAACATCGATGCTCCGTGCACCATAAATTATTCATGTGATAATAATGCTCCATGAAAAATCGATATCCCAGGTGCCATCTCCATTTTGGGCACCATCGATGCTCCATGCGCCATCAACACTCCATGAACCACCAAATATCCATGCTCCATTTATGCTCCATGTTCCATCAACACTTCTTGCACTATCCACACTTCTAGTGTCATTGAGATTTGCTGATATTTTGACAATAAATAGAAATCCTTCTCTTCGTTCTTTAGACATATACCTATGTGATATGACCATATTGACTGTAATTTATGTGTTTCTTTTGTGGTGTACTTTGTGTGTTTCCTTTGTGGTGTACTTTCTGGGTTTTTTTTGTGGTGTACTTCATGTGTTTGCTTTGTGGTATGCTTCGTGTAATCCTAAGTGTTAATTTTCCTTCGTAGTTTAGGGGTCCATACTGAGTATTGTCTTACTCATCCCTGTATGGGCTATTCCCACACGTTTCATGTATTATGCAGATGATCGATGATTTGAAATAGTCTTTTTTAGACTGGATCGCGGTGGTGCTTAGGGAGAGGTCCAAAATATGAGGTGTACTTCAACAACTTTAGACAGTTTTTTCTATACATACCCTTCAGGTAGGGTTTTTTATGGATGAGTTTCGAGATCTTGCACTTTTCCTTTTGGTTGGGCTTGGATTCTATCCCCGTTTACATTCTATTTTTGTATTGTTACTCTGTGTGGGTATTTTATTGGTATTCATGAATGTTTACCTAGTGTTTTCACTTCATCACTTTTTCTTGGAGACATGTGTGTGTGTACATGTACTTAAGAAAATACCTCCCATTTGTGGGATATACCAACTCAGTGATAGTTTACAGCCCCAAGCCTATTGGATGTAGGCTTCAGGTAGTTACTTTATAGGCCTTGGGGAATGGGTAATGTGGGTGTGGTATCAAAGGTGTTTGGTTCTATCTAATGAAAAATGAGTCTGTGAGATTGGTTTGGGGCAACAGTGTTATGTGTTTCGAGTTTTGTTTTTAAACTAGGGACTCTGGTGTTGGAACGACATCCGTAGTATCTATACACCAAGACCCCAAATTCTACTTTTCTACTTAGTACATGAATACACCAGTTGTAGGGAAAAATATATGGTACATGAATTATATAGGATAGAGTTTTTTCTCATGTACTTCTTGAGTCAGTTTCAACTCACTAGGTAAAATCTATTGACTATGGTATGCCCTGATCTATTTCAGGATGCCACTACGTAGATTTCCAACCAATATTCTAATGCGTTATCACAAGGATGATCCAACTAGTGATAAGGTGTTGGTACAAGGACCAATACAAGATAAAGCACCTCCGAGTGGTGTACCAGTGATACCACCACCTAGAGAGAATCAGTTACTACCAATGCTACAGGTCGAAGATGGACATAGGCCCAGTGCATTCCATGAGTTCTAGAGGTTTCTAAGTCTTATGTTTTAGGGTGATCCAGACCCCCGGGAAGTTGAGGATTGGCTGGAGGCAATTACACATGCCTTCTTCCTAGTTAGGGAACCTCTAGACCATATAGAAGTGCTAGCTGCAAGTCTTCTATATTGCTCAGCAGGGAGATGGTGGAGCTTAGTGATCCAAATGCATAAGGATATGACCATCATTTTGATAGACTTAAATTGTCCCTTTAGGGGGGAGTTTGTTCCAGTGATGTTACAAACTGCGTGTATACATGGGCTACTGCATCGACAACAGGGCATCTAGAAAATAGAGGATTACTCGGTGAGATTTATGGATCTTTCTAAATACTCCACAGATATGGTATGATAATCATTTTTCATTTCCTGGACCTTTGATCAGGGACTATTCTAGGATATCAGGGTATCCATGATATCCCTTAGCATCCCTACATATTATGTGGTACTAGAGTGTGCCCTACTCGAAGACAGCCTTCTAGAAAAGAAGAAACCCGAAATGGGAGCCACCACTGGTCATCAGGTATACGAATATTCAATAGGAGGTAGCTGAAAACTTGTATAGGAATCCATTTGGATTATAGAGTTTAGGGGAAAACCCTAGGACATAAGGTTAATGGTGTGAGGATTCCAGGGCAGAGAGAGTTAGTGAATGGATATGCGGTGTTACTCATTCATCGGTCATGAATATATGGATAGATATTGTCTGAATCATCATACAATCTACCAAGAGATGAAATAGGGGCCTCCAAGGAAGAGGTGAATGTTGTAAAAGGGTGTCACATCAGGCGGCAGACATGGTGGAGGATTTGGATGGGAATCAAGTGGGGGGATAAGGTTTGAGGTACCGCCACCACCACCACCAAGGTGGTTCACCACGAGCTCAAGGAGCTGGTTTCTAGGGACAAGGACATCTTCAGGCGATAGAGTATTATGACCCTAGTTGTATAGATATTATTATAGGTATTATCTATGTCTTTTCCACCCTACCTATAGTTTTTATAGACACATGCATCAGTTACTCTTTTCCCGACACAACACTTTTGAGACACAAAGATTCAAGTGGGACCATTAAATCAATATCTATTCTTAGAGACTCCTACGTGAGGATATTTGATAATCACACACTAGTTCCAACAGTGTGACGTTATTTTTTGGGGTGAGAGTTTTGGTTGGAACTCTTGGTGGCAGTGTTGAGGCCTTTTGATTTCATTCATGGTATGGATTGGTTATCCGTAGTTTATGCCCAGATTGACTATTTTAGGGGCCGAGTGCGGTTTTTCCATAGATATGGGACTAAGAATACCTTTTTTGGTGAAAATTAAACTTGATAAGTGTTATATGGAATCACACATAGGAGTTTACAATCGATCACACACCAGTTGGCTAGATTGACCCTCAGTGTAGTGGATGAGATGAGTCCTCAGTTTCCTGTAGTGGTGGATGAGTAAGAGGAAGTCTTTTTACAAGAGGTTTCCAGATTTCCTTATTACATATAGGTGGTATTATGCATTTATCTATACCCTATAATTAAATTTATATCAATGACTACATATCAAATGGCTCACATAGAGCTTCATCAGTTGAGGGTACGATAGGGGGACTTGCAGAAGAAGGGCTCCATTAGACCTAGTGTTCCATCTTGTGAGGAAATATTTTCATTTACCAAGAAGGAAGATGGGATCTTGAGGTTATGTGTGGAATTATGGAGCCTGAACCAGGTGACCATGAAGAATATGTATCCACTTTCAAGTATTGAGGACCTCTTCAATCATCTGATGGGAGTGAGGTGGTTTTAGAAGATAGACCTTAGATCTGGCTATTGCCAGATTCATATATAGGATGAGGATGTACCAAAGATAGCCTTAAAATGTCATTATGACCAATATGATTACCTAGTGATTCCATTTGTAAGGAAAAACTCTCCATAAGTGTTCATGGGACTCATGAAAAGGATCTTCCATCATTACTTATACTGGTTCATCTTGGTTTTCATTGATGAAATCCTAGTGAACTAGGCGTCCGATGTGGAGCACGAGATACACTTGAGGATGGTCCTAGACACACTCTAAGAGAACCAAATTTATGGGAAGCTCTTGGAGTGTCTATTCTAGATTTTGGAGGTCCACTTTTTGGGACACATTATTTAAGAGGCTGGAGTTGGAGTAGATATAATGAAGATAGAGGTGGTACTTTCTTGGGAGACACCCAAGAGTGTTATCAATGTGAGATGTTTTCTATGTTTGTATTGGTACTGTCAGTGGTTTGTACTATACGTTTACAAGGTATCAGAACCCTTGATGGCCTTGAAATAGAAGGGGAATCCTTTTTTGTGGGAAGAGAAGTGCCATAAGTACTTTCGGGATCAAAGCCAGAGATTAACAAGAACTCCAATCAGGAGGTTACCAGAGGATGGTGTTCATTACATGGTGTTCTGTGATGCATAAAATACTGGTCTTAGTTGTATCCTAATGTTGTGGAAATTAGTTATTTCCTATGTTTCATTCCAGTTAAGGTAGCATGAGAATAACTACATGACCCATGGTGATGTACTAGTAGTGGTATTCTTCGCATTGATGATCTGACGACACTACCAGATGGGTGAGAGGTTTACTATAAACTCTAACCACAAGCATCTCAAGTATATCTTATCATAGAAAGATGTGAACCTGAGACAGTGATGATGGATAGAGTTCATCTGGGACTATGAATTTGAGATTTTGTACACTCCTAGGAAGGGAAATGTAGTGGCAGATTCTCTCAGTAGGATATTCAGCTTGCAGTTTCCAAGTGAGGAATCAAAGTAGTTGGTTGTGTTACAAATATCTTTTATGGATGGTGATGAAGCAACCTATCTCTAGTCAATGGTAGTTACCCCTCCACTATTAAAATGATTCGGAGAGGCACAACATGGAGGCACCAATTGTAAGACATTACATGCTCAGATGTCTACAAGGCATGCCCCTAATAGATATTTAAAAGGTGGGGAGAAATTCATTCTCTTTAGAGGGTGAACAGTAGTACCAGTAATGTTGAAAGAGGAGGTATTGAGGGATTTCCACACATCCACTTTTTTCATACATCTAGGAGTGGTAAAGATGTATTAGGACATCTGATGACATTTCTAGTGGCCATGTATGAAGAAGGAGGTGATAGAGTTCATTTCTAGATGTCTCACATGCCAGTAAGTGAAGGATGAGCACCAGGTTCCAGTGGGCTTGACCCAATCACTTGAGGTGCCAATTGGAAGTGGGATGAGATATCAATGGAATTTTTTATAGGTTTACCACACACTTCCAAGGGACATGATACCATTTGGGTGATCGTTGACTGACTCTCCAATTCATCCCACTTTATACCGATCCATGATTAGAGATTAGTATAGATATTTGGATGCCTCTATGTGAAATATATAGTTCGTCTTCCCAGAGATTCATCAATAGTCATCTTTGATCATGATGCTTGTTTCACATCTCGGTTGTGTAAGATATTACATGATGAATTTGGGAATCTATTTCACTTGAGCACGACGTTTCATCTCAAAATGGATGGCTAGGATGAGAGGACCATCCAGGTTTAGAGGACATACTAAATGCTTGCATCCTAGACTTTGGTTTGTAGTTGGAAGGACCACCGACCTCTGGTGGAGTTTACATATAACAATAGCCACCACTCCACCATCAGTGTGGCACCATTCGATGCCTTTTACAAGAAACCATGCAGGTCACACTTGTGTTGGACAGAACTATGAGAGTCAACACTCATGGATCTAGAGTTGGTATAGGCTACAACTGAGACGGTGGAGATCATTTAGGATTGATGATGACTAAAAAAAGCTGACAAAAATCATATAATGATAGGAGGTAGAGGCCTCTAGAGTTTTAGGAGAGATTCCATGTTTTCATTTGGGCCACACCTCAAAGGGCATTATAGGGATTTATACGGGGTGATAATTTATCTCCGAGATACATCAACCCTTTTTAAATTATGAGTAGTGTTGGTAAAGTGGCATACCACTTAGCTCTACCCCTGTAGTTTCACTGGGTGTGTTATTCCATCCACATGTCTTATCTGAATAGGTATGTGCATGATCCATCACACATCGTCTACTGGGGAGAGATGGACATTGATGATGGGGAGAATTTTATGGAATACATAATGGATAACGAAAATTAATAGGATTAGATCCTTTATGGGTGGTCAATTCCTCTGGAGCCCATTCATTTGTAGCACAAGAATCTCCAGGAGACTAATTAAGAGAAGGAGGCTCAGATTCATGCTTAGTACCATTATATTTATATTAAGTATCCCTTTTTTTTGGATTCCAGGGATCTAAATACCTAAGGTGGGGAGAATTTAATGACTCATATTTTCCTAAATTTATTTGTCAAAATTAACTGGGAAACTTTTCCGACCAAGCGCTGAGATGGAGTGAGATCCTAAGGCCTGGTATTGTCGGGACTGTTCATTTAATAATGTTAATTCATTAATTAAAAAGATTTTTAATATTATATTTTAATTGGAATAACTTCTAAAAAAGTGCCTGGATTGGAAATATGAGGGCACATTTGCGTTTAGAACAAGGAATTTACCTTAGGTAGGGCATAAACTTGGCTGGCACAGGACAAGTGTTAATGTTAGTTTTTGGAAGCGATTGTCATTAAAATATTTAATAAAAATATTTTATTTAATGTTATATGTTGACGTAGCAGTGATTTTCCATTTTAATAATCCATGTTATATGAGTTTAGGGTTATCATCCTAACCCTAGAATTATCGTGAGGTAAGGTGAAGGAAACTCTCTCCTAATGATGAACGCTGGAAGATCAAGGATCGAAAATTATACAGACCTCCATTCTTTTTCAATGATTGATCCAATCAGAGAGACAGGGTGTAGATCTCTTCGTGACTTATTTTCCCTTTCATAGAATCAAATGCGGAATATGGTCCATCCCACGAATAGGTTGATATTTTATTTGATCTTTCTTGAGGAAGGATAATTATTACAATATTAAAGAGAATAGATCTTGGGATTATTCTATTGTTGGTTTCATTATTATTGTACTAACAATAATGGATTAAGGAAGACATAAAAATGGTCGAGATACATTCTTCGGGTGTTCTATGTGAGCCTTCCATCCCCGTACTTGGTGTTCCTCGCCATTAGAATATCATGGTCATGGAATAATATTTCAGGAGTCTCTGAATGTGATTGGTGCCCTAGATTGCTAGTAAGGTGGATAAAGCTCCAATGCAGTGAGAGCTACGACTTGAGGATCATGAAAGTGGCTCAGTTTCAAAAAACGAAGCACCAGAGAAGTAATAGAGACCATCAGAACTAGCCCGCCAATAGTTGACAGAGGCGGCGACATAGGAAGGCACCCCATGGCTTGTTGCGGTAGCTATGTGTGGGTGCGGTGAAGGATGAAGGTCACCCTGGCGATGGACGGACCACACAAGTGGCGTGACGGGATTGTGTTGGGCCCACAATAGTAGGAGCCGCGGGCAGCGACCGAAGTGCCATAGTAGGAGGCTGCAACAGAGCAATGGTTTGACTCGAATCCGCATTAGAGGAGGGACTTGTGGTGGAGAGAGGGGTGAATTTCCGGAAGGTGAGACCACAACGTGAAATGCAGTTCGGTGCTGCATTGACCGGATAGACGCAACCGGGGAGGGCCACGTCCGGCATGCACACACCATTATTCACATAGTGGGATAGTATGTGGAAGCTGGGCCGCTCTAGTGGCATAGCGGGTTGAGTAGGATTAGGTTGGGCTGTATTGGGTCAGGCTGGGTTGGTTTGTTTCAACTGGACCAGTTCAGGTCGGACCCAGACTGGACCATACCCTTTTTACAAAATTGGCTATATAATTTAAACCGTGTGTCCATTTGACAAGCTATGTACGACGTTGGGACCCTTATATGAGACATGATTTTATAGATACTCTATGTGTGTTTTTGTGGATGTTGGTTTATGAAATATTGGATTTAGGAGTAAGCTCTTCCAGAACATGGGTGCTATAAGCAGAATCCAATAGATGGCTGTGTCAATGTGATCTTGGTGACTATATGACTATGGAGCTGCATGAACCCTCGATGCTCTGTACACTGTCAATGATATGTGTTCCATTAATGCTAGATGTTCTATAGATTATCAATACACCATCGATACTCTATGCACCATTGACGCTGTGTGTTCCATTGAAATCTTGGGCACCATCGCCACTCCAGGCACCATCAATGCTCAGGGTACCGACGACGCTCTGGTATGCATGTATGTTTACCTAGTGTTTTCACTTCATCAATTTTTCTTGGAGACATGTGTGAGTATTCATATAATTAGGAAAATGCCCCTATTTGTGGGATATGCCTACACGATGCTATTCTACAGCCCCTGCTTTATTGGAGGTGGGCTTGGGGTAGTCATGACATGAGCCCCGTGGGATGTTTCATGACAAACATTCATATGATATTATGGGATTGTTTGTTTTCTTGATCCTATATCTTGTTAAAGTAGTTATGGATGCCTAAGTTACACCAAAGGTCCAATTTATACCTATTATCCATGTGTAAACCTTACTATGTCTTCTTATACATAGTGGATATATGTTTATACATTTTATAACTATATATATATGAATACTATATATATGGTTATAGATAAGAATATAATTACAACCTATGATAAAGTAGGTAAATATTTCCAAGTGTCTTATAGGAACCTGAGTTGGCTAGTATCGATTATTAAACATTTTTTTATTATTAATTTTATATCTACATTTATACATTATTTACATTGGTTGGATTAATTCTAGACACCATTAGGGGTGCCCTACTGAGTTTATCTCACACCCTACTCAGGCCACCTTTGGTACCTGAGTAGATCTCATTTTGTTGGTATGCATAAGGGAATGTTCCCTATTACAGCTTCCTGATTCATTTCTCTTATTGTATAGATCATGGGAGTATAGGACCATGAATATTCTCATGATTCTAGTGGAGTAGTCTTTAGGACTTTTTTTATAGGATGATGTATAAACTTGTCCCATTTTCCCCATTTTTTTACATATTAGCATTCCATGAAATCATTGTATAAGACTTAGGTTATGTGTTTTTTATTATTATTAATTTTGTGGATTATTTATGATTCTATAGTTATTTATTGTATTTTTTCCACTACTCCATATGTTATACCATGTTTCTTCTTTTGTATGTTTATTTATTATTATCCATTGTGCCACTCTAATATAAGGGTATACTCTCCCCATAATACCACCTTGGTCCCTCGCTGCTAGTCACCGGTCTCTAGAATATGGGGAGGTATGCTTGGAGCCATGTGAAACACAAGCTTGGGGAACCAGTAATGTGGATCTCAGGTCAGGATATTAAAAAGTGGTATCAGATTGTTCTTTTTTCATTTGTTTTACTATTTGGATATTAGACAAAAGGCTAGGATATAGTGGAATTTGTTAATGAGAATGTTCCAAGGAGTAGCTAACCCATGTATAGGGGCACACCAAATTACATGGGATGGTTTATTATTATTATTGGATGACACATGTTATAGTTGATATGATTTCATTGTTGGGTGAAAAACATGCCTTGTGAAATTATTATTATTTATGTTCCTAATTTTGGACTTAGTCCTTGCATTGGTAAGGTAAGTAATTTTCATCTCATTCATTAATATAGATACATTAGGACTGATATGTCATGCATTTTCCCATGCCATGTTTAATTTTTGTGTGTATTTTCTTATTGAATATAGTTAGTGCCTGATTATTATATATTTAAATGTGCTATCATTTCTTGCAGGGAAAATATAGTTTGAATAATTAAAGTTACTATATCAATATAAATGGCATTTGCACCACAAATATTGGCCAGGCCACCATAATTATCCAATTATAACATATTATGGGTTCTGGACCTATGAGTTATATATAACTATTACATCCTTCTATCATATGTAAATGTTAGGTTAATGTAAAATGATGTTGCTATTGAAATTTATAAGAAGCATGACTTTAAAAAATTGGAAATGGAATTGCATCTAACAAGAGCATGATATATATATATATATATATATATATATATATATATATTTATATAAAAGAGTACACAATAAAGTGAATTTAGACTTTTAGATTAAAATGGTTACCACTGAATAAGGGATTTCAATTGCAAAGTAATGGGTGTTTTCCTCCATACCTTGTAATTAAGACACCACATACTAGAACCACTATTGTCTGATATGAGACCTAGACCTAGATACAACCTCAATAGTGGGTAGTTGGGGGTGTATCTTACATTCTAATGTGCTGTTATGGTTTTTTACTTCCACCAAGAATTGTCTTTTAAATATCGCATAGAGGTGTGATCTTTTTGATAAGAATTTTGAGTACCTATCCTTTTATCTATAAATAATTATTTAAACTAAAAAAGTCTATCTTAAGGCATGCATTTGAAATTATCGAACAAGGCCACCACAAAGACCTCAAGTCATATGCATGGATGGTGGGGATGAGAATACTTCATAGGTAGTGGTCCCTAGGCCACCGGGGATACCTTCTACAATTCCACATATGGAATAACCTACTATTCTTGATATGGGCTCTCATGCCCAGTTTTGAGAGGGGTTTTCCATATGATGCAGTCTATGAAAGGTATTTTTTGACCTACCCCTACTATGGTAGAGTTGACTTGGGAGTTTCAAACCCATCAACCTATTACCATTTTTAGGGATGGAGGAAAACATGATAAAAAGTCATTGATAGAGGATATGATTTATATATTCAAGTATCTAGAGAAGCCTCAAGATAAGAGGGTCAAACTAACTACCTATATGTTGTGTGGTTCTTCCAAACGATGGTGGGATGTTATTAACCTTACAGACCGACATCTACATATTTTTTGAATGGGCTTCTAGACAATATTTTATTACTACTAATTTCAAAAAAATTTAGGGATGGCCATGAAAGAGAATTTATAAACTTATAGTACGGATCCATGTTTATCATGGAATATTTAGCTTGTTTTATAGAGATATAATGTTTTTCTCCTAATTTTTCAGGTGTTGATATTATGAATTCTTGTATATTCAAGGATGGGATGGTATACACCATCTGATTGTAGAGAAACATCTTTTAGATGAAGATTATTTCTATGATAGTCAACCAAGACTTCATTACTGAGATGAATCTGAGGGAAGGCAATGATGAAGTCCATGAATGTTTATCACCCAAACATATTAGTTTTCCTTTTAGTGTGGGAACGAAAAGATATGAGGTTTCGTGTTGGGGTATTAGTATTCAAACAAATCATACTAGTAGTTTCCTCATATCTTATCATTGTATGACACTAGAACATAAAAAACCCCAGTGTATGTGGGATCCAGTTAAATGGAGAGGATAAGATAGGATGGGGTATATCAAACATTTCTGTAGAACTTTTCCATCATTTTCTAGAGATCATGGATATAGACCTACCTCATGTTTTGAAGTTGGTCCATTAGTATCTTACAAGGAAGATAACTGGAATAACACCTTCCACTCAGGCCTAGGTCATGGTTGAGGAAGTGGTAATCAGAATCAACAGATATAGCTATAGAAGTGTGGGACTACTCAGGGTTGTAAGTCTGTGACTCAAGGACATGGTATGTGCCAATTACATAGAGTACATCCTATACTATAGGAGTATATCCCCAAACATTCTACTATTCAAGGTACTAATCTAGTAGTATGTACATTAGTGTCTTATTTATTTTAAATAATCATGTCACAATATTTTATATATGAGGAAACCATGGAGAGTTTGGACATTGAGATAGAGTACTTATGTGGCATGCTGACACTCGATACCTCTTTGGTTATGTGATCTAATAGTGTTTTGCATTTTAAATATTGTCCCCTTGAGATAGGTGGACATCTCTTCGTATGGAATATTCTTTTCCTTAAAATGACAGGGTTTGATGTAATTATTAGGATTAAATAGGTAGGTCCCTATCAATACCACATTGATTTTTATCTATAGAGGTTCGAATTTACATCATCGGTGGGTGGTAGACATATAAATTAGGAAAACTGGAATGTCCAAGTGTATCGAGTTTGATTGGAGCACTAGGGGATGGGTAGAGTGACACCCCAGATTGCCAGTATTTTCATGGAAGATCAGGGGTTACAAACAAATTCCAACCCTATAGTGGATTTTTTTAAGGATGTCTTCCATAATTATTTATTTGGGATACTTCAAGTGAGAGAGGTGGAATTTATAATTGATATAGTTCCAAGAGTATCACCTGTGTCCATTCCTCCATACAATATGACACCAATGGAACTTATGGATCTCAAGTAATAGTTGGACAACCAAGAGGATAATGTTTTTATATACCTGGACACTTCTCTTTGTGTATTATTGATCATTTCTTTCAAGAAGGTATATGATAACCACATACATTACGTGGATTACTAATTGTTGAACCAGCTTTTGGTAAAGAACTAATATCACCTTTCTTATATAGATGACCTCTTCTATCAATTTTGAGGATATACGGTGTTTTTACTGATTGATTTGAGGACGGGATATCATTAGGTATGTGTTATGTTCTCATACATACCTCATATAAATTTCTAGAGCATGTACAGTATTTATGAGTAACTGGTAGTTTTATTCAGTCTCACGAATGTTCCATCTACCTTTATAGATCTAATGGATTATGTTTTCCTCCTATATATGGATAATTCGTGGTAGTCTTTGTGGATGAAATCTTATTGTTTTTTTCTTAACATGACTATTCCAAACAACTTTAGATCATGCTTAATACACTAAGAGACTACCATATTTAGGATAAGTTTAGAAAATTCCACTTTTGGATAAAAATATTACACTTCCTGGGAGACATTATCCCATAGTTATGAATTTTAGTAATCTTAGAGAAAGTGAGAGATGTAATTACCTGAGGGAATCCCAAGAATGTTATTTATATTCAATGTTTCTTCGGGATAGTTGGGTTTTACAGATGATTCATCTATGATTTACCATGCCTTGTAGAACCTTTTATTGGTTTGACTAAGAAGGGTGTGAAATTCATTTCATCACACGCTTGTGAAGAATCCTTTTAGAAGTTGAAGGGAATATCAATATCAATGTCGATCTAGATTCTTACAAAGCTAGGTAGAAGCTATATAAATTAGTATGACATATAAGGTGTTGTGATAAGAGATATTCTGATGCAGGAAACATGAGTAATCACATATGGGTCTCATCACTTGGGGCCTCATAAGTATAATTACTTGACACATGACCATGGGCTAGAGGCTATTGTTAATAATCAATACTATTGGAGTCATTATTTACATACACATAGTTTTTTTGTATACACTGATCACAAAAATCTTCAAGTATATCTTTAATCAGCATGATCTAAATCTTAGGTAGCATAGATGGGTTGAGTACCTAAAATATTTGAAATAAAATATTGCTTATATTCTTGGGAATGGTAACATCTTAGATAATGTTTTGAGTCTCAAGAGTCATTAACAGGTTGTTCAAGAGGCCACTAGTGAGTGGAAGCTCATGAAATTGTTTTTGTAGATGCATGTTGAGGTTTAAAAGGATCATGGATAGACTATTATTTCATCTTTTGTAGTGACTTATATTCATTAGGAACATTTGATAATGGGGAAAATTTTGGATCTCATGGGATTAGTCCGAAGGGAATGTATCTTAGATTATGATTCAAATTCTGGTTGGATTGTGGATGAGTATGTGGCATTATGCTTTCATGAGAATATTTGGGTCTCGACATAAATCAAAGAGTAGATGATGCTGGAATTTCATGCCTCAGTTTGGGCATGACATCCCAATGTCACCAAGATGTATTTTTATTTATTCCTCAATAATTGGTGTCCACCTATGAAAAAAGAGATAATTGGTTTTATCATTCGGTATTACACCTGTTAGTAGGGGAATGCAAAACATTAGTGATTGGTTTGACTTTTATAGACATTTTCCATTCTCGAGTGGAAATTGGATGATGTCTCTATGGACTTCATGACCAATTAACTAGATCAACTCATGGTAATGATATAGTTTGGGTTTTTAATGATTGTTTTAGAAAGGTCTCACACTAATTACATGTTTAATAGACCATCTTGGAAGACAAGCTTGGGGGGATATACATTAGAAAGGTTTTACGGCTTCCTGGAGGTCCTTGTTCTATTATATATGAATAAGATAATGGATTTATGTTATAGTTCTAGTAGTGTTCTAGAAGTCCAGGGCTACATAGGTTATTTCAAACACAACCTATCACCTTTTGACTGATGGAAAAGAAATCGTATGATTAAAAATCATAGGAAAAGGTCCATACAAGTTTCTTTAACTTTGGGGGTTCTTGGGAGAAACACATACCCATTACTGGTTTATAATATAATAATAGTTTTTAATATACCATTTCTCTGGATCCCTAGGCAGCTTTATATGGTAGTCCTTACTGATGAACTTTTTCCTAGTTTTTGGTTGGTGAGGTACCTGTTCAAGGACTGCTTCTCATCTCGGAGACTTCAGAGCAGGTCCAGTTGATATGAAAGTGCATGTTGATAAATCAGTCCAAAAAGTTGTCATATTTAAACCTTTATTTATGAAATATTTAATTTTAGTATGGAGACTAAGTATTCTTATGAGTTTCACCTAGGTTGGGCCACCGATGAATTCAGAGGCAAGGTAAGCCTGCACCTAGGATTGTTTTCCCCTTTGAGGTTTTGGAATGAATCAGACTAGTGGATTATTGGAAAACACTTCCTCAGATATAATGACCTATTCATGATTTATTTCATGTATCTTAGCTTCCTTGATACTATAATGACCCATCACATGTTTTTCGACTTGAGGTGGTTGATTATAGGTGGATTCTTATTTTGAGGAATATCCAATGCATATTATGGATAAAAGCATGTAGACACTCTAAGTAAGGTCAATCCTTTTAGTATAGGTGTTGTAGAAGCATGAATGAGTAGAGGATGAGACCTGGGTGCTTGAATCTTATATACAATCCTAGTGGCCAAAGCTATTCTCTAATGATCCCTATATACCCTTAGTATTCCAACTCGGGGAGCAAGTTTATTTAAGTAGGGGAGGTTATAATAATGATTCCTTTCTCAATGTTAAATATCAATGATTTCTTGTTTAAATTCATTAATTTAGAAATTTTAATGGTACTTAATGAAGTCACATAGACCATAAATGTTTCCAAGGCTTGTTTGGATCTTAGAGCATTGGAATTTGGTGAAACAGACTTGGCTTCACATATAGTATAAATCATGTAGCATAACCGACACAGTTTATAATAATCATGTGGGAAGTTTTAGAGGGGATAATAGAGCCTCGTGGGTGTATATAACAATTCTATATGAGGTGCGTGGCCATGCAATATTTTAGAGGTTGGATGAAAATTTATTTTTACACGGATTGCACACCGTTAACTAAATTATAAATCTAACTCATGTGGGTTCCCTCATTAGTAATAGTTTGATTCAAAATTAGAACACAATTTAGAAAAATATGTGACCAAACTGTGTGACATAGTGCTGGAGGGTGATTTTATGGGTTTTAACCTAAAAAGTTTTTAAGTTAAACCCTTCTTCCTTCCCTTATTTTTAGAAATTGTGCACCCCTACCCACCTCCCATGGAGTGTTCCATTTTTGAAATCTATGAATTTTTATTAGTACTCTATCCGTTCTATGATTTGAACACCATTAGTCATGTTGGATCCATATTAGTAAGTACTATAATCCTCTTTATTTCTTTGTTATTTCTTATTACTGTCTCTTTTGCTATTTTGGTGTGATCTCATTCTCTATATTTTTAGGGTAATGGTAGTTTCTCTAATTTTATTTGTTCTAATTCAAATATGATTATAATATTATATGATGATTCACATACTACCCTAAGGTAGGTGCTCTAGAAATATTGCCCATTTTTTGTTTCATAGTTTCTTGATGATGTGCCACATGCCGAACATTTATGTTCCATAATTTAAATATAATTATTTCTACTCTATTTAATTATGGAATGTTTAGATACTCTTATGGACTATATCGATTGGTTATAGGATTCCAACCTCCTAATTTCCACTATATAGGGGGTTCCAAATTTAATTTATCTCTTTAATATGATTCATTAAATATCCAAACATCACCCACATGTTCATTTTCTCTTAGAAATGTGATTTACCTCTCTCATATAATTTAATATTTGACCAAACACCATCTCAGTGTTTGGCATGAAAATAGAATTGAATTTACATTCCTTAATAAATTAAATGTCTTGTTTTAATTAAATGGAAATGGGTGGAAAGCCATGCCTCATGTTTTATAATTATGAACTTAAATTATATTAATTTAGAAACCCTGGATATTTTTGAAAATGGTTATAAATGAATTGGTGGTGATAACTCATATTTATTATTATTATTATTATTACATCATTATGGGATGTTGAAGGATTGTTAAGGGACACATTAATTATGAAATATCACTCCCCTTACATCAGGTGTTGAGCATGACATCTGACACTATTATACTTATTTTTGGATGATAGACATGATGCTCCAAATTCTTGCGATTCAAGTGTTGGGCATAAAGAATCACCCCCTATCTCAAGTGATAGGAAATTTGTCTTTAATTAATATGATATTATGGGATTTTCACTTTTATTGATCCAGAAGATCGTTAGACTAGTTATGGATGCCTGAGTTATGCCCTGGGTGTAGCCAGAACCTAGTATCCGTGTATATGCCTATTTATGTAGTCACATACTTAGTGAATATATGTGCATAGAGAATATATATAAATATACATATATATACGAATACAGTATATATGGTTACTAACCAAAATCTTATTTCGGCCTATTCAAAAGTAGGTAGATCTAGCTAAGTGTTCTATTAGAACTTGAGACAGCTAGTATTTATTTTTCACCATAGTTTATTATTCATTTTTCCTACACACTAATATACTATATAAACTAGATGAATTATTTATTTAAACCATTGGTGGTGGCCTATTGAGTTTATCTCACACCCTAATTAGGTCACCTTTGGTACCCAAGTAGAATTATGCTTATAGGTATGGATAATGTCAAGCGACCTGTTACATATGCTTGATTAATTTCTCTTATAGCATGGAGCTTGAGAGAAGAGGAATAAACATAAGCTCCTGATACTAGTGGAGAAGTATTTTTTGCCTTTTTGTATTATTTTATATCATGATATATATGCATATCTCCAATTACCCTTTTATTTTATACCCGACATCATTTTATATGACTCAACCTATGGGATTTTGATTATTATTATTGTTGTTGGTTTTTTACACTTCCATAGTTATTTATTGTATTTTTTAGCTTATCTATATGTAATACCGTGATTATGTATTTTTTATTTATTTTTATTACCCATTTTTCCACTCACATATGAAGGTATAGTCTCCCCAATGTACTATATTAGACCCTCATTTTTAGTCGATAGCCTTTGTCACACATGGATGCACACTTGGGACCATCTAACCCACTAGCTCAGGGCACTTGTTAAGTAGATCCTAGGTTGGGATATCATAATTTCGGTGATAAAAAATATATTTTTGGAATTAATCATGAAAAAATTTGATTAGGAAGAAAATTTTATAATTTTATGAAATAATAAATTTTTTATGAGTAGTAAAAAAAATAATTTTTTATTAGAAACTATCTTTTATCTTTAAGTATTTACAAAGTAAAATTATATTTCGGATTAATTTTAAAATTTAATTAGTTTAATTTTATTTAAAAATAATCAAATTATTTTATTTTCAATTAATTATATCATTTAATTTTGTATAAAAAAATCTTTTATAATTAAAATGCAATTTTCCAAAAAATTATATTTAGTTTCATTTTACATATTATCTTAAATTAATTTCTTCGAGTTATAGAAATTTAATTTTGAAAAATGGATTCCATATTTCGAAAGAGGAGTAAATATTTAAATTAAAAGGTCCCCTTTATTTTAGGACATTTTGAATAGTAATCATAATAGTTGTTTCCATAGATATGGTAAATTAGGTTATTTTGGGTTAGGTCTAATATGATAAGGCTTCAAATTAATTAAAATCTTGAATTTATTTCATTAGATGAGTCTATTTATTATATAATATTCAAAAAATTTGGAAATATGACATTTTTTTCAATTAGATTTTATTTCTAAAATTATAATATTTTAGGAAAGGATAAATTCAAAAATATCACTCTGTTGTTTTAAATATTTTTAATATTTTATGGAATGGAAAAAATAACTTATGTTAAGTTATAAATTTTTATTTGAAAGATAAATAATTTTATATCATGTTAATTTATTTTTAATTTTTAGTATTGAAATATATTCATTAAAATATTATACAAATATGTCAAAGTGCTTGTGAAAGTAGTAGAAAAATCGAGTTATTGATTTTAAAAACACTAAAGGTAATAACTTTTGGGTGATTTTTAGTCTCCCATATATTTTATAGACAAATATAACATATTAGAGATGTTTTATTGTTTTTATTCGATTTAATATCCCTCCATGTTGATTTTAAAGTCAAATTAAATGAATAGTTCCAAAAAATGAAATTAATGATATTTTATGATAAAAAATATTTTATTAAATGAATTTAAATTTCTAAAAATACTAAATTCATCCAATTTAATGTAATACACTTTAAAATATCAACCATTATCCTCTATTGTAAATTTTTATTTTTTATAGTAACTTTTTAGACCCATAAAATGTAAAAAAATATTGATAGCGTCATAATTGTCAAAAGGGTTAACTGGGGGGGGGGGGGGTTAAACAGAGAGATAAGGGTAATAAAATAATATCAACTGGTAAAAATATTATTTTATGGGATTATTTAGTTCAATAATCATCCTATAAAATAATTACATTAATTTTGAGCCACTTAAACTTGAATATTAATTTATATTTACTTTATAATTTATGTAATTTCAAGGGTGACACTCCCATCACTTATAAAATGGAATATGCTCTCATATCATATAAAAAATTTAAAAGCCTTTTAATTCATAAAAACACGTCTATATAGCTTCTTAACAACCCTATAAATGTTTAAAATCCCTTTTTTTGATCAAAAAAACAACCTACTAAGGCTTTAGGTATAAAATTAATGAGGTTTTCTGAAGAAGTGGTCTAATTCATAAATGAGAATTTTTATTTTATTTCTTCTTCTATCTCAGTAAAATAATTTTCAACAATGATAAAATAATATCACTAGTCAATTACATATAATTATATGTTATACTGTTGATTTAATTACATATATTCTAATCATCTTCTAATTAAATTGTAAATGAAACCATCGTTTTTGTATAAGATAAACTACCACATTGAGAATCGATGTAATTCATTTTCTATCACTGCCACTGATTACTAGTTATAATTATGGATTCAATGTAAATATATGATATTCATTACATATTTATAATTATTTTAATACAATGAATTATCTACTTTCTTAACTTTGCATCCATTGAAAATTTATAACATCGTTCACGCTTACGTGTGGACTACCACCTCTACAAAGTGATGTCATTTGTTTTAATAGACAGGTCACATGGATGATATAAATAAGTGTATTTAAAAAATTAATGTATTATTTAGGATATTATCATAAGTTAATAATGTTAAAACAAAAATTTACTTATTTACATCATATTTGTTGAATAATGAAAACATTACTCATACTTAAACATGACCTACCATCTCTATTATTATAAGATAATTAATTTTTTATAATAATATCTAATAGTTGGTTTTAAAAGAAAAATATATATATAAAAATTAAAAATATTTCATGATTATTATTTTATTAATGATAGAATAATTATCTATTTTACCATATTTAATCCACTAATTAAATTTTAGATATATGAACCAAATATTGTCAAAACATCCAACATGGTCTTAATTTTATTAAATGATTGATTATAACATGGTAATAAAATAAATAGAATAAATAGAATAAATAAAATTAAAATTTATTTTAATAAAGTAAATAATTAACATAATTTTATTATCCCAGAAGATAAATAACATATATGATGACTCTGACTCGAGGTAATGACTAATTTTCTTTAAAAACCACATTTTAAATATTTTAATGATTTATTTTCTAAATATTTTTCTTCCATGTAGATATTATTAAAATCATTTTTTTGATGTATTCATATTAACATTAATGAATTATAAATGAAACTTTTTTCTTTATTATAATGTTTGTTATGAGGAATCATATTAACAAGTGTTCTGAAATTCATTACCAAATGCAAAAGGAATGTTCTATTTTAACTTATAAACCATCAATAAATTTTCTTAACATAATACCATTATTTGATATTTGGATTCATTTATATTATTCCTCATTATATTCAAAATTAAACCATTATTACCTTTTTTCATGTTATTTTAGTTTGAAAAAATATGTTTTAAAGTAAAGGGATATATCAATATCCGAAAATATTTTACTTATGGGTTTAAAATATATTTTCATGAGTATTGAAATATTTTATTTGTTTGATGCATGTTATGTTACTTTGAAATTATTTATTATGATAGTTGAGGTAGATATATCTCATGATGATGAGTGATCTAGATATAACTCATGATAATAGGTGGGCATGATATTTATCAAGATGACAGGACAATTTGATATAGCTCTCTAATGCATTGGTTAATGATTATGTTTTTCATAGAATTATATTGTAAGTTGACCTTATTATTTATTACACTTTTAAGGATTCTTGTAAGGGTTCTAGGAATATGATGTCCTAAGGAACATAAATTATTATTCAATTCTTTCCAGTTATGTTTCTTGAAAATAATTTGATTTTAAAAGTTAAGATAATGTTATTTGGTTTAAAGGGATTATTATGCCCTTTTAGGGTAAAGAGGTATG